>OY720316.1:8750000-10000000 GCA_963082785.1 Philonthus spinipes
AAAATGCATTAAGACGGATTTACTATTTGAGTACGCCTGTGTTAAAATTTGTATAAATAAGTCAAATATATATGTAAGCTCCTTTTATAGATTTCCAAATACAGATTTAACCTTCTTTAAGAATAACTTTGAATTTTTTTAAATGAATTTTGTAATTTTAAAAATCCATGTTTTGTATGTGAAGAATTTAATGTTAATTTTGACAGAGAGTTTTTATGTAGAGACGCTAATGATATTATCAAATTATGGTTCACATGATTATATTAAAGAATACACACGAATATAAGGAAATTCAAAAACAATAATATATTTTCCAATATTTACAGTGATCATGCTAATGCCTCAATAATATATTCTGATATTTCTGACCATTTTTCTCAAATAGTTACCGTTAAAAACAAATTTAGCATATTAAATAATAAGAAAAGTTACTTTAAATAATTTTATAATAACATTTCAAATATCAAATTGTTCAAATTCCAAATTGATAATAATATATTAAATAAAAATGATTTGAAAATAATTAATGAATTATTTCCACATTTAGCTCTGTGACAATCGACTTACCTACGTAAGTACGTTAAACAAATGCACATTAAAACAACTACTTTCCGGGCAAATGCCCACGCCGGACATTGAATTACATAATGTACACCTGCTGTTGCACATCAAGAGAAAAATTCAATGTAAAAACAACAAAAGAAACGTTACTTAATACAAAGCCATCTGCAGACACGTGTTTCGGGATCTATGCCTCGTCAGTACAGCTATGCCTTACATAATTTAAGTGAATGAATAATACTCTTTTCTATTTATATTGATAATAATAAATGGCATTTTGACGAAAGCATGTGTCATGGCAAATTTTTACATATTTTTATAATGAATTTTTGGACATTTTCGAAAATTATTTCCATTAGAGACTTGTAAAATTAATTTAAACAAAACAACAGCAAATAATGGCTGAATAAATGATGAAATAAAAAATAAAGGATTCTTTTTTGCGGGATATATTTAAACTTTATAAAGAAACTAATGACGAAAAATAAAGTCTTAGATAATGCATTCCCTCATATATTCACCGATGCTCGAAACATCACTCTAGAATGTTCCACCGAGCGCGCGACAGTAAACGCGGCATCATCGAAAGTTCAGGAAAGTTCGAGAAACAACCACTCTATATAAGCGACCGCTAGTGGCGCTGCAGGCAGTCAGTCTATCACGAACGTCCGAGTACTCAACATCGCGTTGTAAATAAATAGTAACAGTATGGTGTAAATAAATGTGTTAAGTGTACTCTAAATAAATTAAGAAACATTATGTTACTTATTTCCGAGTCTCATTAAATCCGATTTCGTAACAATATTCTTAGTATACACATTCCTTGCCGCAACTTAGGAAATAACCATACGTTTCACGTCCATTTTTGTAGAGTAGATTATTCTCAAAATTCTCCAACAATACGAATGCTGCATGCTGCGTCATGCAAATTCAATTGATTTTGATTATTTTGGCATTGCGAAAATGTTTGCCTTGTTAGGGATATGTACTATGTTTTATATCTCTTTTAGCTGTTTATTTTTTTTTTTTTTGTAAAAGGGTGTATGCCGTTAAATAAATAAATAAATGGAGACTTAATTTCGATAAACAACATTTAATAAACATTTACACATACGCATTCATTTGCGGTCTTTTATATTAATTACAGGTTGCATTTCGGATGAGGTTCCCGCGGAATAAACCCCCCCGCGCGATGATTTATGCGAGGGGGAGGAATCTGGCGTTTCACGGTGCACCTTCCGGCCGCGCGGAACCTTCATCAATTCCACCTAAGACCTAAATAATTATTAATATTTATCGCTGCGGCAATTAATGCCCCCGAGAGCCAGAATCCGTTCGCCCCTATTCCCCTATATCATTTCACAATTACTAAATTACAACCGGAAAGTGCAGGTGATGGCAAACAAATCAAGTCTAGAATGCAAGAGTAATTAATTATTAATCGCTGCTACATTTTGCTAGTTTCAGAAAGTATCTTAAACGTATATCATAATTTAAAAAAAACAACCTGGAAGAACACGCAAATCGAAGACTAACTAAAGTGTAACTACTATAGAGCATAGGCGTCCGCAAGGGGAGGCAAGGGGGTCAGTTATCGCCTCCCTGGATTTCAGAAGCAATTACCAATTCGCAATACAGGAAAAGATAAATATATAATTCATAAAAAAAAGCATTATAAAAATTGTTGGTATGTAGAAATGTATTTATCAACATATAAGTCAAATCAAATGAAAATATGTCCATCGTATGGGTACCGTATAGGGGTGTTCCTTATTGAGAACTAATATGACCGATATATTTAAAATAACGTATGGTCAGAATATTTTGTGTAAAAAATTTTGTGTAAAAATTCAGAAATAAATATGAATAAATTATTAAAAATCAACCAATAAAACACAGATTACATTGAATAACTTTAAACTCTCTGTGTTTTATTGGTTGATTTTTAATAATTTATTCATATTTATTTCATACAATATGAACTACCAATGTCTAAATATTAAAACCATTAATTATATTCTATAAAAATCGTTTTATATTTCTAACAAACTTTTAAATAATCTCTATTAACTTTCCGCCACGAACATTACTAGGGCTGCGCGATAAAGCCAGCCTCATAAATGGCACACCATACCAAAATGTTGTCCTCAAAATTTTTGTTGTTTTTAAATTTAACATCATCATGAGCATACTCGTAATCGTCTGTGTAAAATCCATCATTTCCTTTCATTTCTCTGTGGGATAATGTGAAATATTTTTCGTCCTCCATCACAATCAACTTGTCGACGAAATGCACTCGTATCATCTCGGAATTCTCTCTAATTGAGCCTCTGTGTATTTGCCCGAGAAGTAGTGCATTTATTTAAAATATCAGAGAGCTAAATTTAGAAATAAATTATTAATTATTTTCATATTTAATTAATTTAAACCATAAATCTTTACACTGTTTTTTTTTTTTCATAGGTATAACGTGTTTTTTTTTGGCATAGATATATTCCTATGCCAAAAAAACATATATAACACGTTATACCTATGAAATAAACAAAACAGTAAAAAAAAGAAATTCATTTCATAAATTACACACATGATTTATATAAGGTAAACGCAGAGTTTTAAAAATAAACACTCGACTTATTTATGGATATAAAAACGGAATTTATTGGTATTGAGTAAAGATGGCGCGAAATTGAATGGGATTCGGTTTTGCAAGAAAGGAGATGCCTAATGGTCACGAAGTAACTTGATCTTTATCCAATTCGTTTCCATTTGCATAATGTTAATTGTAGCCCAAAGTGGCAATCCTCTGAGCATCGATAAGAATGGCATTGTGTGTAGGCCGTGCTATTTACGTAATTTGATTTTCAACGTTCTTCCATTATTATATTTCATTATAGATATATGTGCTTGTGTGTGTGCGTGAATTTTTGTGCAGCGATTTTTAATTAAAAGTGGAGATACAAAAATGTTTTAATTACATAATAAAAAAAAGTATGTAATTGATGGTTGAAGCTACTAATTTGTGATGCATTTTTAACTAATGTAAAAATTTAAAAATTAAACACTTTGCTTCTAACACTGATTTAAAATATTAAATAAAACACTTAGTTTTTGTTTCATTTTTTATACAAGGTGTACAGAAAATGAGTGGAAAGCTTTAGGTAGCGTGACTCTTTGACTAATTTTTAAATAAAAATATTAACGAAAATAAGTCACACGGTCCTTCCTTAAGCCTCACGGGCCACTTAAAAGAACTATACATTTGGCAACGCTGGATCAAACAAGTGTGCATTTATCCTGTTTATAACTGCTACATCATCCGCTGGAGGTGTTGCATTCACCTTTTCTTTTACAAACGACCGTGCGTCGTTGCCAGATCTATTTTCATTAAAAGAATGCTTCTGATGAAGTTATAAAATTGTAAAAATTTCCGATTTATTAATCATTTACATCAATGGAATTATACAAATTGTAAAAATATCCGATTTATTAATCATTTACATCAATGGAATTATACACGTGTTTAATTGATTGTTAATGCTATTGATTTTTGACAAAATATTTAAAAAAACAATACTAATTTATAGTCACATATTTAAAATTCCGAAGACCTCGTGAGCCTCAATGAAGAACCATACAACATTTTTTTATTTGGATTTTATATTATAAATTAATTAATGAATTGAGTTACCTGAAGGTTTTCACTCATTTTCTGTACACCTTGTATATACAATTTTTATCCTGATAATTTTGATTCAATTGAAAATATTTACAAGTAATTATTAAAATTTGATATTAGTCTCTCTGGGCTTTCGACCAACGATCTCTGTGTCCTGGGAAAGCTATTTTGTAAAGATTAATTAATTCCAATTAGTGGACCATTCCCAAAATTATTAAAAAATATATTTTAATTAATAATAATAACACACGAGTTTTTTTTCTCTTACTTCACTTTTTATTTAACACGTTAGATGTACATTTCAACCACAAATTGGTCTTTATCAATAACAATCTGTTTGTTACGATAATAAAAAGTGAATCAAGGAAAAAAAAACTCGTGTATTATTAACACTTTACGTGAATTCATAACTGAATTGTCTTACATATGATTACATAAAACAAAAATTGCACTGGGAGAAGTTTGTAATATAAATTGCATTATTTCATTTTATATGCAGGTATTGCATTGTGGATTTTATTTATCTAGAAATTTCGTCAGTCGAGAATTTAATTTTTGTTTTCTTTTTTTTCTATTAGAAATGAGAAATTAATAATTATTTTTATTTTATCTTATATGTAGGTAATGTATTTTGTGTTTTATTTATCTAGAAGTCTTGATAATCCAGAATTTCATATTTGCTTTATTATTTCTTTTTCAGAAATGAGAAATTAATAATAATCTAAATATGCATAAAGAATACCTTTTGTTGTGTCTTTATGCCAATAAAGGTTTTTTTTTTATTATGTATAAAATATATAATAAAATATCGAAATAATGTGAGCAAATAGAAAAGATTTTTCTCGGATCAAAAATTTGTCCCATTATGCAATATTTTATTGATGTGCAACAGCAGGTGTACATTATGTAATTCAATGTCCGGCGTGGGTATTTGCCCGGGAAGTAGTTGCTTTAATGTGCATTTGTTTAACGTACTTACGTAACGTAAGTCAAAAGTCACAGTGCTAAATGTGAAAATAATTTATTAATTATTTTCAAATAATTTTTATTTAATATAATGTGAGCAATATTTGTTCGAAAGGGTCATCATTCGCTTCATGGGCAACGATAAATTAATGAATAAAAATCCATCACTTACTTCAATGTGGAATACTTATCGGCCGCAGATAAGTCCCATAAATAATTCATGCATTTTCCCCCCATTATTTGTTTCTATTTTAGTAATCCGAAAGCTTTAACAACCCTGAATTAATCTACGCGACTGCGAAACGCGATACGCGCCGTTAATATCAGCATTATTATTATTATTATTACTATTATTTGTGAAGCTCGAACCAACAAAAAAAAATGGACATTAAAATATCCAATTACACGTGAACTGTAATAATGTGGGCTTTACGAGCGCCGCTGCGGCCATTCGAAAACTTTTTTACACGCATATTTTTGTTGTGTAATTAAACGGAACGGGCGTTTAGCGCATTCGGCCAAAATGTGCACACACACACACACAGACACACGTACACGGGGATATGTATAGCAGGACACAATGCCCTCTGTCGAATTGCTTTTTCGACAATGGCCCTTTTTTCCTCCGCAAATTTTACGATTACATTTATTATCTGGATGATGGAGTCCCTCGCATCTGGAACATGCATGCATATGTTCTTGTAGTTAAAAGAATTATGGACACGAAATGCTTTACTGGGAGTTGTATTTTGTTATTGTTGTACCTCGTGTCGAATGGTGTTTTCTTTTTTGTACCAAATGGAAAACTTGCGTAAATACGGGTTTTCAAAGCCGACCAATAATAATATTCAAAACACTTTTTGCATTACAAAAAAAAAAATTCAACGTTATTCTCATTAGTTCAGGTATAATAATAACTTTTATTAATGATAGGTCAAATCGATTTATTTAAAAAAATATAAAAGATAATAAAAATTTATTTTCAAATAGAAACAGCATTTCTATTCCTATGAGTTTTTAATTACATATTTCACAAAAACTATAAAATTAAACTAATGATGGGTTAAATCGATTTATTTAAAAAAATATAAAAGATAATGAAAATTTATTTTCAAATAGAAACAGCAGTTGTAATAAATCTCTTAAATAAAAATGATTTGAAAATAATTAATAAATTATTTCCACATTTAGCTCATTTTTATTTGATATATTTAAATAACTGTGACCAAGTGGATAAATACTCTTTTCTATTTATGTAATAAATCTCGTTGTGTTTTTAATTACATATTTCACAAAAACTATAAAATTATTATTCGATTAGCAAAAGTTATCAATTATTTCTTACAATCAAATTAATCAAGGAAAATTTCTGGCAATGATCAATAAAATTAGATCAATTTCAACTGCAAAACATTACATACATTATAAGTTTTACAAACATCTATTGAAACAACTAGTTCACGAGGGGTAAATGCTCGTGAACTAGTTGTTTCAATAGCCGGAATCATCTTTGTTTCATTATATTTAATTATTTCTTATTCTATTGAAATAATCGATTTTGCCTTTTATCGTATTATTAATTAGAACACAGGCTTTTAATAAGGAATTATTCATCATTAAAAGCTTGATTAAAACACTTTGAAACTTTTCAGAGATTTTTTGTTACTAGTAAGTAGTGAAAAACAATTTTATAAGTGTCTTAATTAAGTTGTCATTAGTTATCTTCACGTAACTCACTCAACCAAAACGTCATAAAAAGCTAATTTAAATAAATTAAGACTAAGTTTATTCCTTTCTTCATTTTTTATTTACACGTTATATGTGCATTATGTTCATAATGTGAATATCCTATTATTTTACTTTTTTTTTACAATCGAAATTTTCACAGTGGAATCGTACACGCCGCGCCAGTCCTTTTAAATGCAATTTAAACGCGGCGGGAAAACCTAATTGCATTAAAACTAATCCGCGGAGATAAGATAAACACGGGAAACGCTTTTGAGTGTAGGGAAAAAAAGGATGCTAGGAAAAAATCTTTTGATTAGTGGAGAGGCCTCCCCTCGCTGCGCAGCAATTCCGCTATTACCGAGATAAGAAGTCTCTTAACAACTAACAACTTTCTGGAATGGGGTGCCGTCCCCCGCCCCGCGCGTCGCCCCCCCTCGCCGCTTTTGTAGTCTCCGTTTGAACAACTAGGACCACATAAGTAATTTACTTTTTTTTTCTCTCCCGGCCTTTGTGCTCAGATATATAAGACCATCTTCTAGATAATTGCACGGAACGACTGAGAAGGGATGATAGTGCGGGCTGTGTGTACAACAAGGGATCGTGTAAGTAATGATATACATTTTCTCAACGAAATAGCAAAAAAACAATCAGAAATAAAAATAAGTTTAGAATTAATTTATCATTCTAAATAAAAATGTTTTTTGATCCGAGAAAAATTCAATGTAAAAACAACAGAAGGAACGTTACTTAATATAAGGCCATCTGCAGACGGGATCTATCCCTCGTCAGTACAGTTATGCCTTACATAATTTAAAGATGTTAAAACAAATCAATTAAATTAATTCAAATACAATCAGCAAAATTAAATCAATTATATTAAATCATATTAAACTAAATCAATTTAAACTAAATTAAACGAAATTAATACAATTTAAATCAAAACCGAATAAAATTAAAGGAAAAGAATTGAATTAAATTAATTAAAAAGAGCGACCCTCACCTGCTGCGCGCTGTGATAGTATTGACGGGCAGAGGAGGACGTGCGTTCTTGTATTGTTGTTATCGCAAATTTGTTGCATTATGCAATATTTTATTGATGTGCAACAGCAGGTGTACATTATGTAATTCAATATCCGGCGTGGGTATTTGCCCGGGAAGTAGTTGTTTTAATGTGCGTTTGTTTAACGTACTTACGTAACGTAAGTCATAAGTCACAGAGCTAAATGTGAAAATAATGTATTAATTATTTTCAAACATTTTTATTTAATATATTTAAATAACTGTGGCCAAGTGAATGAATACTTTTTCCAATTTATAATTTATCATTTTTTTTTCCACATACGGAAGGCAGCAAGCATTTTTAAAAGACTTTTTTTAATTCACTTAAATGAATATTTGTCTTTTATAATTACTTTCTATACTTGCAACTTCAAAGAGGAAAATAATTTATTCTAATGAATTATCAACTCACAGGAATCATTTTTAATACGGAATAATCGATTATTTTTCGTAATTAAATTCCAATTTAATTATTTCCATGCAAAGCGTCATTCAAATTAATTATTTTAATTGCAATTTCTACAACTATTTGAGGCATTTTCAAAATAAAAAATAATATCTTTTTTGATATTGCCTTAATTAGTTGTAGGAATTGTAATTATAAAATACAAATAATATCTATAATTATCCCTGTGAGTTGATGTTAATACAACATAGCTTGCCATATTGCGTATAGCTCTGTTGCATCAACTGATGAATATAGTCGAAAAAATTTAAGAATTCAGAACATTCTTTTTCTATATCGTTTACAATAAACGCTGATCCTACTCGATAAATCGATTTTGAACACTGAGCTGTAATTTCTCTTATTTCCACTTCAATTTCATGTCAAAATTGTTTACAATTTTACAAAACAAAAATATTTTTAAATGTAATTGTAGATCCAATATCAGTAAGGGATACAAGTAAGGGATTTGTAGAGTTATTTATTAGCCTGTTTTTAATAATTGTAAAAACTTCGGTTGGAGGCACGTTAGTGAATAGACTTTTAACATCGAACGATACGAGTTTTTCGGTGTTAGGTAAATGGATGTTTTTTTATTTTATTCACTAATTCTATGCTGTTTTTAATGGAATATTTTGATTTAAATTGAGTATGCTCTAGTAAGATTTTATTTAATTTCTTCGCTAGACGAGTACATGGAACACCAATGCCTGAAGAAGCCACAGTGTGGTGAAACAATTGTAGCGATATTACAATAGACTTCGAAAGACTAAATAGTGTTATTTAATATAAGTAATTATGAACTTTCAACAATTATCAGCCTTATCAATCATTTATTTAAAAATATTTTCATCGACGCACAACACGGTTTTATTAAAGGACAATCTACTTCAATTCATCTTATTTATTATGAAAACCTTGGAGAAAGGTCTGCAAGTTGATTCAATTTATACCGATTTTCCAAGGCATTCGATTGCGTACATCATAATATTTTACTTACGCCCGTTTGCACCGATTTAACTTTAAGGCTGCCTTAGTTAAGGGTTCCGTAAAAGTGAAGAATAGTGACGATTGGATTGCACTGCTCATATATAAAATATCCTTTCAATTTAAGGAGACCTTAGACATCGAGTGCGCGGTGAAAACCAAATGACGTGAGTTATGGATTAGTTGGCACTAAGGAGCACTTAAACAAGGCGGTGCAAATGGACATTAGTAAGTTTAGAGCAATGGAAATGATTGATATTGTTATTAAATGACTTGCTAGTTATCTACAAAACAGGACTCAGTGTGTTCGTATTTGATCTTGCTCTTCCATGAAGATAAACGTTACTTCGGGTGTTCCACAGGGCTCTTATTGAGGACCAGTTATATACCTGCTTTTTATTAACCACATGGATTTTTATTCATCATTCTCTGTCGTATTTCATGATTTTCACCATTCAACTGCTGAATATATTTGTGTTTAACTCGTTGTATTTTGTGCTTTGTAAGATCACTTGGTTGTCACGACTGAACAAGTCATCACAAATTTAAGGTTATGAAAAACATGTGGAAAAATACAATGTAGGCAACCCAACATGCAAACGTGTTAGAGGGCGCAAGCATCCTCGGTCCCGTTGTCCGGCCGCATTTCCAAGAAGATCGTTCCGATGGGCTGCGAACCAACCATTAAAATTTCCCCAAACGAGGAATCGGCACGTAGGCAGTAATTTTTGTTAAAATTACATGCCAAACCCGAACATGTGATATATATATATAAATGTGCATTTTGTCTGGTAGCTTTCTTCTGTTTGCCGAGGATCTCAATTTATTGAAGGCTATAAGAACTATTGCTGATCAAGAACTACTTCAAAGGGACCTTCAAAATGGTGCGATCTGAATAATTTGAACTTTAATTTGAATAAATGTTCCCATATTACTTTTAGTAGGAGCTCTCATACTTATTTTCCTTGTGCCATTAATTTCCATTTGTTACTTATGAAAGTTAAAGATCTTGGAGTATTATTTACTTCCAAATTAAATTTTTAACAAATATTACAATAACATTTAATGAAATTAGGCAAAAGGTGGCGCTTGCGTCGTCTTTATTTAATTATGATTATTACAATAACATTTGCAATTAAGAATGTTAAGATTTATTTATAGACATATTGAATGGTTTTATTGTCACAATGGAATGTTTATACTTGTCTTTAGTTTGATCTTATTTGGAATATGCCTCAATAGTATGTTCTCCTTACTTAGCGATTTGATTCGATTCAGAGTATATTTCTAAGATATATTCACTGTAGATTAAATGGGTTGTACTTCAGCTTTAGTCGTAGTTTTATGCTTGATCAGCTGGAGCTGAGGTCGTATTATATATCGGTATGTATTTATCATTTTCGTATTATACGACAATTGTGTTTCATGGAAGATTTCCTGGACCACGTCGGACAAGATAGAAAAGTGCATTATTTCCTGTACTAGCTGGTCAATGGTATGATTGATTGTCGTTAATTACTTGACTTACTCAATTTTAATACTCCTCAAGGTGTTAATTGAAGACTTACGCCCCTTTTCTGATTGTCATTTCATTCCACAAATTACGGTTTCTTTAATCTTTGATCGACTCATGCGTTTTACGAATGTGTTGCAGGATTTTTGGAGTAATTATTATCGTTATAAACATTATAGTAATCAAAAGAAACTTTAAACAATATATTTACTTAACAATGTATACATTTTACCAGTTTCTTTATAACATTATTGATTAATCTATTTTCGACCTTCATGCACCAGCTTTAAGAGAAATTTGTATTACATCAGCTTGTTGGAAGCAACGAATTTTTAATATTTATATAATATCTTTATTGAAGCTTTGATACAATTTAGTTATAATATAATATTTAATTTAATACGAACTAAATAGCTATCGACCATTGGTCTTTCAGCCGGAAGTCCTTGTCTTTATGTTATGTCAGTCATTGATGAGTGATGTATATACAGAGAGGTTTTTTTATCAGTATACATTAGGGGAAGTGTGTATATGCAAAAAACGCGAGTCAAAGGCATTGAACCGATTAATGTGTATATGTTTAGTTGACTATTTACCATATGTATGTTCAGTTGCGTGTTATAGGCAACCAAACACACATACATTAATGCATTTGACTCGCGTATTTTGCAGGTATACATAGGGGAAATGTATACTGATAAAAAATCTCCCTGTATATATATTGTGTGGATTTGGGATATTAAAATTTAGGATGAATGTTTTGGTTTCGTTTGCTACAAAGCAGGTTTAATAATTGTTTATTTAATTTGGCAAGTAATTTATAATATATATGTGCCTATGTGTGTGTGTATATGCATATACATTTTATAACTATTTTGTGAGGCTTTGTGGAACCATTCGAATTGTAATTTCTATTATATATTTGTATTTACGTAATTTTTATACAAATTATTTGTTCTACTTTTGTAAAAAGGATGTATCTGTAATTAAAGATTATTATTAAAATATCTTATGGTTTTATATATATATATATATATACTATAGCGATTTGTTATGCGCAATAAGAAGCACAATTTTATTTTTCATATTAAAAATTGCAACATAATATTCTACAAGTTTTCAGATATATGTGCCATCAATATAATTACTAAGAAGTTTATACAAAAATGTAATAACTGACTTTTTACGCTGATATTTAAATCTTTGTAGCAATAAAGAGTAAAATATAATTATTTGAGAAACAGACGCCGAAAGCCTTCAGTTAAATAAGGAATATAACTGCATTCAATTAATTAAGTTATTTGATTTCATATAACTCATCAATACGCTGTTATTTCATTAAAAAAAACAAGATAGTGAGTACAGAAAGACCTATGGTCGATAGCCCATGACAGACTACTAACACAATTGTAAATTTTGTAAAATGTTGTTGTTATATTGTCTGAATAAATATGTTTGTATATATAAGATGGCGAGAAAATTTACAGAGAAGCTAGGGTATACCCGGCACTTCCACCAAATCGGTTGGTACGCGCGAAATTATTAAGGGCCTAATTTCGCCCGTATCAACCGATTTGGTGGATGCGCGAATTGAAATAATAATCTTCTTAATTCGCGTAGCCGAACATTTCTAGTAAATCAACACAAAATCATGATAAATTAATTAATTCGAATATTCAAAAGAGTTCCATCGCTATTCAAAATATGGTTCTGTCCTTGTTAATAATTTATAAATAAAATAAAACAGACATGATTCACACTTTTACAATTATTTAAATTACAATAAAATTAAACAAGGGAAATTACTGGCAATCATCAATCAAATTTGAACATTCCCTTTATCCAACTGCAAAAAAAAAACATATTTTATTATAATAATCAACCATTTGCTCTATTGATCAAAATATAACGGTTTTATTATTTATTTTAATCAAATGTATGCAGTAATTAAAGGAAGATATAAAATCTATAAATTTCGCGCTTGTAAAATTCTCTGATTTATTATAATCAATTAATTTATTACGTTTTTACCATTGCAATATGAGTATGAAGTGCTGATCAAAATATATAAAAAAAATGATAAGGCTCATAATTACAGCAAGTTTATCTTCACTTTTATATAAATATAAAACAATTTAAACACTTTCAAATATACAGAGAGCTTTTTTTATCACTATACATTTCATCTATGTATACCTGCAAAATACGCGTGTCAAATGCATTAATGTATGTGTGTTTAGTTGCTTATAACATGCAACTGAAAACACATATGCCAAATAATCAACTAAACATACACACATTAATCGGTTCAATGTGTTTGACTCTCGTTTTTTGCAGGTATACACTTTCCTTAATGTATACTGATAAAAAAAACCTCTCTGTATATTATACAATATACAACGCTACAATTGTTTCTGCACGCTGTGACTTTAAAGAGCTAAAAATAATATATCAAATTGCATTAAAAAAAAACTGAAACATTATTAGAGTCTGATAGTTTTTCAATCTTAGCTGATGACCCCACGAATAAGTTTCAATTAGAGCTTAAAAAGTGCATCAAATCTTGCAAACATATAATAAATGATAAGAATAAAAATAACTTAATAAAAATGAATCCTAGAGCACCCATATTGTACGGGTTACCTAAATTACACAAAGAAGACATTCCAATGAGACCGGTTGTGTCATATTTATATGCTCCAACATATAAATTATGTAAATTTCTCAATTAAACACTACCTTCTTTTATTAATTTCACTCCCCCATATTCTGTAAAAAAATCAATAGAGTTAGTTAGTAAGTTAAAATCCTTGGTAATTCCCCATAATGCAAAATTTATATCGTTTGACGTCAAGAGTCTTTTCACATCGGTTCCAATTCAGAACCTATCATTAATTTTAGAAAATTTAATTACCAAAAGTAATAATCCAGATGTAAATAAAAAAAGAAATGATGCAATTAATCAAGTTATGCCTAAAACACAATTATTTCGAGTTCAATAATACAACATACTCACAAATGGAAGGTTTGCCTATGGGATCTCCACTATCGTCCTTATTAGCTGAAATCTTTATGACTGATTTCGAAATGACTCTTCTGAGTAAGAAAGAGTCTAAACCTATGTATAAAAATGGAGCATAAATAAAATGCATTTTTCATATAGTTATTATGTAAAAAAATAATAATAAACGTAAGTAATATAAGTTTGTTTCATTAATTTTTTAAATATATATATATATATAAGAATTTTTAATATAAAATATAATGAGGACTTTAGAATATTTAGGTCAATTTCTTCCGGTACAAAACCTATTTAAAAATTCTCAAGGAAAAATATGTGACACAATGTTACCTGAAAATTTGCGTATAATTGAATTAATATAAATTATTTACGAAGGCAGTTAAATATGCAGATCTGCTGGTACTTTAGATATTGTTATGAATCCATATTTAGAACAGCTTAATTAAGTCAATATCATAATAATAATAAAAAACGACGCAAAAATTACTATAACCTTCAGAGTTTAATATTTTTGTAATATTAATGTCTAGACGAGGTCGAGCGAATTACACGTTGGGGTAGGTGTCCTATAAACGTCGCAGCGATTACTACAATCGTAATAAATATATTTATGTATGTATGGAGTTAATTAAGTTTATAAATAAAAGCGGCGAAGTCGAGCGAGAGAGTGGATATATTGTATGTGTATAAACGTGTTCGGGTCATTAAAACACTTAGTCACAACTTGAAATACTGGCGCATTATTGCAAAATCGATATTACAATAGGCAACAAATGCGAAAGGTATTTGTAAAAAAAAATAAAAGAAATGAACGCGAGCCGGGCGTTAGTCACTCGACGAGGAATTTCTGTTTGGTGCAGTTTAGTGAATCACGGGCTGCCGGGATGTGGAATGCGAGGATACGTCTACGTCTGGTTGTGCTTCGAAATTTATTTTTAATAAGGAGTTCGAGTGGAGTTTGGATTCGGTGCGTCGTCTGGGGTGTTTGCTTATTTATTTAATAAGCGGCCGATCGTTGTTTATGATTGTTGCGGTCGAATGTTAAAAAGGGAAAAGCGAATGGAGAGAGGAATGAGCGCGTGGGTCGCCGCGACGCGCGTCTTCTGGGAAAGTCGGCGTTTTTGGCGATATTAAAAACAGTCGGGGCCGCCTTTGAAGTTGGAGACAGTTTTAATATTGTTCGGGGTGCAATGTTCCCGACCCGCCGACCTGGCACGGGTACAACGAAACTTCCCGTGGGTCTTTGCCTCTTACAATAATACAACAATTTTATAAATATTCAATTATTACATACAAATATTTGTATCGACACATTTATATATATTTTTTTTACAAATATTAAGTATATGTAATAAAATTTGACAGAAAGACGAAAGCCCTTATTTACTTCAGAATATTTAATTAGAATTAAAACACTTGGTTTGTTACATTAAAAATTCACTAAGGCTTAAGTGAAAAAAATAATTAAGCTCATATTTAGAAATATAATATGAACATATTTATTTAATGTTATCATAGATTTTAAAAACCTAATAATAATATTATAAATATTGTTGATTGTGAAGGCATTAATTCCTTCACTATCAACAATATTTATAATATTATGTTAGATTATATACATTGTATTAATGATAATAATAATCTTTATTAACTCATACACAAAAACATATATAATAAAACTAACAAAATCAAATATATAATTTATATTTGTTATTTCATAAAGAAGTGAATTTGAAGGATTATGCAAGGGGTACTTGCATGTTTTTAAGGGTGACCGGGTGGGGATGGTAAACGAAAATGGCGGCGTAATCAAGTAACGTGGCGCACACCATTTTAAAGATATGCACTGCTATTTGTGTGCATATTCCCTTTTTTAATAAGTAAGGCTTCTAAAATATGCTGCTCGTTTCTTTACTTTAGCTTTTAGGATACTGAAGTGGTCTTTAAAGGTGAGTTTAGGATGGAAGAGGATGGAAGAGGATGCCTAGGTATTTGTAGCAGATTGATGGCTAAGTGGTTGGTTTGTTTATTAATATGGAGAAAGAAAAAATATCTGATATGCGGAAAGGTATTAAAAGTTGTTATTTGTTGGGGTTTATTGATATTCTACATTTCGCAAACTACGTTTGGATAGTATCGAGAAAATAAGGGTAAGGAAATGACCTATTAGTGCTCTATATCACCAGCATATGGAAGAGGGTAAGCGGATGTATCTATATTAAATTAAAAAAAAATGTGATATCACATTTCTATGTGGTGTAGTTGGTAACGCACTCGACTAGAAATCGAGGGACATGGGTTCAAATCCCATCAGAGATGTTTCGTTTCCAGTTTGTATTTAATTAATTTAAATTATATGTGGCACGTTGAAATTTCTACAATTACTAGATTTATCTATGCGTTTAGGATGGGGATATTAAATGTCGTTGACTAATATATTGTAAAGTAGAGGTGATACGGGGGAACCTTGAGGGAGCACTTGTTCTGGGATAGAGGGTTTGGACAAAATCCGACATAATTTTACTTAGCAGTATGCAATATACACTGATGGATCGAAGACAAACACCGGATGTGGTGCTGGGGTGTTATCTAGGGGCTGAGCATTAACTGCTCAATTCCTCCAGATGAGCATACCACGGTGATACAGATGGAAATATATGCGATCATGGAGTGCGCCAATATTATCCTGGAGAATCAATTAACCGGAAAATTTATCACTGTAGCCACAGATATTAAAGCGGCATTAGAGGCACCAATCAAATCTGAAGTAACCTCACCTCTGATACACAGATGTATGAAGAGGCTAAACGAGGCTGCGGAACGAAACTCCATAATCCTGATGTGGACCAAAGGCCAGACCGAGGGTAATGTAGGTAATACCATTGTCGACAGCTTAGCTAAGGAAGCATCAAGAGCATTGGATGCAGATAAGATAAAAATAAAGTTGACAGCCGGAACTGTAACTAATAAAGGCATTCACCTCCAAGTTACAGCAAGAGAGATGGAGGAAACTAACAACGTGCTGTCAGAGTAAAACCTACCTCCCCAAACCTGACCCTAAGGAAGCCAAGAAATTCCTTAGACACTCCAGACAACACACCAGAACTCTAACCGGGTATATTACCAGCTATCATAGCTTTCGAAAGCACCTCCTAAGAATAGGCATTGGGGAGGATGACCTATGTAGAGAATGCAACGAAGAAGCAGAGACAACAGGGCATATATTCTTCACGAATGCCCGGCGCTGTTAAGCACAAGGAGTTCTATGAGCACAGAGAAGCTCCGAAATCGTGAAGGCTCCAGGTGGAAACTGATCCATGACCAAATACTGGTAATAGCCGGAGGAGCTTAATAGGTCTAGCCACCTGGATGGGAGGCATTACAATGGGTCAGAGGTCATGACCTAAGTGTATGCGGCGTGCTAGCTGCCTTTCCAACCCTAAATCTTTAATCCTTATTTGGAGCGATCTATTTTAAAGAGGCTTGCTGTATAAATATTACTCGCTAAATATCCCACTATTAAAAATGTCTTAACTACCGCACTCCAGGCTTTCTGTTTGTCAGTTAGATGTAAAGATAGATAAGGGTATGGCCGTGGACTACGTTCAAGGTATCCGAACTGGCAGGGAGGATTAACGTTGGTTACTAAACTATTAATCGAGGTGGCTGATAGTAGTTGAAAGTCCGTATTTACCACTTTAAAGTAAACACGTTTGTTATAACTTTCAAAAATTGTTTATTTTGTATTTCACTACAATTGTTTCGCCACCTTGTGATTGGTTACTAAAGAAAGGAGTGTATTTTTAATAATTGATTCAAACAGCTCTTCCAGGACAGGGAGTAAGGTAATGGGCTGAACACTGTTAGAATATAATGGGTTAATGCCAGGTTTGGGGATACACGTGATGATACCTTTCTTTCATTCACTCTCGAAAATTTTGAGTAGATGTAATTGAAGATTTGGATAATGTATTTGTGGATATTTTTTGGAAGGGATTCCAGGACCAGTTCGGGAATGTTGTCATAACTGGAGGTAGTGTTTTTTTTTTTATTTTACGAGGTTTTCAAAATATTCCTCGTTTTTTATGTCACCATTATGGATATGGGAATTTCGACTAGATTTGAAAGATATATACCAGGAATTAACTTCGGGAAAGAAGTTGATATCATAAACAAAACAGTATCTAATGACTAGGAGATTACAAAAATATTTGCTACTCATTTCCAAAATTCCTGCTCGTTCAGTAATATCCCAGTAGTGAATGAGTAGGAATTTTGGAAATGGGTATAAGGTTTTGTGAGAATACGGATTAATATTGAAGTTTCCGATTACGACAATATGATCATAAAGGGAATCTTTTGTGAGGATAGTAGTCTCAATGAGGGAAGTGGGATACTAGAAAGATATGTAGTAGCAATTGAGAAAACGCAATTAGTTCTCGTTAAATATTTAACTTGGAATTATTGGCGAGTATCTTATTGAACCGATATTTCTGCCAACAAGACAAACCAGCGAGGTGTATGGCAACTTTTATGAAGAAACGCTACAAGACTTTCTGGAGGATATACTACTGACGACAAGAATTGTAATATGGTTTGTACATTTCAGTTTGGTTGCTAGTCATTTTTTTTAACAGCAACATA
Source organism: Philonthus spinipes (assembly GCA_963082785.1). Taxonomy (NCBI): domain Eukaryota; kingdom Metazoa; phylum Arthropoda; class Insecta; order Coleoptera; family Staphylinidae; genus Philonthus; species Philonthus spinipes. Next base: position 8,768,602 of record OY720316.1, read on the forward strand.
CGGAAATCCCTTGACTGGTCGAGGTGGGCCACTTGCATGGACTGCTCGAACCTTAGACTTAAATCTACTTGATTATTTCGTATGGGAATATCTGAACACATTAGTTTACGCTACTCCAGTAGACAATTTGGACGACTTGCGAAATCGGATAATTGCTGGATATAACTCAATTAGAAACGACCCTGGTGTATATGAAAAGGTTCGACAATCAATGATAAGAAGATAGATTGCTTGTATTTAGGCTGAAGGAAGTCATTTCGAAAATTTATTGTAGATTGAGCAACTTTACATGTACATTTTAATAATAAAATATTTGTTCTGCCCTTATTTTCGAAATAAAAGAGTTTTCCAAAAATTATTATAGGACAAAATATATTAGTTTGTAAAAAATGTTTTGCCAAGAGATTAATGAGAAAAAGTGTCCGATAGGACAAAATATTCTTATAATTATATATGAATGTGAATCACATCCAGAGAGAGTTTCGATTTGTTTGGTTTGAATACGGCAATCAGGTTCTCCAGGTGGCAGCGGACCTCCCTTAATGAAATTAATCAAGAAACACTTCTGACCATGAATAATAAAATTCCATCAATCCCTTTTTTAACTGCAAAAAAATACTTACACTGTAAGTTTTGCAAACATGTATTGAAACAAACTAGATTCCTCAGCATTTACCCCGCCGGACATTGGATTACACAATAATAATAATGAAATGTAGAGACACCGCTACAATAAATTTTGTGAAACTTAAAAAAACTGTTGATTTTCTTTTGCACTACTTACACATGTGTATCAGTTGGTTAACCATGTAACCCAATCGTATTTGTTTATTTGTTGTTTCAAATTTAGGGAAGAATCACACCATTCATACAACGACCAGCCCAATCCTGGAATCGAACGAGGAACACGTGGCTTAAACTGCGCGCTACCGAGGTTGTCCGCCTCGGAAAGATATGGTAATTATAACTGAAGAATCTCTAAAGCAATTAAAATCTGGAAACAAAGTTATCGGATGAAAAAGGCTTTGCTTATTATTTCTAAATAAAACAACAGTTGCTGAAGTTAATTTAAAAAAACTCTTGTTTTATTTACAAATAATGAATCATGAAATTCCACTAGGTAAAAACCTCAACCATAAATTATTTGAGGATTTGTATGGTTTACAACAATCTAGTCCTGCAAGAACCAAACTTATAGATATCAGAAATCATTTCGTTCAAGAAATTATCATGAAGAATATCACCAAAGTATTGCACGTAGCTTCAAATTATGTCACCTAACATACTGACTAAAAGATTGTCAAAATTAACTTATTCGCATTGTATGCAGTTATTGGAACTAAAAGAAACGATGTGAGGATAATTTGTAAAGGAAGTATTGCATATAATTTTGACCGCAATATCCAATCCTACCCTACTGTGCGTTGTTGAATATTAACGCCACCACTCCTTCAATTTTTCCGTATACTTACCTTACACCCTGTGTTTTTTAATTTGAGAAAATTTTATGATAATATGTTAGTTCAATAATAGTAATAATAGGGCAGAAAGACCTCTGGTCGATAGCCCATGATAGACTACTAACCCATCGATATGTATTGTAAATATAAATATTTATAAAGAATTGTAATTCTGCTGCCTGAATAAAAATGTATATATATAAATATAGTAATAATAGACCTTTATTCTATACACACGCAGCTTAGAAACTATCTACATATTGTGAAGAAATATAACAATATGTAAGTGAAATATTACTACTATTTTTTTATTATCTGAGAGAGAAAAATAATACATTGTATATAATTTAACACATTATAAAAATAAATATTTTTATAATGTGTTAAACAACTAAGGGCTATTGACAATAGGTCTTTCTGTCCTAAGTGAAGTAATAAGTAAAATATTATAATTTCACATACTATTTTACAACTACTCTTTCCATAATATCTTTATTTTCCTCGCACTTCAAGAGGTAACTATTTTCAAACTTTCTTCATTTGATTAAACACGTAATGTGTTCACTTATGTATTTTCACTAGTAACAACTTTCGTACAGTTGTAAAAGCCAATAACATTTTTGGGTTAATTTTAAACATGCAACACGTTTAATAAGGTGTCGCCGTGGCGCCAAAGATGAAAGTGAGCGGCCACGGAATCTTTCGGTAGCACCGATGTATTTACGATCCGGCTAGATTTCTATTATTCGCATAAATCCGTCTGGAAGTAATTCCGGTACTCTCTTCGTCGGCCACTAACAAAAGTTGTAAACAAACCGGAATCGAGACGTTTTATCTTGGATATTACGCACTTCAAACGAAGGAGAATATTTCCAAATGATTTTTAAAAAGAATTGGATGGAATAGAGTTTTTCTAATAAAAATGTGATGCTAATAAAATCAGATTTATACACAAACGAGTACAATAAAATATTAAACGTATGCAAATTAATTACTAAAATTAATGTGATAATATTGTTAATTTTATAAAATGCAGTCGACGGAATGATTAATATGGAATGTTTACCGATTTAATAATTTCAATAGATGACCCGCAACAACAAAACCTGATATAATAAATTAAAGACGACGCAAGCGCCACCTTTTGCCTAATTTCAAGTGGCATCGTCAATTATTTGGGTCTTAAGCGCTTTACTAAAGCGGTTTCGCTGAACGGTACCGCTTTATGTGTGGCGCTGTAGCGCTTTATCAAGCGGTAAAGCATATATTTTTTCCGCTTGATCGTTTTCAAGCCGTGCAGCTGTAAACAAAACGGCCATATTTTCGTGAACGTCCTTAGCATTGAAAGCGTGTTCAGGGAATATCAAGCGCTTTGCGCTGTAGCGCTACATCTCTAAAATTCCCTGAACGCGACCATTGTTTCGTCCACTAAAGGAAGGCGAACTTGTCCTGTTTAAGCAAACAAGGAAAACGAAATTCACATTTAATGAAACGTTCAGCCACCATTCATCTAGCGTATGGATAACTAGTGATGGATAAAACCTGATATTATGTGGATTGTTTTTCGTTAGAACCCAAACAATCTGTTTATTGAAGGCGAGTATCAATGCCAATATCCCATAAGTCAAGTGGGTATAGAAAAGTGAACAACAGGCTACTTTTATGGTCATAAATGGGCGCGTTCAGTGAAATTTTAGTCATGTAGCGCTGCAGCGCTTGATGTTCCCTGAACACGCTTTCGAGGTTAAGGACGCTCACGAAAATATGGCGGTTTTGTTTACAGCTGCGCGGCTTGAAAAGCGATCAAGCGGAATAATATGTGCTTTACCGCTTGATAAAGCGCTGCAGCGCCCCATATAAAGCGGTACCGTTAAGCGACACTGCTTTCGTAAAGCGCTGCAGCGCTACAGTTCCCTGAACGCGCCCATTGTCGCAAGAAAAATTATTACTTACAGTGCACATTCTATTAGAATTTCCAGAGTCTTTGATACTTTAAATTACATACAACATTTTATTGACAATGGCGGGCCATTTGATTTCAAACGTATTTCTTCATGTATTTAAATAATGTCCTTTCCATGTGTGCTTTTTGTTTTAAATAAATATTTATTATAAAGATATGCAGTATATATTGCATATTTTATTCAGACGCTTTCGTAAAGCGCTGCAGCACTACAATTCCCTGAACGCGCTCAATGATATATTCCCATTCAAGGTTCTGAATAAATTGTTCTGTTAATTTGTTTTATTTAGATTTTCTTAGCATCATTGTATGGGACAATAATGCTGAATAAATTACTTTCTAATATTGAGAATTTTATTGCCAACATGAAAGCCTAAAAATTTCACCAGATCTAGATAATTGTTTTCGTTGTAATCTTTTAGTGGGAATAAAATATTGACAGTTTTGTTATCATTAAGAAAAGGATATGAAAATTATTGATATAGAGAATGCAATAGAATAAAGGTTTGTAACAAAAGTATGTAGAAATTTATTCCCGATTCAAATGCAAAAAAAAAAAAAAGATTGTTCCCATTAAACAAAATGTCCACAAATAACATTACATCAACATTAAAAACAATATTTAACGTTAATTTAATATGGGTGCAACATTATTATGTCCATTTTGCTCAATGGGTTGTTATACGTCTGGATTTACTACAACCATCAACTTCTTTTAGAATGGACCTACTTTTCTTTATAGTATACCGGGTGTTGAATGGTAAAGCGGGCCATAGAGATTTACATGTAAAATTTGAAATGTGGTAATATTGGCTCCCTGTATGCAATATGTATATTTATTTATCTCTCTCACTTATGTATGTATCAAATATTTTTGTAAAAAAAAATATAAAATGGAGTATTCCGTTAATAAAGAATTATTATCAAAAAAAAAAGAAGTGTAGGAAGAAATATAATACAAATATTACTAAGATTATTGCAAATTTTCTCATTTTTTTGCGTGTATCGTTGTGATCTCTTTTCCATAATTAAAATAACTTCATTTTAAAAGAAGAAGACGTGATAATCGTGGCTATTCCCTATGGGAATTGTTACGTTTAACGTGTACGTTAATTAATTAATTCACATTGCATGATAAATATCTATTACAAAAATGCTTAGACTTCGAGGATAAAAAATAACGAACATGTTAAACTTAGGGCTGTTCTGTAAGGGAAATGTCCTTACAGAATACCCCTGATTAACTCAATATATAATTAAAAATAATTTGAGTAGTGAAGAGAAATTTATCTGAAAGTAAATAAAGTGAAAGATGAAATATCAGGCGGCTGGGTCATAAATAAGAAGTTAAGGGATTTGTCCGCATTGTAACCGTCCCGGGTATATTACGAGTCGCGGGTTTTCACTTAGCAATATTTTTCCGGCGCCGGTGCATTTTTCATTAAATAAATTTTCGCGAATTTATGTGGAGGATGCGGCCGGGGACTCGCGGCGGATCAAACGCGCTATGCATCACGCGAATGATAAATGCACGTTTCGGAATTCCGTACGCAATCGACCGAAAAATACCAACAGCGATGCATCCATGAAAATTATTCAAATGCATATACGTAAACACACAAACTGGATGCAACTGAAATTTATTCTCAATTATTAAAAACTGATAATTCAATTGATCTTTAAGTAAATTTAATAATATAAATATTTACTTGCTTTCACAACTGTAAAGTAAAAAAGAATCAATTTCTTATCACATAATATATAACAAATATTTAAAAAAAATGCTAAAAGGGGGCGGGATTCTATCCCCCAAAATACTTTAAAATTTTACGAAATGAGATGTGACCAACGATGGTGAGCTTTATAGGGATTCTAGACTAGCAAAACTTAGTGTCAATTTTACTATCTCTTTTTAATGTATAACTTTTTTTAATCAATAGAATAACTTTGATTTAATAAACGCAATAAATTACAATCTATATATTCGAATCAGAATGACGAAATTAAAGTGATTCGTTTCAAGCCACTGCCCTTCGCACAATAAATAATCCGCGCAGCGCGTTGTAATTAATTACGAAATAGTTGGAAGCATATTGGAAATCCATAGAAGTTGATGGTGGGAAATGCTTTGATCATGTTCGGCGGTCATAAACTGTGACCGGACTTCAAACGTTTGAATGGAAGCCCGGCTTGCTGTTCCTGATAGAACTAAATACCATATTGCATTACCTCCATTGTCCAGATTTCGTATTTCGAGCTAAATATATGCACGTCCACCTATATGTGTGTGTGTGTGTTGTACATTATTATATCAATTAATGCTCCAGGTAATTTCAAACAGACATTTTCATTATGTTCCCCATTGTGCGATTTCAATGCGAGTGGAACGGGGAGGCTGGAGTTATGAACGCGGAACCCGATACGTTTTTGCATATTGCGTGATTCGTTGTGTAACAATCGAATTTGATGATTTTTCCATAATTAAAATCTTTATGCTATTTCATTTTTTTTTATAATTATAAAATACTTTTATTTCGTTTCAACTTTTTATTAATTAATGCCGACGAAACGAAAAAGTCTATATGGTAGAAAATGTCTCCATCATTACCAACAGCGATGCATCCATCAAAACCGGATATTTTTTCATTACATTTTAATCCTGTTTTTATTTATTTACTTAAACATATTTAAATATATTGCGTTAAAAGTCCGCTGCCATTCTCTTGATGTAGCCTTACATCTTTAATGAACGACTGCTAATTGCGTTAGTATCGTGGGAAAAACATAATTTGTTATCAAAGAATAAACCCAAATCGCTGAAAGTAATTTGAAACTAAGGAAAAATATATAAAAAAACTTCTTAATCTAAATGAAGTAAAGATTACTGTAAAGTTTTCCTTACCTTAATACCTAACGCCATACTCCATTTCCAATAGGTGTTTCTGGCCACTCAACAAGAAAGACAAACAGGACTTGTCTCAATTAGGGGCCCTCTGAAAAACATGGGATTAGTCGCTGATGAAATGTGTAGATTCTGTTTTGAGGAAAGGGATACAGTTATTCATCTCCTAACAGAATGCGAGTCTTTAGCTCGTGTAAGACAAAGGTTCTCGGGGAACTACTTCCCCACTCTTGTCGAACTGAGATATTTCAAAATTAAAAATCTTTTAGGATACTTTAAAAAGATAGGTATATCCTGTGAGGTAACAAATTAAATTAAAATTATTTTTCGTAAGGGGAGGAACAAAAGATCTTTATTAAATAAAAATAATTTGAAAATAATTAATTATTTAATTCCACATTTAGCTCTGTGACTTTTGACTTACGCTACGTAAGTACGTTAAATAAATGCACATTAAAACAACTACTTCCTGAGCAAATACCCATGCCGGACATTGAATTACATAATGTACACCTGATGTTGCACATCAATAAAATATTGCATAATGCAACAAATTTTGATCCGAGAAAAATTTAATGTAAAAACAACAAAAGGAACGTTACTTAATATAAGGCTATCTGCAGACACGTGTTTCGGGATCTATCCCTCGTTAGTACAACTATGCCTTTATTTAATATATTTAAATAACTGTGACCAAGTGAATGAATACTCTTTTCTATTTAAAAGATCTTTAGGTCGAAGTCCCACAACAATACTCCAGGTAATTTCAAAACAGACAAGTCAAGTAATAATAATACCTGACGTAAATTGCGATACATTTGTAATAACAAAGGCCGAAGCGTGAATTATTAATACGTTTTATTTTATTTTGTTTTTCTTCTAAATTAATTTCTAAATATATAAATTGAATGATAAAAATAAAATTGGCTGTGGAAGTCGCGTGCACAGGTCACCAATATTTTATCAAAAAGGCTTAATTATTCAAGCACCATCGATCCCATTTAAATGCCTCCTACAAATTTAATGCTATAATTACGCTTCGGTTAATTACACAATTTCTATTTACCCCAAACACATTCACACGTACGCGCTCACGCACACGCACACGCGAATATATATTTAATTATTCACGTGTTCATTTTCACTCGCATTAAAATTTGAAGAAATTATTTTCTCTCACACTTTATTTAGTATCGTTGTAATTATTTTAGTAAGAATTTAAATTAAAATTATATATGTTTTCAATAGCATTCTGATTCTCGTTTAATCATTGAGCTTCAATTAGTTATATTTATATCACCTTGTATTTGACTCTACTGATTTATCAAATATGTGTGTTGACGTGGTGATTGTAAAAGTAATTTTTGATATTTCTGCGATGTATATAATCAATGCTTACTTTAGACTGCCTATTAGCCTAAACCAATTGTCATGTTTCATCGATTTGTTAGATAGCATGCCTTTCATGCTTAATAGTCATGTTATTTTGTTAAGAGACTTTAATTTAAATACCTATTATTTTAATCCAAATAACAATAGTTGTATAAAAGCTTTATTTGTGTCGAGTTTTTTTGGTCTCAGTCAATTCAACAGTATCACTAATTGCAATAATCGCATCCTAGATCTTATTTTTGGCAATGTTGATTATATTATTAATCGTAACCTATTGTTGATCATGATGGATATCATCCTGCCCGTCTCGTTAAAATCGCCAATTCTCGCTATGTGTAATTTGCTTAACAATTTATAAACGGTTGACCCTATGTTTGATATTTTTAATATATTTACCCAAAAAAAGTGCTATCATTACATTCTGCAACTTCTGCACGACTCCTAGCCTGTTAAAAATAATGTTTTTCTTATATTTGTTTGATATAATATATTTATATCTATGCTAATTTTAAGTTTTTGTAATTTATGTACAATCAATGTGTATGATGATTGCATTAAATAAATAAATATTCCTTTCGTCACTTCTTTATTACGAATAAAGGACTGTAATATAAATATTAGAGCATAAATATCTATGTTCAATAGCCCATATTTAAAAATATATTATGAGAATACAACCCATAGCCTATTAGAACGAATTTTCAACCAATGAGATGCAAGGAAAGCCGTAGCTACATGTGTATCTTTCGATGATAAAAATACAAACGCAGCGGTGATAATTTGTTGTGATTCAGACGTAAATGAAAGTCGTTGGGGAAAAGTTTTATTAAGTGAAGTAGTAAAAAGTGCGACGCCAAAAAAACACCATAAGAAATAAAGAATCCCACAAACTTTTTTGCTGTGAAGAAAATAATAAAAATAAATGAGGAAACAACATCACAGCTATCAATGACTGGGCATTTATTATGCGCAGAAAAGATGGAACCGATTACAAGAAGTCTGTAATCAAAACCTAATTTAACTCAATATTTCAAAAACTTTTAAATTAAACATTAATTTAAAAGCTTTTTAAAAAAATAGTTAAAATGTTTCATCAAGTGATCATTGAAAACCAAATTGAAATTATTATTGACACAATTACCAAAATATTGCATGTAAAATTTTATAACGAATATAGTATAATATTCAAACCATTCAAAAGTAAAGAATTTGATGAAGCGCAAAAGGCGAGAAACAAAGAGAAAACAGCTGCAAGGAATCAGAGGAAAGAGAAAACTTAGTACTTCGGCATTCACAATTGACGAAAGCAGTAAGCTAAAGAATGAATGGAACGAAAACAATAATCTTCATTATTGTTTTTAAAGAACTAGTCTGTTGATCAGGCAGCATTTTTCACTTTCATATTGAGACCGATTATTTTGAAATTCTAACCGGACGGATTGAATATAATCCTATATTCTCAAAGATACGTCAAGATGGAAATAATAGCTACTAATAATAGTAAATGGTTAGTTATTAACACATGTTTTCTTCTTTTCTTCGCTTATCACTTCATACGTCAGTTCCCAGTCTTTTGCATTTCCCAAAATGATTTCAACCTATTCTCTAGGACTACGTAGATAGTACAGATAGTACAATTCATCTAGCGAAGTGACTTTTGAGCAACAGTTGCAGACTTTCCAGTCTTCCTTCTTCAGAACTCCCACAGATTGCTGGTGGTCCTGTGATAGAGTATTTTTAAGTCTGATAACTGCTTGAGTACTCTTGTAGCAGTAAAAATTCGGTTAAGAATTTCGTTACTCATATCTCAGATCCATAAATAAGCATCAATAAACGGCGTTTGTTACTCTTTGGACCATAAATATTAGCCATGATCCTACTAAGCAATGTTGTCTGTATTTATATTTTTAGAAACTTTAGTAATGTGTTCAAAAAAGTTAGATGGTGCTTGCGTTATCTTTCCAGTTATTATGATTCATATATGTAGTCAATTTAATGAAGCATTATTACAAAGTTAAAACGCATTTGTATATAATAAAAATAATAGTAATAAATTCTTTTGTTTGCTAAATATACATCACTTTGTGATCGAAATGTTAATTTGGAACTAATAAATATTCAGTTAAGAAAAGTTTACAGTGATTTTATTTAATTTCATCATTTTCACGTAACTCGCTTAAAGTTATTAAACCTGTTTTTTTATTAATCATTATTATTATATTAAAAGCGATAAAAGCCAATTTTCTAAAACGATTATATATTAAATTGTTTTAAGTCAACTAGTAATATCCTTGTGTATCTTTTTTTTTTCATTACAAACATAAAGGACGCTCGACGAGGAGGAAGTGGTGTTATTAAAAAAATTCCGAGAGAGTATCGCGTATATCGGGATTTTATTGCGACGCAAGCATTTTATAATTACGGCCTGGGCAATAATTTCGAAATTCCGCCTGGTGATGCATTCAAATCCGTGACCTACGCTAACCCCGCTCAAAACAAAAACAACATGAACGCTATGCACATATTACGCACTTCGCCATTTAAACTCATGCAAGTATTCATAAGTAAACTATTTCGCCGGAATTAATAGAGGCCTTTGCGCGGTTACAATTTTAGAACTGAATATAAAGAAACAAAACAAATAAAAATAATGTCTTCAAGACTCCAACATTTTTAATCGACAAAACTACGATTTGGAGACTAATTAAAAATAAAAAAAATCTAAAACTTTCCAGACTATATTTGCCAAAAATTCACAAAGAAATATAGACCAATAGTCCGACGTGGTCCAGGAAATCTTCCGTACAATGGTGAAAATCGTGAAATAAGACAGAGAATGATGAATAAGAACCCATGTGGTTATAGACCTATAGTATCGAACATCGGCTCAACAACATATAATATTGCAAAATGGTTAACTGAAAAATTTAGTAAATTAAAAATCAATAATCAATCAAAATTAAGTTGTTTAAGTGAAGATGCTACATATAAAAATGTTTACCACCTGTTTTACGGTGGTAAACATTTTTTCTTCACTTTTTATTTATTTAGTTATTACTAAATGTATATTTCAAACGCTATGCGTTCAGTTGTACTATTAATAATGAACGCATAGCATTTGAAATATACATTTAATAATAACTAAATGAAAAGTGAAGAAAAAGTGTTGACAACCTGTTTTACTTATAATTAATCAAAAACTCAAAACATCTCACACAGTTATTGAAAAACAAAAAATTAGAACCAGACGATATACTTGAGTCGTTGTTTCTGAACGTTCAAATTGACGAAAGTATTGAAATTCTTCACATTTTAGTTGATAATTCTGTATTAGAAGAGGACCGAAAGCAGTATATACAAATTACTAAAATAGTGATCGATATCAATGCTTTTAAATTCAATAATAAATATTACAAACAGAATTTCGGTACTTCCATGTGTAATCTGTTATCCCCGTTTCGGCAAACATATTCTTAGATAAATTACCTACTTTTCCAAAAATACCGTTATGTAGATGATATATATATATATATATATATATATATATATATATATATATATATTATATATATTCAAACATCTTTATTCAAACAATATGAAAACTAAATTTTACAAAATATATTATAACAATATGTACAATTGTGTTAGTAGTCTGTCATGGGCTATCGACCATAGATCTTTCTGCTCTGTATGAATTTATGGTTGGTGATTTGCAAATTAAAACTATGCTAGCTAGCTGAACTGTCATTTATGCATGAGTTAATGAGTTGGTGGATAGAGACCGAAGGGTAGTTATATTTTTGGGGAATATTAGGGTTGCGAGGAATGCAATATTTTGTAAGGAGGGATAAATTGTGAGGGTTTTGAGCAAATTTTGTGTAGAGGATAAGTATTCGCTGGGATATGGGATTTATTTGGGTGAATTCGTAAAGGAATTCGTTAGAGGGATTATGGAGTGGGTTATTGGGATGCCGGAGTGTTCTTAGGGAGGATCGTTCAGATACTTGAAGGTGGTATACGGTTGAAGGTTTTATATTGGTGAAAAGAATGACTCCGTAATTTAACAGAGGTCAACATATCGATTTATAAATGTGAGTTGCAGTGTTAATTGATATCCCTCCTTGTCCTCCTTGCTTATATGTAAGGGATCTGAAATGTTTGGCTCTGTTTAAGATTTTCGATTTAACGGAAACGATATGTGGTTTGAAGGAGTATTTTCAATTATGATATGAGGGGATTGTATTATTTTTAATGATAATTTTTGGGGAATGTGGTTTTATTCTATGGAAAGGGATAGGGTTTCGATTTGGAGGGGTTTGTTCTGATACGCCATTTGGAACACCAGGACTGGAATGCGTCAGAAGGGGCTTGGAGGGATCGTTGGGCGGTTTGAAGGGATTTGGCATGTGCCATTAAGACGGTATCATCTGCAAAGAGGAGAGCATATTGAGAGGAATTAAAATGTGTTGGATCGGGATGATGAATATCGTAACAGTAGATATTGTAAAGGAGTGTGGATAAGAGAGAACCTTGAGGGATACCTAGTTGGATTGGAAATGAGTCGGAAAGAGTTTGGCGGATTAGTACCTGGCAGTATCTATTGGAGAGAAATTTATAAATAAGGATGATTAAATGACGTGGAATATTCAAATGCAAACATTTATATAAGAAGCGATCATGCCACACTGAATCAAATGCTTTTTCTATATCTAGAAAAAGTACCATTGATTTGTGCCCTTCTAAGTGTTTCGTTTGGATATTGGAAGTGAGAAACAGTTCCTATATGGTTGATTTTTTGGGCAAGAAACCGAATTGATAATCTGGTATGGATTGTTTTGGATACGTTCAGGATTTTTTGTTTGATTAGGGATTCGAAGAGCTTTCCTATTACTAGAAGGAGAGTGATGGGGCGATAATTACAAACAAGCGTGGGATAAGTTTCGGCTTTTTTTTAATACAAACAATTATGCCTTTTTGCCATTGGGGTGGGAAATATTGATGGGAGTAACAATAATTAAACATTTTTATTATTAGGAAATGGATTTGATCAGGAAGTTTTTTAAGAATGGATCTGAGGATGTTGTCATATCCTGGATAAGAATTCTTACCAGTATGTAGTAAAGTAATCAGTTTCGCACTTAATTAAATGTGAGTTTCTTGAAGATTTGAAAGATATATGAAAGTGTACAAAGTGTTTTCATATAATCAGTTTCGTCTATTAAATCGGGGTTTTTGTCGAAAGAACGATATTAAAAAAGTTATCGTCATAGTCATTATTATTTGTTCGCCTGAATATCTTTTCTAAATGTCTGTGGAATTAGAAAATCGTCTATCAATAGAGTGCCGGTCGTTGAATCAATTATTTTATTTAATATGTCTGTCTTTTTATAACGCGAAAGTTTTTTAATTTCTGTCCAGTACGTCTTTCCTTGCATATCGTTAATTTTATTACATGTCTCAGTCCATTTGGTCTTCTTGTATTCTTGTTTTAAATTCCTAATGTCTTTGCTTTTAATTTATTAAATTTTTGTCAGATTAGTCTATCGTCGTTGAATTGAATGTCTCTGTAGATTGGTCTTTTCTATCTTAACAGTCTAAGGATAAATTTTGGGAGAGGATACTTGTAGAATTGTTTTTTATCTTTGGTGTGTAGCGTGCAATGGATTGGGATAAGATATCATTGAAATATGCGATAGTCTCGGGATTGATGTCGTTATCTTGATTGAATGACATTAGTATGTCATGAGTGACTTTTTCGATTTCACATCTTTGAAAGACTGTTATTCCTTACTTCACAATTTATTTTTACATAAAAATAAATTGTGAAGTAAGGAATAACAGTCTTTCAATTTGTGATTAAACACTTCACTTAAACTCAAAAAACCATTAAGTGATTCACATCTTTGATAGAAAAATAAGTATTCTGGAGGGGGAGGCGTGGGGAGTGAGTTTATGTCGAGGTCAAATTGAATTGAAAGGTGATCTGAACAAAGGTCTGGGATTAATATAACAGAGTGAATAAGAGGATATTGGATGAGCATAGGATAATATCGGGGGTGGTGGACTGGTTTTGATTCAATATGAATGTTGGAGGTGTGGGGATTTTAATAAAATTAGAATTAGAGCAAAAGTTGAGGATGTGACGGGATTTCTTATTGTTTACATTAAAGTCGCCTATTATTATGGAGTAATCGAATAGGGAAGCTTTTGTAAATATATTATCGTCAATATGGGAGTTGTAGTGGATGTAGACAAGGAACACATGAAAGGAAGTATTATTAAGAGGGAGGGTAAAATGGACGCATTCGTTTAAAGGGTTATTGATGTGGAGAGGGTTAGCTTTACCAAACGGGATGAAAAGGATGAAAGGAAGCAATGGATCCTCCTCGCTGTTTATGACTGATAACCGAAGCAGGTATTTGGAGACTTTTCCAATAGTTAAATGAGAAGGAGTTTTTAGTTTTAATTTCTACGAGGAGGGATTGCATGCAAGAAAAATGAAAAGTATATGAGATTTATTAGGGAGAGAATTGATATTGGTGTAAAAGAAGCGTATTTTATGATGATATTTTTGCAATCATTAAAAAAATGACAGTTTGGATGACCTAATTGCCAACTTACTTTCCAAAAGTCAGAAGCGATACACACGAGTCCTAAAATAAGCTCAGGATTATGTGTGTTTTTTTTTTTTTCATAACTGCAACTTTTCTGGGAATTTGGAATGATATACTCATTAAGGTTGCGGTTTAGTGGAAAGAGATAGCTATATAGTAAAATGGAAATAATCGTTTGAAAATAGAGCTATTCTTTTGGATTTCATAATATGAATGTATATTTACATTTTTTATCTGCCAAGTATAAAGTATCAGTCTAAATGAAAAATAAATCGTTAATTTACGTGTATTACGTCAATTTACTAGTTTAAGTTAGAAAAGAAAATTGTAAGATATAATGAAATTAATAGGTCATGTCTGCTAAGTTATTTGAATGCAGAATTTAGTGAAATCCTTTAAATTTTCATTGCACAAGTTTTTATTAGCAAAAATTTAATTTAAAATTTGCTATAAATTTGATCAATTTTCATTGTTTTTCGTAATTATTTTTCACAGAAACTAAACATTAAAATAATTTTTAATTTATCTGTTGAAATTCCTGCTTATTTTAAGATTATTTTAATGTATAATACAATATTGTTCATTGATCACAACAACAATCTAACTCATATTAGCGATTGCCCACCCTTAAGTAGACCATTAATAAAAGGCACCAATTAATCATAAATACAAGACTATCTGTAGACACGAGTTTCGGGATCTAATTTAATTTATCATTGCCAGTAATATTTCCTCGTTTAATTTCATTGTAATTTAAGTGTGAATCACCTCTGTTTTATTTTATTTTATTTTAATTAGCTATTAATAAAAAAACAAAGGATTATCAAATTATCCGATAAAAAATTCAACACAACGAATTGAACTGTAGGAAACAATCAAAATGCGAAAATTTATATATATCGCGTGTATTGTTGGCATCAACGGCGTTTTTGATAAATAAGTTATACGAGCGATGTTGTTACGGTTTGATGCGTTCCCGGAAAAGGAATTACAGATGAAATTGCGTTAACTGTACACCGAAAGGGAAATATTGCCGGCCGCAAATAAATAAATGCCCCGCACGTCGCTAAATTACACTCGCAGGTAACAATTAATGTCGGGACGCCATAAAATCGGACGCCCGGCAGAAAACTGGCTCGCGACACGATCGACATTGTCCCGTACGATTGTTTATTGCCGCCGTTATGTTTATATCTCTCTTTATTTTATTATTGTTTATTGATACGCGCGATTGTTTTAATGCTGACGTTGTTTACGTTTACGCTTAAATCCATTCTATTTTTTTTTTTTTTCGCTCAGGCGTTACATTCCAGGTTTATCAAAATAGCGTTTAGATAGAATGGTATAAATAAATCACTCAGAATTGCAAAATTTGAAAACAAATTAATTTAATGTAAAATAATAAGTGGAGTCCTCAAATCGTTTTCTATAAAAAAAATCAAACAAGATTATATTTATTGTTAGATTCAGTTTATGTAATTTTTATAATTTATTTTGAGTACCTCCTCCATTAATTCTTAACCTCCCTACACTGGGATTCACATTAATAGTATCTATGCGCTTTAACTTCAACTTTCTTATCCCGAACACGTGTCTACAGAAAGCCTTGTAACTATTATTTGTTGTTTCCTTTCATTAAATAATTTCGACTCAAACCTTTGTAATTCGCAGTAGTGCTGCTATGCAACAACAAATATCTATTGTGTAATCCAATGTCCGGTGGGGAAGTAGTTGTTTCAATAGATGTTTTTAAAACTTACAGTGTATTTTTTGCGGTTGGAAAAAGGGATTGATCGAATTTTATTGATCATTGCCAGAAATTTTCCTTGTTTAATTTCATTGTAATTTAAATAACTGCAAATGTGTGAATCATCTTTGTTTCATTTTATTTGATTAAAAACATTAATGTGTATAGTTTCAATATTATTTTTAATATTGAGACAATCATAATAAAAATAATATTATTTTTAATATTGAGACATTCATATTAAAAATAATATTGAAACTATACACATTAATGTTTTTAATCATTTGCAGTTATTTAAATTACAATGAAATTAAACAAGGAAAATTTCTGGCAATGATCAATAAAATGGCAATGGCAATGGTTTCAGGAGAAGTGGTTTAATTCTAACAGCGAAAAGCAGTGGCCGTTCCATTGAAAACATAACCGTAGTGAGTGCGAGTGTTGACGAAAATCCTTCCACCTCGATTCGCCATCGTGATCAGCGATTGACGTTTCAAGATGCTCTGTGCAGCGATTTTTTACTAAAGATCTGCATTTGCAAGCTTGCAAGATTCAATTGACAGAAAACCTGCAACCAGCAGATCATAGTGGAGCATCAACAAATTGATGGTAATTTTTATGAGAAAATCATCTTGAGAAATGAGGCGCTTTTTCAACTTAATGGCTACATGAATAAACAAAACTGTCGAATTTGGGGAACCGAAAATCCTCAAGTAATCCAACAGATTCCCATGCATCCACCACGAGTCACTGTTTTGGTAAGGATTTTGGGTTCGAGGAGTGATTGGGCTGTACTTTTTCGAAAACACCGTGGGAAATACGTTTACCGTCAATGGTGTTCGTTACCGTGACATGACAATCAACTTTTTATGGAATGAATTTATGGAATTATACTTCTTTCTTTAGCGTTTTCTAAAAGGAAGAGTTAAGGATCCATAGACCATTTCGGAACTCAAGGAACAAATTAGATGTACCATTAATGAAATTAATCGGCAATTATGTCAAAATGTCATTGAAAATTTTGTAAAAAGAATGACCGTTTGCAAACAAGGTTAAGGCGCCTATTTATCAGGTATTATGTTCCACACATAACCTCCACGTTTGTACCATATATTAAAATAAAAACATTCGTACTTTTCCTATAGATGGTATGTTTTATTAATAAATTAAAATATCAGGTCATTTTGAGAAACCTTTTAAGTTGTTTTATTTTTCTTTCTTTGAATAAATGGATTTTGTGTATACCAGATTCCAATATTATATTAATATAATATTATATAATATAAAATATATATAATATATATTAATTTCTGATTTGATTAATTTTTATATTAGTGTGAGGATTTGTATAGAAAATATAAGTTTCGTCATTAAGACAAAAATAACTTTGGAATATATGAAATACAGGGCGGTTAGGTTTGCGGTATTCCATGATATGCAGACAAGACGTCTCTTACTTTTTTTTTTTGATTTAAGGTATTTTTTATTAAATGCACCACAGTGTTGCGATTATATAAAGCACCATTATAATGAAAAAAAAAAAAAAAGACGTAAGAATTTTTCAAACCGTCTCTGCAAAATTTTCACCATTTCTTTAATTAATACTTCCTGATGCTAATTGTCAAATATTATATCCGCCACAAAAATAGGCGCGCAATTTAAAATGTTAGATCATTTTGAGACGCTCTTTATATGATATTTAAATATAAATACGAAGAAGAGATAATACATACAACAATTGATTGCGAAAATATTACACAAATAAGACATTTAAATTACTAGCGATGAAAGACAGCCTAAAATGGAACAAGTAGCTAGAACAATTAGCAAGCAACAGTAGAAAAAAATAGCGAACATCTATGAAAAAGAATTTATATACTAGAGAAAGGATTGGATGAGATGGGATGGGGCTGGCGTAGAGATATTGAAGAGGCTGATGTAGGAAAAAAAGAAGAGGAATAATAAAGTGTAAATATATATTCGGGCCTATTCCTAATGGGAAATGCTACGATTAAGGTGTACGTTATTAATTAAATTAACTTTCTTCGAATATTTATCAATTACAGAAGTTGATGATAAAAGTAACGTATATGTTAAACTTAACATTTCTTTTACAGAATAGCTCCGATTATAATGAAGAAATACATTTTGAGTTGTCTTTTGGATTTATGCCAATAAACGTTTTTTTTTTTAGAGAAAGGCAGCGAGCTGCAGCACAGTTTTAGAAAAAAGCAAGCAATGCATGCTGAGATACGATGAAACAACTTTCGGTAATACTTTGCCGAAAAGGGTCAAAAGATAGAGGAGACTGAAAACTATAGAAAATCGTGAACAACGAAGGAAAAAATAGTTGAACCTGTCTGTAATTCCAAAATTTCATAAGTGTTTTGAAAACTAGAGTGCAGTGCATGAAGAAAAATACTTTTTTAGTCTAGGACCGAATTTTTCTCCATACATCCACGCAAAACACACGAAAGAATCTACAATTAAGGTGGAGTCTAAATTAGCTCTGAAAAATGTCTTTAGTTTGGTTCTCATTGATCACATAGTGAAACAAGAATTAATACAGTCGGGGACATTTTTCAATACATATAAATTAATAAAATTTAAAATTAATAGAATTTAATTTCTAAATATATAAAATTTAGAAATTAATGATTAATAGAATTTAATTTCTAAATATATAAAATTTAGAAATTAAATTCTATTAATTTTAAATTTTATTAATTTATATGTATTGAAAAATATCCCTGACTGTAAGTCTAGTAAACATAAAGTAGCCAACATAATTAAAAAAAAAAAATAGCTGCAAATGTGTGAATCATCTTTGTTTCATTTCATTTTATTTAATTAAAAAAAAATAGTTTAAAAACTCCAATAGTGTCATAAAATCAATTAAAAATAAAATTCAGTGGCACAATTTAATTACCACAAAAGCACATAAAGGCAATATAGTAGTTAAATAGTCATATAAATTACATTCATATGACATCGTGGAATAAAATACAGACCCTACCTTAAATTTCCCAAACAGTATTAAAATATATAAGTAACCAAATATAAAGCAATCCCTAATTCAATTAACATTTTTTTTTATTTCCAATGAATCCTATGTGTCCCAGACTATATGGCTTAACTTCATAAAGAAAACTATCCCGTTAAACCTGCAGTTTCGTTCATCAGTTCCGCCCATACACTTGCATGGCGCTTTAATAATTAATTCCGTGACCTAACCGATTTCAAAGATCCAGCTGCCATCAAAAAATCCAAAGAACTACTGTTAGTTCTTTGGATTTTAGTTTTAAGGTTGTGATCTTAACTGTATAAGATCACAACCTTAAAACTTCCCACCAACCATAAATTAGTGTCATTCGACGTATCTAACAAGTTTGCGAAAATTCCGCCCATTGATTGCATACAATTAATTAAAAACATTTTTAATGACCTAAATATTAACATCTTAATTAAAACCGATTTTTTTAAATACTTAAAGTAATTTTAGATAATAACTTCTTTAATTTTGAAACTAAATTTTATAAACATACAGAAGGTCTAGCAATGTGTTCATCACTGAGTCCTTTGCTAGCAGAGATTTTTATGTGTAAATTAATAAAATCAGTTTAAGATTTTCAGCTGGGCAAAAACATACAGAAATGTGTATTTTCAATTTGAGTCTCATTAATTACTTGGTAAAACTTTTTAGTAATATTAGGAATTGTTGAGTAAGTTTCACTTGGTCGAAATTAAAGGAAAATAAAAATTTTGCGTGTAAAATAAATCAAGTGAAACAATCGAAGATATTTGTTGGTGAGTACGTGAAGTTTCTTGATATAATGTAATAATTTTTTTTTTATTCCTTTCTTCACTTTTTAATTTTTATCACTATATGTACACTTCAAGCACAACGTGCTCTTTTTCAATAGCCTTATGTACAATTGACAAATAAATAAATAAACATATAAACAAAATTTAATTTACAAATTACTATACAAATATATATATATATAAATTATTAAATTTTGTTTAGATGTTTAATTATTTATTTGTCAACAATTTTGTGATGTGTTATTAAAAAATCAGATAAAGGTAATTTATTGAATTAAATCAATTAATTTTAATAAATTGTTATTTAACTGAGTTAAGTCATAATTCAAAAGTTTATTATAATTTTTATACATCTCAATTGCTTCTAACATATTTAGTTTTGGAGAATTTGACATTTTTAAAATTTTTAAATTGTTTAAAGAAAATGTATGTCCAAATGTTATTATGTGGTTAGCAATTGCTGATTTTTCTCTGTTGTTTATTTTTGAATAAAATATGTGTTTTTTTGTATCTTGTTTTTAAGTTTCTTCCTGTTTGTCCAATATATAATTTCTCACAGTTACAGCATTGTGCTGAATAAATGTAACTTTTTTCTAAATCATTAATTTTGTTAAATGTATTTCCTAACAAAAATTTTGTCTTAGTTTTAGAATAAAATGCTGGTGTTAGGTTAATTTTTTTAAATAATTTAATTAATCTATAATTTAATTTAGGTTCATGAATAATTTTAACAAATTTTTTATTTGTATTTGTTTCATTGATTTTTTTAATTTCGTAATATGATGAATTAAATATTTCCTTTTTTGTTTGTTAATTAATTTTTGAATTATTGAAACATCATAATTTAGAAATTTTGCAACATCTAGAATTAATTTAAATTCCTCATTTCTATTTTGATCTGTAATTGGTAAATTCATTGTTTGAAAAATTATACTATTAAAAATTGACAAACAAAAAAGGAAATATTTAATTAATCATATTACAAAATTAGAAAAAATGAATGAAACAAATACAAATAAAAAAATTGTAAAAATTATTCATGAACCTAAATTATAGATTAATTAAATTATTTCAAAAATTTAACCTAACACCAGAATTATTATTAGCATCCATCCTAAAATATAATTGACAGTAGAAACAGAAATAATTAACAACATAAATTAATTAATTTTTCAATTAAAAGTTAAAAAAAGTGTTTTATTAATAAAAAGTAGAACAAAATAAATATTTATGAAAACATGTTTCTTAAGTTAAAAGGTTTTGAGTTCTTTTTGTCCTGTATTGAATTTGTGGCGATGCAAAAAGGGAAAAGCTATACTAGCTAAGCTGGTTGAACTATCCAGTATGTTCGCGCAAAGACCTAAATTCATATAAACTATTTTATATATTTAATATTTTTTTTTAGAAAAAACTACATGTATAAATATTAAACATCTCTACAGTTAGACTAAAATTAGCGGCATCGGCGCGCTGGAATAATCATGCAAATTTCGTTATTCGGTATGCAAATTCGTGGCCGCCGGGTTCGAACCCACGCCAGTCGCCGCCGTAATTAGATAGCAATCGTACGTCTGGAAAATATGGATAAACGAATCAAGAGGAAGATGACGACGAGGAATAAAAAATACACTCAGAGCCAGCACACTTACACATTACGATTAAATCGTGTGGCAAACACGTATTTTTCCATAATTACAATAACTGTGAAACCGGGCAGAAAATTACAACTCCAGTTTAGGTGGCAATCATTTCCATCTAACAGCTAGGGTCTCAATTATGTCCGAATGAATTATCGGGGAATTAGATTAATTGATCGACCGAAATGTATTTCTGTATTTAATAAATTTTGTGAAGAAAGGGGACTCAATTTTTCATTAAATATAGTTAATCTACACTTAACTTAACAATCATTAAAGTTAATAAATTAAATTGTGTTGTGGTTATATACCCGATATAATTATAATAAATTAAAGACGACGCAAGCGCCATCTTTTGCCTAATTTCAAGTGGCATCGTTAACGATTTGGGTATAGAAGGTAGACCACCGAGAATCATTGTTTCGTCCACTAAAGGAAGGCGAATTTTCCCTGTTAATGAAAAAAGAAAAAAAAAGAAAACGAAATTAGGTAAAAGATGGCGCTTGCGCCGTCTTTAATTTGTTATGATTAATATCGGGTATATAACCACAAGGCAATTTCCGTTCAGCCGCTTTTATCAAGGCTTGCACATGGAACACACTAGTCTGATGAGTTTCGAAAAACCGAAATGGCCATCACTAGTTATCCATACGCTAGATGAATGGTGGCTGAACATTTCAATAAATGTGAATCATTAAAGTATAAAAAAAGATGTTGAAATAATTTATTAATTATTTTAAAATCATTTTTATTTGATTTATAAAAAAAAGATTGTTGGTTCGGAAGTATTATAGAAATTAAATTAAAAATGGATATTTGTTTTAATCATAATAAATGAAAGAAGTTGCAAGCGCCATCTTTCGCCTAATTTCATTCAATGTATAATGGTTTGTATATTACAAAAAAAAATTAACACAGGGTGCCGTTTTACGAGTTCAACCAGCTCGTAAAACTCGTCTATTTGAAGAGATACGAAGTCGGTTAAATTAGGGCAAAGTTGCGCATTTCGGGCTTTGTAAGATGCCGTTTTAAAAAATACAAAATTCCGATTACTTATCCAAAAAAGTGAAATTTGGAGAAAAAAAGGTTTTAATTTTCGTCTGTACTTATCTGAAGAGGTAATTTGAAATTACTGGGGGCCTATTCTCAACATCGGTGCAATGAGTTACTGATCCGTAATGTCACTTGATTTTATGTGACCAAAAAACGATGCAATCACGTGGACCCTATTCTCAGCACGCGGTGAGTCGAGCGATCTCACTCATGCATTTTGCCACTGAAATGATCCGGCAACGTTGTAATTTCGTTTATTCGCGTGAGAAATTCAAATAATCCTAATCTTGTATTCATATAAAATCAATTAACATGTAAGATTATATACTTTTAAAAAATATTACATCTGTAATGACCAAACTAAATGCAAATATAACATTTTATATCGATTTCGTAAGTCTTATTATAAATTAAATATCTGTTTAACTGTTTTAGGTTATACGTTTAAAATACGTTATTTTAAAAATTTTATAATTGCAGTTCGTTTAATAATGAAATTAAACAAACAATTATTAGCAAATAATTCCAAATTGTAAAACAAAATTGAATCAAAATAGAGTTTTTTTTTATTATTGATTAATGAAAATAGAAAATAAATTCAAATTCTATGAAATTATTGTATGAAATAATTTCATAGAATTTGAATTTATTTTTTATTTTAAAATTATTGTATGAAATAATTTCATAGAATTTGAATTTATTTTCTATTTTCATTAATCAATAATAAAAAAATAGCTTAATTTAACAATATAAAAATCCAAGTTGGCGCCTATAAGAGAAAACAAAGTTGAAGATGATTCCGGAAAATCTAAACGTCGGATTCCAAGTTTGACTCCGCAATGCTGTAGAGAAGAAAAACTGGCTGCGTCATTTGGCCAATCATTTTCAATTATCTCTTAAAAATAATTATTTTCAAATTTAATTTCATTACAATTATTGTTTTCAATTATTTTTATTTTATGAATTCAAGATCTACACAAAAGGAAACGAATGATTAAAATTAATTACAAAAATCCTTCTAAATCCCGCTTATGAATAATTAATCCCGCGAATAATTACCCCATACGTTCTTGAAACGACTGACTAAACTGCATCTAGTTTAGTTTCGATTGGATCACGTCTTCATTAGCGTTGAATTATATAGGTGTTCGAAAATGAAATTCATAATATTCAGTGGGCGCGCATTAATGCGCTCATATTTAAATCCCATGATAATGATAATGCGGATAATAATAAACTGCGGCAAATGTTTCGAAATGCATTAGCCTTGGCTGCACTTTTTTTTTCCTCTCTTCTTCTCCTCCTCCTCCTTCTCCTTAATCGCTTGTTTTGTGCAAATAGAGATTTGCAAATTGCCCGGCATGAAATATTCATGGGGATTTATTTCGCATATACACGCGGAATTGTTTCGAGTGAAGAAATGTTGGATGTAATTGTTTATTTTTATTTATTCAGTAATTATAAATATGAATTTCACTTCAATATTTCCAATTTTTTACTTAGTATAGTTTTTATTGCTGGAAATTTATTTCGTAGATAGTGGAGGCACTTAATTTTTGAAAATCCATGATCACTTAAAATAAAACACTTAATGATTTTCAACTATTTTTTGTGTATTTCTCGACAACGTTGTTGCTTCTTCAGGTGAAGAACTTATAGTATTTACAAATTTCTTAAAACTATCTTTATATACAAATTTAAAAAGTTGAGGTGGAAGGTCTGGGGTTTTCCATCTGACTAAAACTAATTTAGAAAAAGAATTAAATATAATAAAATACATCACACTTAGAAATAACTTTAAAATCGACACGATGTATTGTTGAGAATTTAAAAAAAATGTTTGGAGATAAATGGTGGAAACTAAAGTCTTGTCTGAATAATGAATCTGCAGTTGAAATTCATAAATAATTTAAGAATACCAATTCCACAGGAAAAAAAAAGAAACATTTTGGATGTTTTGGAAAACTCTTATAAGGTAAGAAATTGCAAAATTATTTTTTCACCGCATGATCGCTGAGATTAATTATTTTCAAATTCTTTAAATACCTGTGACCAAGTGAATACATCCATTTTCTATTACGATCGTTGAGATGTTTAAAATTATGTTTATTTTTTTAATTATCTCTCATAAATGTACAGGGTATTCCATTTTGGTGGTACCATGTATGGAAAACTTTTGTATTTTAAGTGATGTTGAAAAACAGCTTTCGCGACCCTAACCCAATTTTAAATGATAAAAACAATGGCCAAGAAAAAAATGATCTATCTTTAACCTTTTCCGGGTTATATCCGGAAGTTGACGACGAGATATTTTTCGAAGGTTCCTGTAACTCTGTTATTATTAAAAATAGAAAAATATAATAAAAACTAGAGCTACATTTTATGCTGACTTCGATTATGTTATGACATTTTCGTTATCATTTTTAGTTCTTGAATTATAACCTCAAACTTCGATTTTTTTGAATTGTAACTATAGCCGAAAATGACGTTATTGGATGAAGTTTTTTTTTTTTTTTCGTAGATTCCAAATATATATGGTTTGTTTAGGTTGTTTTGCATTCTTGCAAAGTTCTAAACAATTTTATGAAACTATCTTAGATTGCCATGGAAACTAATGAAGAAAAAACTAAAAAGTCATATGATATTGTTTAATATCAAGCACTATTTTGAATTCAATTGCTTATTCAAAAGATCACAATTCGGTTTTCTTGGAGAAAAATCCACAACAGATGCAATAATGTCTTTACTAGATGAGTTATTGTCATCCTATGAAGAGGGAGACTTTGCAATGACATCTTTTGTGGATCCAAGCAGAGCTTTTGACTGAGTTAATCATGAAATACTAATTGGCAAATTAGAACGCTATGGTTTTGACGAACCAAGCAGAAATTTGGTTAAGTCTTACTTAACCAATAGATCACAAAGTGTCAAATATGCTAATTCTGAGTCAATTACACTCCCATTCAAACATGGTGTTCCCCAAGGGTCCATTTTAGGACCATTATTATTCATAATATATATCAATGACCTACCAGACTATGTCGATAATACGTTCAAAGTAATATACGTTGATGACACTACACTTATTAATAGGATAAGAGCATTAGATGTAGCTAAACAAAATAGCACTGTTGCTAATAATAAGTGCAAAGAGTAGTGTAGTAGCAATAAATTGCTAATTAATGATGCTAAAACAACACATATGGTTTTCACTCTTAAGAAACATACATTTCCCACACCTTCATCAGCTAAATTTCTTGGAGTGTGTCTTGACTCCTCAATGAAATGGCATGCACACAGTGACAACTTGTCAAAAAAAATATCCACAAACATATTTTTATTGCGTAATTTAGCCAAAAGTGTATCTGTAAAAACCTTAAAAGCTTCCTATTATGCCACTCATTGGCATCATATGCTTTATTAGCATGAGGACACTCACCATGTCTGCACCGTATATTTAAATTACAACGAAGGGCTGTGCGTATATTGGGCAGATTAGGCTACAGAGATGAATGTCGGGCTACATTCCAAAACTTACGCATACTTACATTGTCGAGTTGGTACATATTTCAATGTCTCATTTATGTAAAAAAGAATATTTCTGAGTACAATTTAGTTATGTCTATTCACAGCCATAACACTAGAACTAGTGGTAATATTTATCCAATACGGGTAAGACTACACAAAATCAAAAAAATTATTGGGCTCCCAAATTTTACAATACACTGACAGCCTGCCGCTTAAACAATTTAAATCTGTCATTAAAAAAATTACTTGTCCATGCGTTCTATTCATTTGAAAAGTTTTTCTCTGTTATTTTTGAGCTGTGAACCCAATTCTAGTATATATATATTTTATTCTTTTTTTATTCTATTCTTTAACTTAATTTAATAATCTTATTTTTAGCATATTTTTAAAGTCTTTTATTGTTGTCTTTGTATTCTACAATTTTTACTCTCTTATTCATTTTATTGTTAGTATATTGTAAGCTACTTTATTATTATATATGTATTTTTCATAATAAATTAAAGACGATGCAAGCGCCACCTTTTGCCTAATTAATCCCGCAAATAACACAATACAATACTTAACAATATAACACAATAATACGAAATATTACATAATTAAACAATAAAATAACAAGTAAACAATATCGTATGACTGAACGTTTCATTAAATCTGAATATATATATTTATTCAATCTTATTTTGTTATTGTATTTTATTAACTATAATTTACTTATTTGTACTATTTAATAAAATCTAATCGATTCATTTGATCGTGCATGTATTTATATATAATTTAAGTTATATTCGCAACATATTCTAATTGTTTGTATCTCTAAATATTATTTTAAATTATTTAATTTATACTTAAGTCATTAGCGATCTTGGTTTGGGTATATATGTGTGTATACATATATGCGTATATGTACTCAAAATTTCTCCAATCAGAACATCTTATATCGTTTATGCATGTTACCTTTTCTTTGTATTGACCTGTGTAAACTGTACCCACTGTATTAGCACCAATAAAGGATTTAATTATTATTTTATTATTTAATAATGTAATATTTCGCTATTTAGTGTTATATATTTAAGTATGGCTTTTTCAAACAGTGAAAAACCATATGCAAAATTTTATTCATATATCGTTGCGTTCATAAAAATTTTCTAGCAAATGTTTTTATATATATTTTTTTTAATACGAAATAATTTTTCGATGTCAGTTGTTCTTTCTCATTGAATACACGATAACACTGGATTCATTTCCACACTGACTAATAGACATACTTCTTAGTTTTCAGAATATGCTTTTTATAGTTTTCCGCTACATCTCTGTGAAATCTTCCAAAACCAATTAAATTATTCTTTAATTTTGGAAATCATATTCAGCATGGTTGTCTTCCTTTTGGGTATAAGTGATCATAGCGCTTTTTCTGAAGCCACCACGTTTTCGTAACACAATACAATTGAATAATTCATACTTAACAATATAACACAATAATACGAAATATTACATAATTAAACAATAAAATAACAAGTAAACAATATCGTATGACGGTTTACTTATTTTTTCTTCATTTGTTTCCATGGCAATCCATGATTGTTTCATTAAATTGTTTATAACTATGTCAAAACTCAAGAAAACATAAACAAACTATATATACGAAAAAAACTTTACGCAATAAAGTCATTTTTATGCAGCTTTTATAATAGATATATACAATGTGACTTTATTTAATAACGAATATATTATACGTAATATTTCTTACAGTGATAGCCCCTATTATGATACTTACCTAAACAGTAAAACAATTTTAATTGAGTATAATATTTATATTCTAAATTTGAGGTTTTAACTCAAAAACTAAAAAATGATAAATAAAATGTCATACCATTCGAAGTCAGCATAAATGTTGCTTTGAGAAAGTGTTTATTATATTTTTCTATTTTTAATAATAACGACTCGACCTCAACTTCCGGTTATAATCTGAAAACGGTTAAAGATAGATCCGTTTTTTTTCTTCACCATTGTTTTTATCATAAAAAATAGCGGTTTTTCAATATCTCACAAAATAAAATAAAAAATCCATATATGGCACTACCAAAATGGATCACCCTGTATTACTCGAGTAATAAGTAAGATTTCGCTGAAACCTATGCGAATGAACAAACATAACAAAAAATTTCTCGCTAAAGATTAATGAGAATCAAACCAGAAATATCACACATAAATATTTCTGAGTATAACTTTGAGCCAATCAGATAAGTTACTTGGGTATAGAAAGGACGCCGACTTGTTTTTAAAATAAACATTTTTATTTGAGAGTTATTTTTCAATGCTTCTTTCAAAATTAAATTTTATAATTTTACTTTTTTGAACAAAATAATATTTAATAATAATAATAATAATTCTTTATTGTCTAACGGAAAAACCAAAACAGGACAAATTACAAAGGTCAGTATAAATACAAAAAGTAAAGAAATTAATTATAAAAGTATGTAAGTTTTACAAAAAGTTAGAAAAAACAAATCTGTTAAACGTAACTTATAAAATAAAAGGAAGAGTAAATTATTATTTAATAACATGTAGTGCAAATATGAACTAATTAAACATATAAAATTTGAAAAGAAATGAAATATTATTTAATTATTTAATTAATACTATTCTTAAAACATATATTCAGATTTTTACTACTATCAAGAAAAATATTCTCATTTTGTTTCTTGTCTCAATCAAGGTTGATTGTTTCCACTTTTGTATCTTGGGACTCCACATAAAAATACACATTTTTAAATATTTTATAATGGTAATTGTTCGAGATGGCATTTTATGTAGGCTCGTTTCGTTGCACTTTCTACACTTAGTATACAATCGGGGCTATTCCGTAAGAGTAATCTTACGTGTACGTTATTTTTAATAAGATTTTCTAATAAATATGTATTCATAGAATGTTAATTTAATTAATAAAATATTCGTTAAACATTATGCAATATTTTATTGATGTGCAACAGCAGGTGTACATTAAGTAATTCAATGTCCGGCGTGGGTATTTGCCCGGGAAGTAGTTGTTTTTAATGTGCATTTGTTTAACGTACTTACGTCACAGTATATGTATGCAGTAGTTTCGGTTGGTGTCGTCGCCTTTGAACTATTCCGGAATGGAAAATAAGCTTACAGTACAGCAATAAAGTGCGTGTAGATAGTGAAGAAGAACACAGAGCACATAGGAAAATTAGTTCCACATCGGAACACTAAAGACTTTTTGGCGTTTTATGGCCATCGTGTGCATGCCTTATTCACAAAATGGCGCGATAATTAAATTTTCCCACAATAATAAATCATCCATAATACAAATATTCATTATGCACAACAAATTAAAATTTGGATATTATGTTGAAACAAGCCATTTTAATTGAAATAAAATATATTCCCCAATAATAAAGCAAACTATCATCAATTAGTAAGTATAAAATTAAATATTATTTAATAATACACGACAGTTTATAATTCATTAATGCATCTACAATATAAATTAAATATTTAGTTTGTGATATAGACATAAAATACTTTATATTGATTGAAAAATAATACTCTATATTATTTTTGAGTAAAACATTATTTTTATAGAAAATCTGTGCAATAAAACTATATTTAAATATTTACCAAAAATTTGTTTCCTTTCAAAGAAATAAATGTTAACATTGAATGTTTCATTAATCCATTGTAAGAAATGCCTTTCTTTAGTAGTATAAACACAATTATTAAAATACCTTAACTTAAATATTCCATTCATACTATGAAATGAACTTATTATACTTTGTTTTGTTTTTTTTCTGTTTAAATTTATTATCTGATAGCTTGTATTTTCTTATATTAATTGTATGAAGACATATTTTTTTGCATAATGTTTAATTTTGTTTGCTAATATTAATTTATACTTTGTTCTCCTTTTTTCTGTTTAAATTTAACTAACTTTGCTTGTACTCTTCTTATATTATGATTTTGATTGTATATTTTCCCTTGTTGGATTCTTCCGTTGAAATAAAAATTATTATTATTATGACTCATTAAAATAATATTTAATTATATCAGGTATAATTTATATCAAATCTAGAAGTTTTCATTTCTAAACTATATATTTTCAAATTTCAAACTGGTTGGCGCCGTTCGAAACGTGTATGTGTGAGCGTAGAGTAAGCGTGTTTAAGTTCTGTAAGCTGCGCGAGGTAGCCTCCATTCCGAACATTTTCGGCTGGTGCAACTACTGCATACGTATAATGTGCTTACGTAACATAAGTCAAAAGTCACAGCTGAATGTGAGAAGAATTTATTAATTATTTTCAAATTCATTTTTATTTTTTATTAACATTTCTCGTATGGAATATATATGTATACATAAAGGATTATGCAAAAAAAATGTACTAAGCCCAGCTTAGTGTACAACAAACGAATGTGCTTGAAACTCTCAATAAACTAAAATACATTTCAAGTCGAACATTTCGTACGAAACGTCATTTATTTTCTCAATGTTACAATATAAAGGTGAACAACCGGGACGTTCTTGAAAGTTCATTCCGAGATATTATTATCTTAACCCTGAATGCGATTACATTATAATTTAATCGTCTTTAATAACACCCTTATAAATAAATCCGTTGCAATTGCTTTATTATACTTTTTTTTAATAATCGCGTTTTTTTTTTTTTTTCATTTCGCTGTTATCTTTTTGACCTACCTTAATGTCAAAGCTGTTGTACGTACGTAGGTAGATAACCGTCTCGAGTGTTTGCGTCGTCGCATCAATTATTGTGCGCTCTGAGATAAAAATTATTTTTGGACCGTATTTTCTGTGTAAGAGAGAGAGAAACGGAGTCAATGTCATGTTTGAGTGTTTGCGATTATTCGGCCTGAAACTCGTTGCGAGTAAATAAAAATTACGGGCTATTAAAATCCGTGTGTGCATGTGTGCGCGTGGGTTGTTTTTTTTTGTTAATATTATTTTTCAGGTTGACGTATGGAAAAATCCTTAATACAATTTGCACGACTGGTGTGAACGGCCGGATGATTAGCAGGGCCGTACCGAGGAATCAAGGCCGACCCTGTTTGAGGTCATCTGCACTTAAATTGCTGATAATAATGCACATATTTTCATTCTTGATTAAGCTCTACTCCTACTTGACATTTAACTTATTAATTAATGACGCTTGCTCGCTTTAATCTTATTAATTGCATACAAACAAAACAAAATTTATATCTATTAAAAATTGTGCAACACATAAAGAATGGATGATATCTATATGCGTCTAGAGTACGGAATATTCGAGATGTGGAAATTAGAAATAGTAGTGGACCTATCACATATCCTTGTGGTATACCAGAATGAATCAGAACTTCTTTGGATAAAATGTCTCTAAGACGAATACATTAAATGCGACTATGGCGATAATTGTTGAAGAATAGTCGAATCGAAAATAATATAAAATGTTCAATAAAGTATTATGATTTAATATATCAAGGGCTCTGGAAAATTCTAATAGAATAATTATTTACGTAGCAATATACTTTACTACGTAAATGAAAAAAAAAGGAACTGATCGTAAGCTGTGCTAATGTACTTATGGATATTACCAATCAAATAACAACTTGACAAGAAAAAGGACTATTTAGTGCTCATTCTATTAGAATTTTTCAGATGCTTATATAATTGCATACAAACAAAACAAAATTTTTATCTATTAAAAATTGTGAAACACATAAAGAATGGATGATATCTATATGCGTCTAGAGTACGGAATATTCGAGATGTGGAAATTAGAAATAGTAGTGGACCTATCACCTATCCTTGTGGTATACCAGAATGAATCAGAACTTCTTTGGATAAAATTGCAAATTGTATTCTCATTTAATGCAATGTTCAACCAGCATTCAGCTAGAGTATGGATAACAAGTGATGGCCATTTCTTATCAGACTAGTGTGTTCCATGTGCAATGCCTTGATGAAGGCGGCTGAAGGGAAATTTTGTTGTGGTTATTAATCATAATAATGCGTCGTCTTTAATTTATTATGCTAATATAATTATGAACATTGTAAATCAAATAACAATGGGCGCGTTCAGGGAAATCTTAGACATGTAGCGCTGCAGCGGAAAGCGCTTAATGTTCCCTGAACACGCTTTCGAGGTTAAGGATGATCATGGTTTTGTTTACAGCTGCCCGGCTTGAAAAGCGATCAAGCGGAAAAATATATACCTTACCGTTTGATAAAACGCTGCAGCGCCACACATAAAGCGGTACCATTTAGCGACACTGCTTTCGTAAAGCGCTGCAGCGCTACAGTTCCCTGAACGCGCCAATTGTCACAAGAAAAATGATTACTTACAGTGCATATTCTATTAGAATTTTCAGAACCTTTGATTCCTTAAATTACAACACTTTGTTAACAATGGCGCGCCATTTGATTTCAAACGTATTTCTTCATGTATTTAAATAATGTCCTTTCCATGTGTGCTTTTTTTGTTTTAAATAAATAGTTATTATAAAGATGTGTAATATATATTGCATATTTTATTCAGATATTTTTTGATTAAATTTTCTTTAAAATATATACAAGTAATTATTTATAAATAGAAAATATTTAAATTATAGTAAGAAAGAGAAGGGCAACCGTATTTATTTAAATAATTAAAAGTCTGAACAACCAACATAAATACAATTATGTATAGAAATTATAACTATATTCGTGGCTATTCCGTAAGTGAAATATTATAATTAACGTATACGCTATGTTTTATAGTCATAGTCGCAGCGAATTTTATTATTGTGATGCATACTAAGATTGTGAGGTTAAATAATAACGTGAACGTTACATTTACCATTTCACATGCAGAATAGTCCCCATTACAGAAAATGTTATGTATAACTTCACAGGGATTATATAAATTATAAAAAATCCATACTTTCTTCAACAATCATATGCGTTATTTAAATATATATATTCTGAAGTAATTATTAAATTATTAACTCCGTCTACGTATGAATGTATGTATGCTTATTTCAATCCCTCCCCCTGAAAGTTTTATTAAATTCAAAACGTTTGCGCGAAACGGCGAAATTCCGGCAGCAAGGGCTTCTGATTCAATTTGTGCTAAAATATTTGATATTCACGACACGGCGCTTGTAATAGGAACGGACGCTTTTCTCTATTTCGAACGAGACGCTGATTTCATTTCGCAAATGGACTGAAATTAGTTTTGTATTAATTTGAAAAACAAATAAACTTCCCAATTAATTATTTATTTACATACAGACACAGAATGATTGTGAACATTCCTATAAAGTAATACAGTTCAACATCACATTCTGCAGGAATCCATGATTAAAATTATTCTAATGCTATTGTGTCTTTAAAGTCATTTTATGTCACACCTATTGTCTAATTTTGACTTTAATCGATTTTATTAAATAAAAATGATTTGAAAATAATTAACAAATTATTTCCACATTTATTTTCTATTTAATCGATTTTGCTTATCATTTCTTAATTATTATTATTTATGAAATTAATATGAATAAATTATTAAAAATCAACCAATAAAACACAGATTAGATTGAATAACTTTAAATTCTCTTGAAAATGAGCTAATAACCCGAAACTAGTCGAGAATTTAAATTTATTCAATCTAATCTGTGTTTTATTGGTTGATTTTTAATAATTTATTCATATTTATTTCATACAATATGAACTAGCAATGTCTAAATATTAAAACCATTTATTATTATTTAATAATTTCTTAGAACATTATCACAGGAATATTTATCATAGCAATCTAGAGGAAAAAAGTTCTCGATCATATTGTATTAATTTATAAAAATGCAAACTTAATATTATTTGTTTTCTTTTTGTTTTGTTTTATTTAAATAGTTCCATTATATTGGGAAGTAATTAAATAATCAATAAGCCGTGTGGTTTGATCAAATATCCCGGCATTAATATTATAGATTGATTGCATGTTGCAACGAGCCCAATTTGTATTATCAATAATTATTCGCATTTGCGGCTGCTTAATTGAAATTCGATGAACGCGTTTAATAATAAAACACTACGTTTTCGGTTTACAGTTCAACTTGCATTTAGTATTGACAATATATATATTAAAAATAATAAAAATAGGTGCAATTTTAACATTCGAATGATGTTGATCGTTACTTTGTTAATCCATTATAAGTGGCATAATAAATATACTGTGGCAATTAAAAATAACTTTTTAGCTTTGTTTGTATAACTGAAATTTATTTAGTAACTCTACTTTCCACGTCATTAACGCTTCATTATCAAACAAACAATTGAAAATTATCTTAAAAGTAATCCGAAGTACCTATGGAAATTTCTAGAGAACAAGGATTCCTGGTAAAATGTATAATGATGACACAGAACTTACTTATATCTATAGTATAGTGCATTCTTTAACGAGCTTAGAATGATTGCTACTATTTATGTGGGATGTAGTTTCCGACATACATAAGATGATCCACGACACTTTAGCTTCGGTATTACGAAATGCAACCTTAACTTCCCTTTACCAGGTACAAGCTTCAATGCCGCCACCATCCCCTCCAATATCGATCCCCAGGTTATTAACAAATGGGGCCAAAAATTGCGGAAATAATTGAGGTCCTTTCTGACCCAAAAAAAGAGGAAGAGGGCGGCAGAAACAGACTCAACGACCGATGATGATCGAAATCTCCCAGGCAGGTCATACTTCTGAATATGATGATCTCGAAAAAGGCACAAAAGGTCTAAGAAAAATAGGAAGGCACGAAACCCGAGGCTGAAACGGTGGTAGAGACGTTCAGTTGAATACAATGGCCTTAACAGAAAACATACTCCAGTGGAACATTAACGGGTGTAAAAGTAATAATGGTGAATTACAAATTCTATTATCGAGATACTGTCCGTCCTGTATCTGCTGGAGGAATCGCATTTCAAGCCCGCAAAAATTTCAATCTGCGAGGGTATTCTTCCACCAGAAAAGTCATAGTCCCCAATCAAAGTGCAAGAGGCAGAAACAATATCCTATACGAGGAAGTATTCTTTCGCCTATAAATTAAAAGCACCGTTTTCCTTGACAATTTCCTGAGGCTAACTGTTGTCGGAAAGATCTTACAAACCTAATCGACCAACTGCCTGTTCCATGCCTACTATTGGGAGATTTTAACTCACATAACCCTATTTGAGGTAGTGAAAGACGTGATGTGCGGGGAGGAGTAGTGGAGTCTGTCATTGACACCTCCAATCTGATACACCTCAACACCGGATCCCCAATCCATTTCACCGCTTCAAATGGAACATTCTCAGCAATCGATCTAACTTTCTGCTCGCCATCACTTGCCACACATTTCCAGTGGCCTACTGAGTCTATCTAACAGCGAACGGTTTAGTCTCTGTATCCCCCGGAAATGGAAACTATCATGTTGTCCCTTAACCGAGAGGAATCTGATCGCCAGGTTATCTCAGCCCGTTTTTATGATATAACCTCATAACAAAACTCCCATCGTGCAGTGTATACTGACGGCTCCAAAACTGTGAATGGAGTTGGTTCCGCGATTGCCATGGATAACACGGCACATTCATGGTCTCTTCCCGCAGCCCTTCGACCTGTAGGAAATCCAACAGATCGTCCGTAAATAGACTCCTCTCGTCCTCTCCCACACCATAAAAAATAGCCATTTTAAGCAAATTGAAGACTCTACTTTCTCTACAACTATAAGAAATTATACCATAGCACCACTTTTTAATTAACACATAAAATATTAAACTTTGCAATTATAACATGTTATAAGATAAACTGAAATAACATATGTACCCGCAATTATATTACTCGTTACATGAGTAATATAATTTTCCTCTTTGGCAAACGTTATGGGGAAATTATTACAATTATTGATATTTTGCGAAATATGCCAAGAGATCCGTTTCCGAAAAGGAACTTACATTTTATTACACTCCATAAATGCTGTATAAAAGCTTGTGTAATTTCTCGAATTTCACCATCACTATTAATTCCCATTGTGAATATTGTTATTGGAGAATTTTAAATTATAAATAAACAGGTGATGTTTCAAATGGCGTCTTATTATGAAGTGGCTAGGTCAGAAAATTAATGGAAGCGATTGGCTAATCTAGTGAGAATTCTATGTCATATTATACATTTTAATATGCAACAAGAAAGAGCGCATAATTTAATAGTCGCAGAGAAAATAGTTTTACTAAAGCTTTCCGAGCATCATATTCTGATGTAGATAGCTGTATCCCGGATACTAATTTCTTGGTTACATTTCGTACTTTTTCAGAGGTTGATTCTCGCGAAATTAGAATGATATCGTCTTCAAATTAAAAAAAAAAATACGTTGAACTTGTCCTTCTATAATTTAGGGATGTCGTGGACAAATACATTGTACAAGAAGGGGGATATCGGGGATCCTTGAGTAATTAATAAATTACTTCCACATTTAGCCCTGTGTCATTTTGACTTACGTTACGTAAGTATTTTAAACAAATGCACATTAAAAACCTACTTCCTGGGTAAATACTCCGCCGGACATTGGATTACATAATGTACACTTATCAATAAAATATTGCATCATGCAACCGATAAAAATTCTATGTAAAAAAAACGTTACTTAATATAAGGCTATCTGAAGACACGTGTTCCGGGATCTATCCCTCGTCAGTACAGCTTTGCCTTACATAATTTCAAGATGTTAAATTAAATTAATAAAACTAAATCTACGCGCGTGGATTACTCGTGGCTAAGGCGCTCGATTAAATAAAAAAAATAAAATGAACCATACTTCATCAAATTGAAATAATTATTTTAAATCAAACCAAATCCCTGTTGCATAGCATCAACTGTTTACCTTTGTCTTTTTGTTTTTTGTCTTGAGTCCGAAATTATATCAGTGATGGTGAAATTATGGAATAAGTTTACGGCGGGTGTTGATCTTATTTCTTCATTCTTAGTAAAAAACTGCTTTGCTAAACCTATTACACACATTATTAACCTAGGAATTAAAATTTTTCCCAACCGATGAAAACAGGCTAGAGTCTGCCCAATAAATAAGAAGAGTAACAGAAATTATCGCCCCATTGTAAACCTGCCGGATTTCAGCAAAGTATTTAAACACAATCATATTTATAACTACTCAGAAATATTCCCCCATTTATTTAAACCACCCAAGATGGATTTTTGCCACTGTTACAAATCTAGCGACTATAACTCAATACACATTTGAGGTGTTAGATCAGTGATTCCTAACCGGTGATAAGTGAGGATTAAAATATAATCTATGGAACAAGTTTGTGTACGTAGATATTATATCGAGCGTATAACAAAAATCGACGACGAAGTTAGCATTGGAAATCTAAAGTCATGTCTGAACTAAAATCATGTCATGTTGACAAGTCAGTTGTCACTGTTTAACCGCAACCAGAATTTCACGCGTGTGATCTTAGCACAGACATTACTCGAAACTTCCAACGCCAACTTCGTCGTCAATTTTAGTTGTACGCTCGATATAACCAGATGTAAGTCGCTGATTTCGCGACCATGTTATACTCCATGAAAGTGCACATACTAGCGAACATTGTGTTGTAACACAAACGATCCTATCATTCGCACGCATTTATTCGGCTCCAGTAGTATTATCGACTGTGTGTATTTTAATAGTGACTCAATATTTATGTTAACTATTGGCTAATAATTAAAATTAATTTCAATTGTTATGAAAATGAAAATAGCTTTTGTATTACAATAATTATAATCGAATGCGTTATTGTTTTATTTTCAGAAAATGATACCTAAGAGAAAATACAACAATAGTTGGGTAATTTACGACTGTAGAGAAAGTGAAGTCCTTTCCGACTTTGTTTCGTTTTATGTAGATTTAACATAAATAAATCTGCTTCAGTTCACAAATTATTTAAACGCTTTCAGTTACCGAAACTTTAGCAACTAATTAAAAAAATTACAAAGTATTATAAAAACCTTTAAAAAGCAAACCATTTCAAAGTTTTTTTTTACTTTTCATTTATCGGAAATCGTATAAACCCGACGCGCGGCCTTTTTCGAAGGCATAAAAATTATCGGACAAAACAATTTCCCCCCGGTGAAAATCGACGCGTTTTACGGCCTCCGGGGTCACCTGCGAGGCACATCAATGGCAAAAGCAGGCGCTGGCAGGCAGGCACATCTGCAATAAAACGACGATAAGTCTCTCGCTGGTGGCCTTTGGGGGCCGCGAATATAAAAGGCGCAAATAAATGACCTTTTAGCGGCGCATACGGGTTCTATTAAAACCGATAACTTTTTTTTCATTATCAATGTAACAACCAGTAGTTCCTGTACTGCATGTGGTAAAATAAAGAATGGACAAACGAAAAGTAAAAAAAAGAAAATAAATAATATGTGTATGTGTGTGTGTAAAAAAAAACGAGACCCAGTGAAGGACTCACGTGCGTGTAAATGCCTCACTAAAGCGCGTCGCATTGAATAAATTTACATGATAATCGCAATCCCTTCCTTATTATATAAATAAACAAATACGTTTACTGTTTATCGATGGATTGATTAACACTTAATTATAGTTTCATATTATATTAATATACAGGGTTTTCCAGCGATACTGTACAGTAAATATAGTTTCATATGTTAAATATTATATAAATATACAGGGTGTTCCAGTGATACTGTACAGTAATTATAGTAATTATAGTTTCATACAGTAAAAATATATGAACTTAGAAATTGTTGAATAAGCTTCACTTGAATAGAAAAGAGTATTATTCATTCACTTGGTCACAGTTATTTAAATATATTAAATAAAAATGATTTAAAAATAATTAATAAATTATTTTCACATTTAGCTCTTGGTTTGTTTTACACGTAAAAATTTTAATTTCTTCTAGTTTCGGTACTTTGCCGAAATTTGATTCTTGATAATGGCAAAATTTTTGCGTGTAAAACAAACTAAGTGAAACTTACTCAACAATTCCTAATATTACTAAAATATTTTACCAAGTGATTAATGAGACTCAAATTGACAGTATATATGGACTTATATTTAATGTATTGTAATGAAATTTTCATCATTAAAGTAAACCTGTGTGCTTGTTTCAATGGGCGCGTTCAGGAAAATTTGGACATGTAGTGCTGCAGCGCAAAACGCTTGATGTTCCCTGTACACGCTTTCGAAGTTAAGGACACTCACGAAAATATGGCGGTTTTGTTTACAGCTGCGCGGCTTGAAAAGCAATTCAGCGGAAAAAATATATGCTTTACCGCTGGATAAAGCGTTGCAGCGCCACACATAATGCGCTACAATTCAACGACACAGCTACAATTCCCTGAACGCGGCCAATGAAAAGATTTTAAAAAATATACGACTTCCGGTATAACTGGAACTCCATTATTTATATTTATTTATTAAGAATTTGGATTCTACATAAACTTCTATGAACAAAATTATTAATTGACATAATCTTTAAATAATTTAAAATAACTGTTAGCGATGGTCGATAGCCATTTTCTGAGGCTTAACTAGATGTTCATGATTGTAATGTTGTAAATATTGTAATGTAATTTAATGTATCTCTCAGAAATAACGATTTTCTATTTATATATATATATATATATATATATATATATATAACTGTTACCATAAGAGTAAATCCGTTTTTCTAATAAATTTATTCATTTAATTATCTGACACAATAATGCAATAGCACGTATTATCATTAAATATTTTAGGGATTAACTATACTTTTAACGAATTTTCATTTAACGTGAATATTCCGCTTCCATTTTTTTTTTTTCATCTCCCCATTTTCTTGTTCAGTGATGTCTTGTGGCCCGAAGGTAATAATCATATTGTGTCTGTCACGCCGTAGCAACATTGGGCTTCTATGGCGTTTTCGGGCGACTTTATTAACTCATAACTGCCTCCGAAATGTTAATAAACAAAAAAAGGGAACAACAGCGGAGACGTAACGTTCGTGCGATGCTATACATTTACGGTTAATTCCATCCCTCAGGGCAATTGTGTAAAGGAAGTAAATTAAAGGGGGGGAATGGCTATATTTAGTAAATTAATGTAATATTACATATTCTGAATAAATTCCTCACTTAACCCGTGGTGAAACATTTTTAATTAATAATGATAGAAAAAAAAATATGTGGAAGACAACTTAAACTTTGAAATTGTAAACACTCAATTTCTGCAGATATTAAAAGTGTATGGATAAAACTGAAAATATTAAAAGAGATTTATATCATAGGCAATGTTTATAGACCAACCAATAAAGAATTCACATTTTTTTTAATATTTTTGAAGATCAGACATTATACCTTCAAAAATATTATAATTTATAATAATTGCGGATGAAATAATATGTGGAGATTTTAACATTAATTTATTTTAAACTGAATTTCGAAAATCAATATTATTTCTGGAGTGTTTAGACTCTCATAATCTAAAACAAGTAATAAATACACATACACATATAACAAAAAATCCATCAAC
Source organism: Philonthus spinipes (assembly GCA_963082785.1). NCBI lineage: Eukaryota > Metazoa > Arthropoda > Insecta > Coleoptera > Staphylinidae > Philonthus > Philonthus spinipes. The sequence continues at coordinate 8,809,279 of OY720316.1, forward strand.
ATTAATAAATTTCATCCTAATTCCAAATAAATCTGAAGAGTTTATTTGTGATTCTTTAGATATATTTAATCATAATCAATGATCGTCATATTTTAATTTCTAGCTCCTTGTCACTAAATCGACTAAGTAAAGAATCTGAAATAATAATTACTAGAAAATTTAAAATAATTGATTTGCAACTATTAGGAAACCTTTTGTGTATTTCCCCGTTCCATATTATATTGCAAATTCAATTCAATTCATTTATTTACGGTAAATCACCTTTATACAGAATAATAACTAGTGATGGGCAAAGTCGATCTTTTATTACTGCTAAATTAAGTATATTATAATTTTATGAATGTTACTGATTACAAAAATATCAAGAATAACTTCCCATTTATTAATAAACAGAAATTTGAAATCACTTTTTCGTTTTAAATACTCAAAATGAGACATTTAGTAATACTCGATTACTAATATTATTCGATTTTGCCCAACACTAATAATAACATTATTCAAAATATTTAGATAAATAGCATGACTATAAATCACATATAAACAGAATAATTATAAACCTTAATGAAAAAGTAAACTTATTGAACTCATTTATAATTGAAATTTTCGATACTTTATCACCTTTACATCGAGTTAAAATGATTAAACGAAATCCAGAATGGTAACTCACATTATCAAGAATATGATTGCTTTACGAGATAAGGCTTTTAAAAACTACAATATATATATATAAAAAAAAACTGAAGATTGGGAGTACTATAAATCTCTCATAAATCAATCAAATATTGTAATTAGAAATGAAAAAAGGCATATATTGTATACTTTCTTCTCATTTATCACTTGGTAAAACATATTTAATAACCGTTTGTTATAATGAAATCACTTGGTATTGTTTTACTAAAATTTTTAATAACCATAGAATTCAATTATATTAAATAAAATGAAACAAAGATGATTCACACATTTGCAGTTATTTATATTACAATGAAATTACTAAAATTATTAAAAATTTTAGTAAAACAAAACCAAGTGATTTCATTATAACAAACGGTTGAAAAAAGGCAGTTTATAGATTTTAAATGTAAAAACAACACTGCGCATTTCGTTAAATATATCTTAAAACTAAAACTAAATTTCCTTTACCTCAGTCATTGAATAAACCTAGCCTTATAAACAATTAATTTGCTGGCTGCAACATACAATTGATCATAACATAATTGAATTCCAATGAAATTAAACAAGGAACATTTATGGCAATGATCAATAAAATTCGATCAATCCCTTTTTCCAACTGCAAAAAATACTTACACTGTACGTTTTATGAAATCACTTGGTTTTGTTTTACTAAAATTTTTAATAATTTTAGTAAAACAAAACCAAGTGATTTCATTATAACAAACGTTTGAAAAAAGGCAGTTAATAGATTTTAAATGTAGAAACAACACTGCGCATTTCGTTAAATATATCATAAAACTGAAACTAAATTTCCTTTACCTCAGTCATTGAACAAACCCAGCCTTATTAACAATTAATTTGCTGGCTGCAACATACAATTGATCATAACATAATTGAATTCTATGGTAAAAATACCTTGAAATTTTTTAATGAACTTCTAAAATTTAAAGCAGTAACAGAAAATGAAATATATAAATACTTATTGGATATCAAGTCAAATGCTGCTGGCATATACAATATCAATATTAGTATGATTTTAATGTGTTTTTCATATATTGTTCCATTCGTTGCAAACAGTCAACTCTTGCTTACTTTTAATGAAACGTTCAGCCACCATTCATCTAGCGTATGGATAACTTACTTAATAAACAATTTCCTAATATTTGGAAAATTTTAAGGATTATGATAAAAAAACCTTTAGGATTTGGATGGCTAAGACCAATAAGCATAGTGTCAGTGCTTTCAAAAATCGCGGAAAAAGTTATAAAGGAACGAATTTTTGCATTCTTAAATGACCATAACATTCTCCCAAACTATCCATCTGGATTTCGTAAGTTCCATAGCTGTTCAACGGCACTCTTAGCAATTACAGAAGACATAATCAGGGAAATAGATACGGGAAAAAATACTGCATTAATCCTTCTTGACTATTCTAAGGCATTTGATACTATCTGTCATAAAATCTTATATGCCACATTGCATTATGTTGTTGTTTTTATTTTTTCAACAAATGCAATAAATTTAATGCAGAATTAACTTACAGACAGAAAACAATATGTCGAAACGAACGTTAGAAAATCTTCTGAAATAAAAATTTCAAGTGGGGTTCCCCAAGGATGTATCCTAGGCCCAATTATTTTTTCTATATCTACAAGCTTATTTACAAAATGTGTAAAACATTGCAACAGTCACCTTTAAGCCGACGACGCCCAATTATATTATTCATTTGATTTCAGTAATATTAATCAAGCAAATGTACTAATTAATTGAGGCATAAATCAATTGGTCTCAATGTCTAGTAAACATTACTTAAAAATAAATCCTTCTAAATCATCAGTAATCATTTTTGGGAAACGTAAAAATGAATTAAAAGAGAAACTAAACATTGAGATCGAAGGAAACAAAATTCAAAGTGTGGAGTCAATAAAGAATTTGGTAATTATAGAAAAAAGGATTTATTCACTTGGTCACAGTTATTTAAATAAATTAAATAAAAAGAATTTGAAAATAATTAATTAATAAATTATTTTCTCTTTAGCTACTGTGACAATTTGACTTATGTTACATAAGTACTTTTTTATTTAATTTAAAGAATTTGGTGTTAGCGATGGCCTCTGACCTTCGTTTTAAAAATCATATCATAAAATACATACAAAAAGCATACCTGAACCTTAAGGCTGCGATCCCCAATACGTTTCCGTTTTAAGAGATTAACACAATGTTATACAGTCATAAAAAAATAAACATTAAATACAGGCATACAGCTCATTTACTGATGAACGATATCAGATAATTTTTATTTTTTAAAAACAAAAAAAGTAAAAAAAAAATAATACGCGAATAGAAAAAGTTCATAAATCGTGTGTACGATTTGTATATAGAATACAAAAATATGAGCGTATTTCGTAAAAACTAAAAGATGCAAACTGGTTAAGCATAGATCAGAGGCGGTTATTACATATCAGTGTTATGTTTCATAGGGTTGTATTGAACCGTAAACCACCTTATTTATTTGCAAAAATTAAGTTTCGTACAGATGTTCACAATTTGAATCTTACATTTCGACATTTATTATCAGCTCCATTATATAATACAATATTTTTTAAAAGAAGTTTTACTTATAGCATATACAAAATATATAAATAAAAATGATTTGAAAATAATTAATAAATTATTTCCACATTTAGCTCTGTGACTGTTGACTTACTTACGTAAGTACGTTAAACAAATGCACATTAAAACAACTACTTCCCGGGCAAATACCCACGCCGGACATTGAATTACATAATGTACACCTGCTGCTGCACATGAAATGGAAATGTGGAAATAATTTATTAATTATTTTCAAATCATTTTTATTTAATATATTTAAATAACTGTGACCAAGTGGAATGAATACTGTTTTCTATTTATATCAAAATATATAACTCTATACCAACAATTGTTACATCGTTCAATGAGGGCTCTTTAAAAAAAATATGTTTAAACAAATGTTGTTATCGTGATGCATAACTATCTCTTACTTTAGAAGGATTTTTGTATAATATAATCGTTTAATTTTGCCATGATTTGTGAATCACCGATTCTGAATTATATTTTTTGTTTGTTCTCTTTAATTATATATATTTTTTACCGTTGAACATATTGATAAGCTTTCTTTTCTTAGCCCTGCAGGTTAAGGCTAAGACTTAGATCAACTTTATAGTTGTTCTTAGTCCTATTTGCACTTAACAATTTATTTGTAATTTCTATTAATATATACCGTTGAACATATTGATAAGCTTTCTTTTCTTAGCCCTGCAGGTTAAGGCTAAGACTTAAATCAACTTTATAGTTGTTCTTAGTCCTATTTGCACTTAACAATTTATTTGTAATTTCTATTAATATATATTAACACTTAGTTTTATAATGTATTCATATCATATATTTCCTGTTGGGCAATAAAGATTTATTATTATTATTATATCATTAATGTATAAATATTGTGTTGAGTGCAAATAAATTTATTATTATATTATAATTATATAAAAATAAAACACTTGGTTTTAAATGTGTGAAAGATAAAAAACCAAGTGTTTTATATTTCTATCATTAGTAATATTACAGTTTCCATACGATATATTAAGAAAAATTTACTTTTACACAATCCATTCATCATACCAATCATTATAGTAATTCTCCTGTAAATAAAATGATAACGCGCTCTATCATGAGATTCAGTGTGCAATTGATATATTGTGTACGCCAAAAAATCGGTTTTATTCTCAGATGAAATCATGTATCATCTGAATTATTTAATTGAAAATGTATTTTAAATTTAGCTGAAATTTTATAATAAATCTTATAGCTACTTAATGTACTTAATATTAGTGTATTTTCCTATAATAGGACTTTAGTCTCTTGGAAAATAAAGTTATTATTATTAATTATTTTTAAATTAAAATTATTATTATTAATTATGTTTAATGAAATAAATATGAATAAAGTATTAAAAATCAACCAATAAAACACAGATTAAATTGAATAACTTCAAATTCTCTTGAAAATGGGCTGATAACCCTGTGTTTTATTGGTTGATTTTTAATACTTTATTCATATTTATTTCATACAATATGAACTACCAATGTCTAAATATTAAAACCATTAATTATTTTTAAATTAATTAAATGTTTCATCAAATGAGTGTTTTGATAAAACATTTAATTAATTTAAAAATAATTAATAATAATAATTTTATTTCCCAAGTGACTAAAGTCCGATTATAGAGAAATTTATTTTAATAAAAGTGATATAAAAAGTTAACTATTTTCTTTATTTCTAAATTGCTTTTCAATTTTGATATAACGATATTTATTTATAACTCAGGGTGTGTTTAAATTATTATTAACGCGAATAACGATATTAATTTCCGTGCACGAGCTCTGAATATGCATGCCGATGGTTGTGTTAATTTTTCAAAAGGGAACATTGATTATGTTTCGCATTTCTTCTTAAGGTCAACAAATGCTAATGCCGATTCAAATGAAGAATCGAAGGCGCCTGCACATAAATTATTGCACGGTTGCGACACACAAACGCACACCAGAGCTCAAACATCAGCAACGTTACATGTTTATTTATATTTCTTACTTTTACGTTGCAATAATTGTAATTTTTTTTGTCTCCTAATTTAATTTATTAATTATTTTTGATGCGATAATAACTACAAAAAGAATAAATTATAATAAAAATAAAAGAAAAGAAGTATGACTTTTAAATTAAATTAATATTAATAATATTTATATAACGGGTATTTTTTAAATCTATCTATGATAATAATAGAGATATATTGTTTTAAAAAAATTGACACATTTTGTTTTTTCCAAAATATCTAGTTACCCTTGACTTTTTCAAATATGCGATAATAACTACGAAAATAATAAATTATAATAATAATAAAAGAAAAATCCCACCCATATCCCAGCGTATACTAGCCTTAAGTAAAAAAATTGCCAATAATTCTGATAATCCACCCCTTCTTACAAAATTCTGTATTCCCCGTAACCCTAATATCCTTCCTAAATACAAACATCCTACAATCACCATTCATCAATTCATTTGCGCAAATCATCTGGACAGTTCAGCTAGCTAGCATAGATTTTTCTTTAACTTCATCATAAATTCACGACAGGGCAGAAAGACCTTTGGTCGATAGCCCAGACAGACTAACACTTACATGTATTGTTATTATTTATATTGTTAAAATTATCTATATAGTCTGAATAAAGATATATATATATATATATATATATATATATATAATAAAAGAAAAGAAGTATGACTTTAAAATAAAATTAATATTAATAATATTTATATAACGGGTATTTTTTAATTAATTTCAATATCTGTTTTCAATTTAATTTGATAGTGATCTTGTAATATTTTTTTATTGTTATTATTATTTTATTTTTTGCGGTTATTGAAAATTACAACGTGAATTTAGCCCGGTTCGTTAAACTCGAACACTTACGTAACACGCCCCATTTGCTAATTATTTCCATAAGGCATTAAATCGGTAATTTTATGCACGCAAACTATTAACAGGGCGAGGACCTGCACCGAATTTACTCACCCCGGTTTAGCGGCAAATTTTCGGGCATTAACTCGTTTCCTATACACCCACATATATCCTTGCAAAAAAATGTTACACACCAATAAATTATATAGAAAAGAAAAAAATAAATGTTAATATTTTATATTAAGTTTCCCTTTTTATATTAATAAAATTAATAATTACAGTTAAATTAAACAAGGAAAATTTCTGGCAATGATCAATAAAATTCGATCAATCCCTTTTTCCAACTGCAAAAAAATAATATATAATAAATAAAAAATATGTTTGCAACAACAAATATCTTTTGTGTAATCCACTGTCTGGCGGGGTAAGTGCTCGGGAAGTAGTTGTTTCAATAGATGTTTGTAAAACATACAGTGTAAGTAATTTTTTGCAGTTAGAAAAAGGGATTTAATCGAATTTTATAGATCATTGCCAGAAATTTTCCTTGTTTAATTTCATTGTAATTTAAATAACTGCAAATGTGTCAATCATCTTTGTTTCATTTTATTTAAAATTAATAATCTCTATTAATAGATATATACAGTAAAAAAATATACAAAATAAATAATAAAAATTATAAAATTGAATGAATAATTTATGTGTTGATTGGCTATCAACCAGTAGTCTTCCGTCTGGATTTCCGTGTTTATGTACTTGTCGAGAAAAATATATGATGATTACTGTAATTTGATTAACTGTAATTAATGTGGCGAAGTGACGCTACGAATTAATTCATGAAGAGTTATAATGGGAATTTTACATTTTGGTTTACATTTTTATTACTAAATAATATAAAAATCTCTATGTATTCCACACATAGAGAATTTTATATTATTTAATCGTGTATACAAAAAATATTTTCACGTTTTGTATGTTTCTTTTATGGTTTGAATTGCTGTGCAATAAATAATTATTGATTCATTGATTATTTAATCAAATGATTGTTAATTAAATAATAAATAAATTAATTAATTGATTGATTTTAATAAGCACAGATATATTGCAATGGTATTATTTTTTTAATAAACAAAAATACACTATAATTAATGGTTTTAATATTTAGACATTGGTAGTTCATATTGTTTGAAATAAATATGAATGAAATATTAAAAATCAATCAATAAAACACGTATTAGATTGAATAACTTTAAATTCTCGACTAGTTTCGGGTTATTAGCCCATTTTCAAGAGAATTAAAAAAAAAAAACTAGTCGAGAATTTAAAGTTATTCAATCTAATCTGTGTTTTATTGGTTGATTTTTAATATTTTATTCATATTTATTTCATAAAAAATACACTAATTCTAAATAATAGAACGTTTTTAAATAATAAATATGAATGGGTTATTACAAATCTACCAATAAAATAAATAAAACCACAGAGCATTTTTAAATTCGCGACTAGTTTCGGCTTATAAGCCCATTTTCAAGTGAATTCAGAATGTTTAATTCTCTTGAAAATGGACTGATTTAAAATAATTCTGTTTTTATTTATTTTATTGGTAGATATTATATATTCATCATCTTTATTCATATTTAAAAAGTGTTAAACCACACTTGTTGGTTTAACATTTTTTTACATTTTTGACAATTTATTTAAACTTTAAACAATTTTCTTGTAGGAATTGGCTGGCTATCGGTCGGGGAAGCCTTTCAGCCACAGATAAAAAAAATGTATCGTTTCAATTCTCTGGGTGATTACATACTTATCATATTAATTTTTTCGAATAGAGTTTGGGTAGGATTACGGAACTTTGAAGGTATATTTGGATTTCTAGGAATACAGCGTTCGGATAGAATTTCAAAATTGTTGTCATTTTTAGCAAATTTTTCTTTTAATTATAATAATCTTTCATTTATATGGGTAATTTGTGAGGAGTTCGTTGGATGGGTTGTAAAGGCGATTAAGAGGGTGTTGGATTTTAGTGCGGGATCTTAGGGTAGACTTGGATTTTATGGAGTGTGGGCTTGTAGTCGTTGGGGAAGAGTATACATCCATAGTCTAGTAATGGCCTACATATCATCTTATTTATAATGGTAGCATTTTTGGTTCTAATTCCATATTGTTTATATGTTAAACACCGAAAATGTTTGGTCCTTGTGGTTAATTTTGTTTGATAGTGGCCGTGTGTTTTTTAAAGTTTAATTTCTGATCTATTATTATGCCGGGGTATTTAATATGGGTAAAATGATGATACTGTTTTGGGTGTAAATGTTACGGGATGGGTTTTTACGATGGTAGGGAATGAGGAGTTGGTATTTATTAGCGTTGATTTTGATTCTCCATTTAGCCAACCATAGTTCTAGAGAGTCTATAAGGGTTTGTAATGTCTGTAGGGTTTTGAGTAGGCTTGGTTGGTGGACTATGAGGGCTGTGTCGTCGGCGTATTGTAGGATGTAGGAAGAGGGATTGAAATAAGTGGGGTTGGGGTTGTAGAGGTCGCTGCAGAATATGTTGTACAGTAGTGGTGATAATGGTGAACCTTGAGGTACACCTTGTTCAAGGTGGTTCAAAGAATGTACGGGAAAGCGTATTTTGAATTTTTACGATTAGTGATCTATTTGTTAGGAAGTTATTTAGGGTGTGCAGGATTTATTGGTACATTTTTAATAATCTATTCATATTTATTATTACAATATGAATTACCAATGTTTAACTATTAAAACTATTAATTACATTAACTCTTTTTAAGTTTAACAAAAATATTTATTGTGACAATGTATCTGTAATAAACATTTTTGAAATTCTAAATTTATTTAAGAATTCTCTAACATTATGAAACCAATCGTTACGTAAAAAGAAAACCTTAACCGTCAACAACAACTAGATTACAACAATGGCATAACTATACTCCTATCACAAAATGCATGAATCTTGTCGAATTTTTAGCACAATATTCGAGTACATCTAATTTTATCATGTTATTTCTAATTAAGAGATCCAAATATACAATCAGGTGACCTGTGACTCGTTGCCATGGTAACTAGGTAACATACTTTAATGTGTCAAATTTTGATAATTTATAATTTCTAATAGGCCGAACTAGCTCCATTGGAAATCTGTCCATCTCTGACGCATGTCGTTCTCCCTCTTATTTATTGATCATATCGGCAATAAATCCCCATCGTTTCCGTGGGTTAGATGGCGCTACCTTATATCATTGGCTCAATATTGACACATCTGCTTTTATATCAAGTTTATTGTTTATTGTTTATTAACGGTAAGTCGATTCAAATACATATTGCTTTATACTAACTATACATTAAAAGATAAAGGAGGGTTACAATAAAGTATAATTATAAGTTGTTTTGGTAACTGTGTTAGATATTCTGTCAAAGTTATATTGTAATATAATTTATGTGTGTTTAATACTGCGAAAGTTTTTGTTTTATTGATGACCATAAGATTAATCTGTAAAAAATCTGCATTTGTGTGAAGCAGGCTTTTGCGTCTTTACAGCTATCAAGTAAAACAATAATTGGAAATCGATAAAATTTACTGTTCATTTTTTTTATAATGTGAGAATGTACTCATTTAATTTAAAATTTATTCATAATGACAATAAATATTTCAATATATTTGCTGTACACTTTTTTAATTAGTTCTATCGTTATTCATAGATAGTGTATGGATTTATTTCGTGTCGTTTCCGGCGAAAATCATTAATTTTCAACAGAATTAATAGCTCTGCTGAACATTTTGTTATCATAAAATAAATCCTCGCACTAATGAAAGAATCTCTGTAACGAGATAAATTTCAAAAGAGAAACAGTTTTCTGTTAATTATTTAATTTATACAGCGCCACCTAGAGTGTGGAAACGCTTTTGAATGAAAGGTAAATAGTTTAGTTGAAGGGAAAAACAGCTACTTATAGCCTTAAAAAATACATTGACCTGGCTGTCTGTTATAGTCTGTGACTCATGTCACAGTCATAACTGTGAAACTCATGTTTAGACAATAAAATCTAAACAAACTCATGTTTAGAAAATAAAATCTAAAAAAACTCACGTTTAGACATTAAAGTCTAAACATGAGTTTATCTACGAATGCATATTGCAATATGTATCTCATCTTGTGGGCAGCTAAGCAGAATGCTGCATTAGCTGCAAGACTTTATGCCACGCGATTAGGGTAATGGAAGACATCGCAGCATTAATTCATTTAGAGGTTATACCAAAAGCTGAGAGATAACCGAACTCCTCTTCCAAGCTTAAAAGGTATACATCCTGGAAGGACGATAACCAAGAGAATGATTGTTGTACAAGAGATCATCATTGTTGCTGCGATGGATAAGTGCACCACATAAAATGGTAAACAGAGTACTTCGGGATGAAGAATTACATCCGTATCATTTTACAAAGGTTCAAGCTTTGATGCCACAAGATTATAGACCAAGAATAGCATTTTCAAGGTGGATTTTAGACCAACATGAAGACTTTAAAAAATATTTTATAAACGGACGAATCTCTCTTTATAAATAATGATATTTTAAATAGGCATATCCAGCACTTTTATTTGATAAATGATCCACATCGTACCTTTGCAACAGGTTAACGTACTTACGTAACGTAAGTCAAAAGTCACAGAGCTAAAAGTGAAAATAATTTATTAATTATTTTCAAATCATTTTTATTTATTATATTTAAATAACTGTGACCAAGTGAATGAATACTCTTTTCTATTTACTCTTTTCTATTTAACAACACAGATTAAGCGTGAATTTTTCGGCTCAAATAATCAACAATAAAGTTATAAGTCCATACACTCTGCATCATCGTTTACTGGGTAAAGGTTTTTTTTTCTTTTTTCTGAGAATATACAGTGTAATTGTGGCGTTCTAATCCTTATTTGAACGCAGTTGAATTGTTAATTAAGATAACGTCAAGCTGCGTAGTGACGTCATGGTTAAATCGCGGCGTTCCACCTAAGTACATACATTGAGGTTTAATTAATATATTTAATTGTCTCAATAAAAACGTCAAAGTGCGTAGTGACGTCACAATTAATTCGCGGTGTTCCACAAAAGTATGTACTTTTTAAGAAAATATTTACACAGTTTTAGTCTAAAACGAGGTTTACTACAAATTTATTTCAAAACAAGTTATTATGTCATACTAGTCAGCTTAAATAACAATTGTTACTTTCAAGCAAGGTCCATGGCCTACTTGTCGTACAGTAAGTAATCAATAAGTAAAGATTATCGAGAAAAATATGAGTTGTGTGTTAATTTTGTCCAGGAGTTTATATTGAGATTTTATTAATATATTTTACTGTCTCAATAAAAAATCTAAAAAATAATAAATTAATATTATGTATATTTACATGGTCTGCTTAAAAAAATCTTCCCTAATATGACGTTTCTCAATATTGATAATTCAATTAAAAAATGTGCAGTATTATATATATTTTTTTCTTGTACAAAATTAATGAATTTACGTGATATTTTTAAGAAGATAAACCGATCCCGATGAAATAAACGTCTTGTTTACGTTGAAAGGATGAGCGCGTGTTATTATTAAATGCGATGTTCATCATTGCTTATTTCTGGACGTCATTGGTGTTTGCAAGTAAAGCGTTTTGTGGAGAATTATTATCGTTAAATATTCGAGGTAATGACTGCGGGTTTTCGGGGCCGTAAATTCTCGCGTTTCATCTTTTTATCTTTTTTTTTTGTTCGCTCTTTTCGCCGTAACGAAGAGCCTTGCATGCGCCGTATATTCACACATCTGTTCCAGGAGAGAAAATAAAAGAAACGAGAAATCAGTGCCAAATATTTATAACTTAGTAAGGTTAGGGGAATGTATAATTGGTAAATGTTAAAAATGAGTTACAGATTTGTGATGATCAGAATAGAATATTAATTGATTTAATTTAAAGGATATTTAAACAAATAAAAAACTTTGTTTGTATAACAATTTAAAGGATATTTAAACAAATAAATAATTTTGAGAAATCAGTGCCAAATATTTATAACTTTGTAAGGTTAGGGAAATGTAAAAAGTTACAGATTTGTGACGATCAGAATGGAATATTAATTGATTTAATTTAAAGGATATTTAAACAAATAAATAACTTTGTTTGTATAACAAAGTTATTTATCTGTAACAAATAAATAACTTTGTTTTTATAACACAAAGTTATTTATTTGTTTAAATATCCTTTAAATTAAATCAATTAATATTCCATTCTGATCGTCATAAATTTGCAACTTTTTACATTTCCCTAACCTTACAAAGTTATAAATATTTGGCACTGATTTCTCAAAATTATTTATTTGTTTAAAAATCCTTTAAATTAAATTAATATGTATAACGAAGTAGAAGCCTAAACTATTAAGAATTTAATTAGTGTTAGTGTAACAAAACAGGCAAACATGTATTTTAAATTACATCTGAAAGCAAAAGAAGCCTCACTCAACATCAAATTTAATCAACAGTGCTTAAAAAAATTTCAGAGTGTTATACAAACAAAATTATTTATTTGTTTAAATATCCTTTAAATTAAATTAACATGTATAACGAAGTAGAAGCCTCAACTATTAAGAATTTATTAATTGATTATTAGTAAATGAAACGCCGTTTTCAATTCTCGGACAGTTTCGGGTTACACAGGGTCATTCAGTTTTGTATTCCACCCCTATATTTTATTTTTATTTTGACAGTAATCTATAACAAACCATATATATTTGTAAACGTCAAGAAATTCTCTATTTGATAGTGTCATCAAATTGATAATACGATGACAACTGTCAAGGTAGCGATAGTCATTTTTTTTTTTTCAAATGACACCATATCTATTTTTATTCAATTTAGCTAGGAAGCACTTTTCTGCACCCGAATATCCATCACAACTATACGCTTAGCTAACAAAAAAAAGACTGAAATTACTAGTTGCAGTGACATAGATAGAGGAGGAGGTTAGGAGGTTGACCAAACCAACCCCCCTCCTCAAAAAAAAAAATAAATGATGGATTAAAAAAACAAACAAATAATGTTTTAGCAACGCCTAGACATTACTAAAATGTGTACTCAGTGGGTTGTTTAATTGTTTTTAAATTTTATTTTATTTGTATTGCATTATTGATGGTTAGAAATCTTCACCTCAACCACCCTTCTCCTCTAAATAAAAAAAAAATATTCCAATTATTTCCATCTACGCTCTACAGTATACAATACATTTTAGCAATAAATGAAACACTGTGTGGTAATCCATATAAAATAGAATATATATATAATAAAATATAAAAAGAAACAAGAATAATTAAGGTTGCGATCTCCAATACATTTCCGTTTTAAGGGATTAACAATTTTATACAGTCATAAAAAAATAAACATTAAATACAGGCAGATAGCTTATTTACTGATGAACGACATCAGATAATTTTTATTTTTTTTTAATCAAAAAAGTGAAAAACATATTTTTTCTCAAATTAATTTAATTTACAAAAATACATTTAATCTATATTAAATATATCTGATTATACGTGGAAAGTCTTCCTATTAATATCCATATTTAACACAATCATAATATTATTATTTGTATACTCCTTAATCTTATAAAATAGTCAATGAGAATAAATTTAGTTCGACGCCATCATTTTTATTGTGGAACAGTATCTAGTAGTTCACATGTTTGCCGCTAGGTTGAAAAATCAAAGTTGGAATTAAATAAACACACGTAATTTGTAAAAAAAAAAAACACTGTACGCTTTGTCGTTAATCGCACCGTGTATTAGACTTAAAAACGCAGCCTTAAGGTTGCGGTTTAGTAGAAAGAGATAGCTATATAGTAAAAAGGAAAAAAAATCGTTTGAAAAAAGAGCCATTCTTTTGGATATAATAATATGAATATTTATTTACATGTTTTATCTACCAAGTATAAAGTATCAGTCTAAATAAAAAATAAATCGTAAATTTTCGTGTATTACGTCAATTTACTAGTTCAAGTTAGAAAAGAATATTGTAAGATATAATGAAACGAATGGATCATGTCTGCTAAGTTATTTGAATGCAGAATTTAGTGAAATCCTTTAAATTTTCATTACACAAGTTTTTATTAGCAAAAATATAATTTTAAATTTGCTATAAATTTCATCAACTTTCATTGTTTTTCATAATTGTTTTTCAGACAAACTAAACATTAAAACAATTTTTAATTCTTCTGATGAAATTCCTGCTTATTTTAAGATTACCTTAATGTATAATACAATATTGTTCATTGATAACAACTGCAATCTAACTCGAATTAGTGATTGCCAATATTTATATAGCTATCTCTTTCGTCTAAAGCGCACCCTTAAACATTGAAAATAATTACAGGAAAAAATGATTTTTATGTTTTTCAGTGTTAATTATATTGTTTAGATTGTTTGTTTCTGTAATTTGTATTAGTGTTTTGAAGTTTGTTTTATAATTACTTATTTTTTATTATTATTATTTTGTGCTAACGTAATTAGCCTGCTGTATAAAAAGCACAACTACATTTGTTTCTTTAATAAGACATGATTAAATCTCGGGAATAAACAAGCCGTGGAAAAATCTGTCCCGAGGATAAAATTTCTTTCTACCTCTGCGTCCCATTTATCTGAATTTTATTTGGAAAAACCGGCGAGGAGTATTTGTTTTGGAAAACATCTGAATAACATTCCGGTGTGTATACAAACAAGATATTATTGAAGGAGTTGCAGCGGCTATAGTAGCGCAGGCAACACCAGGACTAGCTCCGAAAGAGGGGGAGAAACAGCTCCGAGACATGAATGCGATCCTCTTTCTTTTATTTTTCACATTTTTTTTTCTTCTTTCGTTTCCTTCTTCTCTCGTCTTTTTCCCTTCCATCGGATTGAAACGCGCACACACACACACTCACCTATAGGAAATAAAAATCGAGGGATATTGTGTATATTGTGTCTACGGGCCGGGCGAGAGGCAAGAAGAATAAGAGGAATAACAGGAAAGGACACGGGACATTATAACTGCGGGAGTAAAGAAATGGTTGTCGTCGACGGTTTCGTCGTGACTTGCCATACCAAGGTCTTGGGTTCAGTGCCCGTGTGTGCGGAGAGGAGAGCCGGTGCCACCCCTGACGCCCCCGCGCCCTCCCCGCTCCACCGCACGCGCACCTTCTATTGATCATTGACGTTTTATTAAGCTTTAACCTGACGTCTTCATAAATAATCCAGACTGTTTTATACTCGGTTCAATTAAATTCACATTCTGTTTATTCAAACTTTATACGCTTGAAAACATCAGCTACGGATTTTTTCAAGTAGTTAGTATGTTTAAATAAAATAAATTCCATAGACTATGAAGTGATAATTAGTAATTATTTTCAATTAGTTTATGAAAATAATTATTAATTGCATCGCACATATTTTTAGCATCACTGTACTTAACATTTCGATACACAGTAAAACATTTGTTCGACCATCTTCATCAAGATATATGAGGTATATGGAACACACTCGTGTAGATCGAAACGACCAACAGTTATCAAAATCAGATGAATGGTCATTTTATAAATATAACGAGTATAAGGCTAGAACTCTGAAGCCCGCAGTCCATTTTATAGCCGGTAGTCTAAGAGAAAGTCCGCTGAAATTTGAAGCCCGCCATCCAATTAACGCCCGTAGTCCACGTGATATATAATATATACAGAGAGGTCATTTTTTCATTAGGGGAAGTGTATACCTGCAAAAAACGCGAGTCAAACGCATTGAACCGATTAATGTGTGTATGTTTAGTTGAGTATTTGGTATATGTGTGTTCACTTGCGTGTTATAGGCAACTAAACACACATATATTAATGCATTTGACTCGAGTAATTTGCAGGTGTACATAGGGAAAATGTATACTGATAAAAAAGCTCTCTGTATATAAATAATATATGATATATAAATTAAGAAATGGAGAGTGAATTAACATAATCTCAACTGATCGATTTTTTTAAAGGATTAACCCTTTTTAATTTACGTTTTCTATCTCAATCTTGTTTGTGGAGACTTAATTATTGCAATAATATTTTTTATGTCAAATAGAACGTCAAAGTATCGTCATTTTTAATACATCGTTCGCAAATGCCTCAAGCTTTTAAAAATGAAAAAGAGTGTGGAGAAATATTTTGAAACCATTGTAAGGTAAGAAATAATCAAAATTGTAATATTCTTTCAAATACTCGGCTTTAACTTTAAAAGTCAATAATCAAATTTTTTCAATTAATATTTTTTTCTTTTCTGTTAAATTTTGAATCAAAAGCTTATTTGATCGAATTCACCGGGAAAGTACCATGACCATTTTTGAGGTTCATTCTGCTCGCCATTAGGCCAGCCGGCTTTGTATTCCATAATCACGACCGTTAAGCCTTAGAATGTTAGTAAAAAAATATATAAAAAGTTAATGCGATTTTTATATATTTTTTTTACTATACATTCTAAGGCTTAACGGTCGTGATTATGGAAGTAGTAGATTTTTTTCTCATCTGGAAATAAGTGGCCCGAAAATTATCATTCGATATGAAGAGTGATAAAAAACTAAATATCAAAAAAAAAAAAGAATCCCATTTTAAATATATGAAAAAAATACAAAAATATATATTTCGGGAAAAAAATGGGGTTCCGGGGGCGAAATTTTACTGCTGGATTGTCTTCATGGGTCTAAATACGTGTGTAAAATTGCATCCCTCTGGCTTTGATGGAAATTAATTTCACCCACCAACAGAGATTCAACAAGTTAAGGATTACCTCTTCAATTTTTTTTGATTTCATTTATTTACGGATTCACCATTTCTACATTCAAAATAATAAAATACCAACTTATAAATTAAAAGAAAACCAATTACAAGATAGAGGAAACAGAAACATTATATAATAATTATCAGTTATCAAATAATAGGTAAAAAATAATAAATAAATAAAAAAAAATAAGATTTTGGTCAAAAATGTCGCGGGGTTGTAATTTTGGCACGGCATTCATAGGGTGAATGGAAATTATGTGTCCGAGTTTCATCCCCTTGCTCTTAACGAAAATGCATTTTTACCCCTAAGAAATGACTAGCTCCATTTTTTTTTTCACTTTTTCCCATTTATTTTAAATAGAGCTTCGAATTGAAATACATTTCTTGGGTGTAAAAATTGGGGGTTGAAATTTGGCTGATTGTTGTAGTAGATCTAAAATTTTGTGCCAATATCTTCCCCCTGGAATTAAATGGGTCGAAGTTGTTAAAGCCAAACCCTACAATCCCCCCAGCCCCCACCCCACAGACAAAATAAATTTTTGACCGATAGATAAAAATCGCAAAATTTAATAAAAATAATCATAACGTTGTAATACAGTTGAAACTTGCATCACTTGAACGGGGGCGAAATGTAAACAATGTGGCGAAATTTCAACCTCCTAGCTCAAATATACCCGATTTTTGATATTTGAGCTAGGGATTGAAATTTTGCCACATGGTTTACTTTTCGCCCTTGAAAGGGGTGGTGGTGGTGCAAGTTTCAACTTTTTGGGACGGCCGTGAAAATAATCTATATCTATATGACTGATGAAAAAAGTGAAGAAAAAAAAAGTTATCTTAAAATTTAGAAAATAATATCTGGGCTCAGCATAAGATAGGAGGAATGATTCTTTCATGGGGTGATTGTGTAAAGAGAGGGCTATTTTGCATGTGTCTTTTTAACTGCACAAAATAACAGACGGACGGCGGAGAATTAAAAAAAATCGAAATTTCGAGTGTTTTACAAACATTCTCTCCTGCCTTTTATTGTAATAATAAATTATAAACCACATTTTTAAGCACTTTCATTAAAGTTGATAACGTAGAAGAAACTCTACGTGGGACAAACCCAAAGGAATGTTTTAAAACGGTAAAAAAGAACATGAAAATCATTTTAAATATAAAAATCGACAAATATCAGTTATAACTAACCACACAATAACAGGTCACATGTTTTCAGTAAACAATATTAAACTATTAAAACAGTCGAATTACTTAAAATTAAATATGCTTGAGGCCATAGAAATGTACAAAAATAAAAACGTATTGTTAAATTATTACCCAAGTCCCCTAGACAATCCTCTTCCGGAATTATTAACTAAATAATATAAAAAATTGAAATCTTCCGCCAAACATTCTTAACAACCCATCTTCTTTTTAATTACTTTTTTTTGATAATCCCTTTTATTTATATATACCGGTCTATTAGTTTTAAAAATTTAGTTTGTTATTGATAATGTCCACAATGTGAATGAAATGTACAGCTAACGTTTAAATAAAAAGTGAATGAAGGAATAAACCAAGTTTTTATTTATTGATAATAAATCATTAATTATTTTCATTCTCTTTTTATTTAATTTATTTAAATAACTATGATAAAGTGAATACAGTTTTCTATTGCTACTTCAATTATCTTGATTTTCCTAATTAATTGAATTGAAATGCAAAGGACGCCATTTTGCTGTTCGTGAAACATCACCCGAATTTGCGATTCCGCCACGCATTTATTTCCTCTCCGAAAGGATTAATTTATTGTTATTATCAATCATTGCCCGATTAATTTTTATCCGCAAATTTGTTTCGAGAGATTACGACCCATACGATAAAAATAATGAAATTTCAACTTACTTGCTTTAATCGAAGCGAATGGCGACGGCAGCAACAATGGGTAAACAAAGGGTTGCCAACCGTCGCGAACCAAATCGCGTCAAACGAACTGCACGCGTTTGCGGAATAAATAGATTTTTTGGACAAATAAACGTTTAAATTATATAAAAAAATAATAGATTATTATTATTTCGCGAGGGCTCGGTTGGCATTTGTTTACTCGGAAAAGCATCGGCCTCCATCTTTCCGGTGTGAACTTGGCGCCTAAACTTTAAAAACAAATAATTTAATAAAAATGAAAAAGACCTTTATTTTTTTAATAAAAATGATTTAAACATAATCAATTAATTATTTTCAAATCATTTTTGGTTAATTGTTTAACTAACTGTGACCAAGTGAATAAATACTATTTTCTATTTATATTTTAAAAACAAAAATCTGACGCCATTCGTTTGTACCTTAGAAAACCACCTTTTTTTTTTTTTCGTTTGTTTCTAAAAAAATTACAAAGGCGCTCAACCTCAATATTTTATAAAATTAGTCAGTAAGCAATCGATAATGTACGCTTAGCGTTCGAAATTTAGCTAAATAGAAGCAATTGTGAAGTAAGTGTTACTCAGTGTTTTGTTTTAAGTATAAAACAATTGCTTCAAAAGGTAAACAATAAATAGATTCGAATGAAAATAAATTAATTAAATGATAAACTTTAATTTAATATCGATGTATCTAATTCAAATATGTACCTGTATTTATTTAATTATGGTTTACTCTGTTTTGAAAATATTCCTGTTTTACGAACGTGAAATTGTTTTATTTCTTTTTTTCTTCGCCGATTGTATCTTCCATTTTAAAAACACATTCTTGCGTAGCTTCTTCTACTTTTACTAAATATTGGGTGTTTTGCATCAAATACTCAATATACTTATTATACATCTTCTTAGGTATAAATACACACTGTTTTCTAAAATTATTAAGTAAGCTATTGATAATGTACGCTTAACGTTCGTAATGTTCATTTAGCTAAATAAAAGCAATTGTGGAGTGTTACTCAGTGTTTTATTTTAAGTATAATTCATTACAACTTCAAGTAACTCATCAAGCCAAGTGATTTCACTACACGCTAGCAAAAATTAAGTACATTTCAACCGATTTTACTTTATCCAGACCCCTGTTCGGTCCTACGTCAGGTAATTAGTGCTGTATTGTAAATATATTTTATTTTTTGTATATATTGTTCTTCCCAATTAATGAAATTGAAATGCAAAGGACGCCATTTTGCTGTTCGTAAAACAGCAGCCGAAATTGCGATTCAACCTGGCATTTATTTTCTCCGAAAGAACTGATATATTGTTATTGTCAATCATTACCCGTTTAATTATTAACTGCAAATATTTTTAGAGAGATTATAATCGATTTTACTTAAACAAAGATGAAATTAAACAGACTTACCCCAAACGAAGCGAATGGCGTCGGCTAACAAAAAACAAAAACAAATGATTGCCAACAGTCGCGAACTAAATCGCATCTAAAAAAACTTCACGCCTTGACGAAATAAATTGATTTTTTAGTAAATAAACATTTATAATGAACAAATCTATGATTATTTTAATTAAAAAAAACTTTAAATTATTAATAAATAAGCGTTATTAGCAATCCGTGATTTCACGCGCCGAAGTTGGCAGCTGCAGCGTCGGTCTCCATCTGACGTTTGAACAATTGAAACGTTTGTGTTTATTTACGTGTAAGTAAAAGTTGTTGCAAATTCGCGTCTGTGAATAATAATTTCTTCTTTGATAATAATTACGAATATTAAGTGTTTCACATCAAACACTCAACACTTAGTAAGAGTAGAAGAAGCTATGCATGAAGGCGTTTTTCAACAGGAGGATACAATCCGCCAAAGAAAAAGAAAAAAAAAACAAAGAAACAGTCGAGTTTATGTAAGTAAAACAGGAATATTCGGGGCTATTCTGTAAGAGAAAACGTAAAAATTAACGTATTTGTTATGTGTATAATCACATTTGATTTTGATTTATTATAATTTATCGAATATCCACTTAAACTATGATACTTCACGGATAACGATCATTTTATGTTGAACGTTTTCCATACAGAATAGCCCATATTATCAAAAAAGCGTGTTAATCGCAATAAAATAAATACAGAAATGTAATTGCATTAAATACACCTGTAATAGATTGAGTTTCGTCATTTCATTCATATTTTAATTTAATTTTATTAGAATCGATTTGTTGTTTACAGTTTGAAGCAATTGTTTCAGCACACACTAGCGAAAATGAAAAGGATTAAAATCATTTTTACTTTCAGCGGATTCCTGTCGAAGAAAAAGTATTGTGATCGTAAAAAAAATCGAATCGGTAATTTCAACTATTCTTAAAAAATGTCTGTGTGTGTGTGTTTGTATTCCCGCGACATCGCAAAAACGTGTAAATGTAAATCGTTGACGATGCCACTTGAAATTAGGCAAAAGATGGCGCTTGCGTAGTCTTTAATTTATAATTATTTGAAAACTGATAATCTCTAGACTTTTACCTTTACATTTTATAACAGTAAATGTATGTTATTTAGCCTTTTTTTTTTAGTCCGTTAAAAATATCACACACTAATAAAAATATTAACAACACTATAGCACAGACATTTTAAGCGCAAAAACATTCCATTTATAACACTGAAGTATACAATCGACAAATAACTAACTAGTACACTGTTGTATTCAAGAAAAAATGTAATACTTTGGCAATAATTGCTAATAATTCTACTGAAACGATTATAACCTACAAAATGTAAGCGTTAATCACAACAGGAGGAACAAAGGAATTATAGAAATTCTTTGAGATGGTATATCTAGGTACGGTTTCTATGGCGAAAGCGTTTTTAATTAATTTAATTAACAAATTTGCAATTATATAAGGCACAGCTGTACTGATGAGGGATGAAATCCCGAAACACGTTTCTACAGATAGCCTTATATTACATAATTTTTGGTTTTGTTTTCTGCATTAAATATTTTCGATTCAAAAATTGTTGCATTATACAATATTTTATTGTTATGCAACAGCAAATGTCCATTATTGTACTTTTGTTACTTATATAACATAAGTCATAATGTCACAATATCTAATTTAAATTCTTCTTATTTAATTTATACTATATTAAAATTATGTATATCGTAATAGATAATTACGATATACATAATTTTAATTTTAACAAGAAAAAAAAAAAAAACACCACCTGTTCTCACAAATTTAGGTGAACCCAACAACACGTCACGGAGGGAAAACAAGAAATTTCATCCCCATAATTCAACACTGATTGGTCGACCACTTGTAAAAAGGTCTTCATATAATGATCGGCGGGCCCGCAGTGGAACGGCTCGAATCTGGACGCTTTTTAAATTCGGCGTGTGGGTTTAATCATCTGGAGGATTGCCGAGCACCACTCCTCTCCGGAATACTATACAATACTACGTTTACAAGATGTGGCCCCCTGCATGTGCATCACAGCCGGCCAAATCGAGCCGAACGCGCCGTGCAAGTTCAGCACGACGAACAATCGTCTGTTCCGGCGTGTAAACAACAACCGGCATGGGCCAGGTAACATTTTAAGACCCTTTTCTACGGTCTGTCTCTTTTCACGTCGGGACCACACTGTTGTCATCGCCGGGATTTTTTTTATTATTTATGCGTTTTCCTTTTTCCTCTAATGATTTACCATTCTGCTGATGTATTATTATGACATGTGTTATTAATATAATAATAAACACTAAAAAAAAAAATAACACTTTCTTCGCTTATAATTTTTATGTTGCCTTTCGAGTGCCAACCACTTATTATCAATAGCTTAATTTAGCATTAATTTCATTCTTCCGCTTTTAACATGAATACCGAAGTTCAGTAGATGTTTGTAAAACTTACAGTGTAAGTATTTTTTGCAGTTGGAAAAAGGGTTTGATCGAATTTTATTGATCATTGCCAGAAATTTTCCTTGTTTAATTTCATTGTAATATTCCTTAGTTTTTTAAGCTTATGGTTCGCTCTGGTGATATCAATCCCTCTTCTCTTTTATTCCATCTAAACACCTGCCTATTGATCGTTAATTTCTGATATCCAATTTTAACATTATTTACTTTATTAAATTCCTCTTTTGCAATATTCCTAATTCTTTTTGGATTGCTCTCTCGGTCTCGTTCTTACCTTTTACAAAAAAAGTTGCATTATGCAATATTTATATTGATATGCAGCAGCAGGTGTGCATTATGTAATTCAATGTCCGGCGTGGGTATTTGCCCGGGAAGTAGTTGTTTTAATGTGCATTTATTTAAAGTACTTACGTAACGTAAGTCAAATTTTCACAAAGCGTAAATAAATAATTTATTAATTATTTTCAAATCATTTTTTTATTTAATTTATATACCCCAACATCTCTCTCACTTATTTCCTAAATCATCCACTTCCCCGTCCGACATAATCTCCAGTTATTTACTGCCAATTTTAAATACAAATCGCGGCCATTAAGGGGGGAAAAATCGCACCGTTTTTAGAATAGTCGCGCATATTTCGGGGTTTCGCCTCTCTCGTTATACACACAGAGTTTTTTTTTTTGCCAGCGCGCGCGAAACGCTTCTTATATGAAATTTGATTATCGTTTTATTGCCGCCATAAATTATCCGAGCATGCGTGGTGTTATGTGTGTTTCATTAAAAAAAAAGCGAACCGTACAATGGATTCTGCGTTCGTTGGCTTGATTTACGAGCTCTTCGGTTATAACTGCCATTCCTGATAACGCACACTAGATGAGAGCATTTACATAAACACGTTGATTTATTTAGGAAGGGAATATGCTTGGGGATAATAAAATATATAAAAAAAAAAAAAAAAAAAAACGGGGAACAAATTCAGAAATCAAAGAAAGAGAAAACAGAGCTGTATTGACGAGGGATAAATCCTGAAACACGTGTCTGTAAATGGAATTATATTACGTAACAAAACAATATCCTGATTGTTTCAATTCATAATCTAGATAAATTTCGACATTTTTACGTTATATGCTACGCTGTTGATGATGAATTAAACGATCTGGATTATATGATGTTTTTTTATTGGCGTTTGAGTGTTTCGAACATCATTAAAATCATTTGCAACCAGTTAAGCTTCAGAAAATGGCTATCGGCTACCTGTATCTGTTCAGTTCTTTTGATTTTATTCAATCGTCATGATTTTTAACATCGATGTCTAAGTTCTCCAACTTTGATGAATTGATGAATTATTAGTAAAGGATCGTCATATTTAGGATTTATGTTGTAATTAGGGGGGAAACACAGGTGTTTATTATTTTTTTAAATATACAGGGTCGCTACAAAGTATGGAAACACGGCTCTCACGTGAAAACGGCTAAAAACATAACCACCAAAATTGGGATTTCTAAATGGGATATTTTCTTGAACAATTTGGCGTGAAAAAATCAAAAATGATTCTCAGAATTTTCACATACGGACACCATCTTGAATTTTTTAAATGGAATTCGATTTTTTTTATTTTACAACTTTTATAGACCTTATAATTCTGATTACAACCATATACCTTTTTTTTAAAATGCTTGTCTTTTCATCGATAAAGCGGACTTTGAAAAGTATGGAAACAGCGAAATATTTTGAGAACGGTTTATCGGAATGTCCTGAAATTTTGCAAAGGTTTAGAGTACGTTAAGGCCTTCAACTTGCATTTTTTATTTTTTCATATTCATTTGTTTTGTAACTATTCAATTTTTGGTCGAAACTTAAACATAAAAATTAACAATGTCAACTTAAAAAAATAGTTGCCTTTGAAAACAGTTTTCATTAGCCTGTCAAACTAGTAAAAAACATTAGTAAGTAACTGGTTGTTGCAAAAATGCCACATTTGAGTGAAACGAATCGCATAGAGTTTCTCATGATGATTGGGTGTGGGGATAGAAAACGAAGCTTTGCCGAAGCTGCTAATCTTTTCAACGTAAATCATCCAGATCGAGCACCTATTTCCAGGTCAGTTGCATTTAAAACATGGAATAGGTTTAATGAAACTGGAACTGTTAAAAATCGTCCAAAAGTTGGACGACCAAAAACTGTTACAAATGAAGGTAATTCATTCAATCTTATGATAGATGTAGTTGAAAATCCAAAAACTTCGGTGCAGCAATTGGCTTTCAATAACAACATGAGCAGGAGATCAGTTCAAAAAATAATGAAAATTGTAAAGTATCATCCCTACAAAATTCAGCTGCTACAAGAATTGAATGAAGATGACTTTGATCGCAGAATTGATGCGAAACAATGATGAATAGGATAAACCAGGACGCCAATTTTATTAACCGTGTGCTCTTTTCCGATGAATCAACTTTCTGCTTAAATGGACAAGTTAACCGCCATAACTGTAGATACTGGTCAAACAAAAATCCACATTGGATAGAGCAGATTCATATACAGCATCCACAAAAAAATAATGTTTGGTGTGGTATAATTGGGCAGCATATTATCGGCCCTTTTGTTATTAATGGCAATTTGACATCTGAAACATATTTACAGCTTTTGCAAGAACAGGTTGTTCCCAGACTTAGACAAATATTCCCAAATTATGAAACTCAGGCTAATCCAGCTGAAAACATATGGTTTCAGCAAGACGGAGCACCAGCTCATTTCGGACTAATAGTATGTGAATATTTAGACGTAACTTTTCCCGGCAAATGGATAGGCAGGAGAGGAACAATTGAATGGCCTGCTAGGTCGCCCGATTTAACTCCACTTGATTTTTTCCTGTGGGGACATTTGAAAAATCGAGTTTATAACAACAGGCCACACAATATACAAGAATTAGAAGAACGCATAAGAACCGAAATTGCAAATATTCGTCCTAATATTTTAACTAGTTCATTACAACACTTTGTCCAGCGTATTTATTACTGCCAAGAAGTTAATGGAGAGCACTTTGAACATATATTGTAAAATAAAAAATCATTTATTGTTCAATATTTTATTTTTTCATTTGACTGTTTAATATTTTTTTAAGTTTTGATCAACAATAGAACATGCATTTGTGGTATTGCAGCATTTAGAAAAAGTACTCGTTTGCCTGTTTCCATACTTTTCAAAGTCCGGTTTATCGATGAAAAGACAAGTATTTAAAAAAAAGGTATATGGTTGTAATCAGAATTATAATGTCTATAAAAGTTGTAAAATAAAAAAAATCGAATTCCATTTAAAAAAATTCAAGATGGCGTCCGTATGTGAAAATTCTGAGAATCATTTTTGATTTTTTCACGCCAAATTGTTCAAGAAAATATCCCATTTAAAAATCCCAATTTTGATGGTTATGTTTTTAGCCGTTTTCACGTGAGAGCCGTGTTTCCATACTTTGTAGCGACCCTGTATATAGAAAATGTTTATTTCTGAGAGTTACATTAAAATACATCAAAATCATTTAACCCTCAGAAAATGGTTGTCGACCATCGGTCTTTCTGCTATATATATGTATATATATATATATATATATATATTATATTTCTAAAACATCTTTATTTATAAATTAACAATATAATTCTTGTACTATATTATACGTTGTCCTTATAAAACTGCTGTCGACCGTCGGTTTTTCTGCCTTATAATTTTATTTTGCTGAATAAATTTTTTTGAATTTAATAATGAAATTCACAAATCAACTCGTCCTTATTTCGGTCCTCCCTGTTTTCGCGAGAATATTCAAGAAGTCGATGACCACCCAAAAAGAAAGCAGCCTCTATCCGTTACCACGCTTTTATTTTTATTTTCGCAAAAAGCGGGTTTCGGTAATTAAGAAACACAAATTTAGAAATGCCCCTACTGGATTTTCGGGTATCGTAATTTTAGAACGACGTGACAAACGACACCGAGGCACAATGTCGGAGCCCCGGCTGTTCACCCAGCTCCCTTTTCTTCTTCTTCTTTTATCCCTCCTATTATTTTCGCGCATTTTCGGACCGGATAAAAATACCCCCCGAAAAAATAATCAAGAAAAACCACTCCTAATCCCCCGGCCTGGCTCTGGAAAACGAAAAGGACGATGTTCTTGTGCATCCTTTCCTTTCCATTTCTGGCCCGATGATATTTAGATACGCGCGCTGGAGAGGGCGAGCTCTCCGCCGTGCAAGATTGTAACGTTCTTTGACCTTAAAACTAGTCCGAGCTTGCACAACGCAAATTACTCATAAAGCGGCCGCGATTGCGATTTGTGATGATTCATTGTAAAACATCCGTAATTTTTCTCTGATAATGAAATTGTTACTTAACCGCAACTTGCGGAAAATTGCGTTTCAAAATTAATTGATTCATTAAAAAAAAAAAAAATAAGTAAACAAACTTATAAAATAAATTAAATAAAAAGAATTTGAAAATAATTAATAAAATATTACCTCGTCAGCTACAGTGACATTTTGTCTTATGTTATATAACTAACATAAGTAATTAACAGTAATTTTAAAAGTTTAGAAAAATTACAAATGAAAAGTAATTGATTTATTTAATTAAAAAATAAACTAAAATTTAAAAATTAGAAAAATCCGTTTTAGAATTGATCGATTCATTTAATAATAATAAAAAATAAATGAAAGTTAAAAAATGCATTTCAAATTAATTGATTCTTTAAAAATAAGACTTTAGAAGTTAAAGAAAATTGCGTTTAAAAATTAATTTATTTATTTAATTAAAAAATATATACAGGGTGTCTCAGCGTGCGCGCCGAGTAGCTTTACGGCTAAATGGTTTATTTTTTTCAAAATCGGCTTTCACAGGCGTATGTAGGTCTATTAGGACCACATTTTAAAATTAGTTTCAAATATACAGGGTGTCCCATAAAAGCATGGCGTATCATAGTTAAATTTTTTCTAATGGAATGACCTATATTTTATATTTTTTTCAGATTCTGCATCAAAAATAAACTTAACTTTTATAATATATTCATATGCCTAAACCTAACAATTTTTGAAATATTTAAATATTTTTGGAAAAATTGACGTTTCGAAAAAAAAATCATAACTTTCAAATGGATGAATGAAAACAGATGAAAGTTTGTACCAGTATATTAGACTAATGGGTAAATATTTTAGGCTATTTACAGGAATTTAAAATCTTAAGATGTTTTGATAATCTAATTTAACTCCAGAAACACATACAAGGTCAAATTTCATGCTTATTTTAAATGGCACACCCTATATCTAATAGCCCTATCTTGTAGGAAATTATATTTTCTTTCAAAAAGTATAAAGATATTTTTTACCTAAATCTAATAGTTTTCAAGATATATGCATTTTCGTTAACTTTTGACATAATATTTATTATTCATAACTTGGAAAGTCGATACAAAGCGCCATCTATTGTTCAATATAATATTTATTATTATTATTCCATAAAGGCAAGAGTTTAGTTATTGTTTATAAATAAAGTCAGTTGACCCAACAAATGATTTTCGAGATATTTCCTAAATTAATA
The DNA here is from genome assembly GCA_963082785.1 of Philonthus spinipes. Lineage (NCBI taxonomy): Eukaryota > Metazoa > Arthropoda > Insecta > Coleoptera > Staphylinidae > Philonthus > Philonthus spinipes. Next base: position 8,837,656 of record OY720316.1, read on the forward strand.
CACTAATTTTATTAATTGTGAATATACTAATTGCATTATTTATTTACACATGTGTAAATTATTTGATAAAAACTTGTTAGAATTGTAAAACAAATATAACGAAATACATCAAATAAATTGACAAAATAGTATTAAAAGTAATTTATAATAAATTTTCAAAAATACAACCATCGAATACATAATTCAATTTTATTTTAAATGATATTTTAACATTTCTCAGCATATTAGGTATAATTGATCTAAATGTATTATTAATTCTGCTTTCCATGTATTCTTCCAATTTATTGCTTATTAAACCACCTTTTTTGACGAATATTCAATGGAATTAAACTTGTAATTGTGTCTCCTCATTATTAGTTACTGTATTCAAGGTAGTTTTTTTTTTCAAATACTTCATACTGTTTACAGTTTTGAATGTATTTAAAACTTCCTCTACAGTCTTCTTATTAGGATGTCTTCCATCAGAGAACATTTTGTACACTAAGAGACAATCTTAATAACATTACATTATTATTAGAATCATGTTAATTCTTTCATTTAAAGGAACATTATTTTTTCAATTGTTAGTAATAATACGAATGTGTCAATTAAATTTGCTTATAAACAAAAGCCTATTAGAATAACTGGCAATAATAATTATTAAATTAAGCAATAGATGGCGCTTTATGTTACATTATCGTATTAAAATAATAATGCTAATGACGAAAATTAACAAAAATGGATATATTTTGAAAACTATTAGGTTTAGGTGTAGAATACCTTTATACTTTCTGAAAGACAATACAATTTCCTACAAGATAGGCCTATTAGATATAGGGTGTGCCATTTAAAATAAGCATGAAATTTGACCTTGAATGTGCTTCTGGAGATATGTTGAATTATCAAAACATCTGAAGATTTTAAATTCATCTTAATAGTCTGAAATATTCACCCATTAGTCAGATATACCGACACAAAATTTCATTTATTTTCATTCATCCATTTCAAAGTTATGATTTTTTTTCGAAACGTCAATTTTTCCAAAAATATTTAAATATTTCAAAAGTTATTAGGTTTAGGCATATGAATATATTATGAAAGTTAACTTTATTTTTGATGTAGAATCTGAAAAAAAAATATAAAATATGGGTCATTCCATTAGAAAAAATATAACTATGATACGCCATGATTTTATGGGACACGCTGTATATTTGATACTAATTTTAAAATGTGGTCCTAATCGACCTACATACGCCTGCGAAAGCCGATTTTGAAAAAAATAAACCATTTAGCCGTAAAGCTACTCGGCGCGCACGCTGAGACACCCTGTATAAACACAATTATAAAATAAATTTTAAAAAATCAACGCTGAGACAACGTTAATAAACAACAATACAGTCAATAAAAAAAATGTATTGCGATAAATTTGGAATAAATCCAACTGACAGCGATTATGGATTGGAGATGGTACCGTACAATATTATTTCATTAATTTTGATGAAATCAAATTGACAGCGATAATGGACTGCAGATACAGCAGTCATCCTCGCGATGAATTTTATGGTACTGCAAATTCATAATAATTTAAAACATTTTACCAACAACGGAGATGAATAAATTCTATTCGACATTGCGCAACAGAGCGCCTGCCGTGCTAATAATTATTTTGTGATGAAGAAGCGGAGGTGGATTAATACAATATTTATACGCTAATTGCATTACATCGGGAATTATTTTCCGCGGTGCATGCACGGCCGGATAGCTCTCTTGCATATTTCACAACCTCCCGTGTCCGAATTGAATAATTCCGTGTAATAAATTTTATTGCTAAATGTAATTGCCGTCTGACCATTTCGAGCGGAACGGCTATTATTTATATTAAAACCGGAGCTCTTTTATTTTCGTTTTACACACTACTTATGTCCCACATAGTATGTTTGCCCTCTTTTTTTATTTAAAACTCGCCGCACTTTTACTCTCAAGCGAAATAACATTAGTGATATAAAACAAAAATAATCGGGTTTTAATATTGCATACAAGCTATTCAATATATATCGATTAAAATAACTAATATGTTGGTTGTAATACTTTTGATCGAAAGTCAATTTGTGAATTGTACATTAATTACGTCTACCTCCTACGTATAAAGTATGTTCATATATAAACCATCTTTTGCCAAAACTTATACCAAATCAGACTACTCCATTAAAAATACCAGTCAATTTGTACAGAAAAAAACTCAGAATATCACTTTAAGGGTGCGGTTTAGATGAAAGAGATAGCTATATAAAATATTGGCAATCAGTAATTCGAGTTAGATTGCTGTTGTGATCAATGAACAATATTGTAATATACATTAAAGTATTCTTAAAATAAGCAGGAAGTTCATCAGATTAATTAAAAATTATTTTAGTGTTTAGTTTGTGTGAAAGACAATTATAATAATAATAATAATAATAATAACTTTATTATGCCCAACAGAAACCATTTACAGGACATATTACATATATATACACATTCAAAGTATAAATAAAAAACAATTATAATGAATTAAACTGAGATATATAAACATAAAACAATGTTACATAACAATTATATGACAATATTTAAACTTAGATAACTCAGTGGAATACTATTTCACCTAGTCCTTAACCACATACTTCCGAATTAAGTTAGATACAATTTTATAATTATTATAAATATCTACATCTTCATTCTTAATAATATAATTTACATTTATGGTCATATGATTGATTGGAGCTTTAAACATAACAGTTGATCGTGAACCTTTTAAATAGAATGGAGTATGATATCTTGAACAATGTGTTGGTATAAGAAAGTTTATTTGCGACAATATGTATGGCGAGTCAACTCTATTATATAAGATGTTAATTAGAAATTGCGCACTGGTTCTTATCCTCCTATTTTCTAGTGTAACATCTCCAGTTATTGCACGCAAATCTTTATAATCTGTGTTTATAGCAGGATATGAACCATATTGTCGAAAGTGTAGATATTTCAAATATCTTCTTTGAATTTTTTCAACTGACATTTTATGGTTTATATAATGAGGGTACTAAATTATCGAACAATACTCAATTTTCGGACGAACTAAAGTGCAGTATAACTTGGAAATGGTGTTGATGTTCGAGAATCGTTTACAACTTCGTAATACAAAACCAAGCGTTTTGGAAGATCTAGTGCATACATAATCAATATGGGATTTAAAACTTAATTTGAAATCAAATATGACACCAAGATCTTTAATTTGAGAGCACTTCTCTAACACAACGTTGTTAATGGTGTAACTGTTATTAATTGTATTATTCTTTCTAGAATAAGACACTATTTTGCATTTAGAGATATTTAAGTTCAGGTAATTTTTTGAGCACCAGTTATGTATTAAATTCAAGTTTTCTTGCAGATGTTTGGTATCATTTTGATCTTTAATATGAGTAAATATTTTGATATCATCCGCATAAGCAAGAACATTACAATGTATACTGTTTAGTAAATCATTAACATAAATTATAAACAATAAAGGACCTATGTTTGAACCCTGAGGTACACCGGACGTAGCAATATATTTATATGATGAGTACCCATTGCATGAGACAAATTGTCGTCTGTCACTAAGGTATGATTTAAAAAAAGTGACCAAGTTATTTGAAAACCCATACAAGTCTAGCTTTCTGATAAGTAATGAATGATTGATATGGTCAAAAGCCTTTGAGAAGTCTAGGTATGCAACATCTGTTTGTTTTTGAGATTCTAATGCGTTACTGATAAATTGTGTTATGTGAATTAAATTTGTGACTGTTGATCTTTGGCTTAGGAATCCATGTTGATGTTCAGATATAAATGATTTTACTCTAGTTGCCAATATTGAACAAATTAGCTTTTCAAAGACTTTTGCAAAATTATTTAAGATAGAGATTGGTCTGAAATTAGTAACAGAGCTCTTATCTCCTGATTTGTGCACAGGACAAATTTTACCAACCTTCCATCTTTCCGGAAATGATGCCGTCTTAATAGAGATATTAAATAAAACTGACAAAGGTGTAGCAAAGGCGTGAGCACAATCTTTAACGAGATAGCTCGGAATACCATCTTCTCCAGCTGTTCTCGCATTTTTCATTTTTTTTAGTGACTCAACTACATCATTTACGGAAAAATCTGAAAGATTGATATGCGGATACCCCTCAAAATAATTTACGTTTTCGCCATTTATTGAATGACCTATATTATTATTAAATGTGCTAGCAAAATATTCAGCAAATGTATCAACTATGTCTTGAGGGTTGCTCATAATTTTACCTTCATGGCTAATCGAGTCTGGAATAACGGATGATCCGTTCATAACACGAACATGTGAGAAAAATTCTTTAGGGTTAATATTTATGTTAGTTTCTATATTACTTAAGTAGATATTATAAGCAGTTTCTATATCTAGTTTTAATTTAATTCTTAGCCGATTAAATTCAATATAGTATTTATTATTTTTTGTTTTTTTATGTTTAGAGTGATAATAGCGCTTTAGTTTTAGATTATTAATAATATCCCCATTATACCATATCGGAAATTTGCTATTGCGTTTGACTTTCTTTGGTACATGTTTAACAAATACACTTTCCAATTTAGAGTAAAAAGCCGTAATAGCTGAGTTAATCTCATCAAGTGTATGTAAAAAAGACCAATCTGTAGTCAATAACTCATTATATAATTCCGGAAAGTTCGATTTATTGAAGTTAAATGACATATTCGATTCATTTATTGGAAGCTTTGAAATTCTGTTTTTGTGATAAACTGAAATGTTGATAAATAAAGGTGGGTGATATTTATCAACCGGTACCATTGACAAATCATTCATAGAGACATTACAATTTATATTTGTTAATACTAAGTCTAGAAGTCTATTAGAAGAATTAACAACGCCGTTTTTTTGTTCAAGATTTAACATATCCATTACAAATGTACAAGGATTAGATTTGATATTAGAAGTATTTAAAATAAGGTTAGGAATATTAAAATCACCGATAATGAGTACTTGTTTTCCATCAAATTGTAGTGCAACGGCTTCTAGAATTGCATCAATTGATTCAGATCGCATGTCTGGAGGAAAGTATAATACTAGTACGTAAATACTTGAAAATTTGATTGTACACTTACAACAAAGTATATCAGCAAGATAATTTAAAGATCTAATATGAGATACTGCAACAGTTTCACTAATATATGATTTTTTGACAGCTAGTAAGACACCCCCTCCAGTACTGCGACCCGATCTCGTACGATCTCGATCACAGCGATAAACATTATAATTTTCGTCAAACATTTCCGCTTTATTTATATCATCCGACAGCCATGTCTCCGTGAACGCTATAAGATCATAGAAATTCGTTGAAGAAGCAGTATATACATTGAAAGTTTTGGTTCGTAATCCTCTGGTATTCTGGTAATATATATTTAGAAATGTATTTTCTCTGTCGGGCCTCGTTAGTTTTCCGAACTGGAAAGTTGAGAAGTTACGTTAACAATTGTAGGAATTCCTTTTATATATTTAATTCGGATGTTGTCTTCACCAGCGTTAGTTCTGTTTGTTAAGTCCTGCTTTACTTTGCGGAAGAATTCAAGTTGTTTTGGAGTATTATCTCTAGATATCGATACATTCTTGAATCTATCTATGTTCTTCAGTTTTTTTATGTTTTAATAGCATTGAACACTGGTTTTTCATTATTAAAACGAAGTCTTATGGGGCGTTTATTGGGTTTAAGAAAAACAATGAAAATTGATCAAATTTATAGCAAATTTCAAATTATATTTTTGCTAATAAAAACTTAAAGCAATGAAAATTTAAAGGATTTCACTAAATTCTGCATTAAAATAACTTAGCAGACATGACCTATTAAATTCATTATTTCTTACAATTTTCTTTTCTAATTTGAACTAGTAAGATGACGTAATACACGAAAATTAACGATTTATTTTTTATTTACACTGATACTTTATACTTGGTAGATAAAAAATGTAAATACCTATTCATATTATTAAATCCACAAGAACGGCTCTTTTTTTCAAACGATTATTTCCAATTTACTGTATAGCTATCTCTCGTGGAAAAGGCGAAGAAGAGATTAGAATTAATTAACAAAATATCAAACCATCCAGACCAAATGATAGCCGAAATAGGAGCTATCCTTTCCTGAATCCTTGCCTTATCGGCTACATGTTAGAGTTGCCTGTTATCCATTCTCAGAAGATAAATGGCCTGATGGCTGAAACTATATAAATAGGGAGGCAGAATACATTATTATTACCAATTATATATAAATAAGTCATAAATTTTCCACAATTTACGCTTGTATAAAAAATATAACAATAATTTCCGAATTATTTAAAAAGACGCAAAACGTGAAGAAGTGACAACAGCAAAACATCCGAACACAACAGCCCGTATTTACAAAACACCGTCCCATCTGGTCCGATTATTTTTGAAAAAGTGCGCGTCTAAACTTCAAAACAATAAATATTTCGATGAGCGCCGGCAAAAATATTTACACGGCTCCGAAAATAAGAGTGGATCGAATAAAATAAGGAAAAAAAAAACATGGGGGCGTCGTAAAAACGTTATGAAATCACACGTTCGGTTGGGTTTATCATCGATATTTCAAAGGGATAGTGTCTTTTGGATGGCGTCCAATAGGAGAGCATCCAATATCTGACCTAGGATAACTAGAAACGCAAAAAAAAAATACAATAACGGGCAATCTAATCGGGAAACGCGCAATTACGCGAGACGCGACGCTGTTTCAGTTAATACTTTTTTTATTGTTATTAGCCGCGTTTTCGGATTGTGTGCAATTTGTACGTAAATATTTGTTGTTTTTGTTTGCGCAGTTATTTACGCGTCTGAATTTTAATTCAGGGACAAAGTAATAAATTCGTAAAAAAATGTATTTCATCTCTTTAATTCTTTAACCAACGTATAACTACAACAATTATTCCCTAATTAATTGTATGAATATTAATAGAAACTAAAATTTCTACTCCATTATTTTTTTTTTAATTAATTAAATAAAAACCGACTGTCTGTAAAAATGCACTATCTTGATTTAACCGAAAGTGTTTTGTTTTGATAAAGGTTGTCGAAACTATAATCAACAATAAATAATCGAAGTTATACAAACAAAAAAAAATGGTTAATAAAAACACTTTTTAAATTTCTTTGCATAATTGAAAATTATTTAGTGACTATAGTTACGCGTCATTATCAAAGTAACTGTCACTGTTAAATATTAATCCAACTAACAGTTACTCGTGGCAAATTTTATGTATAGAATTTTAAGGAGATCTTTGATTGTTGGAATTTTAATGTGTCATACAGGAGAGTGTATAGTGTACTGCTCGGGTATCTAATATTAGAAAGGGATTAGTTTTTCTAAATGCTAACTTTGTTATTAGTTGAGCTAGATAGTCGTTTAAATTAGCAAAGTAGTAGTAAATTTTGTGGGGATTTTAACGGAAAAATCAGAAAATTTCCTTAATTACTGAACAAACATTAACATTCAAACTGATACTATTGAAGTAGTTACTGTTAAACTAACTCATCTATCGCAAGTTTTAATAATTGTAGGTATCTATATTCCACCATCATCTAATTTAAATGAATATTCTATTATCTATGAATTTTTAGAAGATCTACATTATAGATATGACAACTTGGTTATTTTCGGTGATTTCAACATAAGTCAATATTACTCCTCTGTTAACGTACTTGATGCCTATACATTAGCACTACATAATTTTGTTGAATTTTGCAATCTCAAACAACATAATACTATTTTAAATAAAAATCGGAAGATGCTTGACTTAATTATATCTACTGACAATATATCGTGTAATGTAACAGGCGACCTTGAGCCCTTGGTCTTCGAAGATCCACACCATCCTTCACTATGTTGTGCCATAACCATAAAATCAGATATAAATTCTAAATTTACATCTAGAGAGTAGATAGTTATAAAGATCTTGGAGTATTATATGATTCCCATCTCACTTTCAATGATCATATAACAAATATCGTCAATGAATGTGATCGTACTCTTGGTTTTATTATTAGGAATACTTTCACATCTATCGATACATTAAAAGTTCTCTTCAATACTTTTATATGCAGTAAACTGGAATATTGCTCTATTGTTTGGACACCTCAACACACGAAATACATTGTATTACTTGAGAGTATTCAACGTAAATTTTAAAATATCCATGCTTTACCAAATTATTAGAAAATATTTCAAACCTAATCAACGAATCAATAAACAAGAACTATTACGTATATTGTCTATTCGTTGATTTCAGTAAGGCGTTTGATACTATAAACCATACAAGATTTCTAGAAATACTGGAACGAAGTGAAGTAAGGGGAAATTGTCTAAATCGGTTTAGGAGTTACCTAGAATCGAGAACATTCGTAGTTAAAAGCAACAACACATTGAGTAATGATGGCAATATAATTACAGGTGTACCTCAGGGAAGCATTCTTGGCCCATTACTCTATATACTTTATGTAAATGATATGAAGAACTATTTCAATATATGTGATTTTTTTTTCTGTACGCAGATGACACGCTAATTATCTCAAGGAACGTCAATAAGGAAATGGCAAGGTTGAACCTACAAAATGAATTCCTGAATCTTCAAAAATGGGTCCACGATAAACAATTAGTCATCAACAAGAATAAAACAAAATTAATGGACATAACTACACCGAACAAACAAAACACACAAAACCCCTTAATTAAGTATACCTGCCAATCGGCTTGCACAGCGACCGGATTATAAATGAAAACTGTGAATGCTCATTTCTGACCAAAGCTGCTTCACACAAATATTTAGGAGTCACAATCGACGACAGATGCAGTTGGGAAAATCACATACTTAGCTTAACAAAAAAATGAAATTTCTATCATTTAAATTCTATTACCTTAAACAATTTCTGCCAGTACATATTCTGAAAACTATATATTACGCAATAGTGCAATCCATAATCAACTACGGAATAACAGTATGGGGGCTGGCATCAAACCACTTAACTAAAAAGATAGAATCAATTCAAAAACATATAGTAAAACACATAAATAATACTCCGTATGATCATAACACTGATGTATTCAAGACACAAAAAATCATGAAGTTTGATAGCCTCCTCAAATCAGATTCATAATGCACAACTAAATAAGCAACAACAAATTCGGGGAACGTTGCAAATAATATAAACCAGCTGCCAGCTGATATAAAAAAAAAAACTTTAAAAACATAAGTGAATTAAAGTCAAAACTTAAAATAATTCTTGAATAAAATTAAACGTGTATTCTCCTAAAATAATAGTGATATCTGACAAATCAAATAATAAGCAACAAACAACTGTATATGTCGCTGATAAGCCTTCGGCTTAGCGATAAATATACTTAAATGTAAGTGTCGCACTATATGTGTCCTATCATTAAATTATAACTAATTATTGTACTTCATATTTAAATATTAATAATAATAATTTATAAGGAAGGTATGATGATGGTGGTCGCCCAATCACATATGCTAAATTACAAATTGCAACATTGAGAGGGCGCGCACCATTACATACATTGGTGCGATAGAGGTGATGGGGCAAAACAAAATTTAAAAAAAAATATTATTATTATTATAAAAGCAAAAGAAAACAGTTATGGTATTTATGTATTCTGTTTTTAATTGAAATAAGTTACTATAAAAAAACAAAACACTTACAAAAAATGTAAAGAAAGCATGTAATAAGTTAAATTTCCAACTTTTTAATCTATTTAAATATCATTTATCCTATATTAAATACAAAAATGTGAATTCTGGATCGAACGTCAAAGCATTGCACTTACAATGTACGTCATTAACATATTACACATTTTAAATTGAAATACTCATTTTTGTTGTCATAATGCATCAAAAAACAAAATTTATATCGATTAAGTAGTTGGCAAATTAACTGTTAGATTCAGAAAACATTTTTTTTTTCAATATTTTGTTGCTATTTTATTATTTATATAGTATCTCTAAAATTGTAGTACCTCATTAGTCTATTGTAATTTAAATTAAAATTACAAATACAAATATGGGATTTATCCTGTTTATTTGTATTTGGATTAGGTGTATTAATAGGCATACGATTCTAAAGATTACATGTTCTTGTAAAGAATGATACCATCATTAAAAATATTTTATTTTAATTGTATTTTACCAGAATTTGCCGACTCACGTCACCCGAGGGGTTTATTAGAAATTTTAAAAGAAATTCATTAATGTACTCCAAAGATTGTCTCAGACACAATATAAAATAAAACTATATATTAGCATTAAAAATGTTTGAATTTCTGATTACTATAATATAAATGACAATAAAATGTCGATAAATATAATCATAAAAAGTAAATGCAAAAGATAAAATAATTTATTAATTACTTTCAAATTATTTTTATTTAGATTTAAAAAGTTCGAACGCTGCATCCGAATTCATGACTATTTATTAATCGAATTATTTTATAAGTATTATAATCATTAATTTTAATTTTCATTATAAATTTAAAATAACTTATATTAAGAGCGCGCTATACCTCCTACTTTTCTAATAAAGTTGTTTTTTTCGTTATTATTGTTGATATTTAAAATCTGTTTTCGCTGAAATTTCTATTTATTAGTTGCGGGGGGCATAGCGTCGAGTTTTTTTTAATTTTTTGCAAAATATAAAAAATAAAAATATAAATTTTAAAAAATAAATAAAAAGCCAACGCTATACCATCATAAATATTTTGTACGAAATTTAATCCTAATAACATTTTTTTATAAAAAATATTTTTAAATGCAAAAAACACTTTTTTAGCTAGTAAAAAAATAGACCCGTAAAATGCTGCCATGAAGCGGGATTAATGTGAAACACTCTTTATGGGCGGAGTTGTGTTAAGTATTCGATCCCACTTCTTTCAAACAATGTTATTTGAGTAAGTGTATATTTCTGAAATTAATTAAATACGATCCGTTCCTAGAACAATTTTTCGAGCTAACACAGACTCGCGAGGCCAAGCGCGTTGCAACTTAGCGCGCGGCGACGGTCTTGTAATGAAATTGTTATTTTAGCAGAGCCGACTGTTTATTCATGCGTTATTCTAATAACACCTTTATTACATTTGTATAAACACGATTTAAATATTATTACTTATTGATTTTATTCTATTATATATATAGTTTTTTCTAAACCATTGCTAACTTCGTTATTAGTTGAGCTAGAGAGTTGGTTAAATTAGTAAAATAGTAGTAAATTTTCCGGGAATTACAACGGTAAAATCAGAAAATTGCATTTTCAAGATATTAACAAAACAAACAAATATTTAATGGAAACCCGTATCTATTTGAACACATCACATCAGGGTAATTTTAACAAATAAGTTATAATAGACTATTATAAAAAATCACAAATAACGAAATTCTAGATCGAACTCAAAGCAATGCACTTAAAATGTACATCACTTACATACGTCACTTACATATTACACATTTTATATTGTTTGATTATATTTTTTGTTGTTGTAATGCATCAAAAAACAAAATTTATATTGATTTAAGTAGAAGGTAAAACTGTCAGATAAACAAATATTCTTTCGATGATTTGATTCTATTTTGTTATTTATAATAACTGGATTTTACTGAAGACTCTACATTGCTAAATTAATCGACTCCCTAGATCAACTAATACGAAAATTAGCAATGGTGCGCTCGTAATTTAGAACAACCTGTATTAATTATACAATTCGGAGAATTTGGTACTTGTGTGATGAACCATGAATAATTATTTGACTTACGAATAATACAATTCAATTCTATTAATTAAATTTTATTATTCCTATTAAAACGATATAATTTTCAGTTGATAGGGGAGAATCATTCATGTTTTTTGTTTCTTTCAATTTGTATTGATATAATCCTCACCATTTGTAATAATATAATACAAAGAGTCACATTTGCAGTTATGCTGAAAATAAATATGAATTTGATTATTTAAAACAGGACAGACTATATATTATTTTATTTTTAGAATCTGCGTATTTTTTATCAAAAAAATTATGACAAAAAATATTGGTCTTAGATATGGGTATATTATTAAGTATAATAATATACTCTCCATATTATCCTAACTGAAATAAGCTATCTACTTTCGATATATCCGCAAATGTGATCATCTTTAAAATATTTTAGGTTAAAGATATCACTTAAAATATAAATTTGAATTCTTTGTCTGGTTAGTTAGCTGTTGTTGTTAAGTCTTTAACTAAACACTAATTTGATTTAATCATTCTTGGATCTTGGAGGCTTTCACTTCGTGGTACATTTTCATTTTTTTTTATACTACTTTTATTACAAAAGTGGTATAAAAAAGTTAAGTGTTTTCTTTATATCAAAATTGATTTAATCAATAAATTACAATGATTTTAAGTTAACTGTTTCACTGATTAGTATTTTTTAATATAATTCTACGAAACAACCAATTATAAAAAAAATGAATTTGAAAACAAAAAAAAAAAATTTAAACTAACCGATTCAATTTGTTTACAAATTAAATCAGTGTTTTATAAAACTTTAAAGTAGAAGCCCCAAATGACTAATAAATTCATCAGAGCTGAAGAGGATATAAATAATTTTAAAAAGTCCGAACCTTGCATTCAAATTTATGATAATTTATTAATTGAATCATTTTATAAGGATTATAATCCTTTATTTTAATTTCCATTTTAAATTTAAAACAACATGTGTTACAGTTTTTAATATAAGTCAAATATCAAAATGTATATGGCAATATGGCCTCTTCACTAAAATACTATTTTTCTGACATTATCCATTGTTTACCTGAATGATTATTTGTTACTATTATATTTAATGAAGTGTCTAAATACAATAAAAAATACTATTTTCTTATTTTTTTCTATACTTACAATTATTATTAAATATTGCATTAAATATTAAAAAAGTTAAATCTTTTGTAATAATTATACAAAAAAATCGAATCATATATATCTCTTGTAAATCCTTCATTCATGAATTCATAATTCAATTCTAAGTGATTTGGGTTTATTTTTTAAAGATTAGGTCAAACTCTTTATACATAAATCTATTCACAGCACCTGTTTGAAAACCCTTTGCCACCTCGTTTTGGATTTTTTTAATCAAATCTAAAACAATTGTTTCAATTTTAAAACATTAAAAAACTGACACCCTTGAAATAAATATCTCTGAAAATTATTTTTATGTAATAAATCGATATTACTTGTAATATGTATTATTTATAAATATTCTCAACTTGATATAATGTTCAATTTTACTTTTAAATATTAATTTTCAAAAAAGTGTATTTATTTTTCACAACAATTGTTTGATTACAAATAAATTTTATAGAAATATTTGAATGATCGTTAGATATATATTTCATATAACCATTTGAATAATCATTCAAATCATAATTCGAATGATCATTCGAATGGTAATAATAGATCACTAAATGATTTTTGATTTTTCTCAATCGAGCTGATCCATCACTAGCACACAAGCCACGCATGCAGATTGAGTGAAAAGCGCGGTCTGTAACCAGAAAATACGAAATAAACGTGTGTATTTGTTTAGAAAATAAAAAAATCTTGGAGGGGAGACTGAACGCGCCCATTGCGCGACTGTCTTCGTCTGACAACGTTGAGTCCTCATATGTACTCTTCCAAGGCGTTCGCGGGTTAGATACAGACGTAAGGGGAAAGAATGTTTACATCTGAGTTGATCAGCTGATACAGCGCGCTCTTAAGAACAATTTTCAATCTAAGGCAAATATCAAAATTTATGTGGCAACATGTCTTAATAAATTTTTAAATGTTTCTCCATTGCATTAAATATTGATAAAGCAAACACTTTTGGCTTAACCACACTTACTAATTACGTAAACTCTATTTAAAAAGGTTTTGTATTATTTATACAAAAAAATGTATGTATGGAATCATATATTGCAAATTCTTTATTCTTGAATTCATGATTAAAATCTTATAAAATGATTCGGATTATTTTTTTTAAGAATTAATTCCAGCTCAATTATACATATAACTTTTAACAGTACCTGTTTGAAAACAAAACCCTTTGCCACCTCGATTTGGAAATATTTAATTAAAATTAAAACAATTGTTTAGCTAGCAGTTGTAAAACACCTAAAACATTTTTGTGTTCAATTTTAATACATTTGAAAACAAATCTGACACCCTTGAAATAAATATATCTGAAAATTATTTTTATGCCATAAATCAATATTATTTATAATACGAATTAATTAAATATATTTATTTCATGATTATTATAGAGATATTTTCAAATTATTTATAATTAGCATGGTTAACCGGATTTTAACTGTAATATTATTGTTGTATAATGTTCAATAAGAGTGAAACCTTTTGAATATTTTTGGAATCATTTCTGGAACTAATTTTAAAACATATATTTGACTAATTAATATCTAAGATATTGAGTACGTGACGTTTCTGAATATAATTTTTATCACTATATGTACATTTCTATCACAACGTGCTCTTTATCAATAGTTTTTTTATGTATTATTGACAAATAAATAAACATGTAAACAATACATAAAAAACTATTGAAAAGGAGCACGTTGTGCTTGAAATGTACATATAGTGATAAAAATAAAAAAAAGTGAAGAAAGGAATAAAATATTACTACATTCTAATTAATAACTATTTATGAAAATTTGCAATATCTTTTAGAATTAAATAAAATACAGCGACAACTTATTTTTCAATGAAGGGTGTTCAAAATCATGCTAATTTTATAGCCCATTGTTTTGTCTATTTGATAGTAATTATTTGTGTAAAAATATTGCCAAATAAGCTAAAAATTTTACTATTTAATACATTTAATTAATTCCTATTTTTCATATAAACGTCAAATATTTACTGTTTTGCTATTTTAAACAATAGGTATATTCAAAATATCATCACTTTAAAGTGATCACGTTTGTTATAACTTTCAAAAATTGTTTATTTTGTATTTCACTACAATTGTTTCGCCACCTGAACTTTCAACAACTGAAAACAATAGGTATATTCAAAATATCATCACTTTAAAGTAAACACGTTTGTTATAAACTTTCAAAAATTATTTATTTTGTATTTCACTACAATTGTAATGATTCAAAATATCAGTCATAATCATAACCAGAACCATAAAACAAACTTGAATTAGTTGATATACAAACAATTTTAATCGTTTCATTTAAATGTAAATGTTCATAATTTGTTCAATTAATATCGACCATATTATTGCTTGAATCATTATCAGAAATGAATCTACACTTATAAAATTTTAAATAGAAATTGGGTTCACGATATTCTAATCTAGCATAGCGTTATTTCTTCATATATATTTTGTTCGAACCTTCTCCATTCGTTGTAGATTAGAATCTACAAAGCCAAATAGGCTTTATGGCGATTCACTTAAATTGACCTTTAAATACATCATAGTTTTTAGTTATTTAACTATTGTAGTGCACTATTTTGAAATAAATAATCGTAGTGATCGGACAGACACTTCCGATGATATTTAACAAGTTCCATACTTTTTGAACATCCTGTATATAATTATCTGAATATTGGAAAATGTTGTTTGTTTATATTAATATTTTTTTTAGTTTAATTAATTAGTTTTATGAACAAAATTATTTTATAATTTTAATTTAAACGTAATGTTTCACCACATATGTAACAAAGCAGGTAAAAATGATTGCAAATCGAATTTATTTTTTTCAATTTGTACTAAATTTAATTATTATTAATTTAGTTATCCATTTTGGAATGTGGCTGGATTAAAATCCAAGTGTAAGGGAGGGAGGTGGGGTAGGGAGTTCGATGAGTGGGTGGCAGGAAAGGATGTAGTAGGAACATGGACAAGAGAAGAGGAGTGGGAAGTAATAAAAGGAGGCTTGCCAGGGGGCTTTAAATGGGAATTAAGAGAGGCGGAAAGAAGTGCGGCAAGAGGAAGAGCAAAGGGCGGTATGGTGATAGGGTCACAAGTAGAGATATAAAAGGGGTACAAGGGGTACTATGGGTAAAGTGTGGGTGGGAATCAGGGAAGGTAGAAATTGGGACAATTTATGTCACTGGATGGAAGTGAGGAAGGAAATAGAGAAGAAAGCACACGAAGAAAACAGATGTATAGTAGGGGGGGGGGGACTTTAATGCCAGAGTGGGAGAATGTGGAGGAGGAATTAATGAATGTGGAAAGGTAATAAGACGGAAGTCACAAGACAAGGTGGTAAATGCTGAGGGGAAGATGATGGGAGAGTGGGTGTTGGAGGAGGGATGGGATATGTTGAATGGATGTACGGAGGGAGATTGGAATGGAAAGAAAACCTATGTGGGGCAACGAGGATCATCAGTGATAGATTATATTATAACGAAGGGAATACATAGGGGTATGGTGAGAAGAATGGAAGTGGAAGAGGTATTAGGGTCAGATCATTTACCTATATCGGTAGAAATAGAGATAGGGAACCAGAAGAACCAACAATGGGAGGAAGAAGAACAAAAATTAGCGAGTGGAAAAAGAGATATGGAAGAGATGGCTCAGCGTTTGGAGAAAGTCAGGTGGAACTAAGTGGAAAGCATGGAGAAAATGGAGAAGGTCATAGTAGAGTGTGGCAGAGTAGTGAGAAAGTCGGTTAAAGAGGAGGGCAAATGGTTTGATGAAGAGTGCAGAAAGGCGAAACAAAAAGTAAGAAGGGCCCTAAGGGAATGGAGGAGTGGAAGAGGGGAGGAGAAGGAGGTGGCAGGGGCAAAAGCAAAATACAAAAGGATATGCAAAGAGAAAAGGGCACAGTATATCATGAATAACATGGAAGCCTTAAGAGCGTGCCAAAATGAAATTAAAATATGGATGAGATTTAGGAATAGGGAAAGAGAGGGAAAAACGAAAGAATTGAGGTGGAAGGGAGAAGTGATTGAAAAAGTGAAGGAATTTAAATATTTGGGTTTTGTGTTCAAGTCGAGTGGTGGATATAAGGAGCATGAGAGTTGGGTGAAAGGTAAGGCAAGGAAAGCGTTTGAAATGGTTAAAGAGAAATAGGGAAAATGGCTGGAAGGGAATGTTATACTGACGTGTAAAATGTGGGATGCGTGTGTGAGGCCGAACTTGATGTATGGGGAACGAAAAAGTATGAAAGTATTGAGAGAGAGCATGTAACGTTCCTGAAACAGCTATTGGGAGTAGAAAGGTCAACTCCTGCCTATATAGTGTTTCAGGAATTGAATAGAACGTGTATGCATGTTGAGGCAATGGAACGAGTGGTGTGATTTGAGATGAAAGTGGTAGGCTTAAGTGAAGAAAGGATAGTGAAAGAAGTGTAGAAAACGTGTGTAGGCGTAGCAGAGAGTGAATGGAGGAAAGAAAGAAAAAGTATGTATGAAAAAGCTGGAGTGTCAGAAGTGCTGGCGAACGAATGGTTGGAAGCAGGAGTGGATATGGCAGCATGGATGAAGATAAAATGGGAGGAAGTGGATGAGCAAGAAAGACAGGTGGATATTAGGCAGAACCCCAGTACAACCCCTTCTATAAAAGGTGACAGGTACAACAATGACCTGCGTTCCTGGTCAGAAAGGATCTAAGTTCAGGTGAAAAGAGGGGGGTTGGCTAGAGCTAGGTGTGGGTCAGAGGAGAAAGGTAGGAAAGTATGGATGGGAGAAGAATATGTGAAATGTGTGTTGTGTGACAGCGGAATGGATATATGGGATCATTTAGGGGAGGAGTGTAAGGGCATGTTGGAGGAATGGACGAGTGGAAAGAAGAGAATAGAGGATTGGATGAGAGAGAATGGGCCAGGCGTGAAGATTGTGAGGAAGATAGGGTGGTAAAAGCAGAAAAGAAAGTAAATTTATTTTGAATAATTGTAGTAATGTGATGTAGTTTCTTTTTTGTTTTTTGGGAATGCCAATTAAGGTTTTTTTTAGTTATCCATTAATCTACGAAAAGAAATAAATGAATATTGGATCATTATATAATATGTTGAATATTTGATGCTGTCCATATATTCAATTCTATTAAATTATTTAAATATACCAGGAATTCTGATTAAAAGTATAAATATCTTCCTTTACATTATTTAAAAAAAAACGATATATATTGTTCGTGATACAGACGTAAGGCGAAAGAATGTTTACGTCTCACTAATTAATAGAATTTTTTAGAAGATTTAACTTTTTGATGAATTTTTTGTACGTTTGTGATGTAATTTACAGATCTGGATGTTTAAAAGTGTAATTTAAATTTAATTATCCTTAAAAAAATTAAATTAATCAAAAAGTGAAATCTTCTACAAAAAATATATTAAAAATTTAATAAGCATTTTGAATTTATTAAAAAATATATATAAGAACTTCGAATAGATTTTTTTTGTGGAGGATTTAAATTTTTATTTTTTTTTTAAAGAATAAATAATTTTATTTAAAAGTCAATTCTGAATATCCAGAAACATAAATTAAATCACAAACGCTGTCACGAATCAAACAAACATCACCGATTTGACACTTTTTTTTCTTTCCAGCAAGGCTGCGGCTCGGCGTATCAAAAAGGCGTCATTACGAACACACGAAAATGACCTTGTTTACCAAACGAATAAATATTTCACCACGCTTTTCGATGCCGTAAGAATTTTAAACGCGTATTAGGAAGTGATTGTCATAAATAAAACATGCAATAAACAATGGTCCCGATGCGCGAGACACCATTCAATTTTCCGACGACGGCGTTAATTTTTTTCTCTGTCGTCGCTAATTAACGATGCACAGATACACCCTTGCGACGATGTTTAAGCGCTCGAACAATACGACATTGTTATGGCGTCTTGTTGGAACATTGAAATACTTTCACTCTCTGTACATAAATTATGTGTGTTTTTCTTACAATACGTTTTGCTTGTATGATATGAATAATTACGGGCTTCAATTGATATAAAAGTTTTGCAATTTATTATGCATTCAGTAGCAATTATAATTAATATTAATTTTATAATTTGATCACTGAGGCTTCTACTTCCTTATATATTTTATATGATTAAATAAAATATTTTTTAATGTTTTTTTTGTCATAAAAAACTGTTATACAAAACTAGATTTATAATAATAATAATATTTTTTCTCCCATCTCCGTCTCTTCACTATAGACTCAGTAGCGTTTATAAGTAATATTAATTTTAAAAATTCTTGATCACTGAGGCTTCTACTTTCCTACACTGTGTATGTTTATGATTTTTTTTTTCATAAAAAAATTAACCATCGTTTTCATTAAGGTTATTAGTACCTAAACCTGACAGTTTTTGAAATAATTGCAATTTTCTTAAAATCCAACCTGATTTTCAAAATTTAATTATTTGAGAAGTATTTAGGTTATGTACGGGAAATTTCCAGTGAAGTTAAGCAATAGATCATATTTTATTTTCCAATTATTAAAATAGTAAAATATTTACAGCGTGGCCAAAAAACTTAAAATAATTGAACAAGGACTTTAAGTGGCCCAAACTTGATTTTTTCAAATGGAATGCCATATTTTTTAACTTGTCATTAAAAGCACGTTTCAATTATCCATCAAAAGTTTCCTATAACTCAAAGCTCTTAGATATTTATTTTTTGTGAAAAAAACTATTGTTTACGTCATTTGGGGTGTATTTTTGATTAATATTTTAATAATTTTAATTTGCTATAGAATCTAGAAATGTCAAATGTTTTAGTTGATCTGTCACTTTAGCTTATAAATTCACTCCATGCCATTTTGTGCCTTTGAGAAAATATAAATTGAATAAAATGTGGACCCTTCTATTTTACATCACCCAACAATTTATTTTGATTCCTAATTACCATTTCTATCAGAATAATGTTAGAAGTTCTGTATATTCACAATTCTATTCTCATAAAGTGACAGATTTCCTAATAAATGAGTTTTTGTAATTCACATCCCCTTTTTTATAAATCGATGTAATAGTCTCTTTAAAATAGCTGATTTAGAATTACTTCTTTAACAAAAAGTATATGTATTATTTTTGTTGGTTAATAAGGTCTATCGATAACATTGTCTAATCATTACAGATATATTAATGCCCTTCCATTTTGAATAAATATTTTGAAAATCCATGATCACTTAAAATAAAACACTTAATGATTTTCAACTATTTTTTGTGTATTTCACGACAATTGTTTTGCAACGTTGCGAAACAATTGTCGTTTAGTACATTTTCAAAATATTTATTCAAAATGGAAGGGCATTGATATATCTGTAATGATTGGACAATGTTATCGATAGACCTTATTAACCAACAGAAATAATACATATATTTTTTGTGTATTTCAATTGTTTTGCAACGTTGCGAAACAATTGTCGTGAAATACACAAAAAAATAGTTGAAAATCATTAAGTGTTTTATTTTAAGTGATCATGGATTTTCAAAAATTAAGTGCCTCCACTATCTACGAAATGTACTACACTACCTACATTCAAATAATAAAGACAAAAATTCTCAAAAAAATCAAAATAATACCATGATAGCAAAAAACAGTTTGAAAATTGAAGTGACAGTTTAGATAAATTATTTGACATTTCGTAAATCCACAGCCAGCTACAAATATAACAATACACTGATAAAAAAAAACCCAAATGATGCGATGATTCGATTTTTTTGCATTTTCTGCAAAAACACCTCGACTTAGGGGTTAGAGGTATAAGAAACTTTTGATTCATTTAATAGAATGTTAAAAAATATAGCATTCCATTTGAAAAAAAAAAACAAGTTTGACCAACTTAAAGTTCTTATTTAGTACGTTTTATTTTTTGGGCCACTCTGTATAAATTTTAAGGTTTTTGTAATTAAAAAATAAAATATGATCTATTGCTAAAAATACCTGAAAATTTCGTTAACATAACCTAACCTACTTCTCAAATTGTTGATTTTTAAAAATTAGATTCTATGTTCAAAATAACTATTGTTTTTATTAAGGTTTTTGTTAAAATCTAGCCTAATTTTCAAAAATAAACAATTTGAGAAGTATGTTACATTTTAACAAAAACCTGAATAAAAACAATAGTAATTTTGAACGTAGAATCTAAAAATATAATAATATATAGGGTGGTCCATTTAAAAAAATACAACTTTGATATTTTTATGGTATTTGGAACACCCTGTATAAAATGAAAATAATTTTATAAAGTCTCTAAGGGCTACTTTCTAAAATTATTTTGATATATACACCCTTAAAATCAAAATTTTTAAAAGTGGTGTACTTTGGCCACAATACTCCGTTTCGTATAGCGTGAATAACCCGGTATACGGTGTGTTTCAAATTCGAGTCTCATCATGGGGATCTCGTTTATCATAAGAGATAGAGGGTAGGTTTAAAGTCGGAACTTTTACAGAATTTCATGCTGATAAATATCCTGTTGAGAAAACTGGGCTATGTATCTTTGTTTTCAAGAAAAATGAAAAAAATCTGATAAAGAAACAATATGGCACCAATAAAAAATAAGATAGTAGATGATGGTCCAGAAGAACAGAAACATAAAAAAAGTGCTATAAGAATGTCTTCATTGTATTGAATTATTGATTCAAATAAAGAAGATATAAAAAAAGTAAATCGCATTTTTCAGTTTTTTTTTTCATTTTTCTTGAAAACAAAGAAATTTAGCCCAGTTTTCTCAACGGAAAATTAATCAGCATGAAATTCTGCAAAAGTGCCGAATTTAAACCTACCCTCTATCTTTTATAATAAGCGAGATCCCCATGGTGAGACTCGAATTTGAAACACCCTGTAAATACAGGGTGGCTCAAGATTCCGACGATGTCGAATATCTCAGTTATTTAGAAAATTAGAAAAAAACATTACTGACATAATTTGTAGCTTCACATTTTAAAATTAGTTTCATATATACAGGGTGTCCAATAATCACGTGACGTATCAAACATATGATTTTTTAAATAGAATGCTATATTTTTATGTCGATTTTAAATTCTACGCTTAAAACATAAGGTTTATTAGGTCAATTTTTAATCTTTTAAAAGTTATAAACAATTTAATGTTGAAATCAATGGAAGTTTAGGGCCTTATTTTTCAAAATTGAAAAACGATGTAAACTTTCTGTTGACGCAATTTAATTTAAAAAATGCTTAATAATATTAGGAATAATCATTTATCACTATAAAGCAAATGTTGTGTACAGGGTGAAACATTACGCAAAATTATTGTTTTCTTTTTTCACTTAAATGGAACACCCTATATTTTTTACACTATTTCGATAGAAAATTGGTTGTTCTTTAATTTTTGTATAATAAACTATACCCCTATCTATTGTCGTTTTTTTAACAATTTCAATTCAAAGTACAAAATTATAAATTTCGCTTATAATCTATAATTTAAGTAGGCTATAATTAAAACAAATGCAATTCATAATCCTTTTCTGACGTTTAATAACATACTTATTTCCTAACCTAAAAAAGATATTCAAATGACAATCGATATTTAAAAGCGCGTGCAAAATATAAAGAAAATAGTTGCTCGATGAATATTTAGCGAGTTATAATGTTTATTAACTAAAAAAATATAGTTGTTGTTAGTTTTTAAGAATTATATTAATCATTTTTGAAGAAGTATGTTTAACTGCGCCAGTGTTACTAAATATAACGTAAAATCCCACTGAGCAAAACGAACATAATAATGTTGCACTAATGTTACATTAACGTTTAATGTTGTTTTTAATGTTGATGCAACGTTATTTGTGAACATTTTGTTCAGTGGGATGTACTTTACAATTTCTTCTTCTTATTATTATTATTATTATATTATTTCAAAGTATATTAATTAACTAACCATCTTTATTCAAATGTGTATATGTATGTACAATAATATATAAAATTAGAATTATATTCTGTAAATGAATCGGCCATCGATCTGAGGTCTTTCAACCAAAGTATATTATAATAATAATAATAATCTTTATTAACAGATATATGCAGAAATTATACAAAATAAGTAATAAACATTAACAATCTCAAATGTATAATTTATATCTGTTAATTCGCTATCGACCAGTGGTCTTTCAGCCTGGTTTTTCGTACTTATGTCCTACTCATGAAAGAAGTATGATGATATCTAACTGTCTTAGTCAGAAGTTATTGTCGGGTATGTCCGTAATTTAACCGTCATTAATGTTGTGAAGAGATGTAATGAATTCATGAAGTGTTATAGTAGGGAATTTATATTTTTGTTGCGTGGGATACATAGGGAATTGATCAGGTTTAGGTTTATGGGATTTGAGCCGAATTTGTGAGCCAAAAAGGAAAGTCTGAGTTCAATAGGGGTGATATTAGTTAATTCATAAAGAAGTGAATTTGAAGGATTATGTAAGGGGTTTAGGGGATGCCTTATCTTAGTTAGCACTCTAAGAGCCGCTCTTTCAGCGACTTGTATGTTTTTAAGGGTGACTGGGCGGGGATGGTAAGCAAGGATGGTGGCATATTCAAGTAAAGGGCGGCACACCATTTTATAGATGTGCACTGCTGTTTCTCTGCTAATTCCCTTTTGTTTAAAAGTAAGTCTTCTGAAATGTGCCGCTCGTTTCTTTACCTTAGCTTTAAGGATACTAGAATGGTCTTTAAAAGTGAGTTTAGGATCTAACAGGATGCCTAGGTATTTGCAGTGGGTTGAGGGATAAATGGGTTGTTTGTTTATTAATATAAAGAAGGGAGGGTTATGTGACCGGTGGAAAGGAATTAAAAGTTGGGATTTGTTGGGATTTATAGATATTCTCCATTTCCATTTTTAAAAATTATCAGAATAATTGATTTAATATTTTTAATTTTTTTTTCTAAAACGCTAAAATACATGCAATTATAACCACAGTAAAATAAATAGAACCAATATTAAATTCTCTTAAAAAAATGGACCACGTTTGGATGGTGTCGATAAGGCCGTGTAGAGTGCCCAGTGCTTTGGGTAGGGTGGGGGTATGTGCTGTATCATCAGCATAAAGGAGAGGGTAAGCAGATTTATGTGTTTAGGATCAGGATGGTAAATATCATGGACTAGTTTATTGTAAAGTAGAGGGAATAAGGGTGAACCTTGAGGAAGTCCTTGTTCGGGGGTGAATGTATTGGATAAGGTCTGACGTAACTTTACTTGAAGGGATCTATTCTTAAGGAAACTGTCGAGAAGGTTAATAAGGTGTGGCGGAATATTTAGGGAGTGACATTTGTACAGCAAGCCTCGATGCCAGACAGAATCAAACGCCTTTTTTATGTCTAAAAATAAAATGGCGGAACGTCTGTCCTCAAGGCTTGCTGTCTGGCAGTTAGATGTAAGGATAGATAAGGGTAAGGCTGTGGATCTGTGTTCAAGGAATCAGAACTGGTATGGAGGGATAATATCGGTTACTAAAGATAGGAGTTTATTTTTGATTATGGATTCAAACAGCTTTCCCAGGACTGGGAGTAGGGTGATAGGTCGAAAGTTGTTGGGATCTAAGGGGTTATTGCTAGGTTTGGGGATACACGTGATAATACCTTTCTTCCATTCACTCGAGAAAATTTGGGAAGCGTAGATGTGATTGAAGATTTTGATAATGTATGTATGGATATTGTTTGGTAAGGATTTCAGGATCAGTCTGGGAATGTTGTCGTAACCGGGAGCAGTATTTTTTCTTTTACGAGATTTTCAAAATATTCCTCCTCTTTTATCTCATCATTAGGGACTAAGGAAGTTTGTTTAGACATGAAAGACATATACCAGGAATTCAGGTGGGAAAGGAAGTTTATATCGTAGTCTGAGGTATTACTGAAGGAATAGGAATTTTGGAAATGGGTAGCAAATATTTTTGTAATCTCTTTGTCATCAGATACTGTTTTGTTTGTTATAGGGTCTGTGATCCTCTGGATAAAGTCATTCTTTCTATATTGGCTTAGTTTCTTAATTTCCTGCCAGTATTTTCTGCCATGTAGACTGTTAATGCGTTCATACGACTTTATTCATAGGTCACTTTTATATTGGAATATGAGGTTGTGAATGTCTTTATTAATTTTGTTGAATTTTTGCTTCCGTTAGTCTGATATCTCTGTATAATTGTCTTTTATATTTAATCAGACGGAGGATATGTTTGGGAAGGGGGTATTTGTAAGGTTTTTTTGTGATGATTGGGGAGTGGGTTAGGATGGATTTAGATAAAGTACCTGTGAAATTTGATATTATTGTGTTGGGAGTGATAGTTGGGTTAGAAGAGATAAATGTCGATAGTTCTTCCGATACTTACTTACTGTGTCACAATACTTAAAATTCATTATAGTTTTTGGAGGAGATGGGAGTGGCGAATCGATATTGAGAGAAAATTGTATGGATAAATCGTCGGAGCATAAATCGGGGATAAGTTTGACGTTGTGGATTAGGTTTTGGATATTACTGGTACAGAGAAGGATATCAGGGGTATATTATTATTATGCAAATCATAAAATTACATCCATTTAATTCATACGCACAAATCTCCGATTCAAAAACCCGCCCGACCGTTCACGAGTGGAAATCAGTTGTTCGTTTCGTTGAATTTATTTAATTTAATAAATCACGTTTCCGCGCTCTTTTTTATTGCATGCGAAAAACAATTTTCCCTTTGCGCCGTCTCTTTCCCTCTCGCCGTATTTTCCTTCCTCCTCCTCCTCCCGTTGATTTTCTTTCTCCCTTTTGAATAGTGAAAATGTTTGTATCGAGGTTATTCGGAGCGTAACATTGAAATGATTAATTAATTGCACTCTCTGCGAAATTTTCCGCTTGCGTAACGCTGTTGCAAATAAAACCGACAGGATAGAAAAGTCTCGGAATAATTACGCAAAAAAAATTATGTATGTGTATGTAATTACAATTATTTATTTATGTCTGGATTGCGGTTGCGTTATATTACAAAAATTTGCCAATATTTATTTATTTAAGAATTTTGTAAAAAAAAAATAATTTCGTTTGTCTCGTATAAAATTATTACATTTTCTAGATAATATTGAAAATAATAGAAAAAAAACGCATACTATAATTAACTGTTGTTTTTATTTTTTAAGTAGTATGTCTACTTAAAAAATAATTATATATCCATATACACTTAACACTAAGTGAAGCATGCAATAAATACAGTGAAAAATAAAATATTTCATTTGTGTCATATATAATTATTTCATTTTCTAGACCAGATTGAAAATGAAATTATTTTATGTTAGACAATTATTTTTTATAAATAGAAAAGAGTATTCATTCACTTGGTCACAGTTATTTAAATATATTAAATAAAAATGATTTGAAAATAATTAATAAATTATTTTCACATTAAATTAAACTAAATCAATTTAAATTAAATTAAACCAAATTAATTCAATTTAAATCAAAACCGAATAAAATTAAACGAAAATCCACAGAGCTAAGGATTTTCGTTTAATTTTATTCGGTTTTGATTTAAATTGAATTAATTTTGCTTTAATTTAATTTAAATTGATTTATTTTAATTTCATTTAATATAATTGATTTAATTTTGCTGATTGTATTTCAATTAATTTAATTAATTTATTTTAACATCTTTAAATTATCTAAGGCATAGCTGTACTGACGAGGGATAGATCCCGAAATACGTGTCTGCAGATGGCCTTAAATTGAGTAACGTTCCTTTTGTTGTTTTTACATGAAATTTTTCTCGGATCAAAATTTGTTGCATTATGCAATATTTTATTGATGTGCAACAGCAGGTGTACATAATGTAATTCAATGTCCGGCGTGAGTATTTGCCCGGGAAGTAGTTGTTTTAATGTGCATTTGTTTAACGTACTTACGTAACGTAAGTCAAAAGTCACAGAACTAAATGTGGAAATAATTTATTAATTATTTTCAAATTATTTTTTAATTTGCTTTTCATTATACTTATAATGAAATCAAATAAAAAAATAAATTTATAAATAGAAAAGATTGACTTGGTCAAAGTTGTTTAAATAAAATTTTCTCGGATCAAAATTTGTTGTATTATGCAATATTTTATTGTTATGCAACAGCAGGTGTAAATTATGTGATTCAATGTCCGGCGGGGTATTTTCCCGAGAAGTAGTTGTTTTAATGTGCATTTGTTTAACATTTAACGTCACAGATCTAAATGTGTAAATAATTTATTAATTATTTTCAAATCATTTTTATTTAATTTATTTAAAAATAAATTTGTCTAACATAAAATAATTACGTTTTCAATTTTATCTCGAAAATTAAATAATTTTATATGACACAAACAAAATATTTCATTTTCAATAATAAATTATATTACGTGGCTTTTATTATAATTCAAAAAAATGTGTTTGCATTAAATATTTTCGATTCAAAAATTGTTGCATTATACAATATGTTTTTGTTATGCAACAGCAAATGTCTATTATTAGATATGTATGTAACATAAGTTAAATTTTCACTAAAGAGAAAATAAAGGAAGCAAAGTAGAATCAAGTCAAAATAAAATCAATTTAATGAACCTAAACATTCAGTCATTAGGAAATTATTTAAAAGAACTATCTGTATTATTGAATGATAATAATGTAAATATTCTATGTTTGTCAGAGCACTGACCAAACAAATACAAACTCTAAACCCTTTAAATTATAAATTGTCATCATATTTTTGTCGTGATAATCAAATACATGGTGGAGCTGCAATTTATTGTGATAAAAATATTAAATTTTCGCAGCGAATGGATATTAACCGATTTGCAACAACAAATGTTTTCGAATGCGCAGCAATTGATGTGAATTTTCATGACGCGAAAGTAACATTTGTCGCAATTTATAGATAGCCCAGCAGCGATGTTCACATTTTTTTGAGAAATTGGAAATATTGTTTACAATATTAGTATCAAATAATAATCGCTATTTTATCTCAGGAGACTATAATATAGAAATACTTAAAAACAATAAAAAAAACGCATGAATTTAAAACGCTTGTAGATTCGTTTGACAGTGTTTTGTTAATTAATGAATACACTCGTATATTTAATGGTAGCAACTCAAGTATAGACAATGTTATAACTAATTACCAACGTGTGACTACTTGTAAAGTATTATACACAGGGTTTTCCGACCATCTTGCGCAAATGATTACATTTTCGGCAATTGCAAACATTAATAAAACTCGAATTATAACACGATTCTTCTCCGAGAAAAATATTAATGCGTTTATAGTAATATGCTAAGCAATGGTCATGCATTTATAATAGCACAAATGTTGACTCTCAATTTGATTTATTTATGAACGTATTCCTGAAGCATTTCAATGTTTGTTTCCCATTGGGTTCGACAAAAGTAAAAGGCACTAAAGTAGTAATTCCTATGTCAAATGAGACAAAAGAATATAAAAGATTAATACATCTGTATGATATACTTTCTAAACACCAACCAACGTATCTGCCACTTTTGAAACATTATAAGCAACAATATAATAGTTAATTAAAGACGACGCAAGCGCCACCTTTTGCCTAATTTCAAGTGGTATCGTCAACGATTTGGGTCTACAAGGTAGACGACCGAGAATCATTGTTTCGTCCACTAAAGGAAGGCGAACTTGTCCTGTTTATAAAAACAAGGAAAACGAAATTCACATTTAATGACGATACCACTTGAAATTAGGCAAAAGGTGGCGCTTGCGTCGTCTTTAATTAATTATGATTAATATCGGGTATATAACTCCAGTACAATTTCAGTTCAGTCGCCTTCATCAAGGCATTGCACTTGGAACACACTAGTCTGATGAGGTTCGAAAAACCGAAATGGCCATCACTAGTTATCCATACGCTAGATGAATGGTGACTGAACATTTCATTAAATGTGAATATAATAGTTATTTAAAATTTTATAAGATCAACTACTACAGCAATAAGATTAAATGTGCATCAATTAAGTGTAAAGCAGCATAGTCTGTTATTAAGATTGTGACTGGCTCTACACGTAAAAACCAAGTACCTGAAATTACCATAGATCCGGTTCAAATGAACGAATATTTTATTAATGCCGCTAGCAATCAGATTTCTACAATGTACTTTGCTGATAATATTAATATCAATAAAATCAATAATAGTATGTTTTTGCGTTCTATCACGGTTGACGAGATATTATTCGAAATATGTCTACAAAAAGAAGCAGTGGGATTGATGGGATATCACCGTTTATACTTAAAAAGTGCATGGATTGTATTCTCGACCATCTATGTTTTTTAATAAACGAGTCGCTGCATAATGGAATATTTCCACAGCAATTAAAATTAGTTAAGGTAATACCATTATTTAAAAATGGGGACCCCGATGATGAATCCAATTATAGTGCTATAAGTCTCATATCCACCTTCTCTAAAATATACGAGTATGTTGTAATTAAACAAATGAAAACTTTTTTACTCAAACATAATATTTTGTCTCAGTACCAACATGGGTTTAGTAGTAATAAATATTGCAATACAGTGTTATGCAATTTTACCAAATTCATATATTCATCAATAGAAGAAAATCAATTTACTTGCGGGGTGCTCCTCGATTTGTCCAACTGCATCGATCACAAAGCCCTATTATCAAAGTTAGACCAGTGTGGGTTTAGAGGTGTTGCACACAAATGGTTGACATCTTATCTAACCGGTAGGAAACAAATTGTAGAGATAAAACAAGAGAACGGCGTCGTAATGCGGTCGAAAGTATTAGACATTGTCAGCGGCGTCCCGCAAGGGAGCATTTTGGGCCCTCTTTTATTTAATATTTATATTAATGATTTATTTGCACATAACAGCAATGCGAACTTTGAAATTATTAACTACGCGGACGACATGAATATTATAATTAAAGGCAGCGACATGACAAACCTTTGCCAAAATGGGACAGAAGCTCTGCAATTAATATTTAAATGGTATAACGATAATGGCTTAGTTATAAATAAAAATAAGAGAAATTGTATTTTATTTAAAAAAAAACGAAGCTCTTGCCACACCGTCAAATTTGAAGTTTGATGACTGTCTACTAAAAGTAACCAACTCTGCAAAATTTTTAGGAATCTATATAGATGACAAATTAAAATGGAATGATCATATAGCTCATGTATTGAAAAAATTAAGCAAATCAAGCTTTATGCTCCGGCCTTTAAAATGAACTGTTGATTTTGATATCTTAAAAATGACATACCATGCAAACTTTGAAAGCCATATTCCATACGAGATAATTCATTGGGGTAGCTCAATACAGCTTAATAAAATTTTCGTCATACAAAAACGTACTATTAGAGCGATGTTAGGGCTCAAAACAACAACTTCATGTAGAACATTGTTTTCAAAAAATGGCATACTTACAGTAATTGCAATATACAATATACTGGAATGTTTGCTATTCATTTGGAAACAACAGCATTTATTTTCTAACAACAAAATGTCGCATGAGCACTATACTCGACATAAACAAAATTTTGTATACCCTATCCATAAGTATTCTTTTACAGAAAAAAGTCCCGAATACAGATGTATGAAATTTTATAATTTTTTTCCATCTAACCTAAAGATGGAAAATAGTATTAACAGTTTCAAGAATAAACTAATTAAAGCGCTATTATTAATAGAACCATACAATTTAGAAGAATTCTTTAGTTATAAATTTGTATAACTCATCATCAAATATTATATGTTTCCTTTGACGCTAGTTCTTATACTAAGTATATGTTTTTCTATGTATATTTTTGAAGGAATAAAGACTGCTTATTATCATTAATTAACTAACCATCTTTATTCAAATGTGTATATGTATGTACCGGGTGTCCAGATAAGAAAGGTCACCGGCTATATCTCAGGAACTAAGACTCCTAGAGCTTTCAAATAAAAAATATGTTAATAAAAGTGACCATGAGAAAATGTTGGAAATATATTTCAAGTTCATATCTCTTCCAGTAGAGGGCGCAATGAAGAGTCGAAAAATAATTATGCGATTATCTCAAAAAAAGTTCAAATAAAGGCATTATAAAACTACACTTTTTGAAATCATGATGAGTTTATAAAACTAAAATGTTACAGACATTCTTCCCTTACTCTTGAAATAAAGGGTGGGGGAAGGCCAGAATTTATAAAGAGCAAATGTCAAATAACTCTTTTGTTTTTTAACCGATCTTAATGATTTTAATTTCATACGAAAGAATTTATCATCCTGATTAAAACAATTGACAACAATTATAAAAATAAGTAATTCAATCGCCGCTAGGTGGCGCCAAGTTAAAAAAAATATTTTTTCCATTTTTCTTACAAATTTCAAATGGAATGATATATTTTTCTTAGTATCAATAGAAAGTGCGTGAAATTGTAAGAAATTTGGTGAAAACGACATCTCAATACCTTTATTATATCACAAGTTATATATAAAAGATAATTTCAAATTAAAAATTACAAATGTCATTGGAAAACTTTTTGAGGTTAATAAAATTTATAGCAAAAACAACAAAACTGAATTAGTTTATCAACACCAGGGGGCATTTTCTAATGCGTGCTAAATTATTTGAATATACTCTTTCTTGAGAGGTGAATAGATGGGGATGCTTATTTTTTTTGGTCACCACAATTTGCCGAATGTTCAGATTTTTATTTTTGGGGCAAATTAAAAAATATTTTTTTATCAATTCAGACCCAGAACGAGGAAAGACATATTTTTTTGGATCCGAAATGCAAAAACTTCAGCAATAGATATACTGCTATTGCTAGAGTGGATGTCGCTGCTTATTTAATTGTAGAAAATTATGTGATTGTATTATATATGACGGTGGTTTGACAATTTGAAAGACAAAATTTTGATATAATTTTGGCATTAAAAATGTTTTTCCATTTGGTTTTAATACTCTTTTCACCTGCATTATAAGAAATATTTATTTATTTAAAAAAATTTGAAAATTATTATTAATATTAAAAAGCTCCCCCTACCGGTGACAAAATAATGTAATTTTGTTATTTTAATTATAATTTCATTTATTTTAAATTAACAAATAAAATTTTTAAAATTTACATTAATAATTTTTAATTATAAAAATTATTTTAATTATAACTTCTGATAGGATTTAGATATAGACTTCCGGTTTTCACTAAATTTCTTACTTTTTAATCCTCTTTCTACTAACATTAAGAAAAATATGTCATCCCATTTGAAATTTCTGATAAAAATAGGAAAATAATCTAAATTTTAAGTTGGCGCCACCTACCGGCGATAAAGTTAGTTATTTTTCTGATTGTTGCCAATAAATTTAATCACCATGATAAGTTCTTTCGCATGACATTAAAACCATTAAAATCGGTTAAAAAACAAAAGAGTTATTTGACATTTGCTCTTTATAAATTCTGACCTTCCCCCACCCTTTATTTCAAGAGTAAGAAAAAAATGTCTGTAACATTTTTGTTTCACAAACTTATCGTGATTTCAAAAAGTGTAGTTTTATGATGTCTTTATTAAACATTTTTTTGAGGTAATCGCAATATTACTTTTCGATTGTTAATTGCGCCCCCCTACCGGAAGAGTTACTAACTTGAAATTTATTTCCAGCATTTTCTCGTGATCACTTTTATCAATTTTTTTTTAATTTGAAAGCTCTAGCACTCATAGTTCCTGAGATATAGCCTGTGACCTTTCTTATTCGGACACCCGGTACAATAATATACAAAAATTAGAATTATATTCTGTAGATGATGAATCGGCTATCGACCGGAGGTCTTTAAGCTATAATTATTATTATTTATTATTTTCAAATTCTTTTTATTTAATTTATTTCATTTTTGACTTTATTTATTGCATGCTTCACTAAGCGTTAAGTATATTACATATGTCTACTTAAATAAATAAAAAAACAACAGTTAATTACAGTATGCGGTTTTTTCTTTTCTTCTTAATAATTCATTGAATTGATGGTCACAAAAAAAATAATAACAACAACGAACGTATTAAAGAAAAATCGAATGAAACGTGCCGTGCGACAGCCGCATGCAAATGCATTATTAATAAACCTCACCGAGGCCACGTGACATTACGACAATTTTCAATTAAAAACCCTGCGAGTTTTAAATTTTTCAAGGGCCGCGAGACGCACGTGTGTTCCCCAACCCCACCGCGTATCCATTCCATTTTCGAAAATAACTGCCCGCAAACACGCACCACCACCGACAACCGGTTTCCGAAGAAAGAGAGGAAATAAAATAATAATAAAAGGAGAAAGAACAGTAGCCGGCCAATTTATATCAAGACGTAAAAAAAATAAAGTGGACAATTCTTGATGTGTATGTGTGTGTACGTGCTCAAGGAAAAAAGTTGGAATTTATTGGTGCCCCGCTAATAAAGTTGTAAGGAATTTGATGATTCGGGTTGATAGCCTCTCTTGTTATTATTTTCGTACCTGCGTGTATTTTTAATGCGCGCTTCGCGGGTTTGCTTCCACTCGTTTTTTTTTTTATTCATTTCATTTTTTCGTCCTCGTCGTTTTCGGGGCTTAATCAGAGTCGTGTGGAGATCGCGAGGGTGATAAATTAATTTTTTTTAATTAATTGCCGTGCGTAATTATTCCGTCGAAATTGGTAAATTATTACCTGGCTATAATTCATAGCGATTGATTAAAAAATAATTGGATACGTAATATATTTTTTTATATACAACAAAAATAAAAGTTAATAAATTATCGAATAGTAATATACATTTTTGATTCACCATAACTATTAAAAACTGCGCTATCCCTCCATCCCCCAAGTGTAAGTACCTTGACATAACCGTAGATACGAAATTAACTTTCATCAATCAGTCCTAAAACCCCAAAGCCAGAGTTACGAACAGAACTCGACATTTTAAGAACAGGGCTTACAAAAATCATAGCATGTAAAAAACAGAAGTATTTATTTATTTATTTTACGGCAATGCCATTTTACAAAATTCATTACAAAAAAATTAAAGTAAATAACATACAAATTATAGTAAGTAATTCTACAATTCCACAATAATTCGTAAACATTGATCAGCAAAAATAAAAGAGAAATTATACAATTCTAAAGATCTACACGATATAGAAGCTACGCTTATGAAATATCAGAAATAACCGCCAACAAATCAATTAATTTTAAATAGTACTTAAATTTGCGAAATGATGAATCATAAAAGATAAAATTAGGCGAAGAACAAATCAAGTTACAAGTTATCAACATTCGATTTATCGAGCAGTATCGGGTATAGTTTGTACGATAAAAATCTTCATGAAATATTTTGATATGTCTTGTTTTAGATGGAATATTAAATTTTAACAAACCCAACAGCTCGCTGCAACTTATCAAACTATGTACTATTTTGTACAGTACACACAGACCAACATACACACGCCTTTCTCGCAATGAATTCAATTGAAGCGAGGCCAACATATAACTACGACTATAGTTAACCCTACTAACCCCATTTTTTAATGATATTTATAACAGGAACTTATTCTGAACTCGTTCGATTTGATTAATTTTGACATTATAGTAAGGAGACCAAATACAAGAAGCATATTCTAGTTGTGATCTCACTAATGTGATAAAAAGTAGTTTTTGTGTATTCACAGAAAAGTCCTTAGAAAAACGTGTAATAAAGCCAAGTGTCTGTAATGATTTGCAACAGATATTATCAATATGTTTATAAAATGTTAGTCTAGTGTCAAATATTACTGCAAATTCTTTAATATGATCGACTGATGGTAGGTCGATGCCGTTGATAGTGTAAATATTTTTTGAAATATGACCTCTACCAAAAGATATTGATGAACATTTACGAATAATCAGAAACAAATCATTATCCATACATCAATCGTAAATGTTATTTACGTCGTTTTGTAGGAGCGTGATATCAGAACTATAATTTATTTCCCGAAAAATCTATAAATCGTCTGCGAATAAAAGATATATATAACATTTTATGTATGTAAAATAATTTTAAAAAAAGACACTTGGTATTATTTCACAAATTAGACTTATTCAAGAAATTATTAATGCCAGTAAAGCAAAACTCATCATCATGTACAGAAGAAACTTGATCAAATCCATGAACTCAAAAAACCATATTTGGTTCATTCGAACGTGTCAAAAACAGAAACTCAACCCAAAATATATAAAAATCCACATCAACCATCAATCAAAAGAAGCAAAAGACGTCGTGAAAAGGGGAATTAAAATCTGGTCGTGAACGAGTACAGCGGCAGCGCTTACGTCCCTCCGATACTGACGTCCTACGATAAAGATGAACCAGAAACCAAAGACGACGGCAAAATGAACAATTTGGACTTGGATGACATCCTGATTAAGTCGCAGGAGCTGATAGTTTCTGTGAATGAAGCTCTAAAAAGGAATGCTGAATTGAAGAAAGCGCAACAGGAGGTGAAGGATTTTGAAGTAATCGATTTTCCGACTAGTAAAAAGAAGTTTAGCGAGAGTTCGTGTACTGAAGATTGTGAGGTTGAGGAGTTTAATGATTTGTCGATGGAGAAGGTGGTTAAGTGGACGGCGCAGCTGGTTTTAGCTTTGGAAAG
This sequence comes from Philonthus spinipes, assembly GCA_963082785.1. Lineage (NCBI taxonomy): Eukaryota > Metazoa > Arthropoda > Insecta > Coleoptera > Staphylinidae > Philonthus > Philonthus spinipes. Next base: position 8,873,330 of record OY720316.1, read on the forward strand.
GTTGCATCAAGAGGGTGTGATTTGTTGGTAAGTTGAAAATATAAAATAAATACTAAATATTTATTTATTCTTATATAACATCGTTATATGTTCCTCTCTATTTCTCAGTATGAGGTGGCCTACTAAATATGCAGGCCGGAATATCGGAGTGGGGAAATTGAAATCTTGGAGTCTAGTCTGAGTCCAAGCGTCTATGAACCATCGTGATGGAAACGTCTTTCGTTCACAATCATTTCTTTATCTATTTTAAAATTTAATTTTCATCTAAATTAAATAATTTCATAAGTATTACAAAATTTATCATTATAATTACATGCATTAGAGTAGAGCGCAAGCCGAGCAGCGCTCCAAGGGTATGCATTTCGGAGTCCTTCCCACTACGACACTCTGGCCTGCACATTTAGAAGGCGCTGAGATAACTCATAATTAATACATTTAATCGAAAAATTCTTTATTTTTTTCTCCTTTTATTTTTTTTTTTTTTCTAATTATGATTTTCAGTGATCTGAATTCGAACAATATTTTAATAGACGGAAACGACGATCTGGTTTTAACGTACATGTGCAAAATAAACGAGCGCAGGGTATTTCACTACCAAATAAACCTAACTCTAGCCCCAGAAGTTTACCGCGATGAGGATGCCACGCCGGCCGCTGATTGGTTTTCATTGGGTACAATTCTATACGAGATGCTCGTGGGTGTGGTAAGTTTATAAATATACACATACATACTAGGGATGGTACAAATGAACTGGAACTGTGATTTCGGAACAAGTCAGAGGTGGTTGCTCCGAGAACCAGTGATTTCTATACCTGTTCTGTCTGCTCCGACCTGTTCCGAGCATTGCCAGTGACGGGAGGGCTAGTGACTGTTCCAATCTGTGGACTAGCAATAGCAACAATTTGTTCCAGGCCAACTAGCTACAGCTCCGATCTGTTTCGGGTGGACTAGCGACAGCTCCGATTTTTTTGGGGCAGACCAACTACAGTCGGACTCGATTGCTCCGATCTGTTTCAGGCGGATAATTAGTTATCGCAGGCGAAATCGGTTGTTCCGCCTGGTTCGAGTATGAACTGCTACTGCGTTGTTTCGATGACACCATTCTGACTGGCTTAAATAGTAATTAAATGGAGATTTATCTAAATGTATAATAACCCCTACTCCAGATCAGTCACAGGTTTATTGAATAGGTTCCTGCCTGCACCTGGAACTGTTCCGACCTGTTCCACAAAAATCACAATTTGTACCATCCCTAATACACACATTATACATATACAATTATTTTGTATAAAATACAATACATGCGTTTGTTTAGCCGATTAACGAAACACACCCTGAGGGAATTCTAAGCTACACAACATTGAAGATTCCGAAATTCGTCTCAGGAGAGGGAAGATCGCTTTTCAAACAGGTAAATAAACGTTTGTATTACAGAAATATATTTTATGAAATTGACGTGGATTTATCGAGCTCGACTCAGACTCGAGATTTTTTAGTGAATTCATTTTCCTCCACAATTAGCGTTTATTTGTAAAAAGTGCTTTTTTAACAAAAATTCGAAACTAATCAAAATTTTAAGAAACGTGTGAAGACTCGAGCCCTGCTTATTCATGCAACACAAATACATCTTATTTCTGTTGCATGAATAAGCTATTCAAAAAGTAATTCTCTGATTGGCTGTTTTAAACTCCCCACCATTATATTGTTTGAAAAAAAAAGAAGATAATTAATTATTTTCAGTTGTTATATTACGATCCTGAGAAAAGACTCGGCAGCGGTTTGAATGGCACCGACGCCATTAAATCACACCCATTCTTCAACACCATCCGATGGGATACCCTGATGAAATCAGCATGATATTATTTATTTTAATTTCGTTCCTTGTGTAATATTCAAAAATTAGTATTACCTTATTTTAAGTTTACAGCTCCTCGTTTTAGAATGTGCAATTTAAACTTTTTAGAGTGTTTAGTAAATCCAGTTCAGATATATTTAGTGCGAGTCTAATTTTGTACCTGTCACACATCCGGAAGCTGATACACACTAAACTCGTACATGTCATCGACTACAGATTACGACAAGAAGCAAAGGAAATCGCGTATAATCAGTTCGAGAAGCAGAAAGGATCCCAAAGAAGAAAATAATTCAAGTTCACTACCAACAGGATATAACATCTTAAATAATGATTATACAGGTGAGAACATTTGTATAGAGTTTTATCCCCGAGTTGTTAATTTATCAAATATTCAGTTAAACTCGTTTGAGACTAATTTATTACAAAAAGGGTTAAAATATAATCCGAATATAGAATCAAATAAGTCAATCGAAACAACAGCCATAGATGCAGAAATTATTTACAATAAAGTATTCTTAGATAGTGAAAGGTGATTAACAAAAAATAAAATTGCGAAAGTAAATACACAGCACAAAAGAAAATTAATAACAAAAAATAATAATAAAAATTCATTAGAACTAAAAACAATCAATAGTTTAAAAAAGAATCTAGACAATAATAACCTGATTCTCAGTAAAGCAGATAAAGGTAATACCGTTTCAATAATGCCGAGAATTGACTACATTAAAAAACTGAAATATTATTAGAGTCTGATAGTTTTTCAATCTTAGCTAATGACCCCACGAATAAGCTTAATAAATGCATCAAATCTTGCAAACATATTACAAATGATAAGAATAAAAATAACTTAATAAAAATAAATCCTAGAGCGCCCATATTGTACGGGTTACCTAAATTACACAAAGAAGACATTCCAATGAGACCGGTTGTGTCATATTTATATGCACCAACATATAAATTATGTAAATTTCTAAATTCAACACTACCTTCTTTTATTAATTTCACTCCCCCGTATTCTGTAAAAAAATCAATAGAGTTAGTTAATAAGTTAAAATCCTTGGTAATTCCCCATAATGCAAAATTGATATCGTTTGACGTCAAGAGTCTTTTCACATCGATTCCAATTCAGAACCTATCATTAATTTTATAAAATTTAATTACCAAAAGTAATAATCCAGATGTAAATAAAAAAAGAAATGATGCAATTAATAAAGTTATGCCTAAAACTAATTTATTTTGAGTTTAATAATATTAACATACTCACAAACGGAAGGTTTGCCGATGGAATCTCCACTATCGCCCTTATTAGCTGAAATCTTTATGACTGATTTCGAAATGACTCTTCTGAGTAAGAAAGAGGCTAAACCGGTGTTTTACTGGGCGAGGTATGTGGACGATATCTTTTGCATTTGGAATGGAACGACAAGACTATTAAATTCATTTGAAAAATACCTAAATATGATACATGGTGAAATGTGTTATCAAACAGAGGATCTTCAGATGCGGAAATTACTATTTTAACAATGTTAGAAAAAATTAAATGTAAAAAGACGCCACGATTGTTTGGTATAGAATTAATTTGTCTAAGGTTGTTGAATTCTAATGATTCACTTAGTACTTGGGCGCTTATACAATTATTATTTTCAGTTAAGCCATGTTTATTATTATGGCTCCAAGAAGCATTTAGCAGATTAAAAGACATATTGAAAACTAGAATACAAGGCGCAGATTTTATCAATAAGCTCACTGTATTCCTCATAAATTGATGAATTTAAACCTGGTGGAATGTAAGCTCCTGAAATGATTATCTTATCACACACTTTAACAGATAATTCTTCCATGTTTCGAGATATGTTCACAAGACTACTGCGGAGGTTGGACCGTATCGCAATTATGACACCACCGCCACGTTTATCAACACGATCACGCCTATACATTATAAAGTCTAACCAAGTTTCAATTATAACTAATGCATCATAATTACTTAAATTTATATTTAACTTTAAGTTACGAAACTTTGAGCGGATGCCACCGACATTTTGGAAAAACATTTTTAGTTTTTTGTGTTTGTGATTATATTAATAAAAATGTTTTACCAAGTGTTCAATGAGAATCATATATAGAGAACTGAGTATTAATTTACTTAGTCACAATTATTTAAATAAATTTAATTAAAAGAATTTTAAAATTGATTTATTTTAACATCTTTAAATTATGTAAGGCATAGCTGTACTGACGAGGGATAGATACCGAAACACGTGTCTTCAGATGGCCTTATATTATGTAACGTTCCTTTTGTTGTTTTTACATTAAATTTTTCTCGGATCAAAATTTGTTGCATTATGCAATATTTTATTGATGTGGTTTACATTATATAATTCAATGTCCGGCGTGGGTATTTGCCCGGGAAGTAGTTGTTTTAATGTGCATTTATTAAACGTACTTACGTAACGTAAGTCAAAAGTCACATAGCTAAATGTGGAAATAATTTATTAATTATTTTCATATCATTTTTATTTAATAAATTTGAAAATTATTAATTAATTAATTTTCCCTTTAGTTGTAATGTTTAATTCAGACTTTACAGCAACCGTGCGTCACTTCGTATATTATTCGATTTTTTTATAATTCAATTATAAAAATTGCTGTATTATTTAAAAATCGACTGGGGAATAAAATAGAGAGAAGAAGAAAAAAAAAACGAAAAATAGTGGTACGTACAGTCAGTGGGGTGTGTCGATGGCAATAATATATTATTAGAAAAGTTATCTTGATTCAACTGGCAGCACGTAATAATGTTTTTATTATTTTACTCCAACCGACAATTTTCCATATTTATCCATTACCGACGATACCATCATTAGTGTCCGCATTAATTATATTCGCGCACACGATTCCCTATGAATTACACACATTACCAACGCGAGCGTAATTGGTGTGTTAAGGAAGACGTCGCGTCGGGGGCGCTGATTGATTTTGTAATTTGCTTAAAATCACATTTAGAGTTGAATAAATGAATGAAAAATAATTATTCTTGCTTAATTAATTCTGATCCAATTGTAGTCATTGAAATTAATGATAAAAAGAGAGAGTAAAAATTCAATAAGGAAATGACTTAAGGCTGCGATTAGCGCCAGACCGTGCAGTGGTTTTTACATTTTTTGTTCCTTACTATCGCCTTCAGGCTATGTTTAGCTTTCTTTGGGCGGATCTTGTGATTGCAGGGGAGAAAATTGCAGAAACAGAAAACGCAAGAGCCTAAGCGAGTACACTAGTACAGTAAGCAGAAAACGCTATTTGGAGGAAAAAAATCATAATTTAAGAAAAGAATTATCTGCTCAATAAAACGCAATAGATGATAACATCGTGGGCGGTCACTTCGTTGTTTGTATATCATTTTTATCGTGCCCTGTCTCCATTCCCTCTCCTTTTTAACGCCTGCTATTCACACACCACACACACACGAGAAGCCAAAACGGCTATATCCTAACGGGATGAGGAGATATCGAAGGAAAATTTATTTAAACGATATTAGGGCGCAAACTTTCGAGAATGGGTTCATTCTCTCTCCGGGACGCGCGAACGCGGAAAAAATTGATAGGGGGAAAAATGCACTCGGGCCATTCAATTATCTTTATTGTAAATAACGCTGTGTTGTTTCAACTTTGTACGCTGAGCGTAATGTGACGCATCATGATTCACGCGGAATAAGAAAACAAGGTTAAGGAAGTCGTGGCGCGCCGCCACCTGGGGATCTTGATTGTTGTACGAATCGAAACTCACTCAGACACGTGATTCACGTGCTTAATTTACAAATGAAATAGTGAAAATTATTTTTTTTAACGTAAAAATCGAGGCTATTCCGTAAGAGAAATGTTAAGTTTAACGTGTACATTATTGTTATATTCATAGTCTACGCAGCTTTTATAATAGTACATATCTATTATAAAAGCTTGATAGAATGTGAATTTAATTAATAATGTACTCGTTAAATTTTACATTTCTCGTATGAAATAGCTCCGAAAAAATTATAATGGACTGAAAAACTGGGGTATTTGCCCAGTATTTAAAGTACTTACGTAACGTAAGTCAAAATGTCACAGAGCTAGATGTGGAAATCATTTATTAATTATTTCCATATCATTTTTATTTAATTTAAAGATTTAAATAAAAATATATGTCCTTTCTCCTTTTTATTTGATAAATTGTTTGAATGCAACGAAACTCTCATCTACTGATAAATTTCTTCCCTGACAACAATGAGAGTATTCAAAACAATATACGGACCAATATTAATATATGGAGCAGAAACATGGGTTTTAACAAAAGAACAAATGAGTAATTTACAGGAAGTGGAAATGAAATAATTCGGAAAAATAAAATACAATTAGGATCGATTCAGGATTTAATAGAATAAAAATATTTAGGAAAATAGACTGGAAAGAAACAATTCATACGAATACTTCCACAAAATTATTGAAGAAAATACAATAATATTTTCCTTTGAATGATTGTATGAGTTCGAGAATAACTCGCTCACCTTAATGTCCGTCTCTCTTTTTGTTTTTAACTTCATATATGGAAAAATGCAGAAGATATCCCGTCTTAGCCCAAGCATTGAAACCTCTCTTTATTAATGTTAGCACGCATATATTGCTTCAGGCTAGTTCTGCATTTGAATGCAACGAAACTCTCATCTACTGATAAATTTCTTCCCGGACTGAGAGCTGCTAAGAAATTCTTATTTAATATTTTCATTGAAGGTGTTATCTTCTATAATTTATCGAAGCTGTGTTATCCTTTCTTTGACATCTTTGAATTGTCATTTATATATAAGAAATGCAATATTCCTAAAAATCTCTTCATGGGCATTACATCCGCAATTCTGGAGTATTCATTCACTTGGTCACGGTTATTTAAATATATTAAATAAAAATGTTTTGAAAATAATTAATAGCGTAAGTCAAAAGTCACAGAGTTAATGTGGAAATAATTTATAAATTATTTTCAAAACATTTTAATTTAATAGATTTTTTCATTGAATTCAATTAGTTTTTTTTTTACTGATAAATTATTTATTTTCAACTAGTTTCGGCTGCCATTTTCAAGAATAATGTTGTACAAAATAAATCAGTTATGTGTACTAGATGTTGGCATTTTAGATAATAAGCGCTTTTAATATCGACTGAAAAAGTGGTTATTTGCAATGCAATTTTTTCCGAAACCCGTTGTTTGTTTTTTATTTAAAATGTCATATCTATGTTCTTTAAGTTTGGTTTCAAAATATCTGCCCGTTTTCCCTATATTGCAATCATATGACTTCAGCTCATAAACTCCACTATTTTTATTTTTACTGTCTACAGTTTTTAATGTATTGTTCACCAAGAGTTTCCCTAAATTAAGCGAGTTGGTCAAAATTATGTTAATATAATTTCCCTTAGGTGCTTTTTTTTAATCTTATGTGATAAGTTATTCACGTACTCTAGTCTACTACGATAGTTTTTTTTATTTTAGTCGCACTGTACAAATATTTCCCCAAACAGCGTTTGTTTTTTTTTTCTTTTTGATAATTTTATCTATTAATTCAGGTTTACATCCGTTATGATTGGCTATTATTTTAATTGTGTTCAATTTAATTTCGTAGTTAGTGTCACTAAGTGTAATATATATTAATCTGTATAAATATGAATTATGGGATTAAGAACGAAAAGTATTTCGTTTTTTTTTTTTGATCGGATTAAAATCGAACTTTTTTAAATCGTTCTTTTTGTTCTCGTCCAACAAAAAATAATTTCGTTTTCGGTAACCCAAAAAAAAAAACATTTAATACTGGTTACCACATATGGAAAAAAAAAACCATTTCAACTGTAATAAGCATCACCCACAACGATCCCCCCTCCCCTTCTGAAATTCTTTATTGAAACATTTTTTTTTATTTAAATATTTGAAAAGTTTTCGATGTGTATTTATTGTAAATAAAGAAAACAAAAAACATTTAAAATTTTACTTATTTATATAATTTATTTAATAAAACTAAACCTTAAAAATAAAATACAAAATTACATTTATTTCGATCAATCTGTCGCATTTACTTATAATAAAATAATAATATGTTTTCTAATAAAATAAAAAAAACATAATTTGCGTATTTTTTCTATAATTCAAATTTTCTCTTGAAACTCAATTCATGGTCATTTGGAGATTTGGGTAAGGCTTCCACCGTAATTTAATTAAAAGTTAATTAAACACATGTTTTATTCAACCTTATAAGTAAGATGTCTTCCCATAATTTTTCTTTCAAAGCTCACAAAGAATGAACCAATCGTTCTTTGTGAGCTAAGAATAAATTTCAAAGAAGAAAATGCTCTTTCAACACTAACTTGTGTCATTGGTAAAATAATAATAAGTTTTGCAACTTCATACAGCTCGCTCATAATGTCCTTCTTGGATAGCCAGTATTTGAATAAACAGCGGTTCTTTACAAAATGATTCTAATAGTGTATTATTAAATTTAGTCTTCACAGATGAATTAAGTCTTTATCTTTTGATTTTAAGAACTGTTCAATTTCATCCTCAGAGGTATTTGTGGAATCTGAAGATACATCTTCATGTTCTTGGTTTTTATTGTTTAGATTATTGAGAGCATTCCATGCATGGATAATATATATTTTCGCCATCTTAATTTGAGATGCAGACAGTACTATTTTGTATCTTGGATCAATGAAAATTGCTGCAAAGATAGCGTCTTGATCAAATAAAATATTTTCTCGATTGTTTATTGAAATCACAATTATTATTTGCAAAAGTGGTTTTTATATTTTCAGTTTCAACTTTACATTTAAGCAAAGTACTATAAAACTCCCTCGCTAAAAATTGACTTTTTTGAAACACTTTTGTCGCCGTTTTTTGTGGGCTTTAAAGCATTATCTACATTTTGTAGATTGGACCAATCTTTATCTGTCAAATGTAGTTCTTTAAAGGTTCCAGTCATATCATTGCAAAAATCGTTTAGCATAAAAAATAATTAATAAATTATTTCCACATTTAGCTCTGTTTAAAGTACTTACGTAGCGTAAGTCAAAAGTCACAGAGCTAAATATAGAAATAATTTATTAATTATTTTCAAATCATTTTTATTTAATATTGGAGTTAGTGTTGCTTTATTTTCTTTTATAATTGTAATTGTAATTTTATCGAATCCGGGTGCTTTGTTATTTTTTGTTCTGTTATTATTTTATCGACTTTTTCTTTAGTTGTTTTTATGTTTAGTCGTGGATATAATTCATTTTTAATTGTAAATTGTTATTCCTTTTAAATATATTTAATTAAAATTTAAATTATACCTCAATGTTGTACATTAAACATTTCTACAATTCATAAATATAAATATAATTTAAAAGAATTAACAATTCAATCTAGTTTTATGAACAATCTTTCATTTCAGTTGGAAAGAAAGGCAATAACAAAAAAATCTGAAAATTTTATTGAAAAGGCACAAATTATTTTTAAAAAAGGCGGTTATCATGTTTTGATAACGTAAGTATTTATATATATAAAATCTTTATTTCTGAGAAATACGTTAAATTACATTACAATATTTACATTACATATGAAAACACTTTGTACACTTTTCTTCACTTATTTATTTATTAACAGATGTACATTTCGATCACCATGTGATCATTATCAATGTTTTACAAACAATTGTTTGTAAAACATTGATAATGATGTTTGTAAAACATTGATAATGATCACATGGTGATCGAAATGTACATCTGTTAATAAATAAATAAGTGAAGAAAAGTGTACAAAGTGTTTTCATATATCTTTCAAATCTTCACGAAACTCACATTTAATTAAGTATTTAAATTACAATCATAAACCTCTAGTTAAGCCTCAGAAAATGGCTATCGACGATCGTAAGTATTTATTAATACGAATTCCACTAGAATAAACGGAAAATTTTGGATAATTTTGAAAACCCTTTCAATGTGATAAATTGCAAACAATTAATTATGATTAATTATGCTTTCAAAATAAACCAACAAGCCACAGGCGAGCTGTATAAAACAACGATTACAATTACAATCACAATTAGTACATACTTATTATTATTTATCACCGTTTATTTATTTTTTTAAAACAAACAATTAAAATGAAATATTCCTATTAAATTAACCTCCCCCCACCACTCACAATTCCCGTTGAAACCGCGTTTGTCGGCGCACTAATAACATAATAAATCGTTTCGCCAACCTTTGTGAATAAAGTACTCTTAGGAGTGGCCAAGGCATAAATATTTTTTAATAGTGCACGCTCCGATAAGCCGTGTGCCATTGTTGCCGATCAAATACACACGCGCCTGTATTTATTTCGATTCATTTCGTTTCGACGCACAGAACGCACATTGTTTAAAAAAAATAAAATTAACGGCCTTTCGTGGCCGTTATGGGATTTTTTTTACAACGGATCATTCGGGTTTGTATTGAATGAGCGGAGTAATAAAAGAAGAAGAGTTGAGTCGTGATTAACAATGGTTTTCTCTGTTGTGTTGATTTTATTGTTAATAATAATAATTTTCATTTATTTTCTCAACTGACTAAGGTTCAATTATAGAGAAAATATAAAGTTTACATAGTCGTAAATTTATGACAGAAAGATGGTCGATAGCCATTTTCTGATGTATTTATCAACCATGATTGTAAATATTAAATGTAAAAATTCTATGTACAACTTTAGAAATAAATAGAAATAAAGATGTATAAATAAATATATATTATCATAAAACCCTTATACATTTTTGAGTGTTGGGTGTATTTATATAATGAATATTTTGTTACGATTTTACGTTTATGACACACATACAAAATATGTGTCGTAAACTATTTCTCTCAATTTTTTCTCTTATCCATTGCTGTCTTCTTGGCTTCCTCAATTGTTAATCGTTTTTCCTTCAGTATGTTAGCTATCCCTTTGTTTCACGTTTTTCTTGGCCTTCCCTATTTTCTTTTTTTTTGTTGTTGTTGTAAATAACAAAAGTAAGTAAATGGTAATCTACAAAATTGATGCAATAATAATAATAATAGTCGTTATTTTTAAAATGTCATTTAAATGTTACAGAAAGGAAATAGTGTCAGAATAATGATACAATAAATTTTTGAATTATTTACAGATCTTACTTAACGGAATATTAATATCGCATGTTCAATTAAAAAAAAAACTTAAGAGTGCCGTGATTTTTTATTAAAAAAATAATAAGATGGCACACCTGTTAACAAATGATTTACAAAACGTCATATCTGTTTAAAAGTCACAATGGTTTACAGCAACCAGCAAAAAAACGTTTATAGTTGAAAGTTATTTCCGAAAAGGTACTAAATTGACGGGAAATGGGTTTATTCATTGGGCGCAGCTTCGAGAGTGTTTCGGGAAGAATTTACCAATTTTCAAATTATGTATGAAGATAAATTTTAATAAATTAAAAATAATCTAGTGAACGTACTGGAAGGTGTACGAACGCAAGCAGTACATTATTGTTAATTTCTTCAAATTTATCTTCATAAATTATTGGAATGTTGAGAAATTCTTCCTGAAACTCTCGAAGCTACGTCCAATGAATATACCCAATTCCCTTCTTCACAAACGCAATCGTTACATCTTACATACAACATTTATTGTAATTTGGAAGTGAAACGTTAAACGTGATTATTAATAAATTGACTTTAATTTATTAATGTTTTACGTTTGAAAAGTAACATAACCACAGAGCCATGACTGACATAGGTATACGTCAATTCCTAACATGTGTACGAATTTAAATTTATTCAATAAAAAAAATATGGCACTCTCGAGTTTTTTTTTAATTGAACATACTATATATTTACAAAATATAAGTCAAGATTCTACAGACATGCGTTTTATAATAAGTTTAATCAAACGTTGGGAAATAGCTTAACCTCAGACTCCTGGGACCAAAATAAGATGATTGTAAGAAAACTCGCAATTTTTGAAAATTTATATTATATCAAAAGTGCAATTAATAATGTTAGATTATACCTATGTTACAGCTTATGAAGATGATGATGGTTCTTCATCAGAGCTGACGTACTATTCGTCTGAAGATTCTTCAAAATATGGTTCATCAGGAAGTAATAACTACAACGACTCTTCTAGGAACGGTGCTGCTTAAAAAAAGATCCGAACTTCAAAGCAGCCTATCAATAACATCAAAGTTGCACTCCTCCCTTGAAAATTTCCTTGCGAAGTTCTGTCGATATAGTATATAATATTTATTCCGCGCTTCCACTGCTTCTTCGGATAGCTACCCAATAAACAATAATGAACTTTTTATTACATCTGTTCCATGAATAAAAAAAATGCGCATTGTAGAAGTCATCGGATGCCATACATATAATTGCACGTATAATTCTGCGGTTTTATGTTCGTATTCGGCAAATTTTTCACAATTAATTTTGTGTCCACTTAATAGCACTTCCAAAATGACTTTGAATCTAAATATTAGATTAAAATCAATACCCGTAATATCAGCGGCTAGTTTCGGATCGGCAAAAAATCTTCTGCTAGTATTGTCGTCATCCCGCTTTCGGAACATCCACATTTAATCCAGTCTGATGTTTAATTTTTTCACAATTTCGGCCTTTTTTTTGCTTGGCAATAGTCTTAACCTTCTCTGATCTAAGCTGCCATTTCTTTACAGGCAGTTTGTAAGCAAGATGCAAAGTGCTTTTAAATAAACGAATTCTGGCATGCAATACAGATAACCCAAACCTTAAAGCCTCTGTCTTGACATCACTTTTTCTATTCAAATCGTTTAAATCATTTAAGGTCAGCCCACAAATGCAGCATTTTATGGTAGATGTGCTTATTACATTCTTTGGCGTCTACCATTGTCAGCAACATGGTATGCTGCACAGAGAAACTTTTCTCTCCCAGTATCACTTCCGTATTTTACAACGACTTTGTTGTATTAACTATATAATTAATTTCTTCATTAGGTATAGTGATAGACTATTTAATAAATTGTATTCTGTGGGGCGACAATAATGTGGGGAAGATGGGGTCGGATTCTGCCAAAATACATTTTCTCTATTTTTTCCACAAATTAATTGAACAGACACAAAAGAACTTTGAAAGAATTGAGAATCGTCTGCATTACCATGAATCTTCTGTTTAAAGCGTTCTTGCCGAGATCCATCACAGCCCCATTTACAAATTAGCTGCAACGTTTTCTGTTCAGCTTCATCCACAGTATTTAGAACTTCTTCCAGATGTGTTAAGAGTCATCTGATCGTATGATTTAATAAATCCTGTGAATTTATTTCGGCATAAGTTTAGCTTACTTTGTGTGAAGTTTCGGGTGGGCAACAGTCTTGTTTTGCTTTTTGTAAAATACTGTAGCATTTTGCTGCTCCTGATTATCTCATATTCCCGCCTTGTAAGATCGACTTCAACAAATATTGAAAGCGCCCGTAATGGTGTCATTTGTATCTCCTCTGGCTTCTGAATTTGGTATATGCTATTCTGTATTTTCCAATTAGCTTTGGAGAGGTGGTTATTTCTTTGAGGATTCTGGAAGCATCTTTCTTTCCAGATGTTTGCAGTTTTATTTGAGTTGTATGGGTAAGTATTTGTTCGTCGGTGTTTCGAAGCTCTTCGGTTTTTCTTCTTATTCTTCCCTCACTTGATTTTGACAACTCGAACGTTTTTTTGTAGCCAGCTGTTGTTCTTTTCGGTTAATATATCTGCCTTCTTTCGCCACATTTGTTTAAATTTAGTTTTTATATAAGAAAATGTATTTTTTATATGTTTAATTTCCTTCTAGGAATAATTTTCAAAAGTTACAAGATAATTTTGGATGTGTTCTAATTTCAAATCAAAAGTCGGCAGCTCTTGTTCCTACATTTTTTTTAATAATTGCTTACGAATTACTACTCAGACACCAGATGCTCCTAAAACAAAATTATTAGGATGTCTCTAAAACAGTGTAACAAGTTTCTACAGTAGTCTAAGTAGTCCCAGAAGGTTTATATATTTTTTTACCTCTTTTTATGAGTACTGAATATTCTAGAAGTTCATTACACAAAGAAGTTGAAAGTTTTGTACAAAGTTTCACTTTTAGAGAGGCGCTGTATAACGACCCCTTAATTATTAAAATGCGCGGCTATCTGCGGCTAAATTTTAAAGAATTATTTGCAACAGACCTTTTTACTAATTACTAATTACTTTAATTTTTACTAATTTACTGATTGTTGTACATCAGGATACGTCCCGTACAACAAATACCCTAATGTTTGTCAAAAAGTGTTATATAAATCATAAAATTATATACATTCTTAAACTGCCAGATTATTAAGAGAAATAAAAATGTTTTCTCAAAATTATTATTCATGTAAAAATAATAATAGTTCAAATTATGCACAAACAAACACACTCACATAAACGTCAAGTTTGCACTGATAATGTGACATCGAGGTAGCTCAATTTCTATTGTCTCGAGGCCCTCTACCTGAACTATATTGCTCTTTATTTTGATCTTCAATGAATTCCAGGAAATCGATCTTTGGCAGCCTAAACTGGCTAAATACTCGTATGTGCAACGTTTGATTTACCGCCATGTAAGTGATTCTTAAGATCATCATATTTTAGTCCCAGGAGATTGATGTTAAGCCATTTCCCAACGTTTGATTTCAATAAACAAGCCTCATTTGAATTAACTCATATTTAATAATCACACATCCTGGTAAAGTATTAATGATTAAGGATACCAATATTTTTTTATTATTATTATAATTATTTCTGTTGTTTTTTTTTTGCTGCCTCGAGACTGGTTTATAATAAATATTCGCCGCTGTATTAATGTGTAGTTTTGCGCGGAAAAACTCGATTGCAAAAAGTGAACTCTCCTGGCCATGACACTCCTCTCGTTCATTTATTCATGAACAATTTCGAAATCCTTCCGCGCTCTCGCTCTCTAATTACTGTATTATTAAAGCTCCGGCCGGCCGGCCCAGTAAGGTTCGGAAACTCATTAATAATCAAATTCGTCGAACATTTCCCACATGCTCCGCAACTCCGCGACTGACCATTAACATAAATCCGTTTTGTTCATTATTTATTTATTGGGGAAATATATAAATATTTCGCTCGTGTTTGTTTGTTTCAGGATGCGTAAAATGATAAATTAAATTATGTTAATTTTGCTTGTGATTCAATTGAAAAAGCTAGTTATAGAGTTATCACAACTCAGTAATTATTAATTGTACCATATGATCGAGAAATTTTATCCTTTAGAGTGCTTTGATTTTTTTATAAGAAAAAAATAATGTTGGCAATAAAACTAACCACAAGCTATAGGTTATGTTATTTTTATAAAAAAAGAACGAAGAATTTGATTTTTAAAAATAATGACACATCTTAAGTATATTTGTTTTTATTCACCAATGCTAAAAAATACAAAATAAAGAAAAAAAATCAAAGAGATAAATTCTCAATCATATGAAATATTTTTTTATTTAAAAAACCGCCCCCATAACATATTTTTAAAACCTAGTCAAAATGGCATTTAAATGGGTTTATATGAGAATTAAAGTTTGATAAACTGCTTTATTCGTATTTTAAGATGTCTTCTTTATTCCCACCTTTCTTCTTAAGCAATACAATCTGTTTTTGTTGAGATTAAGAACTTTGTGTCATTTACGCATTAACAGATTATACATCTTATTTTATCATTTATGTGTGGCAACATCAAATAGGCTCATGTGCATTGTTTGACAGTAATTATACAGTTAATAAATCTCGTAATAAAAAGAGTAGAATGCAGCTAACTGTTACGGAATTGTCTGTAATTGTTGATTTAATTAAAGATGGCCGTAGCAAGCACTACATGTCTCGTTCATTGGGTATACCTCGTATTACCATTCAGAATGCTTGATGTCGGTACTTGTAGACTGGCTAAGCGAGTATGCTAAGCGAGAAGGA
Source organism: Philonthus spinipes (assembly GCA_963082785.1). NCBI lineage: Eukaryota > Metazoa > Arthropoda > Insecta > Coleoptera > Staphylinidae > Philonthus > Philonthus spinipes. The sequence goes on from OY720316.1 coordinate 8,889,183, forward strand.
TCTAGGAGAAGAAGGGCAACAAATATGGTTGATGATCGTTTTGCACTTAGAGACCGGAGAACTACTGCTGTTTAGCGTCAGCATCGCCTACAAACTGTTAGAGGAATTTAAGTAAATGAGAAAACATAAAGACTTCAAGAAGGCAGCTTAACTTCAAGGAGGCCTGCCACTAGCCTTGAATTGAGCACTTTTGCAGTTTGCACCATTACAATTAAATCGAACCCTTCGTCATTGGAGTCATGTTCTCATCTCTGCTGAGTCCCGCTTTTGTCTGCATTCGCCTGATAGTCGTGAGAGTGTGTGGAGATGACAAAATGAATGATACGCAAACTGTACCATTTTAAAACGGCAACCTTAAAAGGGAGGTTCTGTTATGGTGTGAGCAGATATTTCTTTAAGGACACATACCGACCTTATTTTTGTAGAAAATGGTGGCTTAAATGCACATTGATATGTGGAAAATATTCTGCAAGAAGCTGTCGTATCATTTTCTCATTTTATCAAAGATTACTTTGTTTTAATGCACGATAATGGGTTTAAATGCCGACCTGATTTAAGTGGCGTGTCACCACACCTGCCACATTTGGTCTAGAATGTGGCAGGTGTGGTGACACGCCACTTAAATCAGGTCGGCATTTAAACCTTAGATTGGCCAGCATGCAGTCCAGATCTCAATCCAATTGAGCACTTTTAGGATCAAATGCAAAGACGTATTCGTAATACCCCAGCCTTATCAGAGACCCTCCAAGAGCTAAAATTTGCACTTCAAGAAGAATTCCATGCAATACCTCACATTTTTTTAACAGCTTTAATTAATTCAGTACCTCGACGGTTACGCGATGTGATTCGAGCACACGAAGGACATACGCGCTATTAGACATCATTAGGTTGTCTGTTAAAATACCAAGTTTGATCTGTTTAATGAATATTAAAATCCGTATTTTGCACCATTTTATACTTTTTCAGATTTCATTTTGCGTTAGTTTGTATTCTTTTTTCGGTTAATTTCTATTCAATAATGAATATTTCTTTCGATTAAAATCATTATTAAATTAAACTAAGAATTATATTAGTTATTTTGTGATTTTTTCTTGATGGCCGTTTTTTTTTTGCCGGTTTGTGTATAAAGTTGAGTAACTTGAATAATGGAAGATAAAAAAAAACAATTTTTTATAGCTTTACAGAAATTTTATTTTTGGAATAATATTTTTCATAATCAATTTTTTACAACGATGATATTAATATTCCACTTTTTTATTATTAATATTCCTTACATTTTTTGAACAGGTTCTTGATGCATTCCAATTTTACCACCAAAGTAATGATGCTTATTATGAGTATCATGGCATGGTCAAGTGTAGTGTAGCCACAACCTCCACATTAGTGATAAATCTGTTGCTTTTGCAGATAGTAAGACCTAACCCGAAGGAAAATAAAAAAGCTGAAGATTAATCATTAAAATGAGATTTACGACTGCAGTGAGAGGCTTTTAATTTTAGTAATATAAAACCATGTCCATTGCTAACAAAAACTATAATCTCTCCTATTTAAAGACTGCGAGTCTTTAATTTGACATAAAAAATGCATTGATAATTCACAGAGTCTTTTTTTATTATTAACGCTGGAAAAAACTATAATCCTTCATATTTGAAGACTGCGAGTCTTTAATTTGACATAAAAAATGCATTGATAATTCACAGAATCTTTTTTTTATTATTAACGCTGGCAAAAACCATAATCTTTGCTATTTAAAGACTGCGAGTCTTTAATTTGACATAAAAATACATTGATAATTCACAGAGTCTTTTTTATTATTAACGCTGGCAAAAACTATAATCTTTCCTATTTAAAGACTGCGAGTCTTTAATTTGACATAAAAAATGCATTGATAATTCACAGAGTCTTTTTTATTATTAACGCTGGCAAAAACCATAAACTTTCCTATTTAAAGACTGCGAGTCTTTAATTTGACACAAAAAATGCATTGATAATTCACAGAGTCTTTTTTATTATTAACGCTGGCAAAAACTATAATCTTTCCCATTTAAAGACTGCGAGCCTTTAATTTGACATAAAAAAATGCATTGATAATTCACAGAGTCTATTAACGTAGGTTTAAATTAAATCACTATTGTCCCTTTTTATTTACATGACAAGTTTCGGCTTTAGGACATTATTATATTTACAGTGACGAACAAAATTATATAGACAAACAATTACACATCTGCAAATATTGTTATAATTTTAAATAATTATTAATTGTATTATTAACAACTCTACGCCAATGCATGGCATTAATGAGATGTATTTTTGACATTCAATAACTACACACAATGAGATAAAGGAAAAATAACTAATTTATATTAGGACAAAAATATATAGACATATATTTTATAATTGAATTTAATAGAAAATGTGCTTTTGTGCAGTAAAGAAGGTTAGTGTTGGTTCTTTTTATAATGCCTGGTGGTCGTGAAAATAATTACATTATTTGAAAACGGTCAGCGTCAAGTAAAAATTGCAACCAACTTAAATGTAAATCGAAAAACAGTGTGGGCAATTATTAAGAAAAATAATCAAGTAGGATCACTGTGTAAAGCTAAACGAAGTTATCGTTCTAGAAAACTTAGTGAAAGAGAAGTGAGAGTGATTAAAATGATTGCCACAAGGGATCCTTTTAAAACACCAATCCGAATCAGAAATGAATTACAAGGCCAGGGATTGCCTAATATCTCAACAACAAAAAAAAACAATGATTGGAAAGGGGTATGTTTTAGCGACGAGTCCAAGTTTAATATGTTTGGATCTGACAATACACGTTATGTTAGATGCCCTGCTAATAAAAGATTGCATCCTAAGTACACATTACCCACAGTTATACATAGAGGTGGATCTGTTATGGTTTGGGGTTGCTTTTCCGGATTTGGTATGGGTCCATTGTATCAAATTCAAGACATTATGGTTAGATTTATATATCCGGATATATAGAAACATGTTATGCTTCCCTATAAGGTGGATAATATGCCACTACGATCATCGTTTCAATAAGATAATGACCCGAAACACACGTCAAAGTTAGTGAAGCAATTTATGTCCAAGGAAAAAATTTATATTTTAAAATGGCCATCTCAATCTCCCGATCTAAATCAAATCGACAATGTGTGGAATTACTTGGTTAATAAAATTAGAAAGACAACTTTCACAAAGCAAGATGAATTATTCAAAGGATTAGAAGAGTAAATGCTCGAGAAGTAGTTGTTTCAATGGATGTTTGTAAAACTTACAGTGTAAGTATTTTTTTGCAGTTGTAAAAAGGGATTGATCGAATTTTATTGATCATTGCCAGAAGTTTTCCTTGTTTAATTTATTTGCAAATTAAATAACTGTAAATGTGTGAATCATCTCTGTTTCATTTTATTTAATTTAGATTAGAAGAAAAATGGAAGAGTATTGATAGTGCCTGCCTAAACTTGTTCAATCAATGCCAAGAAGGTGTCAGGAAATAATTAATAATAAGGGATACCCTACTAAGGACTAAATACATTATTGGAAAGAAATCCTCTATGTTTTTTAAAATCATTATTATATGTTTTTAGTTTGTCTATATATCTTTGTCGAAACAATTTATAATTTTTAAACAATAATAAATTAAAAACGACGCAAGCGCCAGCTTTAAATGTGAATAATAAATTAGTTTATCGATATATTAAAAAAATATATTAATATTTTTTGTTAATATTTTACAACATAGTTTCATTTCAATGTATATTTATTTTAAGTTTCAATACACTTAAAAATATTTAAGAAAATATATTTGTCTACATACTTCTGTTCATTACTGTACCAGCAATGTAGATTTTATTTTTGCTGATTAGTAGACTTCGTTCATATTGACGAAAAATGGCACAAAACACCACCACCATTTGACCTTGGCTTTTAGGGTTGTGGAATGATCTTTAAAGGTAAGTTTAGGATCAAAAAAGATTCCTTGGTATTTGCAGTTGGATGAGGGATAGATGGATTCATTATTTATTATGATTGAAAAAGGAGAATTGCGAGGTCGGTGAAAAGGAATTGGAAGTTGAGATTTGTAGGAATTGATTGAAATGCGCTATTTCGCGAACCATGTTTGTAAAGTGTCGACTAGCTCTTGGAGAATGATGAAGGCTTTAGGAAGAGTAGAAGCGTGTGACATCATGTAACATAAAAATAGACAGGACTAGTCCTCACAATCAGGAGGAAACGTTCGCACCCAACACCTGTTATTAATTATTTAAAAATCAGAAAAAATGGAGGATTTTAACAGTCCAAAAGACAGCCACACACATATACAAAATGATCTGTCGTCCTCTTCTGGACTACAGTTCAATCCTCTTCCTTAACCAATAAGCGGTAGCTGAACGATCAGCTCTTCGTATCCTTACAAAAATCCGCCACCCAAACAATCCCCTACATAACTCTTCTTCTAATACCATTCTGTATGAAAAAAACAGGCGTAATCCCAATATCCCAAAGATTCTCACAACTATCCCAAAAATTATAAAACCTACTTTGTAGCAAAGGAAACCCAAACATTCGTCCTTAATTTCAATATCCCAAATCCACAATATATTCCTACATCTTGTAATGTATCTCTACATGTAATAATATAAATCATTATTATTATTATTATATATTTATATGTTCATACTGTATATAATTCTAATGCCTTAATTACTATTAGATTTTTGATTATCTCATCGCATATATAACATTGGGAACAGCAAATAGTTCATTAGCTCTAACTTAAATATTTTGTACATTTCTATTTTATCTTCATAAAATACCATTAATGTCTATCTCATTATTGTTAAGTAAATATTTTTAACTCCAACATCAAAAGTTTGCCTCCCATGTTATGCATGCTCCTAATTAGATTTTAATGTAATGTTATCTGCAGAAAGAGTGTGGTTGTTCCTGCATCGATGAGACTAGCAACACTTCTTTAGGGCAGCTTTACTTAAGTTGTTAAAAATCACACTCAAAGCTTATATAATAAAATTATTTAAGTGAAGTATAAAGTTTCTGATAATCGGACCTAAATTGAACCAACAGCGATTTCATCAGCGAATCCAAGAAATCAAATTATAAAAAGAACCTAGTAACGAGCGACACGTCACGATATCGGTGAAGTCGTTAGAATAACGTCACCAATTTGACGTTGTCGTAGGGTAATGTTACAATGTCATCACTCATCAACGACTGACAGACTGATATAACATAAAGACAAGGACTTCCGGCTGAATGACCAATGTTCAATAGCCATTTAGTTCGTATTAAATTAAATATTGTATTAGAACTAAATTGTATCAAAGCCTCAATAAAGATGATATATATATATATATATATATATGTATATATAGAGAGAGAGGATTTAAATATGGCGTCCATACGAAATAAGAAAGTTGATGATGGTCCACAAGAAACGAAACATGCTATTTGTAAAATGAGTACACACACTATCAATTAGATCATAAAGAAGTGCTATAAGAGGAAACATTCGGCCCCAATATCTATTATTATTTTTTTTAAAATACTTCATAAATTTATTAAGATATACATATTAAATTTTTTCTATATATTATCGTTGAGATCATCAACAATTCAATAAAACATCCCCACACCGGCGTGTCGCTGGCTCCCGTGGGGGGAACGCGATAGCAAAGTGGAAACCATAATTTACGTATTCATCTTTATACAAACTCGAAATCATCAATCACGCGCTGGAACATTAATAAGCTTTAAGGAAATTGATTTAAAGAACGCGAGTGCGGCGGGCGCTGGCTGGATAAAGGGAAAGGGAAGCGGGTAGCGGGAGCTAGGGCGAGTAAAAAGGAGATTCGGTGTCGTCTATTTTATATAAATGATTCCCTTTTATAAATGGGATCCCTATGCTAATTGTCCCGCCAACTTGTTGACGGATAAAAGTCGAATAAACCCGCGCAATTTCGAATTGATTAAAGGTAAACGGGAAAGATGAACGGACAACGATGGATTTCGATTCTAATAAAAAAAATAGTTATTTATTTAAAACTCATATTTTAATAAAAATTAAATGATTAATAAAATAAAATAAATAAACTGGCAGAAAGACCTCTGATCAATAGTCATATCATAATAATAATAATAATAATTATTATTATTATTATTAATATATTATTAATAATAATAATTATTATTATTATTATTTCGTGCTAATAACATATAGTTTTACACAGGTCAAAACGTACATATAATATAGTAATATAGGATAAATACAATATAAAATAAAAAAAAAAGTATAACTTAAAACCCAAAATTTAATACCTAAAATACAATTTAATATTTAAAATCAGTTGTATAATTAAAAATAAAACAATTAATTGATGTATAACACATTAAATTTTTTTGGATAAAATTCATACTAAATTGATATAAAACAAATACACTATACATGTTTAGCGAGATACAGAGAATAAACGAATTGGAAACAATGGTTTGCATTTGGCAGCTGTTATAATAATAGTTTTATAATTATTGGCTAGGTATTCATCTAGACTATAGAAGGTCTTATTTAACAGGGACTTTTTTTAAGATGACTTTGAATTGTTTAACCTGCAGGGATTTAATCAGATCCGGGAGTAGGTTGAATACCTTTGGTCCGTAGTAATTAGTCCCATTTCTTGATTTACTTAGACGAACATGTCTGAGGCAAATGTTAGTTTTTGATCTTGTGTCACAATACAAGATCAAAAACTAACATTTATGTAGATCTGTGGACACTGTAGGATGTTTTTTCTAATATGTATGAGGCATTCAAGTATATATATTGACGGCAGTGTCAGTATACCTAATTCCTTAAATTTGTCTCTAGAATCTTCTTGATATTTAAGATTCGATATAACCCTTATAGCACGTCTTTGTAGCCCGAACATGCGTTTCATTATAGCAAGGCAGAATACTGTACGTTAGGTGGGACTGACACACTGCAAAATATGCGGTGCGTAACGCTGCTATCCGAAGGCTCAGCTTTAATTGTCTTATTAAAAATACATACTTTTAGGGCCACGTTTTCTCCATGATCATGCCATGTCAGTTTATGATCAAGACACACTCCTAGAAATTTTGTCGTAGTTCCGCTAGAGATATTTGATCGCAGAGAAAATGTAAGACTGTCTTGGTTTCATTTAATGACAATTTGTTTGAAACAAACCAACCAACTATATTTGATTCATATTCTTGATAATCTTCTGTTTTTAAACAGTTCAACCGATATAGTAAAAGCAAATGAAGATTATCAAGAATATGAATCAAATATAGTTGGTTGGTTTGTGTCATCCGCAAATTGGAAACAGGTGGAGTGAATTGATGCAAGAGATAAGTCATTTATTTTTAATAAGAAGATCATTGGACTGAGAATGGATCCCTGAGGGACATTGTAATTTAAGTGAACTTCATCAGATCGATTCTGGTTAATAATCATCGTTTGTTGTCTTTTGTATAGCCTCAACTATTGAATCATTATAATTCAATGGTTTAGGCTATCACTTTATGAAACTGCGTATTCACAATTAAATAAAAACATAATAGTATTTTACTTTCATTGTTTTTTTTTATTGTAGAAATATTGCTAGAATTGTTTCGCCAACACGCATCATCAAATGCTATTGTGTTTTTATTTAATTGTGATTATAATGGTGGATTTTTCTAAATGCAGTTTTAATTAAGTGAAAAGAAAAAAAAGTCGAAAATAATTAATAACCTTAATAATTGAAAGATAACGCAAGCGCCATCTATTGTCATGTAGCATCGTCAACGATTTGGGTCTTGGTAGACAACCAAGAATCGCTGTTTCCTCCATTAAAGGAAGGCGAAGTTGTGCTATTTATGAAAATTAAATTAATTATTCTTGTTTTCTTGAATTAATTGTTTGTTGAGTATAAATATAACACTACGTGCGTTTTTTTGTTGTAATTACGTGTATTTCTACACAATCAGATTTTTGTATTGACAAAAATATTCATCTAATGAAATGTTCAGCCATCATTCATCTAGCGTATGCATAATTAATAATGGCCATTTCGGTTTTTCGAACCTTATCAGACTAGTATGTTCCATGTACAATGCCAATTATTGATTAACTTTAATTTTATTTTACGAAATTCTCCATTATAATTGCTTACATTATACAATAATTTACATATTTGTATATATTTAGGTAGCTATTTCTAAACCATTAATAACTAATAAGTAAAAGAAATGCATTCCCAAACGGTTCAAAGAATTGATTTAAAAAAACTTAATAGACGTTGATTAAAACACTTGGTTTATTTGTCAGTGAAATATTAAATATATTTCACCACGGGTTAAGTGAGAAATTAATTCAAAATAAAAAAAACCTTGCTTTATCACTGAGACGCAACGGCATATATCCATAAAATAATTCAATATCAGGCGTGGGAATTTGCCCAGGAAGTAATTGTTTCAATGGATATTTTTTTTAGCACTTAATTCTAAGTCTATTAATTGTAGAAAAACTGAAAGAGAATAATTAATTGATTAATTATTTTCGAATTATTTTCTTTTAACATCAAAATTTATAAATAGAAAAGAGTATTCATTCATTCACTTGGTCACAGCTATTTAAATATATTAAATAAATATGATTTGAAAATAATTAATAAATTATTTTCACATTTAGCTGTACTGACGAGGGATAGATCCCGAAACACGTGTCTGCAGATGGCCTTATATTAAGTAACGTTCCTTTTGTTGTTTTCGCATTAGAGAATTTTTTCTCGGATCAAAAATGTGTTGCATTATACATTTATTGATATGCAACAGCAGGTGTACATTATGTAATTCAATGTCCGGCGTGGGTATTTGCCCGGGAAGTAGTTGTTTTAATGTATATTTGTTTAACGTACTTACGTAACGTAAGTCTAAAGTCACAGAGCTAAATGTGGAAATAATTTATTAATTATTTTCAAATCATTTTTATTTAATATAAAAATTTATAATCTACAATTTCGTTATTATTCCAATTTATTAATTATTTGTTTATTTAATCATGTTCCTGTTTTTATCGTTATAACAAAATTAGAGGAAGAAAAAATAAGGATCTAAAAAAAAAATGTTGAACGGGTAGCTGAAGCTCTCCTCGTTTCGATTCACTTGATTTAGCCCAGTGCTCGCGAAATAATCCATGTGCTCAGATAAGATTTAAAGTTTTAAATGAGTATTAAAGTTGAGTGATTTATAATACTTTTAATTTTATTTCCTCGGAAAACTCGAGTGCTTAACTTCTTACTTACATCGCGGACCTTATAGTTCTTTACAGCTTACTACACTAAGAGAATTAATTAAATATTAATAAACAGGGCTATTCCGTACGGAAAATGTTTGGATTAACGTGTTCTTTATTAATTAACTTCACATTCTATATATATATATAGGGTGTCTCAGCGTGCGCGCCGAGTAGCTTTACGGCTAAATGGTTTATTTTTTTCAAAATCGGCTTTCGCAGGCCTATGTGGGTCTATTAGGACCACATTTTAAAATTAGTTTAAAACATACAGGGTGTCCCATAAAGGCATGGCGTATCATAGTTATATTTTTTCTAATGGAATGACCCACATTTTATATTTTTTTCAGATTCTGCATCAAAAATAAAGTTAACTTTCATAATATATTCATATGCCTGAACCTTAATAATTTTTGAAATATTTAAATATTTTTGGAAAAATTTCAAACGAAATTTCATTTTTTTAATACTTATCATTGTCAAATCGCGACCAGAATGCAAAGCGTCCCTAGTACTCAAAAAGTACTATACTCCGGCAGTTAGAAAAATGAAAAAAAAAATGTAACCCGTGGATGTCTATAAAAACAGACAGAATTTTTCACTCTACGTGAATTACGAATATATATGTAAGGATTATAAATTTGCACTCCATTTTTTTTTTAAAGAAATAAGCAAATATAGTGTATGTTTTTTTAATATGACTAAATATAGAGTGCATTTACTGCAAACTGTAAAATTGTTTGTCTCCACTGATATTTTATTAATACCATTCTGTTTTTCTTGTAACACTTCTTTTCTGCTCAAAACTATTCTTAACATTGAAAATTGTATTTTAACCGATGTCCATCAAATAAATAAAGTAAAAAATCGAGCAATTTGTGTAATGGAAAAAGTCTTATATTTTAGTTAAAATTTGAATTTTTCACGTTGCATTTGACATTAAGGAAATTGGGATATCGAGTAATTTATCTAATAAAAAAAAGTCTACATTAGATAAAATATGAATTGTTGACGCAGCATTTTTGATATTAAGGAATAATTTCGTAACTAAGAAATTCGTCTTGCGCGTATTAATCTATAACTTATAAGGCAGAAAGACTACTGGCCGATTGCCGTTTATCATTATTATTAGAAATATAATTAAATATATTAGTACTAAAATAAGCATCACATATGTAATTGATGTAGTAAAAATATTTACTACTACTCTATAACTTATTTTTTTGTGCTTAATTTTATTGTACAAAAGCAGTTGCTTTTTTGAATTAATTTCTCACTTAACCAGTGGTGAAACATTTAAATAATAGACATTGATTAAAACACTTGGTTCGTTTCACTAATTTAAAACAGTGAAACAAACCAAGTGTTTTAATCAAAGTCTAGCAGTTGCTTATTTACCCTAACGCCCAGTAGGCTCGGGCCAAGGTCGCCCAGATAATAGTTGCGGCCAATCATGATAAAAAAAATAAATACCTGCTTAAAAACTCTCAAGTCTCGTCCATTGCGGGCCACATTGCATCGCATATTATATCAATAATCTTTCTAAATCACTTCAAAATATGGATATGTAAAATGTAATGCAGTGGAGAAATGTCGACAAAATTCGATTCCCATCGGCTTACCTATTATTGTTTGCACCTTACATTACAAATCTTGAAGAAAATGTAGCCAAACTTGCCGAGGGATATAGAATGACGCCACGCCACTGATGTAATATATATTAGGTCGAATCATAAGTAACTTTCGACCCGGCTGTACTGAATCAATTATTCGAATTTATTCTCTATGAGTTACCATGATAAAGAGTTTTGTTTTCATTAGTTACACGAGGTTTCCATTATTATTTTTTTTTTTTTTCAACAACTTTGTTTGATACATATTACAATAAACTGTTTCTTTATCCGCTGAAATGGACAGCTAAAAAGTACATATTCGTCATATGATGCTTTGGGAATTTAAAGAAGGCGATAGTGCTAAGGCAAAAGCCGAAAAAATATGCAAAGTCTATGGGGAAAGATTGAAAACTGATCGGGCAGAAATTTGTTCGTAAAATTCTCCTTATTCCTCTGATCTTGCCCCGACAGACTACTATCTTTTTTGTTTGCTACATTTTTTTAATGTAAAAACTTTCAATTCAAAAAAGCAAATCACGCAAACTGTCGAAAACTTCTTCCAGTCCAAACCAGCCACATTTTACAAGGAAGGAATTTATATATTGCCAGAAAGATTGCAGAAGGTTATAGATAACTGTGGTGAATACGTAATAAATTAATGTATATAATATAATAAATAAACAATTTATTTAATAAGAGCAAAATAAATATCTGATGAAGAAAAGGAAGTTACTTATGACTCGACCGAATAATATATTATTATATAAATAGAAAAGAGTATTCATTCACTTGGTCACAGTTATTTAAATATGTTAAATAAAAATGATTTGAATATAATTAATAAATTATTTCCACATTTAGCTCTGTGACTTTTGACAGAAAAAATAATTTATTAATTATGTTCAAATCATTTTTATTTAATCTATTATTATATTATATCAGGAAACTTCACGTACTCACCAATAAAAATCTTCGATAATTATATAATGTAAAGTAAAAATTTCGTACTTATAAAATCTACATTTAACTGATTACATAAATAAAACCTAAACCGTTATAAACGTTTTATTTAATGGTGCGTTCTTGAAACCTTAAAAAATATGTATTACAAATTAATAGCTATTACAGCAAACTAAATTTCTGGTTAATTTTGTTAATGATGAAAATAAAGCAAATTCATTATGTAGTCTATTATGATGGGTGCTGAGAAAAGCTCAGCTGGTACTTACTACGTGACATGGGGCCTAAGGCGACCAAGACTGCAAATCCGCCTCTGCACAAAAGTATACATTTCGACAACAGAATGAACATTCTCAATTGTAAGTGCAGTCACCATTCAAAATGTTGTGTTTATTTATAATATTATTTCATCTTGACATACATTTAAATAGTCTTTAATTAATTATTACATTTCGTAATAAAATCATTGAGTTTTTACAACTATTTAATTTGCAAAATATTGAGTAAAGCAAGTTTCCCAGAATGTGTGAATTGAATTGCATTAATAATAAACTAATTTCAGTATGAGTAATTTAATTGGTTCTAGGATGTATCGATTTAAGTGATGATTAATATACAAACACACTGTGGTCTGCACACTTAGTTTTTTTCTAATTATTTGCGTAATCAGTAATCGTAATTCAAATCAATTATTAAATGCTACATTTAATTACGTTTATAATTTTTAATATATTGTACACTGTTGTTTTCATTAATCGAATATAACCACAAATGTGCATAATGATTTCAATTTAGTCCACAAAATATTAAATTACGTTGATAATAAGACCTTAGGCCGAACGATGGCCGTTACTCTTAAGAATATATATGTGTTTTAAATTGTTTCATACATTGTATATTAAATTATATATATATATGTATTCTTTTGGAATAAAGATGTATATATAAAAGACGTTTGGTCGAACGTCAATTCCAGAACAAGATCATATTTTACGTTTAATAACAAAATCAAATAATGTACATAATTGAGTTACTTGTGTAGAATAAAGATGTATTATTATTATTTTTTGTACTATCAAGATATAGGCCGAAGTTATCTACAAATTTCAGTGGACATTGTGTGTGACTGTTGGTATGGTGTTGTTTTGTCATTCCCAAAGAATTTCTTAACTATGCGACAAGTGTTAAGCATTACAGCCTTTTGCAATTTTATATAGGTGTGCTTTGGTTGATGTAGTAAATCTAATGTCGATTTTTAGGAATACCTCATATGGCTGACAGTATAATTAGTACAGTAATTACCTTTCACACCTCCATTGCTAGCTCCTCGTATTTGCTGATTTTATCCCCATGTGTTTTTCTTTTTGTATTTGTGATCCCAATATCAATTAAACAAGCTGACTTATTTACTTTGTCAATTAGTATTATATTATTATTATTAATTTGCTTTTTAAAGCGGACACTATCTCAGTCGAAGCTAGAATATAGTTACCGATCCTACACGTACGACTTTTGGGTTCGGTTCGGTGTATAAAGATAAAGTTTACCATATCCTATTTATACCGATGATAAAAACATTTTTTAATACTCACACATGGTTATCAGTATATTTTTAACCATATAACCAAGAAACCTTTGTAATTTCAAATTTTGGGAATAATCACACCATTCATACTACAATCCAGTCCTGGAATCAACCCCTACCTGACGCTTAACCTGCGCGCCATCGAAGTGGACAAAATACATTTTTTTATTTAGTCACAACTGGGTATCAAAAATCCACATTTTTTCTTTATAAATTACCAATTTTTTTGTCGATTTTAATTCAGATTAATTTTCTTTCATCTATATTGGAATCGCAATTTTTCTAAACAGAAACAAAATTTTCTTTATTACTCCAAGCCATTTTAATGTTCTCAGCGACTTCTGTTCACATGAAATGTTTTTAATGCAGGGAGTCCCTTGTTGCATAATTGTACGAATATAGTAAATATTCGTACATATTATTAAATAATTAAAGTAGCTGAAAATATATAGTAGAAAGCAATAAACGCAATACAACTACTCATCTATCTGCGTCTTTCAGTCTACCCACAATAAATGTATATTTTCCAAAGTAAATGATAAGCAAGGATCCCCAGAAAAATCTTCATTAAAATTCCCTCAAAACATAATAAGTATCCAGTTTTCGAAACTAATGATAAACTCTCAAATACATACTGACCTGTGTTATATATATATTGTAAGAATTTGATTTATTTATATTTATATAATAATCAATTAAATTTACAAAAATTAATAACACTATATTATACAAAAATTAAATAATCATTAAACAAAGTTTTGTATAACTGAAGTTTATATAATGACGCGTTAATGACGTAAAAACTATAGCCAGTAAATAAATTTTAGTTATACAAAGTTTAAAATCGAATAACGACGTGTAGCGAAGTAAAAGCCTTAAATCGTTCTGCCTAATAATTGAATATTTCATATAATAATCCATTTACTTGTAATTGGAAGAAGTGCATTCGCCGAATGAGGAGATCGTCGGTATTCTGTTTATTTTTTTTCGTTTGTTTTGTTTTTGGTTGCAAGTTGAGCACTGGAATCGTGGAATTAAAAAGACATTAGAGCTCATGATATTTACGGATTCGAGTGTAATATGCTTTAGCACAATTTTATTGTGGCGTGAGTAATTTCACTTATAAAATGCTGGAAAATTGGCATGGAAGGCTTTATAATTGTCTGCGAGATTGCTAATGAACTCGTTTCTTGATATTTTTTTATATTTTATTTTATTCGTTTATTTCTGATGTTTGTTTGTTTCTTTATAATGTAGAATGAAACGTGGAATATTGAAAATATATATATATATATATATGTATAAGTATATTAAAACAAAATCAACTAATAAAACAGATTAGATTGAATAACTTTAAATTCTCAACTAATTTCAGGTTATTATTTTTAATAATCTATTCATATTTATTTAATAATAATATTATTAATAACAATTTATTAGTGTTCATGATACATATTTCTTACACACGTCAAATCAATTTAATTTAGTTAATAATATTATAAAAAAAATACATAACAAATAATTAGCTTATACTCTTTATCAATTACTAGTCTTACACATATAAATATTGTTTATTAAAGAGTCAAACATATGAAAAATTATAAAATCTCTAAAAGAATTATTATAATGGCAACCTCATCCATTTATATCTTCATCTAATAGATATTCTTCCCAGCTATAGTAGGTTTTATTAATTAAAATATTTTTAAGTTTAGATTTCATTTTTTAAGCGGGAGCACTCTAATGGCCTCTGGGAGTTTGCTATAAAATATAAGTCCCCAATATCTTCGACCATTTCGTGTTTTTGACAGACGTAGTTTATTTATATATAAATTCTCGGCCTGCCTGGTTTCATAGTTGTGAACTGTAGATATGCTACCATAATTATTTAAATTCCTTACAATATATATATATATATATATATATATATATAACACAGTTCAGTATGTATTGAGAAAGAAGCGTTAAAATACGCAGTGTTTTGAACAATAGTCTGCAGTCATCCCGATATTTGGCACCAGCGATAGCTCTAATTGCACGTCTCTGGAGAGCAAACATTCGATGTCTGCCATAATGCATACGAACAAACCATAGCACATTAAGCTATAGCAGGTTCTGTAGTCTGCTATCTTTAAAATCTGTAGAGTAACTTGATCTGATAAACTCCTCAATAAACATATATTACGACAGAGTCTAGCAGCTAGTGTCTGTGTATTCTTTTTCCACGTCAGTGTGGAATCTATTTCTAACCCCCCCAAAAAATGTTTCATTTATAAACACGGTGGAATCGTACTCGAGCTTTCTCAGTGTGAAAACCATGTTCACTGTCTTAGTCTTGCAATTTATTGTGATTAAAACATGATATGGCCTCTGTGAGAGCATTATTGCTGAGGCTACTACTGGAATAAAATAGGGTGGTTTCGTCTACGTACATAATAGTCTTTGCCTCGTGTACTGTATTGGAAAAATTATTAATGAACATTAGAAACAGAAGCGGCCCAAGGGTAGAGCCCTGAGGCACGACCTGTTTCAATGATCATTTTTTAGAAATTACACCATCCACCTATCAGCCTGGTATCTACCAGTTAGATAAAATCTAATCAGTTTACTCTGAAGCCATAGCACGATGGCTTGCTTACCAATAAATTATGATCAACTCAATCGAAAGCTTTCGTCAAATAGATATATGTGGCCATAGATACTCCCTTATTCTCAAATGAATCCAGAATTGCTTCCGATAATTGTAAAATGGCATCGGTGGTGCTGAAACCCTGCCTGAAGCCAAATTGATTTGCTTTTAACAAATTGTAATTTTCTAAATGACATAACATTTGGATATACATAATTGTTTCAAACATTTTGGAAAATACGGGTATTAAAGAAATAGGTCTATAGTTGGAGGAGTTGGATTTGTCTCCTTTCTTATATATGGGTACCACCAATGCCACCTTCATCAGATCAGGCACAATACTGGATTCAATACAAGAATTAATGATGTTCGTAAGAGGGATTAGAATGGGATCCTTGTAGCTTTTTAATGGATCAACAGACCACCCATTCATATCTTTGGTTCTGCTATTTTTGAAGCCATTAATAATACCTCTTATAAAGGGTTTTCCAATAAGAATGATATGATTTCTTTCTTAAAAAAAACACACTTATTGTTAAGGAAATTCAAATGTTTTTTTATTTATTGTGAAGTACAATCGATACAATTAAGTTCTGAATAAAACGTTATTCTTATTATTTTCGAGCACTTTTTCCACTAAATCAAGTCGTATGTCATGAATAGCACGTTCAATATTGACTTGTAAAGCTTGAAGAGAGTCTGGTTTATTTCGAAAGACTAATAACTTCAAATAACCCTACAAGAAATAGTCTAATGGTGTTAAATCACAACTTCTTGGAGGCCATTCAATATCATAATTTCTTGAAATAATCGAATCTCCAAACTTTTCTCGCAATAATTCAATTGTTGCATTTGCTGTGTGGCATGTAGCCCCGTCTTGTTGGAACCAAATGTTGTCAAGATCAACTTCTTCCAATTTCGGCCATAAAAAGTTGGTTATCATTGATCTATACCGCTCTCCATTGACAGTAACGGTGTTACCATCTTCATTTCGAAAGAAGTACGGACCGAAACACCACACCAAACTGTTAATTTAGGTGAATGTAATGGTTTTTCTTGAATAATTTGTGGATTTTCTTCGCACCAGAATCGACAGTTTTGTTTATTTACCGCACCACTCAGATGAAAGTGAGCCTCATCGGAGAAGATGATTTTCTTAAAAAATAAGTTATCGTTTTCAAGTTGTTCCGAGGCAAAATCAGCAAATTCACGACTTTTACGGTGGTCCAGTGGCTTCAGTTCTTGAGTGAGAACAATTTTATACGGATGCAAACGCAAATCCTTTTTCAAAATCCACTAGATTGTGGTTTGAGACAGTCCCAATTGTTGAGAACGTCTTCGAATCGACAAATTACGGTCTTTAGCAACACTTGCCTGAACGTCAGCAATATTTGCATTACTTCGAGCGGTTCTTTGTCTTATTGGCACTTTAACATATTGAAAAGAAAATGTACGCTCACTATTTTCAACAATTCGACGAATAGCGAGCACACTTGGACGATTATTACGACCATAAAATGGCAAAAGCGCACGAAAAGTTGCAATTGGAGAACGATTATTTTGATAATAAAACTGAATAATTTGTAAACGTTGTTCTTTTGTATATCTCTCCATGATGAAATTGTAAACACTACTGAATACAATGAAAAATAAATGACAGATCATGACATATTACAAATGGCCGAAACGTCACTGCAAAATCATATCATTCCTATTGGAAAACCTTGTATAATATGAACTAACAATGTTTAAATTTTAAAACCCTTAATTAAAAAAATATGTTCTTTTTGTAAATGCATTACTTCAATATGTTTATTTATATTAAATTTAGTCGAGACGCAAATACCACAGGTCAATAGCCAATTAACAGATTTTATTTCTTATATATACATATATATATATACATATATATATATATACATATATACATATATATATATATATATATATATATATACAATTCAGCACTTATTTCTTAATATCTAGCAGAATCAATTGATAAATTAAATAAATTGAATTTGAAAATAATCAATTAATAAAATATTTTCTCTTTTGCTACTGTGACATTATGACTTACGTTACATAAGCACTTTAAAAAATGTCCAATAATGGACATTTGGTGTTGCATTACAATAACATATTGCATTCAATTGATGCTCGTTCTCAAGTAGATGATGGTTTTTCAGTCCTTCCATGTAACTCTGGCCACAGAATCTTATGGTTTCTGGGGCTAGATTCCGAATGATATAGTGACTAAAAGAATAATCAGTGTGTTAAATTTATGCTAAGAAGCCCAATTCATGACAAAATAGATAGTCTGAAAATATTCTGTCTTGAGAAAGTGTTCCGATTAAAATTGTGTAGGCACTCTCAATAAAACAAAATACATTTGTGTCTATTGTATATTAATTATTTTGTTATTTTGATATGTATATATAATATGTATATATATAGGCTATGGTAGTCACGTCGTTGGACAATCTTTATTAACAATTAAGTTTATAAGAACATAACAAAAATTGATTTCGAATAGCGCACAAAAAATAATTAAAGAACTATTATCGATTTTAACAACAATAGTTCTTTCAGCCTCAATTTAATATTATTCTAAAATTGGGTATTCAAGAATAAAAACTGTTACTACGATTTCAAATCAATATCAGGATAAAATTAGCTCCTAATAAACACATTTTTTTTTTCAAAATCAATCTCTTCTTACTCAATTCACAACATCCAATTCACATCCTCAGGGTTACTTATATATCACGACTCAAAAACCAATTTCGGTGATTAGGAAGTAGAAAAAAAAATGTCAAGGTAATAAACGCCTTTTCCGTTAAAAATTTCCATTTCAAAAAAAAAACACGCGTCCGACGCTCCTGCATAAATTAAAAGAGCAATGATCCAAAATTTTGGTTCACGCCAAACAAATTAAAAAACAATTAATGTACCCGTGTATGCTGTTTTTTTTTTCTATTTCTTCTTAATTCGCTTTGCTCGTTGTTTCTTCTTCTCGCATCCGCCAACAGGAAATGAGAGAATTATTCTAATAGGAATTCGCCGCTTCGGTGTAAAGATCTTGTGTAAACAGGATTTGTTTATGCGAGGCGTTTGATTGATCATTTCGGTGGAGCTGAATACAAGGACGGTTGAGGTTTTTTTTTTTAATATTCTATCAGTACTACCTAATAAATATATTTAAGGATCTGGTCGTATTTTTTTATGATAAACTCTCTTGCAATTATAAAATCGAGTCCATTAGAAAAACTTCTCCAAATAAGAGACTGTACACTTAGTGCCAATAACCAATTTACAGAATTGAAAAGTGATTTATTGTGAAATGAAACCATTTGCTAATGAAATTGAGGCAATTGAAAAAGAGAATGCTGTATTAATAGAAACTTTGTCTAAGCTGGAAATTAATAAGTCTAATGAACCTCCCGCGTTACCTGATAATATCATCAATGGAATTCAAGAACGCAATCGTCGCGCTAATAGTAGTATGTTATTTAATGTGTCTACTTCTGAAAAAGTACAGTTTTCTGATAAAATTGAAGATGCTAAAAACTATGTTAAAATATTAATTGATTCGTTAGCTGCCCAAGAAAATATTATGGTAAAGAGATTTCGAAACAGGCAATAAAAGTAATATTACACGACTCAAAAACTGCCAGTTATTTCTTAGGTTAGATTAGGTTGACTTAGGCCAATTAGGCCCATTGTGTCGCCACGTAGGGGAATGTGATTGTTTCTCCCATATATAACCTTCTATAACCAATTTGAGCTCTTGATGTAGTTGACCAAGCTACCCATCTTAAGTGGTACTAGTTCCGTCAACCCATCAAAGGCACATTCTTCATCCATGATAAATTTGAAACCGTTTATCACAGCGTCGTAATGGCCAACAGTTATTTCTTAAGGAAATCAAAACTTCTGAAAATCAATGAGTTATATCGAGCGTATAACAAAAATCGACGACGAAGTTGGCATTGGAAATCTAAAGTCATGTCTGAACTTAAATCACACGCGCACGGTTGTCATGTTGATAAGTCAATAACCCCTAATTTAACCGCAACCAGCATTTCACGCGTGTGATCTTAGTACAGACATGACTCGAGACTTCCAACGCCAACTTCGTCGTCGATTTTTGTTATACGCTCGATATAAGAATGCGTTTGTTAAGCCCGAGCTGACAATTTATCAACAAAAGCATCAAAAAACATTCGAGATAAAAGTTCATCTCGTACAAATGCTGGTGAAAATGATCTAACCTTAAAGTATTTTAATGGCAACTAAAGAATCCTCAACACACTGATAATGTTGAATCGTTCAATTTTTACTAACAGAACCTCCGTGGTCTTCGCACTAAAATTGCTAAATCATGTAATAACGCTTTTAGTTCATGTTTTGTTTTCAATATTTTAAATGAAATCTGGCTGAATGATAGTATCTTAGATGATGAACTGTTCCGAGATGATTATATTACATTTAATTCAGATAGAAAATCAGGAAGAGGTGGAGGAATTCTAATTTCAATTAAAAATAATATTCCGTGTGAGCGAGTTCTTGTTAATATGACTGATTTGAATATCGATCTGGTTGCAGTAAAAGTCAAATATCTGTCTTATTTTAAGATCGTTTGTATATACAGCGTGTTTCAAATTCGAGTCTCACCATGGGGATCTTGCTCATTATAAGAGATAGAGGGTAGGTTTATATTCGGCACTTTTGCAGAATTCCATGCTGATTAATACCCCGTTGAGAAAACTAGGCTAAGTTTCTTTGTTTTCAAGAAAAATCTTCTCTTTAATACTATAGAATAAATATTTAGAAGCGATGATTTACTAATTACCGGTGATATTAATTTTACGGCGAATTCTTCGTGGAAGGCCAATGGAGACTTTTGTCCAGAGCTTTCAACATTCCTCGTTTTTCTCAGCTTCAGAGACTTTCTTCAACATAATAATATCCCCAAGAATAACAATAATTTTTGGACATATTAATAACTTCCGACAAATTTAACTGCTTAGTGACTGGATAAGATTATCAACATCATCCTGCTTTATGTTTTGAAATGCTCCTAACAAGTGTTTCAAATTTCGCCCCTTCTGGTAGCCACAACATATTTGACTATAACTTTAAAAGAGCAGACTTGTCTTAAACGACCAAGAAGTTGAGACAACATGTAATGATTTTTATAACAGCATATATTTTGAATATTTTTATTATTCTCTATAAAGGTGATTTAACGTAAATAAATGAATTGAATTGAATATATAAATTATTGAATAGATATGTTCCTAGAAAGAGAATAGTTTGTAATACTATGCGTAGTACTAGCCATACGACGAATCTGTTCTATATAGTTGGTATTGGACTTCCGTAAATAAATAAATAAATTTTATATTGTAGTGTAGAGGCTTTTATTTGTTGAAACTTCATACTTTTTCGGATAAAATAAAACACAAAAGTGTATAGTTTCAATTTTTTTTTGCTTTATTGTTTCACGACAATTGTTTCGCCACACAGTGGCTTCTTCAGGCGAAGATGACAATGGTTGTAGAATTGTGGATTGGTTATTTATATATACCAATTTAACAATAATATGGTGGGAAATTAACATAACATATACAAAACAAAACATATTTTTTTACGATAATTTACATGTGTGTTTATAACTATTACAATTATCTAATTAAAAAATGTTTAACAGTGGTGAATTGTTTAAATCTTTTTGTTCATTTAAAAGAATTCCTTTTATTAAATTTATTAATTTCTGAGGTTTTTAGCAGATTGAGTCTCTGACTTTTTTCGCAGATATGTAATATTTCGCAGTTATCGTTGAATGTGTGGTTATTGTTTAACGGTGTTCTGCATACGTGGACTGTATTTTTCTTTAGAAAATAATTTTTATGTTCTTTTATTCGTTGTTCGAAACTTCTTCCCGTTTGGCCTACATATACTTTCGGACAATCTCCGCATGTGAGTAAATATACCCCTGATTGTTTTAGTATATCAGTGCGGTCTTTAGAATTATTGATAAATCTGTTCAGGGGGGAACTTGTTTTAAATGAGGTTTTTATATTAAGTTTTCTAAAGATTTTTCTCAATCTTTCTGATAACTGCCCAATATATGGTAAAGATATATATTGTTCTTCTTCTTTATTGTTAGGAAGTGACGGAAAGATTGATGCAATGATGTTTTTTCTGTTTATTTTTTTTTTTGAAATTATGTTGTCAATTATTTCTGAACTAAAACCGTTGTTTTTAGCAATTGTGTAAATTCTATTGAGTTCTAAATTGTAATTTGTTTGTCTATCGTAAAGAGTTTAAACGCTGAAAATAATATATCCTCGAACCCAGTATGATTTTAGTCATTTGACGTAATTAAATAACACCAGGTATAATAAATTACAAGGGTTTGACTCTTAACATTCCACATAGGATTATTGAAAGATTTTCAAACCATTTCAAAAGTTTATACGAAGTATGCTTAAAAATTCGAATAACATTAAATACTAAATTAATATTATCCAAATTGCGTTTAAACAAATTAAACGGTATTAAACGGTATTACTAATACAATAATCAATAATAAAAAACGGTTTAAATAGTTAGAAAAATATATGTAAATTCCCAAAAATAACAACGATTACAAAAAATAGTTTAAATTAGACTTTCTTAATGGCTTATCACAACAAATAAGAAATTATTTATATTAAATATCACTATTTAGTCTTTCAGTGTCTATTGTAATCTCGCTGCAATTGTTTCACCATACTGTGGTCCCGTCTTCAATTATCAACCTCATCAATCAAATAAGAAATTGTCTAAATGGCTTTGATTTCAACATTATAATAACAAGTCCCATAAACTTGGCGAAACTTAAACTGTGTGCTTAATTTTATTAAGCTTACAGTTTAAGGTTTATTTTGTGTGCTTAATTTTATTGCACAGAAGTGTACAGTACATTATTATAAATTTATGCACACATCAATACAACGCGAAATACAATAATTATATATAGAATACACTTTTTTATACAAATTGCTACTTCAGTGATAATAAATTTTAATATATTTAATATATAATATATAATTTTCTATATTATATTATATTCTCCCATTGGATTTATTCACAGTAATGATGAAAGTTTTTTTTCAGTGCGATGAATAATCGGCATTTATTGGATATGAAGAACAAGAAAAAAAAAAAAAACAACAACAGCCGACACATGGATTTACTGGTATATAAGTTTGATGGATTGGGTCATGATATCATCTAGAAATCTTAATCCGTTTAAGAATGCTTTGTGTCCATATCACACGAGGTCCTTAAACGCGCTTTGTGAGCCCGTCACTGTCAGCCGGATGACTACTCAAATTCCGCCCCAAAAAATTACCAAACAAAAAAAAAATGATTATGTATAGTAGCGAGTAAACAAAATTAGAATCGAATTTATGCGTTCATTTCCAGTAATTTTTCATTATATAATTTTAATTTATTGCGACTGCTGTAGTTGTTTCAATATACAGGGTATTTTTGTGTTTAATTTTATTTTATCAAAATCTATACGATAGAAAAACCATTAACACGAGGTGAAGATTTTCCCATACAAATCCCTATGAGGCATAATTGAAAAAAAAAAACAGTATCAATACTTCAACAGATGTTGTATTTCGAAACAATTATACTGATCTTTATTCCACAATAAAGCTGTGAAGCTAATATTCAAAATATTTTATTTTTAACATCTAAACGATGTAGTATAATATATTTTATTATAAAAAGTACAAAAATGATTAAAAAAAAATCAATTCTCTATTTTTATAATCTCGCGAAACTTGTTAATAAACATATACATAACAACACTCCCCCCATAGCGTCGTGAAAAGCACTCGAAAGGAAAGAATTTTACGTTTTAATTATGTCTGGAGGGTTCGCCCCTGCAGGGGAGGGCGGCTCGTAATTTCCCACTTGAAGTTTTCGTTCGGAGTTCAGCACGCCACACAATTAAAACACGCAGAAATATTACAACTGCAATTCTTAATCATGAAATTCTTGGGAATTTTACGACATTTTTTTGTTGTCGTAATGTTTCGTTTCGTCAGAAGAGGACGGAGAACGAGGGGTGCGTTCGCCGTTAAAACGGGCGCTGTTTATCTGATGTTAAATATTTTACCTTCGCTCCCGCTCCTCACAATGTTAATATACATTTTTTATTAAATATATTTATTCAGTTAATATCAATTATGATAATAATTTAATAAAATGTTCAACCACTATTCATCTTAGTCGTCTACTTTATAATCGTTGTATTGTAATGTACCCCAGTACATATTATAATAATAATATACATTATTATTACTATTATTATTATAATAAAAATTTCGTGTATATATTTTATATATTATTCGATTATTGTAATCTATTTATGTAAATAATATTAGCTGTTGCAAATTAAGGAACTTATTATCTCATTCGCACAGATAACATTGGAACAGCAAATAAGTCATTAACTCTAAATTCAAATATTCTTCATTTTCAAATCATATCATAAATAAATACCATCAATGTCTGTCCGCGAAATCTCTATCCTTATATAAATATTTTTCATTTTGTTATTTACATCTTGCTTCCCAATGTTATTCGTGCTTAATTAGATTTTAATATATTATTATCGCCCAAAAAGGGAGGGGTTGTTCTGTAGTCGAGGAAACCAACTTCACCTTTTTGGAGGAGATATTCTCCGGCATTCAAACTGTACAGTTCTAAATATCAGCGCTAAAGCCCAAAAAGTGTATTCAGCATTATTTAATAAACAACAGTCGTAAAAATCGTGTAAAGTTGACTTAAGTTCTTCACAACTCAGCCAAGGGAATAAAAAAAGGAATCAACTGACTTCTGTCATCAAATGTTAAATTAATGAAACCAGAAGTCACGTTACAGTATCGTCAACGATTTGGGCAATAGATTAATTAAGTAAAACAAAATCAATTGGTAAATGCGAAAATAGTAAGGCAATATATTGCGTTATCTTCCATTTATAATAATAATAAATTTATTGCCCAACAGAATTATTTACAGGACAAAAACAAAACGTGGGGCTAAAACCTGTGACCTAATTTAACAAAAGCTGGCAAATTTACATGCATTAAAATATTCAATTCATACCCTTTGATACATTTTTTTATTTTCACAAATTCTTCCAGCTTGTCGTAATTCATAAAGTGACTTTTAAAGCAAACATACCTTATTTCCATTTCGAAGTTCTTTCAACATTTATGTGAATGACAAATTTCTAGCTGTGCTCTTTTGATTTCCTATAATGATTGAATTAATCGAAAACACGATTTGCTTTTACAAAGTTTGTTCCTGTTCGTTCCAGCTTGTCGTAATTCATAAAGTGACTTTTAAATCAAACATACCTTATTTCCATTTCGAAGTTCTTTCAACATCTATGTGAATGACAAATTTCTAGCTGTGCTCTTTTGATTTCCTATAATGATTGAATTCATCGAAAACACGATTTGCTTTTACAAAGTTCGTTCCTGTTCGTTCCAGCTTGTCGTAATTCATAAAGTGACTTTTAAATCAAGCATATCTTATTTCCATTTCGAAGTTCTTTCAACATCTATGTGAATGACAAATTTTGTACGGCCAAAACCATTCCATTTGAATGACAGAGTTCGTACGACCAAAATTTTATTTTTTTGTAAGCCAAAATGTTGCAGATCCTAAAGAGAAATTAATTAATAATTCAATTGTGTAAATTAATTGTTATCAAATTTCGTTCTATTCGATTTAAAAATATTAATTTGTAAATTAAATTCACTTGGTTTTGTTTCACTTATTTGTATTTTATTTTCTACTAGTTTCGGCTTGACGCCATTATTCAATTTACTTCAAACGTTGTTTGTATTGAATTAATAAACGAATTTAAAGCCTCAGTTATTAACAATTTAAAGCAGACTTTCGACTATATTTCTTCTTCCTTGTTTTCCTGTGTTTTTTTTTCTGTCTGTTTAATTTTTTTAAAGAACTCTTAAGGGCATTTTCCCTTTATTTAGGCAATCGCGTAGCAATTTCCCTTTTCGCAGCGCCGCGCCGGGGCGATATCAATAAAACATTATGCAAATTCGGTCTATTTTTAATGTTTGCAATTGCCCGAGTTCTCCCTTAGAATAATAATTGGAGATTTCCTTTCCCGCTCGCCCTCGCCCCACCCCGGCCCTTTTCCATTAGGGAATTACGATTCATGCCGAATGTATTTTTTATTTAATTTCATTAATCGAAACACATATATATTTAAAAAAAAAGAAAGTAGACAACAAGAAAAGGACAATAACATTTCCTACGTTTATTATAAAAAAAAATGTATTAATATTAGTAATTGGTGTACTAATAATTATATTTAATTAAAATTAAAAACAATTATCTTCTGTCGAGCAAATTTCTAAGCCCGATATTACTGAAACGTGTGGATTCAAATTCCATTTTATCCCCCTTCTAGCTGTGCTCTTTTGATTTCCTATAATGATTGAATTCATCGAAAACACGATTATTATTATTATCTTAGTCACTTTTACATACCGCTATCGGCTGGCCTCCTTTATCTTTTGCCTCGAAATTTCTTTGCTCATAGCCATCCTTTTACAGTTTCTATTCCTGAGCATTTCCTTGGCGTCCTTGTGAGTCTCGTCCTCCCATATTGTTCTTGGTATTCCCTTAGGTCTCGCTCCTTGCATTCTCCTGTTGATGAGCTGTTTTGGCACATTCTAATAACATGTGCAGTCTATTGTAATCTTTTGATCTTGATTTTCTCTAATAACATTGGTTCCTTGTAATAGTTCCTGATTGTATCTTGATCTCCATATATTATGTTCATGTATTGGGCCTAAAACCCTTCTTAGATTCTTCCTTTCGAAGACTTGTAAATTGTTTGCTAACTTTTGGGTTAACGTCCATGATTTAAAAGCCGTAACTCATTATAGGTCTTACAATTGTTTTAAATATCTGAATTTTGATGTTCCTATGGATGTCTTTAGATTTAAATATATGAGCTAGTCCATAGTAGGAATTATTCTCTTCATATCTCACTGATCTGGCTGCCATCCTCTGTCAGTTCCATTCCGAGATAGACAAATTGTGTGACTGCCTCTGTATTATCTTTCGAATCACCATTTATGATTCTGTTCGATCTTGTCTACAACATCATTTTCGTTTTTTCTAGATTTACTCTTAGTCCTAATGGTTTTACCGCGTCATTTAATTGCCCATAGTCTTTGCTTTCCTCCTTGTTCGGCTTATGATTTTAATATCATCCACACAGGCCACCAGTTGTATTGATTTATTTATCAATGGATTAGACCTCCCTATTTCCGTTTTTCGTATTGGAATATGCCATACGAACAATGGAAATATGATAGGTGCCAGTTTAAATAGTGTTGCGGTCAACCCATATCCGTGTTTTGAGCCGTGTGTAACTTTAAAGGATTCGGTTAGCTGCTTTAGTATACTAACGTAGGCCTGTGAGTTAGTTAATGTGGCTCGTATTAGTATAATTATTTTCGTTGGCATCTCAAATTTGTCCAAAATGAAGCACAGTTGCTCTTTGTTGATGGAGTCATATACTTGGCGGAAATCTACTAAAATAATGTGTACATCCACATCATACAGTCGATGGTAGATCTTCCTTTTCGAAATCGTGCTTCATACTCTCCCTATTATTTCTTCTGCGTAGGGTTTTCAGTCGTTGTGTAAAGTATATATGAATGTACTATTTGGCACAAATAAATGATTTGATTTGATATTTCAACAACAACAAAAAAATATGTGTAATTACCTTATATCCATTACACAAGAGTGATATTCCGCAATAATTTCTCACCCTTCTTGTCTATACGATATATTATAGACTTATTTCACTATGATGGTATAATTTTCCTCTTTCCATTTCTTTTGGATTAGATTATGTAACCCAGTAACCAAAATATCGCCTACATTTTTTATGATTTCCGATGGTACATTGTCAATTCTCGGAGCTTTTCCATATTTTAACGCCTTTATTGCGCCCCATATTTCATCCCTGCTTGGCAGTTCCATTAAGGATTTCTTCTTGTAGTTGCCATTGTTGATTACTTTTAGTCTGTTCAGTGTTTTGTAAAACATTGATAATGATCACATGGTGATCGAAATGTACATCTGTTAATAAATAAATAAGTGAAGAAAAGTGTACAAGGTGTTTTCATATTTTTTCCATTTGTTATTTAATATAATTTGAATACAGACAAGCAGAAACAACGACGGTCGATAGCCATTTTCTGAGGCTTAACAATTTGTAAATGATTGTAAATATTGTGACATAATTAAATTGAACTATCAGATATAAAGATTTTTTTGTCGAGTTTTAATTTATATACATTATTTCGGCAATATTCAAAGTTGTGTTTACACACGCATACGATCCGCTTATGTACTTTTCCGATACTTATCTATTACACACCGGTTATTATATTTTATGATAATTTTATCAATGCACAGCTTGTGTAAATAAACTTTTTGGGGCTCCTAGTAGGACGCTTGAATCACATTTAATACATATAAATAAGTTAAATAGCACATACAAATACAGTAAGGGTTTTCATTAATTGAACATATATACTGAGCATTTTTTAACAAAATCTCATTGGGATTTGAGAATTTTTTTATTTGGTGTTAATGGTTTTTGTATAGTATGAATTTTAATAAAATTAAAAATATATTTAAATTAGAGTTTTTTTGTGTGTTATTTTAAAATAACTTAGTAAATTAGAAAATTACCAACCTGTTTCACTAACATCATGTCTAGGAGAAATGTATGAGTCACTTTTCAAGGCCAGGCTAATACATGTTCTTGAGGAACGACAACTAATTAGCTCCTATCAAGCAGGCTTTCAAAAAGGCTTCTGTACCACTGACCAATTAGTTACAATAGACCACATAATAAATGAAGCATTCTGTGAAAGAAAACACGCACTTGCTGTTTTTTGGCTTTTGATATCATTTAGGGTAAGCAATCCTAATCAAGTAGAACCAGTAGCTTCATAACAAATGAAACATTTAGAGTCAGAATTTATCTAGATATATATATATATACATCTTTATTCAGACTATATGAATAATTACAACAATATAACAATATAAATAATTACAATACATGTAGGTGTTAGTCTGTCTGGACTATCAACCAAAAGTCTTTCTGTCCTGTCATGAATTTATGATAAAGTTAAAGGAAAATCTATGCTAGCTAGCTGAACTGTCCTGATGATATGCGCAAATGATTTAATGATTGGTAATGATAGGATTTTTTGTATTTAGGAGGGATATTAGGGTTACGGGGAATACAAGATTTTGTAAGAAGGGGTAGGTTATCAGAATTATTTGCAAATTTTTTACTTAACGCTAATATACGCTGGCTATTCGTTGGAGGGATTGTGGAGTAGGTTGTTGGGATATATCTAGATTGTTTATTCAAAAAAAAAAAAACGTAATTCCGCATGGATCGGTACTGAGCGTCTTATTAGTTAACACAGCAATAAGCAATATCACTGACAACCTACTACCAGACATACGCCACTTCTTTATACAGACAACCTGGCTAATAACTACAGTGAAAAAAGAGGAAAACTGTATTGTTATTATTATTATCTTTATTTACGGAATTCACGTAAAATGCGGATAACAATTAATAAATTAAATAAGCAGATATTCTTCAATACTATAAAATTCATTTGCATATAAAAAGTTAAAGAATTTTTTTTTTGAACATTTTTAATCCGTTATAAGGTTTTATTTTATTAGGCATTTTATTATAAAAAAATAATACTCTTATAATTCAAACAATTTTCCGTAACAATCTGTGATAAGGAACATTATAGTTTTCCTTATTGCATGTATCATATATATGCTTGATTTCATGTTCCGTGAAAAACTGTTTGTATTTATAAATAAATCTTAAACAGTCAAAAATATAAATTGAATAAAAAATAAGTAGGTTGTGTTTTTTTCAATTAATCAAGTAAAGGTACATGGTGTATTTGTGTTTGGAGCACAAAAACATGCGAATAATATTTACTGTGTCCCCAAAATTGAATTCCATATCTAACATGAGCAATGAATACATTATTATACAGTAGTTTAAAGCAATTTTGTGTTATTACATCTATTAGTTTTCCCATTGAGTAACATATATTTTTTTATATAGTTTATCTACATGTTCATGCCATTGCAAATTTTCATCAATGTGGATTCCTAAAAGTTTTATTAAAGTCCAAGCAGGGACAACACCGTTCATTATAATTACAATGAAACTAAACAAGGAACATTTCTGGCAATGATGAATAAAATTCGATCAATCCCTTTTTCCAACTGCAAAAAAATACTTACACTGTAAGTTTTACAAATATCTATTGAATCAAGTTCTTCCCGAGTATTTATCCCGCCGTTTATTATAATATTTTATGCCTATCGCTTTTAAAAATAATACTGATGAGGGATGAAATCCCGAAACACGTGTCTACAGATTGCCTTATAACTATTATTTGTTGTTTCCTTTCATTAAATAATTTCGACTCAAACCGTTGCAATTCGCAGTATTACTGCTATGCAACAACAAATATCTATTGTGTAATCCAATGTCCGGCGGGGTAAATGCTCGGGAAGTAGTTGTTTCAATAGATGTTTGTAAAACTTACAGTGTAAGTATTTTTTTGCAGTTTGAAAAAGGGATTGATCGAATTTTATTGATCATTGCCAGAAATTTTCCTTGTTTAATTTCATTGTAATTTAAATAACTGCAAACGTGTGAATCATCTTTGTTTCATTTTATTTATAAATAATATATATTGTGTTTTATCAGTACCTAATGATAGATTATTATTATGAAACCAATTTTGTAGTTTGTTTACAAATTTTTCACATTCAGCACTTAATTGCTCAATATTGTTTGCTCTTATGATTAAAAAAAGTATCGTCTGTGTGTTTACTACCGGTAACATTATAAACAACATTATTTATGTAAATAATGAATAACAAAGGGCGTAGAATAGTTCCCTGCGGAATTCCTTTAGTAATTCTATTACCCTCTGAACGTACTTTGTTACCATCTAGAATTATCTCCACAAATTTTTGTCTATTGTTTAAGTAGGACTCGAACCAATTCAGAGCAGTACCTCTTATACCTTATCTCTCGTGTTTTTCATGGAGTATAACATGATCAATGCAATCGAATGTTTTTGATAAATCAAAAAATATACCACATACTTGTTCTTTCTTTTCAAAAGTTAATAAAATGCTATTTATGTAATCGCGCAAGGCTGTTCCTACGCTTTTTCCTAGAAAAAATCCACATTGATGTTCACTTATTAATTTACATTTTTGAAAAAAAGTTAGTAAAGGTTTGAATATTAATAATTATATAATTTTTGCAAATTTAGATATGAGGCTAATAGGTCGGTAGTTTATTTCATTTGTGTTCCCTTTTTTATCAGAGAGAATTTAATAAATTCCAGAGGTGAATGAATAATTAATAATGTTTTAAAGATGATTTTTTAAATAATAAAAGCTATTGTATATTAAGTCTGCTGGGACGCCATCAATACCTGAACAGTACTCATTTTTCAGTTCCATATCACAGATAACATTGTATAGCTCTGCATCGGTAATAGGAACAAGGAAAAAAGTAATATTATTTTGAGGAAAAACTAAATTAAAATTTGTTTTACTGATTTGTAGGCTGTTAGTAATATTTATAAAAAACATCATTAAATCTATTAGGTAATTCAGTACTTTGTATAGTTTTTCCTCATTTATCACTTTCTAAAACATATTTAATAACCGTTAGTTATAATGAAATTACTTGATTTTGTTTTACTAAAATGTTAGTTAAACATAATTCGGTTTTGGAAATTAGGAAGGCGCTAAAGCGGGATTAGCCAATTGTACATAATATGTATGATTTTTGGAACTTTTCTATAACGTCAGCACTTATTACCTGATTTAATGATGAATTTGTATATATATTTAGTTGTTAAAAAAATTGTAGGTTCCTCCCTGAAAAGGAGAGGAGAGAGGAGAGACCAATGGTCTAAACAAGTCGGAGAAAATAAAAATAAGTGAGACAAATCAAGTGTTTTAATTTTAATTAAATAAGTATTAGAAGAAGAACGTTGGATATTATTAATTTTTCTTGCATTTAAACTACACGATCGGCGTGTTTCCGCGTTATTATGAATCACTTTTTTATTTCGCTGGAAATAATGCAAATGACATCAGTTATTTTCTCGTTGCATTTATGCAAATCGGGGCCCATCGTGCCCCCATGACAAGTATCGATTATTAATTAATATTTCATTTCGGCGGCGGCATTACAATTGTAAATTTATTGAATGATGCCCCGAACATTTCTGCTGCGTTATTCAAATTTCCCTCCCCGGAACTCATTACTTATTCATATTCAACAGATTACGAAAGAAAAAATATATATAGATATATATATAGTGGGATATAACTGAATTACTGCTATGATGGAAGTATATATATATATATATACTTACATCTTTATTCCTTACAAGGGTACATTTTTTTTAACATTTTTAACAATTTATTTAAACTTTAAACAAATGTTCTTGTAGGAATTGGCTATCGGCTGGAAGCCTTTCAGCCAGATGGAAATATATATTTAAGAAAAATTAATTTATGGGATATTAAAAAAGATATAGAAATTACCTACGTTAACCATTCAAGATATTAAATTCTTTTTTGTTCTTCTAAACCTGAAACTTTAATATAATTATTGGCTTTAATATTTAGACATTGATGATATATCAAATATAATTAAAAACGATAATAATTAAAAATAAACGTTATTTATTTATTTTGAAAAATAAATATAAATCTTGATAAGTTTGCTTTAACAAATCTAATATAATTGTTAAAAAAAACGTTATTATTTATTTATTTAGAAAAATAAATCTAAAGCTTGATAAGTTTGCTTCCGAAATTTCAACAAACTTCCGGCGTTTTCATCAGTTGGCCGAAGTTGTCTCACGAGTAGCCAGGAATTTACAATTGACACGTCAATGAGGTACGAGAAAATTGGCTTCAAAGTGCCCACCAAAATTTCCATAAAAATGCGAATTTTAACGAATGCAAAATTATATTTCCTAATAATAATATCCCAAAACGATACAAACAAAATGTTATGGCTTCATAACAGCCTTGTCCATAAGTACCCATGCAAATAAGATATTTATAGCAACAGGTGAACTATTACCTCCACTCAGTTTTTCATTCAACACAACTGAAGGAAACAACTCAGCGCCTAACAACATATCTATTCGACCAGATCTACCAAAGGTAGGGTCCACAAACTTTAGATTTTCTACATGCTGCCAGTTCGCTAAATGGACAAAAATAGCGGGCATGTCTTCACAGATTTGTTTAAGCACAACTGAAATTATATGTAGCGGTGGTTCCACTTACCCATTAGGTTTGATAATGCATGAAGTAGTTTCGATTGAAGTAAATTCGTAACTGCATTTACACTAAACCGTGAATAGGTGTACCTGTAGGAATTATTTGCAACCCAAAACGTTGTGACCAATATCAAGAAGTACTCACAAAGTTTAACTATTACCGCGCCCATCGATCACATCTACTAATGCTGATGATAGCAAGATAGAATTATTGCTTGTGGTATTTGTCAAAGATTTTATTAACTTTGAAGAATTTACCCGAGCTGAATTGCTAGTCGAAGTCGCTGTAAATTTGTATGCTGAGCGTTTTTTTTTTTTTTAATGCACAAGAGCATTCAAATTCAAGGACGTCACTTTGAGCATTTAATTTAAGGTTGCGGTTTAGTAGAAAGAGATAGCTATATAGTAAAATGGAAATAATCGTTTGAAAAAGAGCCATTCTTTTGGATTTAATAATATGAATATGTATTTACATTTTTTAACTACCAAGTATAAAGTATCAGCCTAAATAACAAATAAATCGTTAATTTTCGTGTATTACGTCAATTTACTAGTTCAAATTAGAAAAGAAAATTGTAAGATTAATAGGTCATGTCTGCTAAGTTATTTGAATGCAGAATTTAGTGAAATCCTTTAAATTTTCATTGCACAAGTTTTTATTAGCAAAAATATAATTTGAAATTTGCTATACATTTGATCAATTTTCATTGTTTTTCATAATTGATTTTCACACAAACCAAACATTAAAATAATTTTTAATCTATCTAATGAAATTCCTGTTTGTTTTAAGATTTCTTTAATGTATAATACATTATTGTTCATTGATCACAACAGCAATCTAACTCGAATTACTGATTGCCAATATTTATATAGCTATCTCTTTCGTCTAAACCGCACCCTTAATTAGAAACACTGATGCAGAAAGGCCAGACGCGCAATCTGTTACGAATAAAAATAATCTTTCAATAAAAATCATGTGTATTTTTATCGCTAGATTTTTTATCGAATAGCAATTCAGCTCGGGTTCCGGTTTGAAATTTCAAAGTTGTACATCGCCGAACCTATTATGAGTGCAGCAGGGGACAAGGTGATGTCCCCTTAAGAAACTTTTTTTGCACGATGCGTATTTTTCGAGTAATTTTGATTTGTCAGGTGAAATGGTACAGCCAGTATATATTACAAAAATTGTAATCACTTCCCAATAATACGGGGACACTTACTTAATCTTGGCCAAAAAATTGTGTTTTTCGATTGTTTTTTAAAAAGGCATAATCATTTTTTACCTGTTGACTTTTGTCTATGTTATTTATTCATGTTTGAAGAACATTTTTTCACATAAAAATGAGCTATAAATACTGAGTAACAGCTACGATTGCTTCATAATGCATACCGCACATGCGATTATTTAGCTAGTTTAGGCGGCCAAAAGTTACAACCATTTTTTTTTGTCTCATTTTGGTACGGTAAACTGCTACCAACTGGTTCATTTTGTCAACGCCACCCATTCCTTGACTATAATTTGAAAAAGGTTTGGGTTGCTTGACTGATAATTTACTCCTACTTTCACATGATCATCTGGTACATGTTCCTTATTCAATATTATCATAATTTGTGATATACTTTATTGTCTTGTTGTCTTTCCATCTGATAAGTGAAATCCTGTTGCTATTGTTAGTGCAATATTCATAATATCCTCTAGGTTTTTTGTTCATTATTTTTTTCTCAGGCAGTGTACTTTTTCCAGTTCAGGATGGAAGAATTGTGCACAATATCCTAAATCTGCTAGAGGAGTCAGCTATGAACTGGATGAAAAATAGTTATTAAAAAAGAATTTGTATCCTTTATGCGGTATAATACTAGATTCATTTATAAGACCATGTTGCCACCAACTCCAAATAAATTCGTCTTTTGTGAAGATTTTACAGTGTAAATTTCGAATGACACCATGTAGCCATTACTCGAACAAAGATCCCAATTCTTAAAACCAAACCTTATAGGTTTCCCCTCGATAAATTGTTTAGAGTAGTGTTTACCATAATAAGGTATCATACTCTCATTTATAGACATTTTTTCTTCCCTTGCAATTTGAAACTTTTATTGAGATAATTTATCAGAGGCCTCAACTTATATAAACGGTCGTCCTTGTCAATATTTGCGTTGTCATTGAGATGAAAGTTTCTTAAAATTTGCTCAAACCTATTGAGCCTTATGTTGTTTTGAAGTATAGGAGGAATGTCAGGTAAAGTCGACCAAAACATTCTCTTATTAGGATATTTCGCGTATCCGGAAAGCAAAAGGCCGCCAATAAAAACAAACGTTTCATCAATGTTTGGATAATTATTTTTTTGACCTGAATAAAGGTTCGTTTGATCCAGCATATATGACAACCATTCATTATCAAAGAAATGTTGAAAAAAAAATCTTTTGGGCTTATACGTTTCTTTGCTTCTTCTGAAGGTGATACTTCAGTGCAATCCGTATGAATATCGAAAGTTGGTTTAGATTCAGTCCATTTGAGTTCAGTATTTTTTTTCAAATGTCTCATTGCTTTCAGTGCCCACGCAATCATATTTAGAAAGTGGTTCATCATCACTATCCAATTCAAGTGATGGTTACTTATTTTTTACGAGTCCGCATTTCACCAGTAGTTTTTAACATTTGGGATCGCAAGCAATTCAAATCAGCAGTGTGTTCGTCATCACTAAAATCTTCGTGAATATCGGTGACATTCCCGTCAACTGCTGGTTCGGCATAAATTTCAATTTCCTCATCACTTTCGTTCTTTTCGAGCTCTTGCAATAGTTCTTCAAGTGATAACCTAGACAAAAATATTGTTACGTAATAATAAAAATGTCTATAGATCAGAGTATGATACCTTATTATGGTAAACACTACGTCAAACAATTTATCAAGGGGAAACCTATAATGTTTGATTTTAAGAATTGGGATCGTTGTTCGAGTAATGGCTACATGGTGTCATTCGAAATTTACACTGGAAAATCTTCACAAAAGACGAATTTATTTCGAGTTGGTGGCGACATGGTCTTGTCACTAAAAAATGAAGCTAGTAATCCACCGCATAAAGGATACAAATTCTTTTTTAATAAATATTTTTCATCCAGTTCATTACTGACTCATCTAGCAGATTTAGAATATTGTGCACAATTCAGGATGGAAGAACTAGAAAAAGTACACTGCCTTAAAAAAAAAATAATAATGGACAAAAAAAACGTAACAATATTTTTGTCTACTAGAGTATTCATAACGTAACAAAATTTTGTATTTGCGTCATATATTTGATCGTTACAACAATCACAGAATCTAAGACAAAAAAATAATATCCATTATGAACTTTTTCGAAATTTTATTGCTTTAACATTTGTGCATACAAATTAATTGATACTGATTGAAAATAATTATCTGTAAAACAATAAAAAAAATAAATAAAACTTACCCGTCGCCTTTCTTCTCGTACATCATAAACATCGTAAACAATTGCACACCTTGTTATTAAAATATTCACCGCTCTTAAATTATTTTTCAATACTAATCTGTAAGTAGGCCTACGTGCATTGCAAATTGTAGGTTATGTTATAACACGTGTTTTTCGTGAAAATAACGGCGATCATTTTAACGACCACTATGCACTAATGGGTTAATACTTCCATTATAATTCAATTACAACAAACATTCTTTCCAACTTAAAATTTCTAATAACAACGACAAGAATTAACCAAATAATAAATGTTATTTACGGCTCGGATGGTGTTTGTGCTTGCGGACTTTCGAGAGGTGCATAATGCCGGGGCAAATAACACGGACCACTTTAAAGTTCGCTTTAGACAAACTACAAACTTTCCGCCCCGCACTCGTCGTTGCAAAGAGGGGGAGGACTGGGGGGTTCGGTCGCGCCCTTAATAGCGCATTTTCACATTTTCTTACCAAAACATTTGCGACTAAACGCAATTACTGTATTTTCCGCACCTACTCAAAAACAACCGTTACACGAACGGAAAATTGCCGGGAAAGTTTATAGTGAATTGTGTGAATGTGTCTTGAAAGTTTCCCCACTGCGACTGTAATAATATTACACGTATTACGGGATTGTTTTAAAAAAAATGTTGGTTAAATGCGATGTGTGTTTCGTCCAGTCTGAAATTTAATTTAATTTTAAATTAGATGCGGTGTGGCTTCATTTTATTTTCGACTGAATTTCCTTCATATTGAATCGTAAGACAAAGCACTGAGAGACAGATTTATTTTGTGTTTGAAGAGGAAGGGTTCAAATAACCCATTAATATCTCTCTCCGTATCTTTTGATGCTTTCAAATTTAATAGGAAACATATACTTAATACTTATATATTAATAACAATATATTTCGTAAAGCTGTTACTGGGGGCCTATTCTCAACTTCGGTGCAATGAGTCACTGATACATAATGTCACTCGAATTTATGTCACCAAAAAACGGTGCAATCGCGTGGATCCTATTCTCAGCGCGCGGTGAGTCGAGCAATCTCATTCTCAGGGGTATGTTAAAGCCTAGTGGCTAGTAAAGGGTGTGAATGTTGCAGCGTGGATGAAAGAGAAATGGGGTGAAGTAGAAAGGCAGAAAAGACAAGGAAGGATCGAAAATAATGTGTATAATCTTATGTATAGCAGCTTGCAAGTTTATGGGAAATGAGCCCGAAATGGACCCGAGATTACAGAAGGTGGTATTAACCAGAGCTAGGTGTGGGACGGAGAAGAGGAAAGGAAAGGTATGAATGGGTGAAAAATATGGTAGGTGTGTGCAGTGTAAGGAAAGACATGGACACATTTAGAATGGGAATAAGAGACATGGACGTAAAGGAATGGTAGAAGTATGGATGCGAGAGGATGAAGCTAATGTAAACATTTTGATGAGATTAGGGTGGGAAAGGGAGAAAAGTTCTAAAATAATATATGAATGAAGAATAAATAAAGTTTAAGTTGTTTATTGATATATGTATATGTAGCATAGGGAATGCCAATAGGTCTTTTTTTATTAATAACATTTATAATCTAGTCTTACTGGACTATCCACTAACGGTGTTTCTTCCCTTTTTCTATTAATTATATTACGTATATATTATATCCACAGTTACAATGGATGGTTACAAATTACAGTTGGTTGGCTCTACTAGCTCTATTGGTAAACTTAATTAGACTGCCAACAAAACTGACCTGTGCTAATGAATTATCTGGTTGGTGGTGCAATATCAAATTTGGTACGAAATTCCCACTGCACTAAAATTTGCAATCTCAAGCAAAAAACCTTGTACTCCACAGTAGCGTGATGCAAAACCAAATGACTGTGACTTATCCTCTGCCGGGGAAAAAGGAAGGTAACTCAACAGTAATTTTATACAAATCAGACTACGAATACAAAATATATGACTTTCTTGCCTCTTCCGATATATTAGAAACTATGAAAAGGTCCAACTACTCATTTACAAAACGAACTAAAAAAACATAATTAAAAACAGCAATAAGTTATTCCCATACCAGAACCCAGGAAAAAAATATATTAGAATGAAATTAAACAAGGAAAATTTCTGGCAATGATCAATAAAATTCGATCAATCCCTTTTTTCAACTGCAAAAAATACGTACACTGTAAGTTCTACAAACATCTATTGAAACAACTACTTCCCGAGCATTTATCCCGCCGGACATTGGATTACACAATAGATATTTGTTGTTGCGAATTGCAACGGTTTGAGTCGAAATTATTTAATGAAAGGAAACAACAAATAATAGTTGCAAGGCTATCTGTAGACACGTGTTTCGGTATTTCATCCCTCATCAGTACAGCTATGCCCTGCAATCCCTTAGTTGATCATTGTCAGAAATTTTCCTTGTTTAATTTCATTGTAATTTAAATAACTACAAATGTGTGAATCATCTTTGTTTCATTTTATTTAAAAAAATATATGTTGTAACTAGATGGAAAAAGCTATATTCTAATATAGTTACTACATAGCGATGTGAAAATTTTTGTATATGGATATTATTTTGATGTCTATATAGTAACTATATAGATCAAACTATGTGGAATGTACTGTGTATGTACTATATAATGATAACGTACTTAAAGTTATATAGAATATACTATGTAGGTTCTACATAGTTTTCTATATTTTAGCAATGCAGTTGACTTTATATAGAAAATACTACATATATTTAGCATAGTAACTATATGTAGTAGTAATATAGTTGCACCTGTATAGAAAGTACTTCGTATATTCTGAATGTATGTATGTAGTTAAAATTGTATGGAATGTATCATGTATATTTAGTATGGTATATTATATATACTGATTGTGAATGAAAAAAAAAAAAATAGTCAAAGCAAGAGAATGCACTACATTGAATTATGCGCATTTGCTGAAATTTAAAGCAAACATTTTAATCATCAAAATTTAGTCAGATAATAATTTATTACAAAAATCTAAAAATGAATTAATCAACTTGATACTCAACAAAAATGCACTAAAATTAATTACGTTTCCAATTAATCCTAGTTTGTTCTGACTACGTTTTGGTTCTCAATATTCAGTATATAATTTTTATAATTATTAGGGTCAATTTATCACAAAATAGAAAGACTGTTATTACTTCCTTAATAGAAAGTGAAGTAAGGAATAACAGTCTTTCAATTTTGTGATCAATCACTTCACGTAAACTCGAAAATATACAGGGTCAATTTATAATTAGTAAGATAAAAAAATCGCACTAGACAAACAATATGTTATTAAAAAATAAAAAATTTAAAACAAATTGAAATTTAATATTTTCTCTTCTTGAATGGGACTCGTAAGGTGTACTTCTCTTTTTTTCCTGAAACAAATAAACCTTGTTAAAATAACCACAATAATTATCATTTAATAATAAATTCTATTTACAAAAAGATAATTTAGCAATGGGCCCCTTATTAGCAGAAGAATTTATGGAAAACCTCACAAACCAAATCCTTTACTCTTCGGTAAAAAAACATATCGACAATATGTATATAACATCATTGAGGGCTTTAAAGTTACAGATAGGCAAGTCAATTGAATCATAAATTATTTTAATACAATTCACCCATCAATACATATTTCGAAAATATCAGTAAACAAATTAAAAGAACCCATGAAAATCTTCCTCCAAACTAGCTAATATTATTCACAATCCCAAAGCAATTATAAGTAGAAATAAAAAATCAGGCATTTATAAATTAACGTGTGAAACATGTAAAGGAGGATACATTAATCAGCCTGGTAGAAAATGTTATATTAGATTAACAGTGCAATTAAATTCATTAATAAATTAACAATTGAATTTTATAATAAAAACAGCCTGAATTTTCTAGATCCATCACTAAAACTAACGATATACTAACTTTTTATATATTTCGCAAACCCACATACACCGACATCACAATTCTAAGTAACTCCCTACAATCAAAAAATGTCGCCATTCAATTCATTCATTAACAAATTACCCCGTTATAATGAATCACGTCTTAAATGCAAAGCTTCTTGATAGTTGAGGCATCTACTTCGTTATACATGTTAATTTAATTTAATAAATAACTTTGTATAACATACAGTGTGTTATACAAACAAAGTTATTTATTAGTTTATATATCCTTTAAATTAATACAAAACTTGATATACGCAACGAATAAAAATAAATTTTATCAAATAACATATTTCGGAAATATCAGTAACCAAATTAAAAGAACCCATGAAAACCTTTCTCCAAACTAGCTAATATTATTCATAATCCCAAAAGCAATTATAAGTACAAATAAAAAAAAAACAGGAATTTATAAATTAACGTGTGAAATATGTAAAGGAGCATACATTGATCATCCTGGTAGAAAATTTTAAATTAGATTAACAAAGTATTTAAATTCATTGCGCTTAAGGTTGCGGTTTAGTGGAAAGAGATAGCTATATAGTAAAATGGAAATAATCGTTTGAAAATGGAGCTATTCTTTTGGATTTCATAATATGAATGTGTATTTACATTTTTTATCTACCAAGTATAAAGTATCAGTCTAAATAAAAAATAAATCGTTAATTTTCGTGAATTATGTCAATTTACTAGTTTAAGTTAGAAAAGAAAATTATAAGATATAATGAAATTAATAGGTCATGTATGCTACGTTATTTGAATGCAGAATTTAGTGAAGTCCTTTAAATTTTTATTGTACAAGTTTTTATTAGCAAAAATTTAATTTAAAATTTGCTGTAAATTTGATCAATTTTCATTGTATTTCATAATTATTTTTCACAGAAACTAAACTTTAAAATAATTTTTAATTTATCTGATGAAATTCCTGCTTATTTTAAGATTATTTTAATGTATAATACAATATTGTTCATTGATCACAACAACAATCTAACTCAAATTAGTGATTGCCCATATTTGTATAGCTATCTCTTTCTTCTAAACCGCACCCTTAAAAACAAGTCCACCTTTACAGCTCACAAGAAAACAATGAAATATGCGCCGAAAACAGCATGCTTTTATCGGCTGAAAAATGGATTTACTGTAAGCTCTCGAAATTCACAAATTGAAAGCTAATCCAGAAATTCCAATAATAAACTACCAAACTGACATAATGTATACTCCCCCTAATGATATATTATAAAAACAATGTACACATTATTTTAGGTACTCAATTTGATAATGACTAACTTGTAGTCGAATCTATTGTTGCAGTGACAATATAGTTAAATAAATATAGTTAAATAAAAATAGCTAAAACAAAATTAAGTAATTTAATAATATTCTTTTCGAGATTACGTAAATGCAAGTCTGCGCATTTAAAATATTAATTTAATTGATTTATTTTAACATCTTTAAATTATGTAAGGCATAGCTGTACTGACGAGGCATAGATCCCGAAACACGTGTCTGCAGATGGCCTTAAATTAAGTAACGTTCCTTTTGTTGTTTTCGCATTAGAGAAATTTTTCTCGGATCAAAAATTTGTTGCATTATGCAATATTTTATTGATGTGCAACAGCAGGTGTACATTATGTAATTCAATGTCCGGCGTGGGTATTTGCCCGGGAAGTACTTGTTTTAATGTGCATTTTTTTAACGTACTTACGTAACGTAAGTCAAAAGTCACAGAGCTAAATGTAGAAATAATTTATTAATTATTTTCAAATCATTTTTATTTAATATAAAATATTTGTTACAATTTGACAATGACAGAAATTGTCGTTGAAGCTCTTAAGACTCGAGTTTCAACAAGAATTTCTGTCATTGTCTGATAAACAACTAAAAAACGGTAACTGATTATTCATATTTTCACTAAAAAATGTTAAAAGAAACATCTTAGTTGGGCTATCATTTTATATTTTGTTCATATTGTTTCTAACAAATTGTTTATGTAATAATAAAATATTACAAATATGTTTTTTCTCAAAAATAAAATGATATCTCAATTCTTTGAATGGAAATAAATAACAAAATTAGAAAAAAAAAATTAAACAAGAAAAATAAAAATATTAAATATATTTAATTTAATATAAAGGATTAATACAAAGTAACGACCAACACCATACAAATAATTATCCATACATTATTTTTTTTGCGATGCACTTTCTGGTGTGAGTTCGTCGCCTCTTTCCTGTGCAAAATTTCGGGAGCTGGTTTCGGGGCCGGGGAAATGAATGGCCGTGCCAAAAATGCGCCAAAAACCGATTTAGCCTTCGCACTGACGCAGGCCGAAATATTAAGGAGGTCGTTAAATCCGACAAGATTTGGACACGGAATGGATGTTTGGAGTTTTCTGGCAAACACGGTTCAATCATTTATTATTGCCGCGGCGGGTGCAGCTACATGCACACGTACGTGCCCATGCACCAGTTTATATTCGGATTTTCGATTTTGTGCTCATTTTTTCTTTTTTTTCGCAAAGGAAAATTGTTGCGCAATAAGTTCAAACAGAGATGTTGATGTTTTCATTTAAAAAAAAAAAAAAACGGTTATTGCAAATATACAAGGCCGGCACTAGGGTTTTTGCCGCTACAGACGATCTAGATTTCGCTGCCCCAATATAAATATTTTGTTAAGATAGAAGTTTTCTTAATTTAATTTAATTTATTAACGGAATCTCCTTTTTTTACAAAAATATTACAAATTAAAGATACAAGTATAAAAGAAGAAAAAAAAGTAAATTAACTTGTTAATTGTTGGGGCTTCTCCTTTGTTATATATTGTAATTCAATTTTAATAAATGAAACACGTTTTTACTTTGTTTGTATAACTTGGATTGATTTTATTGTTGACTATAGTTTCGACAACCTTAACGTGTCATTATCAAAACAAAAGTATTTTAAAAATTACAAATCCAGGTATTTAAATACATTACATAATCAATCCGAGTTATACAAACAAAGTAAAAAAGTGTTTCATTTATTAAAAAAGTAAATTATTTAGTAGAAAAGTACAGAGTCATATCGTTATACATAGTAATAAATTAATAATGATTCATAAGAATTAAATTTAAATTTAGCTGAATGACAGGAAAAATCATTGTTAAAACAAATTATATCCAGATTGAAATAATTAAACGTATTGCGAAGTAATGACTGTCTTTAATGGGGTTAAAGAAACATTAAATAAGTCAAACTCCCTAGATAAATTTAGTTTATTAATATTTCTCATAATTATTTCAAATTGAGAATTGAAACCATAATTACTATGATAAAAATTTGATCGAAACAAAGATGCGCCACGAATGGGAATGTTATGCGGATAGAAATTAAAGTTTAATATCGATAACAAAGCAGGAGAATTGATATTAGCATGTATAAATTTGTGAAAAAAACAAACGCCTGCAATTTTATGACGACCACTGATTGATTTAAGATTTATTACTGTATTGAATTTGCAAGACAAATATCTAACAAATTTATTTTGAATTTTTTCAACTTTATTTATGTGTATTTCGTAAATTGGGAACCAAACCAATGACCCATACTCAAGGTGAGAACGCACAAATAAATTGTACAAAATTAGTAAAGTTCTGATATTAAAATATTTACTAAACCGCTTAATAAAACCCAATGATCATATTGCTTTGTTGCAAACCCAAGATATGT
Organism: Philonthus spinipes; assembly: GCA_963082785.1. Taxonomy (NCBI): domain Eukaryota; kingdom Metazoa; phylum Arthropoda; class Insecta; order Coleoptera; family Staphylinidae; genus Philonthus; species Philonthus spinipes. Next base: position 8,933,940 of record OY720316.1, read on the forward strand.
GATCAGAAAAACATAGAGGGTCATCAAAGAGTATCCCTAAATCTTTAATTATATTTACCCTTGCAAGAGTTGTATTATTAATTGAATATTCATATTCAATTCGTTTCATTTTCCAACTAAATGTCATTATCTTGCATTTATCTATATTTAGATCTAAATTATTAATATTACACTAATTACAAATTATATCAAGATCAAATTGAAGTTTTGTACAGTCAACCATAGAATACACTTCCATTAAAACTTTCATGTCGTCAGCATAGAGGTAAGATCTGGCGTGTTTTAAATTTCGGGAAATATCATTAATCAGAATAAGAAATAATAAGGGCCCACAGTGACTACCCTGTGGAACACCAGACGAAACATCAATACCTTCGGACACGAAATTACCAATACGCACAAATTGTTTTCTAGACCTTAAGTAGGAACGAAACCAATTCACAACACTATCACTACAACCATAAGCAATCAATTTGGAAAGTAGGATAGACTGGTTGACTTTATCGAAAGCCTTGGAAAAGTTTGTAAATATGACATCTCTTTCGCTTTTCTCCTCCATGGCTGACAGAATGGTTGATTGGAATTCCAGCAAATTGGTGACAGTCGATCTTCCTTGATAAAATCCATGTTGTTCGTTCTCGATAACTTCTTTTTATAACCAGAATAATTGCCTAGAAATGATTTTGTCGAATATTTTTGGAATAAATTATTAAATCGCCACTCCTCTGTAATTGATAATTATATCCTTTTTTATGTATGGGCATTAGAAAGCTACTTTTCCAGATTTGCGGAAACGTTTCCTCTTCAAGTGAGCATGTAAATAACATATGCACTGGTTTCGATAGCGTGTACATACATTTAGATAAAAATATTGCTGGAATGCCATCAGGACCATAAGATGTACCGCTACCGAGTGAATTTATCTCATTAAATACTTCACTTAAAGAAATCGAGAATTTTGACTATTTACTTGTTTACTAATAGTAAGATCATACAACTTGGTATTCGAGATTTTATAGGTTTTGGGTGCAAATCCATTTGAAATTTGTTCACCACTATTGAGAATCTCGCCTTTATGTATCATTCTGTTTGGAAAACTGTTATTTTTTTTTTAGTTTAGACATATGGCTCCAAAAATATCTTGGATTTAAATAAATGTCTTTCTCAATTCTATCCATGTACGAGTTGTAAAGTTCTGAACTTCTTTTTTTTGCATTCCTTGCATAAAAATACAAAATCATCATAATCTGAAGGTAAACCTGACCTCTTAAATTTAGCGTCAGACATTTTCTTTTCTTTTATTAATTTTATTAGATTTTTATTAAACGAGACTGGATACTTAGAACAAAATATTTTTTTAGTAGGTACAAATAAACGAATGGCCTCATCAATAAATAAATGATGCTTGATAAAATGTCATCCCACTGAATAGTAGCAAAAAAATTGTTAATGGCGTTACAATCAGCTCTAATAAAGTCAGGAACTTCTTTGTAAATATTTAGAGTGGAAAATGTGTCTCTAATCCTTAAGGAGACATTAGTTGGATTATGATGTATTGACCCTTTGCTAAGAGGGTCTTCAGATAAACAAACATTAAAATTATTGAAATCTGTAAATATAAGATCCAAGAATTTACCATTAGAATTAGGAATACTATTTATTTGATTTAAATTTAAGAGATTGTAAGTGTTAATTAATATTTCACTACTTTCATTAAAGCGCCCGTCCGGAATGTATGTATAACTATCATGCTTCTATATTAAATCAGGTAAATTGAAGTCTCCATAAATAACAAATTTACGATTACAATGCATTATATAGAGATTTTCAACGACTCGACAGTGCTTTCCATATAGGAGAACTAGGCGGAATGGAAACACTTCCTATAATTAAATCGGTTGCTTTTAATTTTAAACAAACAAATAATTGTTCAATTGAATTATCAAGAATGTCCAGTCTATAAGACTTGATATTATCTCTTACAGCTATAAGAACACCACCTCCATGATGTTTGTGACTTGTTGCAGATGATGGATCTATCCGATAGGTAGTGAAGTTTGTAGATACAAATATTATTATATCGTAGGATGAACAGTTAATGTTATTCATAATTTCAAATATTTTTGTTTTCATTCCGCCTAGATTCTGAAAATACGTGTTTAGTTTTTTACAGATACATTATTATTTTGGGATGTGTTTAGTTTGAAACTTTTAAGATCAATTAATGTTGGCTCTAAGTCTATTGAATGGATTAATTCAGTAGTTGTAATGAATAGTTTTTGGTACTCTTCGTCGGTTCTAATTTTTTTTTTTCAACTTGACCAATTATTTCAGCTACTGAAAAAAAAGAACATTTAGGGATTTGTAGCAGAAGATTTACTCGATTAACTTCCAACAATACGTCGTACTAAATTACTGCAGTGCAAATAAAATTATAATTGTTCAGCTTATGCAATAAATTGATTACTTCAGATTTAGTTTTGTTTCCATTAGACCCTGCTAATGACGTATATTCTGCAATATTAAATAGTGCGTCATAGAATTGCAATATAATTAGCCTTATAGCTCTCCCATCTCGTAGAGCAAATAAACTTAAAAGTTACTTATTTCAAAAAAATAGTCCATCTACATGTAGATGTTAAAAAAAATGTATAAATTGTGTACTGATCCAAAAAAATTATCATTTTTAAATTTGATTCTCAAGCGTCATAATGTTTTTAATTCATCTAAAAATATAGATGCTAGTCTAGATCCTGTTGTGTTTTTTACTTCTACAAATCCGATAAAATGCTCCTACACGAGATATATATTAGCTGATTCGACATTAACAAATCTAATTATAATAGTAAGTTGTTCTTTGTGACTAGCATCAGTTGTATCCATATTTATAGAAGAAAAAAATCGCTTTTTTGCAACCATCTCTACAATTTTATTTTTAGTTTTTTGTGCCAACAATTCTATTAACTCATTTTGATTGTCCTTACTAAGATAATGAATTTGCTTTTCTATACACTGAATGAGTTCTTTGAGGACTGGATCATACAAACCAAGACATTCAATGAATTTCAAAAATAAACCATTATTCATCTCAAAAAGTTTATCAGATTGTCCTATGAGTGGTAAATTTAGTTCGATTAAATTAAAAATTACTTGTGATAATCGTCCGCACACATCTCGCTAATGACGGTATACTTGTTGGAATATACGTTCACAATGGACATCAAGAGATTTAGATAAAAGTTTCCTTTTAAGAAGATCTGACCAATCGGAGAACGATTTGTTGTGTAAAACATATTTCTCATAATTGTTAATAACATAGCTAACTGTTTTCGAATCATTATATCCTGTTACAAATTGAGTATTTACTGAATTGAAGAGTTTACAACAACAAAAAAATTATATATATTTTGTTTTCTGAAATAGAATAAACAAGCCACGTTCTTTTAATGCGTTTTCGAGTTGATAACAATAAATAAAAAATATTGGCAGAGAATTTTCTTCCATTTTCATCAGTTTGATAGACAAATGTATCAAACATATCAACAGGCCCTTTTTTCAATTATTGTTTTTTTAATTTTGTCGGCGTTAACTTGGTGGTACATTTTCAATATAGTATATAAAGAAAACAAAATTACTTTTTTAAACCACTTCGATTTTTATTTAATAATATATACTATTATGCTTTTAATATTGCCTGTTAAAACAGTCGGTCAATTTGCGGGATATTTAAAAAATATCGTATTTTAGATTTCAGCTTTTAATTTGTCTTGCTGCTTTTCCCATTCACCTTGATCTTCTCTATATAGTGGTGAAGTTTCAGCTACCTCGATGCTTGCGGTTCATCATAATTCAAATCATACTGACTTTCAGTATCTACTGAACTTCCTGGCATTTTCATAAATCTTTGTAACGAACTTTTTAATTGTTGCTTTTCTTCCTCTCTTTTCACTCGTTTTCTTTTAGAAAACTTTTTAATTGTTGTTTTTCCTCTTCTTTTTCCACTCGTTTTCTTTCAAAAAAAGCTCCAGATTGTCTTTTTCTTTTAATGTTTGACATAGACGTTGTTTCATAGAATTATTAATATTTGTACTGAAACATACAGTAGTTTTGGTCAATCTTATAGAGCGGGTTGTTGTTGAAATGTTGCACTTTAAAGTGTGTTCATCATATTAACCGCTGAACGTTTCATATATTTCGCAAAACTCTGTAAAAAAAAACTATTTTCGTATGAGCATTCCTTGTATAGTTTCAACAAGCATACGACACAAATGATACAAAAATCTCACGCATTTTATTTTCAGATGCATTATTAATAAATAAGTACGCATTCAGCATCTCTACCGAACTCTCGTATTTGTTGGTTTTTGTCCGCACAATTATAATATTAAGTATTATGATACTTAATATTATTAAAATTATTGTAATATTATTAAAAAAAATAATTATTTTCGAGAACTTCTAGATGTTTGTTTTGCTGCCGCCCCCGTTTCGTTCCTGTATCACAGACATGCAACAAAACATCATCGTAACACCACTTTGTATTTTTGTAAAAATTTGATTTATTAATATTTAGGGGCGACCGAGCCTAAATTTGGCCTGCTGTTCCGAGGGTACGTAACGCCGGCGCTGCAAATATATTAATGCAAACACTTCTCAACTTCACTCTGTTCAAATTTTCTTGTGTTAACCGTTTGTTATAATGAAAGCACTTGGTTTTGTTTTACTAAAATTTTTATTAAATTTTCGACTAGTTCGGCAAAATGCCATTTTCGAGGGCGAATACATAAATGGATTTACAAACTATTATATACAAATTGGTTTTTAAGATTACTTTCTTGCGTTATTTCAGCGATAGCTTAACGAATGTTCGCCTCCAAATGTTCCAAAGTTTGTGGTTTGTCAGCATAGAACAGGGATTTGATGTATCCCAAAGTAAATAATCCAAGGGAGTAAGATCACATGATTGCGACGGCCAATAAATATTCTACCGTCTTGAGATGGTCCGGTCGCCAAACTTCTCCATCGAGCAAATCAGCTGTGTGACACGTAGCACCATCTTGTTGGAATTGCATGTTTTCAATATCTATAGTCTCTAATTCTGGCCTAACAAAATCGCGTAGCATGGATCTGTAGCGGTTGCCATTAACAGTAACGGTGATTTCCTTTTCATCGCGAAAGAAGTAGCTCAAATGACACCGCCACGCATAAAACGGAGGACACAGTGAGTTTTTTCTGAATGCATTGGCACCTCATTGAACACTTTTCGATTCTTCTCGCTTCTATCGAGCGTATAACAAAAATCGACGACGAAGTTGGCATTGGAAATCTAAAGTCATGTCTGAACTAAAGTCACACGCACATGCGTACAGTACTGGTTATTATATTAACACTGTTTAACCGCAACCAGCATTTCACGAGTGATCTTAGTACAGACATGACTCGAGACTTCCAACGCCAAATTCGTCATCGATTTTTTTTACACGCTCGATATATTGACAATTTTACGTATTGACCAAACCGCTTAGACAAAAATACACCTCGTCTGAGAAGATGATCTTTCCACTGAAGTCAGAATTAGCTTCCAACTGTTGTACAGCAAATTTGCCTGTATCGCGCTAAATTCTTTTGAAATGTCAAATTTGGAAGACCACATTAAAAAAATGACTTTAGATATTTGTTTCTATTGTTGGATAAAGAAATAGTTAATCTTAATAAGACGGCTGATCTATAAAAATAAATTATTATTCAAATCATCCCAATAAATAATTCAAAAACAATTCCGCCGACGCAACACAACACATCCAAGTATTTATTGATGCGACGTTATTATTATTTATTACAAAGCGCGAGCGCTATCGTTTTCGTGTAACGTAATCGACAAGGGGACGCTTCGTTCGCCTTATTTTTTTTACTTTCCGTCCGCTAAAAATTTAATGTACCAAAAATGAAATTCCTCGGACTCGGGGGACGGCGCTCTTTTTTTTATATTACGGCCGTTTTTTCAGTGGTCCCTCAAGCGCGATTCAGGACGGACTTATTGCGCCCTTAAACTTCGGCCCCCTCCTGAATATTATGCCCGCGTTTATTTTCTCGCAAGTGCCGTCTTTTATGAATTTTAAATACCTCTCAGACAACTTACTTATCCATATATTTTCTTTTAATAACCGCACCTGCGCTCGTACGTCTATTCGGCTGAATCCCCGGGTAGTAATTTTCGACAATTGGAAGTTGTAATAATCGCGTTTTTCTTCTTTTTTCCCATAAAATATTTATTTAAAATTGAAAGTGCCTTTCCTGTAATTTTTTTAATAGTCGAACTGATTTCAAAAATAAATCACAATAAATCATTAAATTTATTCAAATAAATGGGTTTTGAGTTCACGTGAAGTGTTTTAGTATCAATAATAACACAAGAGCTTTTTCCTTACTTCACTTTTTATTGAACACGTTAGATGAAGATCTAGAAAGGGTAATATTCACAGAGCTAAATGTGGAAATAATTTATTAATTATTTTCAAATCATTTTTATTTAATATAGGGTAAATTCCATTCATATTTTGGCAAATTTATTTATGAATAATTTAAAAAATTTAACAAAATCAAAAATGGTTAATTTCCCAAGAATATGGTACAGGTATGTAGACGATATTTTCGCTATCATTAACGAGAATTTTAAAATTGACCAATTTATTCACGAAATTAGTACTATTAATAAAAATATAAATTTTACATACGAACTTGAAATGAATGGAAAATTACCCTTTCTAGAACTTTTAATTATTAGAAATTATTAAAAATTAGAATTTAACATATACAGAAAACCAACTCACACTTTTAATTACATTGATTCAGATTCTAACACACATTAAAGCATAAATATAAGCATTTAATTCAATGATTTATCGAGCCATTTTTTAATCACAGATGAAAATAGAAAAGCAGAAATTAATTTAATATATAATATAGCCAAAAAATTAAATTTTGAATCAGAAATAATAACAAAAATAATTAATAAATTTAAAAAAAAAATTAATAAAAAATTCTACAACTTTAACATCACTTTATGAACAAAATTCAAGTAAAAATTATGCAAAAAATTTTATATAATCCATTTATAAATTTCAAATTAAATAATATTTTTAAAAAATTTCAATTTAATACCTGCACCATATTCAAACACAAAAATAAAAATGTTATTAGGCAACACTTTTTTGAAAAATAATCCTTTAGAAAATTCTGGTATTTATTCAATAAAATGTAGCAATTGTACAAAATTATACGTAGATCAAACTACCAGAAGCGTTTTAACTAGATTTAAAGAACATAATTACTAAATTAAAAACTTTAATTCTGAAAAATCTGCTGTAGCTTTTCATTCAATAAATACGAGACAAATTTTCGATTGAAAATGTTAAACTTCTTAAATTTTCACGTGAATCAAAATTAAACATGTTGGAGTCTATTGAAATGAAAAAATACATAGGTAATCTTTTAAATTTCGATACTAGTTCATTAAATAATCCCCTTTTAGATCTTATTAATTCATAAATTTTAGCACATTATATATAATTATATTTAGATTAGTTTATAGTTAACATGATTTTTTGAATATTTTAATTTTATCATTATTGCGTTGTATACCATAACAACATATTTATATTTATAAAACTTCAACTACTGAAGATGGAAACATAGTTTCCGAAATATATCTAGTAAAATAAGAAATAAATAGGAGAAAGGACAAGTATTTTTATTTAAATGATTAAAGTCTCCACGACCAACAATCAACGTAAAGAAGATTGAGGAAATTTTATTGATTAAATTTATTCATTCTTGAAATTTCCTTCTTTTTATTCTTTATAATTTTAAAATAATCTAACAAGCATACATGTTAATCACAATTTAGATTAGTAGAATTTTCCATTCTAGAAAGTCTTATTTAGTACAAATATGTTTTTTTATAATAATAATAATAGTATACGGCTATCGGTCAGTAGTCTTTCTGCCATTTGTATTGTATGTTTATTCGCTTTGAGAATTACAAATAAATATTATTATTACCTATGGTCGATAGCCACTTAACAACTAATTATGGATTCAGGAATGTTTGGACGATTAATGGCGAATTTTATCAAAAATTAGGAAGCAAAACTGTACGCATCAAACGCCAGGATCTCGACGAATCATATCTGGATGCCATAAATGATATAGAGGACACTTCTATTAAAATCAGTAATTAACAATTTTACGGCAAATGTATCATTCTTTGTGTTTGTGATAGAATATAATTTTTTATTTTGATTTTTGACAGAAATAATGTTTACTGCTTAATTTGCTATACTCGGGTATTAATTAAGCGATTTAACTTCTAGAATTAAGGGGAATCGGTAGAGCTCTTTAGTGTGTTTCTTGCTCAGTAGATGGCACCGCTTTATATGGGACTTATAATGTAAAAGTTTTTCCGTTATTTCTCGAAAACTGTAGTTTGCATGGGAAAAAGAAAACCGCCATCGTGTTCAGCGCAGTTAGGAGCAGTACGCACGTGAAACATTTTTTTCCGAAAATCAGGTATTTGTAAGAAAATAATTAAACAAAATATTTAAGGCTAACATTCCCGCCTGTGTTAAATAAAGACAAACGTGAAACGAAACCAATAGATTTTTGCGAGTGAAGAAAGAGGATAGATAATTGAACCGTCGTCATAGTTTTTTAACTAATAATTTATCACACTCCGTCGCCTCTAATTGGATATTGACGCCTCGACATGCATTTTCTAGTCCACGTGGACTCGTAAATGCAGAATATAAACAAACAAATATAGAAAGAAATTGAATACGCTGATTTTGGAGCCGACAAACAATCGATATGAAAACATCCAGCGACATAATGCTGATATTTATTTACCAATTTGAATTAATTAAAAATAAATGTCCGTTTAAATACAATGAAATGATAGTAATTATACATTTTTTCAAAATTAACTTCATTCTCAAATAATAGTCATCTTTCCATATTTAAGCGGAAAGTTCAAACCCGCGTTTATATATGAAAAGTAATTCCACCAGATCTCGGACACCGCAGATCGTATTAAAAAAAAGAAAAATGCAATGAATTCTGATATTTTTGCAATATGTTAAATTTCAAAAATTCCTAAATAATCACGCATATTCAAGAGATTCAAGCGTGTATAAAAAGTATAGAATGTGTACATTATTTCTATTATTTGAACTATAATAAATATTTTATAGGTTCAGGAATTAGTACCATACGGGAGACATGTCCTGAAACGAGAAGGCGTTAATCACGCCGTAAAAATTATATTAAGCAAATATTTTGCATTAAAAAATCTAATGCCACATTAAAAAAAAATTAAACAACACAGTAATGCAAATGTTGAAATAGATACTGTAATTTTAAAGTCAGATTTAAGAAATTCTCCCTACTATATTATTGGGGATCATGCAAATTGCAGAGATTATTTTTGCAAACAATTAAATAACACAGTTCCTATATTCGGTGTGGTACTAGGATATATCGAGGAATCTATTAAGCCACTAATCAGGAAAGCTCCCCAATTGTCATATAATGATACGAGTAATATGGCAGAACGATTTATGTCTCTTGTCGCTAAATTTACGGGGGGCGGGGGGGCTGTTAAAGTATAAACTACACAAATATCATGTGTTCTTATATTTTATTCATTTATCTCGGCCGTTACCATGTTAACTGTTTTTGTATTATAATAGAAGTTCAGTTTTATTAAAAAAAAGGCTTCAGTCCTTCGTTTGTGCTGCTGTTTTCATTCTGTGTCTATCTCAACTTAAACCATCACAGGTTATGGGCCCAGATACGATAATGAGCGCATGAGTTTGAGATTCGGAATTTTGACATCAGAATTCATCAGCACCCTGACAGAACAAAGGATGACCTCCACAAATCAGCATTCGGACGACAACAGTCGTGTTGTGGCAGCTATTCGCAAGCTTTCGAATGAAGACCAGTGGGAAACCTGGAAGTGGCAGATCGAGCTGTGTCTAAAGGAGCTGTGCCTCTTTACCATAGTCGACGGAACGCGCACGTGCCCTGCAGCACCAGTCGGCAACGCTGAACCATCAAATGACTATAAGAACTGGCAACGGGACAACGCCCACGCAGCTCGGATTCTGGGAACTGCTCTAGATGAAGAAGCGGCAATCTACCGAAGGAAGACAGATGCGAAGGACATTTGGGAGACGCTCTTCTCAGTGTTCCAGCAATCATCTCTTCAACGTTTGTATACGTTATTTGATAATTTCTTCGAGATCATCAAAGATGAAGAAAAGTCCGTCACGAAGCATGTTTCTCAGCTGGCCAACGTCTTCGATGACATCCTCGCCGAATTGAAGAAGGCTAATCCGAACGCAAACCTCCCGTTGTCTCTGCTGCATCACCGTATCTTCAAGACGCTTGGATTTGAGTACCAGTACTATCGCTCTACGTGGTATCGAATTCCAGAGGCTGAGCAAACCACAAAACTGCTTGTCGAGAATCTGCGGTCGATCGAGAGTTCGCTGTCTCAAGGAACACAGCAGACGTCCGGCGCCTTCTACGCCAAGTCCCGTCCATCGAAGCTGCAGAAGAAGAAATCAGCGCCAACGTCAGCATCGACGCTTCCAAAGGAGAAGCGTGCTTGTCTCTACTGCAAGAAAGTTGGGCATCTTATTGCAGATTGCAGGAAACGTGCTGCTGCCGAGCAGAAATTGACAAATGCATCTAGCAACTCCGAATCTACTACAAAGAGCAGCAAATCAGGGTCGTTCATCGCAACGAGCCTAGCAGTCGACGTAGACTTCGTTCCTACTGACTCCTGGATTTCAGATCATTCGGACGACAACAGTCGTGTTATGGCAGCTATTCGCAAGCTATCGAATGAAGACCAGTGGGAAACCTGGAAGTGGCAGATCGAGCTGTGTCTAAAGGAGCTGTGCCTCTTCACCATAGTCGACGGAACGCGCACGTGCCCTGCAGCACCAGTCGGCAACGCTGAACCATCACAGGGGCAAACAATTGGCAAAGCAGAGCAATGCAGTCAATTGGTGGAAGAGTGCCACTTCATACTTCCAGAATTGCACTTAGGAGAGTCAAAAGAATAACCTATTCAAAACTGTCGAAGCAATCGATTGGAATTAAGCGCAAAAAGATTAATCAAAAAGATTATGACAGAGAAGATGTCAGACACTGAAGATTTTATCAAGAAGTCTGTCATTTTTTTAAATAAACTTTCACTAACTCGCGAAGAAATACGCAAAATTGAGTTGAAAACAAGAGGACAGGCCGATAACCAACAGTGGTTTATAGATACGATTGAGGGTATCTAAATCTGGCGCAATCTGCAAAAAGCGACAGAAAACAAGATGGGCTCCTCTCATATACAGTTTACTTTATAAGGAGCCTGGTTTCAAATGAAGCTACGGTCTACGGAAAAATAATTGAAAAAAAAAATGCCTTACAAAAGTATGAAGAAACAACCAAAATTTCCGTAACACCGTGCGGATTTTTGATAGATGAGATATATGGCTTTTTGGGAGCATCTCCAGATGGACTGATAAAAAAATAGTCGCGGAATTATCGAGATGAAGTGCCCTAAATCGATAGAAAAAATGACTATAAAACAAGCAGCAAACGAAAAAAGAAAAAAACTTTCTTTTTGGATACAGATTTAAAATTAAAACGTAATCACAATTATTATTATCAAATCCAGGGCCAGATGCATATTGCAAAAGCCGACTTTTGTGATTTTGTCGTACAAACAAAACAAGACCTATAAATTAGAAGAATTGTCAGATACGACAATTTTTGGAAAACAAAAATTATTGATAAATTAATATTTTTTTAATGGTTTTAATATTTAGACATTGGTAGTTCATATTGTATGAAATAAATATGAATAAATTATTAAAAATCAACCAATAAAACACAGATTAGATTGAACAACTTTAAATTCTCAACTAGTTTCGGGTTCTCTTGACAATGGGCTGATAATCCGAAACTAGTTGAGAATTTAAAGTTATTCAATCTTTTATTGGTTGATTTTTAATAATTTATTCATATTTATTTCATATAATATTTTTTTATAAAAATATTTTAATAAAAGAAATTATTGATCCACGGGCATGTGGGAATATTCATATTAGAAAGCAATATTGAAACATGTGGTGTATTTTAGCACAGTTTATCTGAAATAATCATTTTGTCTGAAATGAAATTTCGTCACGAAATTATTTCTTGTAAGTATATGTGGTGTTCAATAAAAAAAAAACGACCACAGTCATAAAATTTTTATTAACCAAACTATTGAACAAAAAACCAAAGCCAATGGCCGTTGAAATACTAAGAAATGACATACGAATAGAACATAAATCACGTAGAGCGTCTCTTTTGTCGCCGAGGAATATAAGTGTATTTAGGTATTTTTGATATTTAGCATATTGCAAAAAGTACTCCACGTGTATACTGCTCCGGATTATCTGAATTCAATGCAATTTTTCTTTTTTTGATACTTTTCATTCACAAACGCGGGTATGGAGTTTCCGCTTAAATATGGAAAGATGACTATTATTTGGCAATGAAGATAATTTTGAAAATAATGTATAATTACTATCATTTTATAGTATTTAAACAAACATTGATTTTTTTTTAAAATTATTCAATTGAGTAATTTAATTATTTTTTTTTTTATTTTAATTTATTGATTATTTCATTTTATATCATTATTACAAATCGATAAATGCAAATAATTAATCCCAATTATCGGTTCTAAATTTATAACAACAATTTCCACTTATTTAATTGTTTCCATTTTTTGTTTTCGATGCAATGCACTCGCGGGGCACCTTGAGATAAGCGCGAAATTTTTCCAGCGGCCCCGGGGATTTTCGTAATTGGCGAAAATGCGGTACGTGCGATAAGATCGAAATTTGAATGGCTCGCCAGTCAGACTTTGCACCAGACATGTTGGAACCTGATGATACTTTATCGGGCGCTCTATGCAATTCCCCCTTATCAGCGCCGAAACCGGCCTCAAGTGATAAGCACGTATCGCTCGCTGATATCGGTAATTAATTACCCGCAGATGCACATTTACGGATATTTATTGCATGCCCAAGGTCGTGGAAAAATGTGTTAATCAAATTAATAAAAATGATGATTCTAGTAGAATTTGTTTTAAGTTAAATATGTTAATTCCAAGGATTATTTTATATATATTACACTTCATAAAATATTACTAATTATTACTAATTAAATATATATTATTATATATATTATATATATATATATATTACACTTCATAAAATATTACTAATTAAATATATAACAATCTATACTCTATACTCTATAATCTATACTCTATAAAATAGCGCAGGTATTTATTTATTGATAACTTTGTGTGTCGAAATGTACATCTAACATGTTATATAAAAAGTGAAGTAAGGAAAAACACAAAGTGGTCAATAAATAAATACCTGCGTTATTTCTAGAGTATAATTACTCAGCAAAACAATATTTTTTATAAGGTCGAAGAAAAATAAATTCATAATTTTTATATGAAGATTTCAAAACTTTATTTAATATAATTAGAATTGTCAAATTTTGAATCAAGTATTTTGTATTAGGCAATAATCAAGGTACAAATCTCAAGTACTTCCCATAAAAGGATGCTAAATTTATATTTGTAACTTTTTCTTTCTAGCGGATTGTGGATGAATACTAAAAGAACTGTAGTCATTTCAACACTTTTATTTTAATTTGTTAATTGTTAGCAAGTTATACAAACAAAAAGTGTTTCAATCATAATAAATTAAAGACGACGCAAGCGCCACCTTTTGCCTAATTTCAAGAACCAAATCGTTGACGATGCCACTTGAAATTAGGCAAAAGGTGGCGATTGCGTCGTCTTTAATTTATTATGATTAATATCGGGTATATAACCCCAATACAATTTCCGTTCAGTCGCCTTCATCAAGGCATTGCACATAGAACACACTAGTCTGGTGGGGTTCGAAAAACCAAAATGACCATCACTAGTTATCCATACGCTAGATGAATGGCGGCTGAACGTTTCATTAAATGTGAAAAGGTGTTTTATTTAATAAACTTTTATTTTAACTTAAAAATCAAATTACAAATCTCTATTCCGCAACGATTGGAATCGTTCTGTTTTCCGTGGTCTGAACGACCACCATTGTCGCCTTGACCACCCTTCTTACCTTAAAAAAGCTTTGAGGCAGATAGGCAACTCTTTAATTGATTCATTCAGCATCATAGTACATTAATTTTCAAATTAGCATCATAGTACATTTGAAAATTAAGGTTGCGGTTTAATGGAAAGAGATAGCTATATAGTAAAATGGAAATAATCATTCGAAAATAGAGCTATTCTTTTGGATTTCATAATATGAATGTGTATTTACATATTTTATCTATCTATAAAGTATCAGTCTAAATAAAAAATTAATCGTTAATTTTCGTGTATTACGTCAATTTACTAGTTTAAGTTAGAAAAGAATATTGTAAGATATAATGAAATTAATAGGTCATGTCTGCTAAGTTATTTCAATGCAGAATTTAGTGAAATCCTTTAAATTTTCATTGCACAAGTTTTTATTAGTAAAAATTTAATTTAAAATTTTCTATAAATTTGATGAATTTTCATTGTTTTTCATAATTATTTTTCACAGAAACTAAACATTAAAATAATTTTTAATTTATCTCATGAAATTCCTGCTTATTTTAAGATTATTTTAATGTATAATACAATATTGTTTATTGATCACAACAACAATCTAACTCAAATTAGTGATTGCCCATATTTGTATAGCTATCTCTTTCTTCTAAACCGCACCCTTAATGTACTATGATGCTGAGTGAATCAACCAATATAATTAATGATGATCTGGTGGCTACAGATAAGGGTGAAATTACTATTTTGGTGTTATTAGACTACAGTAAAGTATTCGATACTGTATCTAATGGCATCATTGATATTATTTACAGTTATATTGATCTAAATGTCACAAGAAAATTACTAAATAGCTATATACGAGGAAGAAAGCAGTGTATAGAATTAAATAGTTCTCGGTCTATAACTACCCCTATTGTACTTCAAAGATCAGTAGTTTTACACGTGTACAATTCTATTTACACGTGTACAATTCTGAAACAATATTATGGAGAGATTTTCAACGAATCTAAATTGATAGGGTGAGATTTTTCCCATGTATTTATGAACAATAATTTACTCTTCCTTTTATTTTATAAGTTACGTTTAATAGATTTGTTTTTTCTCATTAGTTTACTTTTGTCAAACTTACATACTTTTATAATTAATTTCTTTAGTTTTTGTATTTATACTGATCATTGTAATTTGTCCTGTTTTGGTTTTTCCGTTAGACAATAAAGAATTATTATTATTATTATGAATTTTTCGAAAAATTATATTTTTTAACCTTTTGTTATACATCAACTGACTCAATAAAAAATCTCATATCGTATTCAAGTCACCTGAACACTAATCCGGTACATGAGTATTTGCTGGTCGAAACTAAATTCAATATACCCTTTTCCTTTCATAACTGGAACCACATTCAAATCCCGCTTATTCCTAAAAAAAAATCTGAAGGAGGTTTAATCTTCGTCGTACATTTCTCCAGTTTAAAAAATGGTAAAAGTAATAAAGAATTATTAAAATTTATCCTACACCTCACACTGAGAAGTGGAGAGGAACATATAACGATGTTATATAAGACTAAATAAATAAATAAAAAAAAATATACTAACCATTTGAAGGGATTGTCAAATTCATATTTTTCTTGTCAGCATTCACTCGTACTCTCCTATAAACGACACTGTAGAGAAGTAGAGAGGAACATATAACGATGTTATATAAGACTAAATAAATACATAAAAAAAATATCCTTACCATTTGAAAGGATTGTCAAATTCATATTTTTCTTGTCTGCTTTCACTCGTACTCTCCTATAAACGACACTGTATTCAGTAAAGCATCACTTTATATTAATGCAATAATCATGTAAGATTTCAGTAGAAATAAAAGCAGTCCTCCCATTTATTGTCCTATATGTATTTAAATGGACTTACCGTTAATAAACAATAAACAATAAACAAAATTCTAAATGCATACGCATACATTAATTTACCGTATATCCAAAAAAAAAAGTATAATTTTTGAAATCTTGCGGAAGATTGTTAATAGGAAAATAAGAAATTTTAATATGGGATATCAAAAATAAATAACACTTATTACTTATTTTTCAAATATTTAAAATTTGTTATTATGTTCCATTAAGTCAAAGAAGAAGAATCAATATATCGGACACTTTTTTTCTCATTAATTACTTAGTAAATTTTTTTTTTTTAAATATTAGTTTCTAAATTAAATTCACTTGGTTTTGTTTCACTTATTTGTATTTTATTTTCAACTAGTTTCGGCTTGATGCCGAATCCATTTGTACATCATTCTTGATAATGGCACCAAGCCGAAACTAGTAGAAAATAAAATACAAATAAGTGAAACAAAACCAAGTGAATTTAAATAATTGATTGATAAGGCTGATAAATGTTGAAAGTTCATCTTCACTTTTATATAAATAAAACAATTGATAACTTTCAAATATATTGTAAACTCGCTACAATTGTTTGTCCACACTGTGGCCTGAAGAAGCCAGTTATAAATTGTTTTATTTATATAAAAGTCAAGTGAATTTAATTTATAAACTAATGTTAATAAGAATCAAATAGAAGATTCGAAAAATTAGATGTCATACACAGAGAAAATTTTATGATCTCCCATTAACTCAAAAAAAAAAAAAGACTGACTGAAATAAATTGAATTATAATTAAGCGAATAAGAAATACAATTAAAAATAATCAATTAATCACATTTGTTGTAAGTCTTTGTAAATTAATTTACGGTTTATTTAATAATCATTTAATTATGAAATAATTTAATTATCATTTAATTTAAATTTAATTATTAAACCTGATATACATTTCATTCAATTCAACGCAATATCTATCTTCATGTTTGAAAATACAAAATAAAAGGAATACAATAAATATAAAAACCTAACAATTTTTTTTCTATTAGTTTCTCATTAGGCACTTAGTGAAACATAATATACATGTAAGGTATTGTGGATAAAAAAATGGTGATGTGTCCATCATGGTACATTCCCCAGTGAATACGGTCAAATAAGTTTCTGATAAAAAATTTAATAGGGAAGCAAAATGATTAATAGAAAAAATTGATTGTTGTTTTTCAAAGTTAAAACCGAGTATTTAGAAGAATATTATAATTAAGTGTGTTATTTCTTACCTTACCATGGGTTTAAATAATTACTCCACACTCTTCTTCATTTTTTCTAACTGGACGCATTTGCGAATGTGTTGAATATGACGGCATTTTGACGTTTTATTTGTCATTAAAATAATTATTTCAATAATTAAAATCTCTAAGGGAATTTATCAGATAAATGCTTATAAAATGAAAACCGGAGGTCCTACAATAAAAGTTTTATAACAGAAATTATTTATTTTCCAAGATCTAAAACTTTTATTTGAAACATTTTTCTATCCGAATTAAAAAATGAAAAATTGCTAAGAGTAAAGTTGCACTTAATGAGTTTTGATTCTAACCAAAAGCTTTTCAGATCAATCCACTGTTATGAAAAGCTTAGATATAAAGTTTGGACTTAATCCATAGCGCTATCGCGAAAACACACAGACACACACACAGACATTTTTCAAAACTCGATGGAATGGACTCAGGGGACCTCAAAACGTGCATATTTGTTGGAATTGGCGGTTCGAAAATTTTCACGATCACAATACTTTCCCTTGGACAGGGGTCCGGGGAAAGTAAAAAAGATACTTGGCAAAGTTTCTCAGACAACTGAGAAACGTTGCCAAGTGTTTTTTGTTTGTCTTTTCCGACTAGTTTCAGTTTTGTATCATTCCTTTGATAAAAATTTGTAAACTGAAACTAGCCGGAAAAGATAATAAAAAACTGTGAAACAAAAATAAATATTTCATTAATTATGAAATAAAATAAATATTTTATCATTCACTCATTTCGGTGAATTTCGGTTCTCTGTCATATTATTTATAAATAATATCGAAACTTAAATTAAGTACTGTCGTTTCTCCCCGGACTTCTATTCTCTAATACATCTGATAGGAAGCAGTACTAAAATCTTTTAAGAAACTGAAGGTAAACTTAACAATAGATTATGACGAGGTTCTTAAAAAGCTCATAACAATTAGTATCGCATCGTACTCATATTTTCAATCTAATCATTAGACGTAGCTATTTTCCATCTTGTTGGAAATTAACAAAAATATGTCCAGTCTTTAAATCCAGTTTTCAATTCAATATTTTTTTCATATTTTTATGGATTTTTACCAAAATTACTTCAATCTTTTTTTTTTTGGTTCTTGCATTTATGTTTTTCGGTTTATTGATGTGGTCACGGTTTTGGATGCCAGCATTGGCATTCCGTCGTCGCCGAACAGAACACCTGCACGACCGGACGGACCTCCGCATCCTTTTCAGAAAACTCCATTTCTTCTCTTTTCTCTTTCGGCTCTTTATAATTCGAGGACCGAGACCTTCACGCCTCCGTGCCGGCCGAAATCGACGTTGCTTCGACGATAACAATCATAATTTCTGAAACAATAACATTTTCTATACAAAAATATTAAAATAAACCTAAAATTAATTTCCACAACAATTTTAATTTTGTAACGTTTTTTTTTCAATTCTTCAGATTTCACACATTTAGTGAAACATGTTTGAAATTTTTTATGTAAGTATAATAATAATGTATTTTTTTCTATGTACAACAATTAAACTAACAGAAAAGTTATATATAAGGCCGTTCTCGTAGAAATTCGTAATATATTTATATTAAATAAAAATAATACTCTTTATCAAAATATATTTATAAAGGGTGGCGCAAGATTCCCGTGAAGTAAAATATCTCATTTATAATAAATTAAACCGACACAAGCGCTACCTTTTGCCTAATATCTCAGTTATTTAGAAATATACAAAAAATGTTACATAATTTGTAACTACTGTTAAACTTCACATTTTAAAATAGTTTCAGACATACAGGGTGTCCAATAATCACGTCATGTATCAAATTTAATTTTATAGTGAGAAATATTCTTGTTTAAATAATTATAGATAAATAACTGCTTATATTTAATTTAAATATTTCAAGCTGAATCGATCATGCTGAAATAATGGATCTGAAAAAATGTGCAGTTCGATCTTTGAGGATCGATATTTTAAATCCAACCTTTGCAGATCAATCTGATTACCGATTGATTGATCTTTCAAGTGATGAATCACATATTGATCGATCTTAAAAAAGATTAAGTTTGCCCATCTCTAATTTTTATAGTTGTTCCCATACAAACAAACCAAATAATGTTTTTATTAGAATTGTATTTATTAGTTTAATTTTGTATTAAAATTAATGTATATTTCTCAATTTGTAACTTTATTTTGTTAATTCATAAATTACTACCAAAAATATAAAACGATAAATCGGGTAACAGTCTCGGAAAACATTTTTAGCATAGGCGTTCCGCCTTGCCCAACAAACAATTATCCTGGACTGTTAAACCCTTAATATCTGCTTAGAATCGTTATATACTATTTCTGAAATAGGCGCTTTGTTGAATTTAAATATATTATAATGCGAAGGACGATCGCAACAATTGGGTTAAAATGTTCTGCCCTTCCCAAGCTTAAGCTACGTGCGACTTATAAAAAGGGCAAGTAAGTAATTTTGACGATTCTTGATTAGCATGCATATTTTTTTACGCGCGAACTTAAAAACACGATTTTTAACAACGTACGAAATTCTCAACTTTCAGCACGAGTAAACTCATACTTTCGTACACGATCGTAGAATAAATGATTTTCTTTGAAAGTTAAAGACTTTCATTATCGGTCCAAGAACTTTTCACCTTATTTTGAATTAATTTCTCACTTAACCCGTGGTGAAACATATTTAATTAATAATTAATAGACTTTGATTAAAACATTTGGTTTGTTTTAAATCAGTGAAACAAACCAAGTGTTTTAATCAAAGTCTACTTTTCACCTTACCCTCGTATAAAACATCCCCTTTGAATAACTAAAAAAAATCAAAATCCCGACGTCAATTAGGTCACCACGTACACGATCTCCCTTTTTATTCGTTTACTGTACACACATACGCCAGGTTTTATTTTTATTTTTATTTTTTTTATTAGTTAGTTTTCGAATTCGAATTCCAGCGGATTCGACCAACTCCGGAGGTGTAATTTGATGGGTGACATTTATGACGCAGCGCGGCTTTCGGGCGTCCAATTTAATTAACCGCTTTAATAATAAAAATTCCAATTGGCGTTTATTTTCATTAGACGCGACGAATTAAAAATAATCCCCCATTAACGACCTGCTAGTATTCCTTTTATATATGCATGATATGAAACGACTATTTTTTATATAAATAATCCCTGCATGTTTTTTTCTAAATACTTTTCGTATAATTTTTTAAAATGATAATCCTTAATTCACGATATCCCGGTTGCTTTTTTTTATAAACGTGTGATGGATATTTCATTTTTACGGATATTTTTTTACGGAGAAATTCTGTTGGCGCAATAATCGCGCAGTAACGTTTCTGAAATTATAAGGAGTAATTTTTTATTCGTAAACTTAATCCGTATGCCGGATTAGAACCGAGATTAATTCGATAAGTATTTAAATTAATGGGCTACCGTCTCGAGTTGTTTCAGTCTAATTAAATTAAAGATAGTTATAAATATGAAGAAGTCCGAAGTGGTTCAGGTAAAAAGAGACAAAAGTGGAAACAATCAACCTGATTGGGATAACAAACAAAATGAGAATATATTTCGGGATAGGAGTAAAAATATACTAGATAACTTTGAAAATAATAGTAATGTCCCTTTCAGATTCACCAATTATTCATTCCAAATTGTATCATAAATAAATGATATACCATTAGTCTGTATTTAAATTTCATATTGCACAGATAACAGTGGAAGTAGCTAATTCTTTATTAACAAATACATACAGTAAAATATATAAATATAATAAAAGTTACAAAGTTAATTCAGGATGATTTAATTGAAATTAAAACCCTTGGTTTGTTTCACTTATTTATATTTTCTCCATCTTCACGGAGGAATTCCTAACTGAAGATGACCAATGGTCGAAACTAGTTGGAGAAAGTATAAATAAGTGAAACAAACCAAGTGTTTTAATTTCAATTAAATCATCCTGAATTGAGGAAGATGAAGATGAGCAGGATAAGGTTAAAAGGGATGCCGCAGCCGAGGATATAAAGAAATACGGCAATAAAGATGATGATGATGAAGAAGAAAAAAAATCAGCACCAGTTACAGAGGAACACGATGAGCTGTAAAGTATAACATACGAGCGAACAAGAATAAGAGTTAGAAAAATAGTGCATGAGAAAGTTGATTAATATTTTAAGAGTACTTACAGTGTCTGTTTTTGTTTTGTTAGTGTGTAACTGTTTCTTTTTGGATTGAATTTGTTGTTAAGATATGCGTCATCTAATAATTGTTACTTCAAACGTCAGAGATAACACTACTCTACAATCTTCTTTGTAAATTCTTCTTCCCGTGGCTCTACAGCCTTACTAGGCCTTGGCCTCCCTCAATCTCCTCATCCATTCTCCTCTATCCCTTGCCACTTCTCTCCAATTCCTAGCTTTCAGCAACTCTTTGGCATCTTATTGTACATTGTTTTGCCACCTTGCAATTGGTTTTTCTTTTCTTCTTGTGCCTTCTGTGAGTCCTACTAACATTTTTTTTTAATTCTGTGGTGTTCCATGCGCTCTACGTGGCCAGCCCATTTGAGTCCCTTGCTGATAGTTTAGTAGTAGTTTATTGATGCAAGTATATACAAAAATGTTTACATAAGTCAATTAAAGAAATACAGATAATGAAATGTGACATATTAAAAGTAATGGTAGCAGGAGATGTGTTAACATATTAAAATCAGTGTATATATATATATATATATATATATATAAATAAGAATGTAAAGTCTAAAAGTTAAGACAAAACACAGGCTGTAATACATCACAGTGACATTCACTTACGCTTGAAGAAACTCATCCCATGTATAATATCGAGTTGAGCTCAAATTGGCTTTCAGATAAGTTTTGAAATTTTTCAGTGGAAGGCAATTGACAAAATCAGGTAATTTATTGTAAAACTTAAGTCCCCAGTATCTAGGTTCATCCCTTGATTTACTTAGCCGTGTATATTGGATATATATATCATTTCTTTGGCGAGTATGATATGTATGTATATAGCCGGCACACTGATATGATTCTATGTTTTTTTTATATAAACAAGGCATTTGTATATACAGAGAGCTTTTTTATCAGTATACATTTCCTCTATGTGTACCTGTTAATTATTGTTAGAATTGTCATAACCGAGGTAGGCTCTGAAGTTATTGAAAAATGTCTTATCCTCCTCTAGTACTGTTGGAATTGTAATAGACGCTTTTTCTTCATTTGTATATATTTTATAGATGTTTTTTTGCAAGTATATACTTCCCCTAATGTATACCGATAAAAAAACCTCTCTGTATATATATACGCAAGGTAGTGTCATAATTTTCATATATTAAATAAAAATGATTTGAAAATAATTAATAAATTATTTCTACATTTAGCTCTGTGACTTTTGACTTACGTTACGTAAGTACGTTAAACAAATGCACATTAAAACAACTACTTCCTGGGAAAATACAAGTCACAGAGCTAAATGTAGAAATAATTTATTAATTACTTTCAAATCATTTTTATATAATATATTTAAATAACTGTGAACAAGTGAATGAATACTGTTTTCTATTTTTATCATAATTTTCAGTTTTACAAAGTGTGGTCTGCATTCTTCTCGATATTGAACACCGGCCACAATTCTGATTGCACGTCTTTGCAACCCGAATATTCTGTCTTTGATGGCAGAATGACCCCAGGCAAAGATGCAATAAGAAATGATAGAGTGGCATGTACCGAAATAAGCGGTTTTTAAAGCTGCAAGGGATAGTGAATTAGACAAATTGCACAAAAGAAACATATTTGAGCAGAGTCTGTTTGCTAACTTATTTCCATGTACACTCCAAGTCAAAGAAGAATCCAGTTCAACACCCAGAAATTTTGCAGAAGTTTCAAAGTTATGTTCACACGGTTTTAATGTAAAGATTAAATCAATGGTTTTATTTTCGTTTATGGCAAGTCTGTTACTATTAAACGAGTCGAACGAAGTTCGTTTTGTATTACGGTTCTGTTGAACCAGCTCAGGCAAATCGCTTCCAGTATTAATCAGCGATGTGTCAT
Organism: Philonthus spinipes; assembly: GCA_963082785.1. NCBI lineage: Eukaryota > Metazoa > Arthropoda > Insecta > Coleoptera > Staphylinidae > Philonthus > Philonthus spinipes. The sequence continues at coordinate 8,957,402 of OY720316.1, forward strand.
CCGCGTACAATACTGTTCTACAGTTGTTCTGATATATTATATAGTCATTGATATATATTAAGAATAACAGAGGGCCCATGATGGAACCCTGTAGCACACCGTATTGTACTGCACGCATAGATGACGTTGCATTATTAATTCTAACAACCTGTCTCCTACTGGACAAATATGATTGAAATAATCCTCTGCTGGCGTCATCAAAACCATAATGCAATAATTTATTTAATGGTATGAAATGATTGACACAGTCAAACGCCTTTGTAAGGTCTAAAAATGTTGTTAGACAATGCTCACCATATTCATAGGCATGTAAAATACTATCAGTGAGCTGTAGTACTGCGTCTTCAGTAGACTTGCCAGATATAAAACCAAATTAATTATCGCATAGAATTCCATTTACTTCTAAGTAAAGATATACTTTGTCTTGTCATCTTGCCCTTGGTCTTCCTCTTCCTCCTGCGCCTTCTATGTGTTCTACCAACATTTTCTTTGGAATTCTGTGGCGTATCATGCACTCTACGTGGCCGGCCCATATAAGTCTATCTTGGTATAATTTTTATACTTAATTCTCCCTACTCCGTTCTCATATATGTCTCTATAGAATCTTCTCAGTATTTTCCTTTCAAAGCGACCCAGCTTGTGCCTTGAGTGCCCAGGTTTCACTACCATATGTAATGTTGGTTTCTCTTTCATTTGATTTCGACTTGAATACCCTTTGGAGTGCACATATTTCTAATTTCCTGCAGTACCTCGTTTGTCTCGTTGAGCTTGCTACCCAATTAGTTAAATTCTCTGACTACTTCTTAACGTGAATTCTAGGCTTTGTCCCGGATTCCTGTGCACGTTATCTTTGTTTTCTCCAAGTTAACTTTTAGTCCAATTCTTTCTGCTTCTTGTTCAAATTCGTCAAATCCGTATCTTATCGCTTTTTCTGCACCATATCACACTCATAGGTATATGACAGTTTTTATTAGGCACGATAAGGTCTTCTGGAACGCAATGTTGAAGTCTTTGCAGACTCTTTGATGAGTTTAGAAAAGGAGAGAGGATCTTATTCTAAACTCATCAGATAGTCTGCCTTATATTATTACTCTACTAGTTGACTTTGCTACTGTTGAGCGCGTAATTTTAGTCACTCATCTGCATCTATGTCCACGGTATATTAGGCCTGTTTGAAGTACATGAAGACTACAGTACATGAAGAGTACAAGAATCTACCGGATTGACAATTTATATTCCCAAGATTTATCCATTATTTGCTTAACCGTGAACAGTTGGTCCACCGTGGATCCACTTGCTTGGAAATCCGCTTCGTATTCACCAAGGGATTCCTCGACATATGGTGATAATCGGTTTCTTATGATGTTAGTCAGGACTTTGTATGTCATGTCTGTAGTTATTACAGTTCATTTTGTCATCTTTCTTGTTTAAGAGAAATATTAGAGCTAATTCCCACTGTTTCGATAGTACCTCTATATTTCATATGTTCCCAATTAGTTTCATTTCCGGTCCGCCTTGGTACGTCAATCGCTTCCTGTGGCTTTGTTGTTTTTTTAGCATGCGCATCGCAGCTTCTACTTCTTCTATTGTGGGCTCATCTACTTCTGATTGGGCTGCGCGTTGTAGGCTATTTGCCTGTCGTTCTGGTTCACCAGTGAAACCGTTTATGATATCCTCCTCAAATTACGTATTCCATCTCTCTAATACTACTCCTTCATTTACCAGAAATTCTCCCTCAGTTCCTGTCTCCCTCAGACAAAGCCAACACAGAAAAAAACTATGGTAAAGTTTTTTCTGTGTTGGCTTTGTCAAGTTTCTCATGTTTCTATAAAATAATGACGCTTTCCCGGCGTGTGCTGTGTTGCTTCCAGTGTTTTATTAATAGCTTTTCTTGTTCCTACAAATATTAGGAATAAAGAAAATACGTGTACTTTTTAATGTCACTTATAAGCATGATTTTGTCATCAAAAATATCTATCTAAAGGACAAACCATAATGTGTGTATTTATAAATAAATAGCAAAAAAACTATAAAGCAATCAAGTCCTCTATTCTAAATTGTTCAAGAATAGATAATAAGTTGAAAAATATATATTAATAATAATAAACTTTTTACCCAAATAGACACAAAGCCCAATTACAGAGTAATTAACAAAATATCAATATGAAACATAATCTTCTTTATGTTGGTTGTTGGTTGTGGAGGCTTTAATTATTTAAATAAAAATATTTGTCCTTTCTCCTACTTATTTTTTATTTTACTAGATATATTTCGGAAACTATATATCCATCTTCAGTAGTTGAAGTTGAAGTATAAATATGTTGTTATGGCATACAAACGCAATATTGATAAAATTAAAATATTTAAAACTAATCTAAATATAATTATATATAATGTGCTAAAATATATGAATTAATAAGATCTAAAAGGGGATTATTTAATGAATTAGTATCGAAATTTAAAAGAAGTTTGAAAATGTTAAACTTCTTAAATTTTCACGTGAATCAAAATTAAACCTGTTGGAGTCTATTGAAATGAAAAAACACATTGATAATCTTTTAAATTTCGATACTAGTTCATTAAATAATCCCCTTTTAGATCTTATTAATTCATAAATTTTAGCAGATTTTATATAATTATATTTATATTAGTTTATACTTAACATGATTTTTAAATATTTTAATTTTATCAATATTGCGTTGTATACCATAACAATATATTTATTATATTTATAAAAACTTCAACTACTGAAGATGGAAAAATAGTTTCCGAGATATATCTAGTGAAATAAAAAATAAGTAGGAGAAAGGACAAATATTTTTATTTAAATAATGAAACATAATCTATAACAAAAATAGAGGATAATGGAAAACGATATAATATAATTAGAAATGGGAATTATGCAATGTATATATATATATATATATATATATACAGGAAACAAACAATAACAAATTATATGCAAACAGCAGAAGATACGCTCAAATAGGTACAAGCAACGATTTGGACTCTTACAAACTGCAACAAAATATTTCACAGAAAATTGTGACGTGTCTACATACGTTGCAGTCATTGCAAATTTAATGAATTCTATATGCAAACATCTTTATTCAGACAATTACGAAAGCAACCGTATTAAAATAAATTTATGTAATCGTTGGTTGAGGCTTTTACCTAACGAAACTCCATAATACACTATTTTTTAAGTTTAAGTTTGACAAAATTGATTCTAAAGATACATTTGCCTGGTGATGTCACTGTGTTGGCGAAACATTTACAGCAGTGTCTCTACAATAAATGTTGTGAAACTTAAAAAAAGCTTTTGTTTTAGTTACAAAAAATGTATAAAATTATATATTATTATATTATATAATGGTTATTTTTCAGGCAGAAAGAGCGATGGTCGATAGCCATTTTCTGAGTCTTAACTAAAGGTTTATGATTGTAATAATAGTAATATTTATTGCCCCACAGGAAATGTTCCCAATAACAAGACAATTATGTAAATAAAAACTGATGAATACAAATTAATTTTAAAAACATAATAAAATATACAATAAATACATGAAAATATAAAGAATAGTAGACTTACGTTAACATAGAGTAACGAAGGAAGACAAAGGATCACAAAATATATCAAGTTTTGCGGGCACTTGATTACAGATGTTACAAATAATACCTACAGGGGATTTAGAGCCGTATACAGTTTTATTAAATTCAACACGAAAACCTTATTTCTAGAATTGAAAGTTGGAGTATGCAAATCTATAAGTTTTAGTAAATCCGGGCAGTCAATATAATTATTAAGAAGTTTATATAAAAATGTTATACTTGATTTTTTACGTCTATGTTCAAGCGAATCCACGTTGAATTTGTGCAGCAATAATGAATGATTAAAGCTGCGTTCAGAGTAAATTCCCTCTACTTTAAAATATAAGTATTTAAGAAATTTACGCTGAACGCTCTCAATTAACTCTATTTGAAATTGCGTCTGAGGATACCAAATTAAAGAAGCATATTCCAACTTAGAACGGACAAAAAACTAAAATAAGGATTTTAGCGCATTGGGATCGTTAAAATTTAGAGAATTACGATGAATAAAACCTAACGCCCTGAGGGATTCCCCAACTAGCTGTTGCACTTGGGGATTAAATGTAAATTTATCAGCAAATACAACACCCAAATCTTAAAAAATGCTTACACGCTCGATTGTGCAGTCAGAAATTTTGTAATTATATTGAAACGCACAATGTTTATTTGTAAAGGACATAAATTTGCACTTGAGACTATTAAGTGTAAGATTATTGGTATTACACCAATTAGCAATTGTATCAATTTGATATTGTAACTCTTGGCAATCAGAAAGTGATGAAATATTAGCGTATATTTTCAAGTCATCCGCATAGAATAGGTGTTTACAAGTTAGAAGTTCTGATAAGTCATTAATAAACAAATTAAAGAGCAATGGGCCTAACATTGAGCCTTGAGGAACACCAGAGGTAGGAAAGTATGTCTTAGACTTGAAATTGTTGACTGACACATATGTTTCACGTTTAATCAAATAGGAAGCTATCAATAGTAGAGCATTCAAACAGAAACCAAAGTTACCTAATTTATTTAAAAGTAGATTGTGGTCAACTTTGTCAAATGCTTTTGTCATATCAGTATAGATAAATATTGTAAGGTAATTTAACGTATTTCTCAGAAATAAAGATTTTCTATATATAGTTATTATTTATAATAATAAGAACTATAAGTACGTAAATATAAATCAATTTGTGAGGTTGTTTTAGTAAATAACCCGTTAGTTAATAACAGTAAAAACTGTGTAGAATATAAATCCATGGCGGAGTTTGTAAATCTAGGAAACAGCTTGTAAATCCCCCGTTTTTACACCTTTACACCAGTTTCAGCGAGCTTTACAACATCCAGCGCTAATTGCATTAATTAAATACACAACGGTAATATTTGCATGTCCGTACTACTCGCTTTAAACACACACACACATACTCGCGAATTTTTCTTCATCCTTTTTTTTTCAGTGTTCCGTTCTCGCTCTTCCTTATTTTTTTTCCCTTGTTTTCGGTCGTCGCTCGTAAATTTTAACAAGAAACAATAAAACGGTGGAGAAAATTTTAAAGTGCAACATAATTATGTACGGTTCATAAACCGTGCATTTCTGGAAGACCTATTATGTCGATTCGTTTTTCTCCCGTTGTCCTTTTTCCCGTCGTCGTAAAAACGAATGCGCGACGACGGCGAATGCACTTTTAAACTCTCCGGTGTGTGCGTCTATTAAGACGTTTTTTTGTGATTTGTCGAAGCGATTAAAGTGTAATTTTTGCGGAGGCTCCTGTGAGAGAGTCGGGTTGAGCGGGGGAGGAGGTGGGGCCGGATTTTTTTTTTGTGCTTTTCGGCCGGGGGAAACATGTGCCGGGCATGTGTTGCTTAATTTTGGACCGTGGAGGATATACATCCTTTCGGCGCAATTAAAGATGCTATTAAAAACAAATCTTTAAAGGGATTTGTTATGAATGTCTACGGGTTTGCTTTAATCATAAGGACGTCGGGCATTTTTTATATTTTCGCTTGTAAATGAATCGCGCTCGTACGCGGCGAAAGCTCATCAATTCATGTCGCTCGGAAATTAATAACGAAAAATTATAATATCTTAATACTAATAATAATCTTTTATAACAGATATATACAGGAATATATATAGAAAATAAATAAATAATCAAAAATTACAAAATCAAAAAAGTTAAAAATCAGTTGGAAAAAGGGATTGATCGAATTATATTGATCATTGCCAGAAATTTTCATTGTGAAATCAAATATATAATTTATATCTGTTAATTGGCCATCCAGTGATCTTTCCGCCTTCTTAATATTATTAAATTTAATTTTGCTATTCTCCATTTTATTGTATTATATTTTAATAATAATAAATTGTACAGAAAAACCCATGAAAATATATATATTTTGTTGTTTTTTCATTAATTTTTTCTCGGATCAAAAATGTGTTGCATTATGCAATATTTTATTAATATATAGCAGGAGGCATATATTTACATATATTATTTTAAATAATTAATTATGTAATTCAATGTCCGGCGGGGTATTTGCCCGGGAAGTTGTTGTTTTAATGCGCACTTTTATAACGTACTTACGTAACGCAACTCAAAATGTCACAGAGCTAAATGTGGAAATAATTAATAAATATTAATTATTTTAAAATCATTTTTATTTAATTTGCTTAGAAAAATCTATGGTCGGTAGCTCTTATTTAGAAATATGTCATGAAAATATTTGTTTCATTATTTTTGATTATATAAAATGTATCATTTTTCTTAGATGATAAACATTTAATAGTATTAATAAAAATATTAATATCTTAATAAAAACTCACAAGAATTTTACATACACATATATGAAATAGTTTTTTATGTTAGCCTATTGGTAAACCTTTACAATATTTTTACAATGTAAAGCAAGGATATTGTAAAGGTTTATCAATTGGCTAACGACTGAAATTTGTATTTTCATTAAAATTAAAATACGCTCATTATTTATGAGAAAAAGGAAATCCAAACCAACTTTATGTAAATATTTTAAAAAATTGATTAAAAATTACAAATTGTTAATAATCATAATCTTCACACAACTACAATACAATCATCAAACCAAAGACGCAATAACTTATCCGATTTCAACATTTCACATACAAATATCGGACGACAATTGTGCCCCGATTGATTAATAAATAAATGTATCGCGCTGAGCAAATATTACGTACGTTTTATCGCGAATGGAATACGCTTATTTAAATTAATATAATTAGTACAGATAAGAGTTCAAAGTACTAAATTCGGGAACCCGTTCGAACTGGTGAACGGACTGGCGTGTTTTATTGATTCAATTATTTTTTTCGTTCCTTCTCGTGTGTGTTTTCGAAATGCAAGATAAATTCTATTTTTAACGGAATGTATCTGTTTGATATTAAGGTAATTATCTTGTGTTGGTAAAACCGTACTAATTGATCTCTAATTGCCTTAATTGCATTGATATTTTTTTATGTAAATAAAAGAAAACAAAAACAAGGAATGGGGTTTTCTGTAAACAATTTATTTCTCGCACTATTTTTATTCATTAAATAAATCTCCTGAATATTTTTTCTTTTTAATTTAAATATGTACTATTTTGTATTAATTTAATAATAATGATATTGTCTGCTCAAACTAACACAAAATAATACAGGTTGAATAATTTAATCTAATTTAATGAATACTGTCATTCGCATTGCCAACATAAGATAAAAAATGTCACTCTTGTTACGTAACTAAGTCTAATTTGATAATTAATTAATTAAATGACAGTATTGAGTAAATTAGACTAAATCAGACAATAAGATTAAAAACTGTATCAATCTTAGGCAATAAAAGTGACATTAGTCAATTGTCATTCGTATAGTCTAAATAAGAACATAATGTCACTGACTAAGTCTAATTCAGTCAAAAATTTCACTCCTATTGCCTAATTTCGCCAATAATGTATTCTTATTGCTCACTTAAGACAATAATGTCAATCCCATTACCCAACTAAGTATAATTTAGTCAAAAATCTCATTTTCATTGCCTAATTTAGTCAAAACTGTCACTCTTATTGCCTAATGTTGGCATAATTGTAACTATTATTGACTAATTTAGTTTAATTTAATCAATACTGTCATTTGTATAGTCTAATTAAGAAAATTATGTCAATATCATTACTTGACTAAGTCTAATTCAGTCAAAAAACTCACTTCCATTGCCTAATTGTATCAAAACTGTCACTCTTATTGTCTAGGATTGGCACAATTATTATTCCTTCCGCCTAACTTAGCCTAATTTAATCACTGCAGTCATTCATAGTCTAATTAAGACGATAATGTCACCGTTATTACCTGACTAAGTGTAATTTAGACAATAATGTGATTCTCATTGCCTAATATTTGCATAATTGTTAGTCTTATTGACTAATTTAGTTTAATTTAATCAATACTCTCCTCCGTATAGTCTAATTAACACAATAATGTCACTGCCATTACCTGACCAAGTCTAATTTAGTCAATAATGTCACTCTCATTGACTAATTTAGTATAATTTAATTTATACTGTGCTTCGTATAGTCTAATTAAGACAATAATGTCACTGCCATTACATGGCTAAATCTAATTCAGTCTAAAATCTCACTCCCATTGCCTAATTGTATCAAAACTGTCACTCTTATTGTCTAATATTGGCACAATCATTACTCTCGTTGCCTAATTTAGTCTAATTTAATCAATGCTGTCATTCACATAGTCAAATTAAGACGATAATGTAACAGTCATTACCTGACTAAGTCTAATTTAGTCAATAATGTCACCCTTATTGCCCAATATTTGCATAATTGTTAATGTTATTGACTAATTTAGTTTAATTTAATCTATACTGTTCTTCGTATAGTATAATTAAGACAATAATGTCACTGCCATTACCTGACTAAGTCTAATTCAGTCAAAAATTTCACTCCCATTGCCTAATTGTATCAAAACAGTCACTTTTATTGTCTAATATTGGCATAATTATTACTCCTGTTGCCTAATTTAGTCCAATTTAATCAATGCTGTCATTCACATAGTCTAATTAAGACGATAATGTCACCGTCATTACCTGACTAAGTCTAATTTGGTCAATAATGTCACTCTTATTGTCTAATATTGGCAAAATTATTACTCCTATTGCCTAATTTGATTTAATTTAATCAATACTGTCCTTCGTTTAGTCTAATTAAGACAATAATGTCACTGCCATTAAATGACTAAGTCTAATTCAGTCAAAAATCTCACACCCATTGCCTAATTGTATCAAAACTGTCATTCTTATTGCCTAATATTGGCATTATTGTTACTCCTATTGCCTAATTTGGTTTAATTTAATCAATTCTGTCCTTCGTATAGTCTAATTAAGACAATAATGTCACCGTCATTACCTGACTAAGTCTAATTCAGTCAAAAATCTCACTCCCATTGCCTAATTGTATCAAAACTGTCACTCTTATTGCTTAATATTGGCATTATTGTTACTCTTATTGACTAATTTGGTTTAATTTAATCAATACTGTCCTTCGTATAGTCTAATTACGACAATAATGTCACTGTCATTACTTGACTAAGTCTAATTCAGTCAAAAATCTCACTCCCATTGCCTAATTGTATCAAAACTGTCACTTATTGTCTAATATTGGCACAATTTAGTCTAATTTAATCAATGCTGTCATTCACATAGTCTAATTAAGACGATAATGTTACCGTCATTACCAGACTAAGACAAATTTAGTCAATAATGTCACTCTTATTGTCTAATATTGGCAAAATTATTACTCCTATTGCCTAATTTGATTTAATTTAATCAATACTGTCCTTCGTATAGTCTAATTAAGACAATAATGTCATTGTCATTACCTGATTAAGTCTAATTTAGTCAATAATGTCACTCTTATTGTCTAATATTAGCAAAATTATTACTCCTATTGCCTAATTTGGTATAATTTAATCAATACTGTCCTTCGTATAGTCTAATTAACAGAATAACGTCACTGCCATTACCTGACTAAGTTTAATTCAGTCTCACTCCCATTGCTTAATTAAATCAAAACTGTCACTTTTATTGTTCACTTAAGACAATAATGTCACTCTTTAACCTAACGAAGTCTGATTTAGTTAAAAATCTCAATGCCATTGCATAATTTAATAAATAATGTCACTTTCATTGCCTAATATCATCATAATTATTATGAACATATTAAGGTTATTGTTAAAATTATTGTCATATATCTTTTCGTACGTCTTTTCAAGTGTCGTACAAATGCAATTTACAAAACGTCCATTTGAGTTGAACCGTAGCTGGGGTCTGTAAAATTATCTGTATTATCTGGATAATTTCTTTATTTCATTTCAGAAAGTTTTTCCTTCGCTCTCGTTTATTTTTTTTTTATATGTTCATTTAGAATTATATTCTAAAATTAATTGTTTGTAAAATTTTGATTTGAGTGAATCGTCTTTGTAGAATTTAAATTAATTTGTCGTTTGAATTTAATCAGTCTACCGATGTAATTAAGAAGTGGATATATGTAGAATTGCATTTAATTTGTTTATGTCTCATGTTTTTCTATTGTTTTTGATATACCGTAGACGTAAGCGTAAGGGATACATAAGCATACGAATTATATAAAAATCACATAATAATTACAGTTCGCAATGCACACAAAAATTACGTTCAACGCATGCGCCGTACGTTTGAGGCGAAGATATAAAAAACACCAAAATTCGGCTACAAAAGACGATAGTGGGTACGTCCTATCAATAGAGATCGGGAGAAAAGGGGAGAGTACTTGGAGAACACCAACGTTGTTTGAAGATTTGATACGCTTGGTTTATCCAAAATTAATTAAACGTAGTATAAGAAAACCTTAGAGTCCGAGCCAACGATTAGCAATTATATTAAGGTGGTATAGATTTCAATTAAATCCAAAAATACTATATTTATTTTGCTAATTTGTTTAGATATTTGTCTACTAGAGACTCAACATTTTCCTTAGCCAACAGTTATCAGATAGGTAGATCAACGGTATGCATTGTGGTAAATGAAGTTTTACAAGTTTTATGCGATGTTGAGTTTGAATCCATCCAAATAAAGAGAAATTATATAGGAGTTTCAGAAGAAATGGATATTTGTGATGCCAAATATAATTTTAGGTATATTGATATAGGAGCATATGGGACAAATAGCGATGTATTTAGCTCTTCAATCTTTGGTCTAAGTTTATTGCAAGACAATATGAATGAAAAATTAGTGCCTGGCCATTTTAAAATCACGCGATAAAAATTAAATTAAACCAAAAATAAATAATAGCTTACATCGCTGCTTAATGGGTTTTCTGACATTTTTGGATATCCACATAGATGTAGCATATAATGTATACTACATCTATAGATATCCATAAGATTTACGTAAAAAGTTGAAATTTACGAACTTTCTTATATATTACGTACGGACAGTTTTGAACAACGCCATTGTAAAACACGGAATCCGACTTTATGTAATTCTTATGCTTACGTCCATTGTGAACGAGCAAACGGACATCAGACTATCGACCATAGTACTTTCTGCTATTTTCTTCTATATGTAAAGAGCACTTATTTAACTATATACCTGAATTTAAAAAGAATAGATAAGAATCTTTGATTATATTTAATTTTAAAATAGTTTCTTATTAAACAAAATAAGGGAATATTTGAAGGAAACCAAATTGCTCCTAAACAATTTGGTTTTCTGGAAATGGACATTTTTTCCATTACTGTGTAGAACACCAGACATAATGATCCTAAGACTGCCGATATGAAGGCGTATTACTGAAAAGTAAAGGCGAAGCAATACTTATTCCTCCATCGCGAGCAATAGTTTCCACCAAAATAAATAATCGCCAATTAAAATCCGTCCACCAGCCGAATTAAAGTGGTTAATGCTTTGATTCATCTCCATCTACACATAAAATTTTGTTGTAAAAAAAATTATCTTCTGTCAGAAATAATTCATTGGTTATTACAAAGAAAAAGTAAGTAAGAAAATACCAATTCAATTCCGACTTCCTGTTAAAATTTCTGAATTTCGCGATTTTAAATTACTCCGTACGCTAAACCTCCTTTAGCTGTTAAATAAAATAAAAACACAGAGCTAACTGTGGAAATAATTTATTAATTATTTTCAAATCATTTTTATTTAATATATTTAAATAACTGTGATCAAGTGAATGAATAATCTTTTCTATTCTTTTCTATCTCCTTTAGCTGTTTCATCCACTTCTTAGTGGACAAGATAAACGCGTGTTAAATACAACAAGTACCAATTCGCCTACAATTCAGACTTTCTGTTAAAATTTCCGAAGCTCGAATTGAAGTGCGCTTCAATTTACTCACCTCATGCCATTTGGTCTTGATTTTTGTTTAAATCGTATACGGTCTAGAATTATTTTAATATTACAATTGGTTTTGGAGCAGAAAAATCTTAGATTCACTTGATCATTTTTTCGTCACAAAAAGAAAAACTGAAAGTAAACGAATCAGTATATAATTAAATTTATAGCAAATAAATTGTTCACTGAATTAAACTGTTGGGCAATTCTATTTACAAAACAAATGCTACCACTAACAAATTGCACACATCATGGAAAATAGTAAACGAATCAAAAGCTTTATTGTTTAAAAAATAAAACTTGAAATATCCCTTATGATTCTGCTGGAAAAGAAAATATAATAATAATGTCTTTGTGAATTGTAAAACTTTTCAATGTACAACATTGAGGTATAATTTAAATTTAATTAAATATAAAGTGAAAAAGAAATATCTCTGATTTGAACCGACGTCAGAGATGTTTCTTTTCCACTTTATATTTAATTAAATTTAAACAATACAATAATAATATACAATAAGTTGTATATTGATAATTTCTACAATTCGTAGTTATAAATATAATTTAAAAGGAATATAAATTTAATTTAATTAACAATCTTCTTTATGTTGGTTTTTGGTTGTGGAGACTTTAATTATTTTTTCCTTAATTAATTAATTCTTTATTTACGGAAAATCACCTTTTTACAATTAATGACACGCTGTAATTACAAAATACAACAATATATTCAATTGATTTAATAAAATTTAGACTAATAACTGCTTGATCAAGTATAACCATTGAGTTTTCCAATCAGAATCCATAAACACAATAACAATAATGATGCGCACCATGAATAAATATATAAGTAAATCAAATACACATAAAATATTTTACAAAAAATTGTTTCAAACTGAAAAAAATTAAATATTTTTTATTTATTTAATTAATTAACAATGTCTGTACTTAAAATAAAAAGGATACATATGGAAGACATATTATTTAAATACATTTGCATTACTGCAAAACTGTTTTCCAAGTAAACCAGCAAATAATTAAAAAAATAAATAAATAAATAAAGCAGCGCAGAATAATTATTTATGGAAGTGTTATGGAAAAATAGAAATAGAATAAGCACTGGATTCTTTTATCTTGTGTTATTGTTGTATGCTCTACAATGTCCACAAGTAAACACTACTATATATATTTTCCTAAATCGTGGAGCAATATTTACATTGTAATCAAAAATAAACTCCTTTCTTTCATAAAATGAATACTTTAAATAATTAAACATTGTTAGTTCATATTGCAATAGATTATTGAAAATTTACTAATAAAATAAATAAAATAACAGATTAAAATGAATAACCTTACATTCTTGACTAGTTTCTAGTCATCAGCTAAATTCAGAAAAAAATATACCTTAATGTTGTACATTGAAAATTTTTATAATTTATAGATACAAATATAATTAAAAAGGAATAACAAATTTAATTAATAAAGAAAAAAATGAAAAATGGCATCAAGTTGAAACTAATTGAAAATAAATTATTTATTAATAAAAAGTCCCACGAACATGCAGACAGGCCCCAAAATAGTGAGTTAGAATCAATGAAACTGATCCAGGAAGAGCTACTAGATAGTATATAGTGGGTTTATTTACTGGGAATTCTCTTGAAAATGGGCTGATAATCTAAAACTAATTGTTTATTTTAAAGTTATTCAATTTAATCTCTTAATGATTATATTGGTAGATTTTTAAAACTCTGTCAATATTTTCTGTCCATTGATTGATATTTACAAAATCGGGCGTTTGTGTGTATTCATTCATTACTGACAAAATTGATATTGTTTTCAAAAAAACATTACCGAACCACGTTTTTGTTTGTATCGCATATTTATAAACATCTCAGCCCTTCTATTAATACCCGCAACAACAACCAAAAAAACCTTCATTAAACAACCCATTCATCATCCGAAATTCGCGATCCGCGCGCGCCCTCTCGCTCTTTGAACGTATATTTATAACTAGAAAATTTCACTCAATCCGAATCCCGCGCGCTCGCATCCTCGGGGAACGTGAACCGTGAAAAGGAGAAGCGGTAATTTGTTGGCGTGAATAAATAGGACCTTTTAGTCACACATGAGCTTTCGAATTTGTGTGCAATAAGTGCAGTACGCCGCGAGAAGGGGTTTATTTCTGGCTGGTGCTCACGTTTTTAGCGAAAATAAGGAATAAAAAAGGGATGGAGGTAATTTTTTGTCAGGTTCGGGGTAATTCCGTCATGAGTTTCTCAACAGGATTCACGGTTTTTGGACTGTGAAAAAAAAAAAAAAAAACAGTGGTTGTTTTATATATATACAATCATCTTTATCGTGGTATTTACATATACATATATTATACAATATATTTGATCTAAACTTATAAATGGCTATCGATCTTAGGTCTTTCAGCCATGGTTGTTTTATTTGAATGGATTTTAATCAGCACTAGAGAGCGAATAGAATACTGAGTCAACAATCTCAAAAATCCATGATTCAAAAGCATTTTAAAAATATCAATATTTGAAATGTTTGAGTTTACTTGAAGTGTTTTAATTGATAAATCAAGCAATAATAACCTTTCTTCGCACTTTATTTGATTTACCAAATGTACATTTCGGATTAACACAGTGTTAATCCATTGATAATGGTTCCTGTTTGTCCGAAAAGTACATTTACATCAAATAAAGTGTGAAGAAAGGATATTATCGGTGTATTTATCAATTTAATTTGATCTTCACGTAACTCAATAAATCAATTTGAGTCTTTTAATATTAATACAAAATAAAAATTCATTAAATTGATTTACTTTAAGGGTGCGGTTTAGAAGAAAGAGATAGCTATACAAATATGGGCAATCACTAATTTGAGTTAGATTGTTGTTGTGATCAATGAACAATATTGTATTATACATTAAATAATCTTAAAATAAGCAGGAATTTCATCAAATAATTTAAAATTTATTTTAATGTTGAGTTTCTGTGCAAAATAATTATGAAAAACAATGAAAATTGATCAAATTTATAGCAAATTTTAAATTAAATTTTTGCTAATAAAAACTTGTGCAATGAAAATTTAAAGGATTTCACTAAATTCTGCATTGAAATAACTTAGCAGACATGACCTATTATTATCATTATATCTTACAATTTTCTTTTCTAACTTAAACTAGTAAATTGACGTAATACACGAAAATTAACGATTTATTTTTTATTTAAACTGATACTTTATACTTGATAGATAAAAAATGTAAATACACATTCATATTATGAAATCCAAAAGAATAGCTCTATTTTCAAACGATTATTTCCATTTTACTATATAGCTATCTCTTTCCACTAAACCGCAACCTTAAGAGAAGAGCCAAATATCAAATTCAGAACATTTTATTTTCGTATATTAAGAACACAATTTTTTTATAGCACTTAGATCCAAGTGGTATAAAAAAAGTATTTTTTTCTTTATACTAGAAATATTTATTGACAATTTAACTGAAACTAATCACTGAAGTAAAATAAAAGTGAAATAAAAAATGAATTTTCTTTATTAAATAAAATGAATTTAAAAATAATTAATAAATTATATCCTCTTTAGGTCTTTCTGAGATTTTTGAATTACGTTACGTAAATACGTTAAAACAAATGTACTAGAATGAACACTTGCTGTTGCATAGCAATAACATGTTGTATAAGCAACAATTGTTGATTTGAAAATTTTATTTTTTTTTATTTTCTATTTAAATTCTATTAAAATAAAACAAACAGCATTATTTTTTAATATTCCGAGCGCCGTTTGACGGCTTCAATATGGATTTTTTCTACTGTAAACTCCGGGGTGGGCCGCTCAAATTCGAAACGCAAATAGAATCTGGCCCACCCCTGCTTTCCAGCAAACAGATCGTATATCGCAATAAACCGCGTCTCCGCCGAAAATGATCGTATCAAATATCAAATTCAAACCCCGCGCTCCCCATTCCTCGGGAGAATTGCGCACCCCTCCGAGGAGGAGGATGAGGAGAAGGAAAAAAATATGGGGGGCCTCGGGAATTTTTCAATATCGCAATCACCCTAATAATGCGTCGCATTAAGGAGCGATCCATCATCGATTCGAAATTCGGGTGAAATTGCACCACGCGTCATTTCATTCCAAGTATTGTCTGTGTGGAAATCAGTTGACAAAATGAATAAATAAATGTAACTGGTGCAAAAAATAATCTTTTATTTGTTTCTACTCACACGTGTGTGTCGGTGTATTTAAACCATATCACTCTTAACCGTTGTATATACAGGTAAACGTCGTTGTACAGCAGGGTTTCGTTCCGAGAGACACCGACGTAAAAAAACTGACGTAAAATGAACACAAATATGTTTTGGTTCCGTGTCAAAATTCTTAGAATATTAATGTTTATTTAATGTATATATTCAAAATAAATTATAAATGTATGTATTTAATAAATACCGTTTAAATTTGTTTTTCAGAATAAATAATAATCTCTTGATATAAATAATTAATAACTCTTGAATTAATTTCTCACTTAACACTTATTTATTTATTTTTATTTACGGATAAAACCTTTTTACAAAAACAGAAAAATATAAATTGTATAAAATGTCAAAAAACAAAGTAATAGAAAAAAAATACAAATATGACAATAAATAACAATTCGATTAACAATTTTCTACATAACAATAAACATACAAAATGTGTATACAGTTATGTGCATAACACAAACACAGGCATATATAGATCACAAATTCATAGCTTCCGACAAACGTATATACCGTAAACTACTCTTAAAGCTGTTATAAGAATTCGAAAACAAATTAAAACTAGACTAATCCTGCAACGCATTCGCAAGACGCATAAGTCGATCAATGGGATTAAAGATGCCATAGTTCGTGTGATGAAAAGACAATCTAAAAAGGGGAGTATGCCTAGAATTAACACCGCGAGGAATATTAAAATTGAGTAAGTTAAGTAATTGAGGACGATCAATAATACCATTGACCAACTTGTACAGGAAATATAAATCAAGCAGCAAGCATCGTTCTGTCTTGTAACGATCTCAAATCTAACTGAACAAGCATAGAACTGCGAGTAAAGCTAAAGTACGACCCACCTAATCTACAGTGAATAAATCTTAGAAACCGACTCTGCACAAACTCAAGCTGCTGTATGGCATTTGCTGTGTAAGGAGAACATACTACAGAGGCATATTCAAAATGGGGTCTAACTAAAGACAGATATAACAATTTCACTGTCGCAACACTCAAGCAATTAGAAAATCTACAAACAAAACCTAACATTCTTAAAGCAGAGTTGCAAATGTTATTAAGATGTTTGTTAAAATTTAATTTCGAAGTAAATAAAACACCAAGATATTTCACTTCAGACACTACAGTTAATAAATGGCCATTAATGGCATAATGAAACGAAATATGAGAGCCTCTACTAAAGGATATATGGGAACATTTGTTCAAGTTCAAGTGCAAATCATTCAGATCACACCATTCAGCTACATTATGAAGGTCATTTTGAAATAGTTATTGATCGACAGTAGTTCTAATAGCTCTAAATAACTTGAGGTCATCAGCAAACAGAAGAAAGCTACAAAATCTAATACGCATATAAATGTCATTAATAAATAGCAGGAATAAAACTGGTCCGCAATGAGAGCCCCGTGGAACACCCGAACTAACATTTATCTTCCTAGAATAGCAGGATCCAATACGAACGCACTGAATTCTATTTAGTAAGCAACTAGCAAGCCATTTAATAACAATATCACTGATTCCCATTGCTCTAATCTTGCTAAGTAAAATATTATGCTGTACGCGAACGAATACCTTGGAAAAATCGGTATAAATTGAATCAACTTGTAGACCATTTTCAAAGGCATTCGATAGGAAGTTGTGGTAAGAAATAAGATTAGTTGGTGAAACATGTTTAAACAATTAGGTAATTATTGTTAAACAAACCACGTGTTTAATTTTACATAATTGCTAAATAATTATTTTTTTTAAATCAATACTGATCAGCTCGTCGGTACTAAATTAAATTCTCACACTTTTTTTTGGAAAAAAATATATAATTTCATGAGGTAGAACGGAAGATGTCACGCTTCATTTAATATTTGCGCTTCGATTGAACTTCCGATCTATCTCACAGAGCTCATCTGTTAACCTTTCGATAGAAGAAAAGATGCCAGTTAAGTCGGCTGTTATTAGAGTTTCCGATCATTTTCTTTCTCATTCTCCTCTTGTTTTTCTTCTGGATTTTCTTATTGGGGGCGATCTAATACCTCAATATACTTTTCTAATTCTTCATTTAAGAGTTGGTTTAAGAGTTGGTAATGCACGTCTAACATCTTCGATTATTACGTTTTCGAGTCTACATTCCCGTATAAGAAAGATAATGTCTTCATTTATATTAATGTTATCTACCTCTTCTACACTTACATCTTGTATGAATCTAGGTAGAAGTTTGCGCCAAACGCCTTTAAACAATTGGTTGTAAGTTCGTCCCATGCAGACTTCAGATTTTTGAATTCTTTTAAAATATCATATGTCCGTCAATAATCTTTAACGGTCTGATTGGAGTTAGTATCGATCGCTTTTTAATATTATGAGCAAATAATATTCTAGAAATTACCCCCTGATCCATTGGTTGTAATACGGAGGTTGTGTTAAGGGCATGTAAATTATCTATACCACTAATATCACGTCTAAGTTGTGAAGATTTCCTGAGGCATTGTCTAATAAGAGGATTGCTTTCTTTTAAAGGTCGCAAAATTTAAGCACAATGAAGTAAAAATAATTTTTATACTATCCTGTAAAAACTTCCTGAGGAACCCAGCCCTTTTTATTCCACCTCCAAAAACTGGCAGGGAGCTTTTGTCAAGACCTTCAAAATCCCATGGATTCTAGAAATGGTACAATACCATTGGCTTTAATTTTAAGAAACCAGAAACATTTGACCCCAAGAGTGATTGTTCTCTCTGTAGAAACCTCCTGAGGAACCCAGCCCTTTTTATTCCACCTCCAAAAACTGGTATGGAGCTTTTATCAAGATCTTTAAAAGCCCATGGATTCTAGAAATGCTACAGTACCATTGGCTTTAATTTTAAGAAACCCGAAACATTTGATCCCAAGAGAGACTGTTCTCTTAGAATCAAATGTTT
This sequence comes from Philonthus spinipes, assembly GCA_963082785.1. Classification (NCBI taxonomy): domain Eukaryota; kingdom Metazoa; phylum Arthropoda; class Insecta; order Coleoptera; family Staphylinidae; genus Philonthus; species Philonthus spinipes. Next base: position 8,976,594 of record OY720316.1, read on the forward strand.
TTGGTTCATCATTACCCGCTTTAAATCGTAATTGTTACAAAATAAACGACCTCGGTGGCAACTTCTTCTAATAGAGGCCTATTTTATCAAAATTTAAGATGAGATCTGTAGGTTAGTTGTCTTGTTCCGAAATTTCTTGAAACTTTTGAGGGTAAGCTGCCGCTGCTGCTACATCAGCGCTCGCACATACTACAATCAGACTCATCAGGTCCTGGAATTGAACCAGGGACCCCTAGCCACCACCTATATTTAGTACCAACAATCTCTGTATATACATCTGTCCCTGTTAACTTCATAGGAATTTTCCGTTCAAAGTTTGGTAATGTTTCCCGGCAACTACTTGGAGCACTGAACCAGAAATATCTTCCATAACCGTAATTTTTGTCATAATTTATTTTTCAATTTATTCATAAAATGTGTAAAAAAATAATGCTATAAAATGTTCAAATAAATGTCGTGCACAGTTGAAATTTGAGGAATTATACAAACATGTAAGGAATAATCATATAATTCAATAACAAACAATAATTCTTGCAAACAAATATGACAAAGCGTCATTTTATTTTGTATTTGGATTTTTCCTAATTACAAAAATTGTGAAAGAATATTGGCAACTATGAAGCATTATTTAAAGCATTAAAATAATTTAAATTAGCTCGACAAGCTAATTTATATTATTTATTACTATTTATTATTCGACACTAGCTATGATTGCGGTTTCCGGGGCACACTAAACGAAACTTTGAACAAATCTTTCTATTGGAGTTATCAATCTAAATAAGGTAATTCGTGATATAGATAAGCCACAAAATAAAATCATCTTGTATAATCCTTGGTGCATACATTATATCTAGTTACACTACCCCGGCTTCCACTCACGCAATTTCTAACACATTTCCATTACATTTTCGCTCATTTTTTTCCTTCGCCACTTGTCATTATTTGACAGACTATTACCTACATGTAGTGTTAGTATGTCTGGGCTATCCACCAGAATTAAGTCCTTCTGCGGTACTATAATCTAAAGAAAATCAAACACTGTAAACCAATTAAAGGAGTTGATTGCTTGAGTTACGTGAAGATCAAATTAATTCGACGAATAAAGCACTAATAACCTTTCTTTCTTCTAATCAATAGATTAAAACTAAATTTTATTTAGTGTTAATCCATTGATAATGGTCACTTTGTGTCCAAAATGTACATTTGGTAATCCAAATAAAAGTGTGAAGAAAGGTTATTAGTGATTTTACAATTTACAATTCGCCCATGAAAAGAAAATGGATTTATCAAATAAAGAATTAATTAAAGACCTCTGGTAGAATGATACATACGCACATGACATGTAATTATAATTTTGAAATCTTTTTTAATATCGTCACGAAGCGGAATATTGTAACACAAATAATAATAAACTTTATTAACAGAAAATCACCATTTAACAAAATTTTATATAAATATTACGCCAAGGTGGAAAGACTATAACGGTCGATAGCCGATTCCAGGCAAGTGAATTTTGGTTTTGTAATATATTGTTTATCCGACGCCCTAAGGCGCAACAAGGGATAGAAGAAGAAGAAGTAATATATTGTTATTTTTCTTTTCTCTTTGTATTGCATGCGCAATGATTGTATCTTATAATATATTCATTTTCAAGAATCAGCGGAAATAAAAAAACGTCGATAGCCATTTAACAATTAATTAATTTTTGTGTGATATACATAATCAATGTTTGTTAACTTATTGTAAACTTAATTGTTAATAAAGATTGTTATATATATATATTAAATTAATTAAATGGCTTAAAGGAGTGTTTAAATAAATTAAATAAAAAGAATTTGAAGATAATTAATAAATTATTTCCTCTTTACTTTAAATACTTCAAGACTCTAAGGATTATCAACCACAAAACATGCAAATTATTTTCAATTGAATTCAACTATGTTTTTTTTAATAATTTAATTTTTCATTTAGCGAATGTGTCGCCTGTCTTCCAAATTTCCCTCGCATTAATACAGGACGAATAAATAGTTTCAATTTGCATAAAAGTGAGTCCTGGAGGCCGTCAAACTCGTTTCCGCAGACTATATTAACGCTAACCGAGTTAATGGACCCTTATAATATTTTAGTGGCTGTTGTTTCAGGGGTAACTTCTTACGCCGCCCGTTTCGGTCCTCTCCTTTACGGCCCTTCTAACGACCGCCGCGGAAAATTGAAATATTTAATGCCCGCCCGCGAAGACCGAGAAGCGAAGGGAGGGATGGGACGAGACGCGGATGCATTTTCTTTTTTAAATGTTTGCTTTTTTATAAGCGTTTCGTGATGTTCATCATTGATTTTATAAACGCAGCACACAATGTACATGATAATTTATTATTTTTATTATATAGGTAAGCTTTTTTATTGTAATAGTGATGTGTGATGTTTTTTTTATTAATTATACTGATATTGTTATGTTATAATTTATATTAACGTATAAATATTTAAGTTTAAGCCATAATTTTATTCTTAATTTAATTTGGGTTGAGTTGAAAGCAGATTTGCTTGTATAAGTTTTCTGTTCTCCGTCCATAGGTTTTCTACAATAATAATATTATGATCTATAATATTTTGTTATTGTAGAAAATAAGGAATATTATATTATTATAAAAAGTACAAAATTTCACTTTTCTATGAGATATATATCTATACAAATATCTTTATTGACACCAATACATACATTTTTATAAACATTAACATTAAACCTGAAATTAAACTGAATATGTTATTGAATTATTTACATTTTTTCTTGTAATTATATTTATTTTTTCCTTCCAAATTCCAAATCCACAATACATTATATATATGAATTCATCTCATCTCGTTTGAACGACTGACAGACTAACGACATAAGACAAGGACAGCTGGCTCAAAGACCTACGGTCATACCCATTTTACCATTACTTAACCATAAATGTATTACATTGTACCATATATAGAATTAATGTCACAATAAATATGTTTATATATATATATGTATATATTTATTTTTATCGGAAATTCATTTTAATTACGTCTGGGTCAGATGTTGCAAAAAAAAAAAACGAAGCATCCACTTAATTTGATTTTTTCTTGACATTATATCTATTTATTTAATTTTGGACACAACTCATAACAAAGGACGCCGAGCTGAACGTGCGTAATCCTAGGGCGAAGAAAAATGTCCTTCTCGGAACCATTTTCAACCTAAAACCAACTTAAAAATCTTCCCGCCATAAGTTTCGTCTTTCTTGTTTAACATATATATTTTACAAATTTACTTCTCGCTGTAAACTCTCACTTTTTTCCGGTTTTGTAAAATTTGTATTTCATTTTCTAACAAGAGAGTCAGTTCTCAACTTTTAAACGATCAACATTATGTTCTTCGGTAGTATCCGTGTGAAATCTCACTCTATTCTGTATTTTTGTTATCAGTTTTTATACTTTAAGCTATTGTTAAATAAATCTTTATTTAATATTGATAGCAAATCGCATAAACCGCATAATTAACAAATTATTTTTTTATCTTTTTTGTTATCCTGAAAATACCCTGGGACTTTACATATCAGTAGTAGATATAGGTGGAACCACAAAAATAATGAAACAAAAATATAGTGGTAAAATGAAGTTTTTTGAAATTGAATAAATTACTATGAATGATAAAACAAAAAACATAACTTGCATAATGAAAGTATTCAAGAAATACAAATAGTTGTGAAAATAATTTATTAATTATTTTAAAATCATTTTTATTTAACAAATAGTTTTAGTTCTTGTCGCTTTATTGCTTTTGAAAAAAACGATAAAATCGTCCTTCAATTGGCCGCCAACATTGATGAACGATTTCTGTTTCATAGATTTAGGACAATGCCGTCCATTCAAACGTCACTTCATACTTTCCTTTCCTAAGAAATAAAACAGTGATATAAATGAGATTACTACTACAGTCATGAGAAGTTTATACTACTTTTCGCCACCACTTTTTGGTTAAGATCATGCGTTGACACTTTTTGGTCAGCTAAGTCAACGCCTCCCATAAACTTGTTATAAAATTCAGTTGCACTAAAACAATTATGCAGTTGTAGTTGGAATCCAACGAACGGATTAAAAGGCAAAAACAACAAAAATCTACTTAGCGCGCAAAATTGGATGACCCGCAGCAGCTAAATCGCGAGTGTACATTGAATCCGTCACGTAAATATTACATATTTTTTTGTAAGCGCAAGTCAAAAAATTGTAGGTGTTATGTTTTTAATAATATATCTATACACGCCGAGGGAAAATTATGTAGCAGATTAAAAAATGGTTTAGAAGTCTGTGTTTTGTATCAGACACAAAAGTGTATAAAGTGTGAAGTGAGTTACAAAAAACACGAATATTTTAAATCGTGCACAAATTACGTTTAAAACATTAAAAAATGGTTTAGTGTTAGATACACACGTTTGAACAAAAAAAGTGAACAAGTCAATTCAGGATGATTTAATTGAAATTAAAACACTTGGTTTGTTTCACTTATTTATATTTTCTGCAACTAGTTTCGACCAATGGTCATCTTTTCCTCCATAAAGATGACCAATGGTCGAAACTAGTTCAAAAATGTTTCACCACGGGTTAAGTGAGAAATTAATTAAACATAATTAAACATATGAACAAGTCAGTTGATGGAATTGTTGACGCTAATTTCCTCACAACTCTTTCTCTAAGGATACTATCTACCTGGTTTGTTTCTTTCCCAGAATAGATATTGAAATCATAAACGTGCCTTGTTTTTGTTAATCACAAGTCATAGAATTGTATTCCTAGCTATATAGATTTCATTGGGAGGTATTATTTCATTCACGAATGCCCTTTGAATTTGGTAATAGTCTTATCAATTGATTAATAGGAACGGTGCTGGCTTGTTGAAACATTTTTTTTTTTTCAAACAGCGGACAAGATTATCCAAATAATACGGTTTCATGTAATTATCGGGTTTCTTAGGATGTTTGACAGAAGAGTATATCTATCCTTGCTAATTGCTTGTTTTATAACGAAATTTAAGAGATGTTCATTTGTAGACCAATAAATGTAGAATTCAGGAATGGAATTGTAACTCAGCACTAAAGTATATGCAAGAATAAGTATTATCTTATGTTGAGCCACTAAGAACGCAAATATTATTTTTGTACACGATATCTATAATCCGAACATGGGGTTGTTCCTCAATCGCTCATCATATCCATTATTATATGCCAATGACTCGTCCTAGTAACCCATGGTCCCACCATTTCCAAAGCGGTTAGTGCTCTAAACGATTTCATAGATAACATCACCACCTGGTTTGCCTACTGACTTATAACAATTAATCCAAATGAAACCTAGCTCCTAATTCTTTACCATTATCATAGAAATTCTCCATACTGAATTGTTCTCAGTACCTCGGTGTAATCATAGGTCCCAAGTTTACCTTCATCAAACACTCCTAAATCTTCAAAGTTAAAGTCAAGAGCAGAGCTCGACATTTCAGAGCACTCACAAAAATAATGGAATTTCCACCGAAATCGCAGTAAATATCTACAAAATAATTTGTTGACTCATGCTTGAATATGCTCTCATCCTATTCCACAATCCGCGTCTAAACGTATTAAAAAATATAGAAGCCGGAGAACGCGTAGCCCTTAGAGCAAATACCAAAATTAGACACCCCAACAACCCACTTCATAATTCTTCCAATGATTTATGTAAAATCTCCCAAATAAATCACAAACTGGAATCCTTATTTTTAAAAATCGCCACTTATTCCCACAAGGCCCCTATCATATAAGACCTTTGTATCCCTCGCAACCTTAACATTACTACATTACTCCTAAATTCTCCCACCCTTCATTAACAATTCATCAATTCATATAATTCAGACAAAGACGTTAACAATTATGACCTTTAGATAACAAGACAGGAACCAGGCAAGGACAGGTAGAAAGACCGATGGTCGATAGCCATTTGCTAAGGATAAAGTATAATATAGTATAAGAATAAAGTAGTTAATTAATTATATTAAATAAAAATGATTTGAAAATAATTAATAAATTATTTTCACATTTAGCTCTGTGACTTTTGACTTACGTTACGTAAGTACGTTAAACAAATGCACATTAAAACAACTACTTCCCGGACAAATACCCACGTCGGACATTGAATTACATAATGTACACCAACTGTTGCACATCAATAAAATATTGCATAATGAAACTATTTAAGTTAATTAATTGTAAATACAATTGTCTGAAGAAGTAAAGTAATTAAAGATACTAAAAAATCAGTTACACAAAATCAATACAATTATTTAAATTGAACACAAAATTTCCATTAAAACCTAGTGAAGTTAATTGCATTAACAAATATCCCATTCTTCTCGGTGCAACCGTTGTTTTGAATATCGAGCCCACCTCGCAGACCAGTCCCGGTCACTCCGTGTCGTTCCATATTAGGTAACTTATTATTTAGTAAATTGTTCCATTATGTACGGTTCTCCATTAGATAATTACATCCATTCTAATGGCTTATACAAAACTAATAAAAAATACAGTTAGAATGGAGCTAAATATAAAATAAAACAACAATTATATGGAGGCGTTTGTTATTACTGAAAGTGATAATTAACTCTTTTTTTGTCTGTTTTTTTTTTCTTCAGTTATTATAATTGATAAATTTAATATATACAGAAAATGTAATTAACAATTATTTAATTGATTTATATATTTAAGTACAATACCATACAATAATCTTTACATAATGATAATTACATGTACGGAAATACGTCTAAATACGAAATTATAATAAATTAACATTTAAATAGAAAAGAGTATTATTCATTCACTTGGTCACAGTTATTTAAATATATTAAATAAAAATGATTTGAAAATAATTAATAAATTATTTTCACATTTAGCTCTGTGATTTTTGACTTACGTTATTTTTATTTAATATAAATTAACATTCTATTATTACGAATTCAGGCGTGCTATAAGGTTCTAATATACATAGAAAATCTAATATACATAGATAATTAAATAATATTTCATTTGACTGATGTCGTTTTTGCCTGCTTTACCTCATATGGAAACTGATTATAGAATTTAATAATTTTTTTTAGAACATGCTTAATTTATTTAAATTGAAAACATAAAGATATTTGTAAGTGAAGAAAAAAACATACAAGTTTTTCATTATCTTTCAATTTATTCATTTTTGATTGATTCGAGTATCGTGGCTTCGGTTTCATTTCGACGAGCGTGGGTTTTCCTGTGGAAAAAAAAATAGTGCCCGCCGTGAAATATTAAACGTTGACGTATTTTGTCGCACGAGGGAAATATATCTCCGGGATACAGACATATAAATGCTGTTAATAATTTATAGCGCAAACTCATTAGACGCAGTTGTTGACTGAACGGAATGGGGTAATAACAATACCGGGACTTAGGTAATCATCGGATTGACGTACTCTTTCATTTCCGATTCGAAACGGCCCCGTACCTTCGATCCCGTCGATTCCGCTCGATGTTCATTATTAAGGGTTGGGATTAAGACGGGTCTGTAGTTTTCTTTTGTTTTTATATATATAAGAGCGAGGGGTGTAATTATTGTTGTTATGAATTGTATGATTTGGGAATGATGGGGAGGGATTTTTCGGGTGGTACGTAATGAAAGGTAAATGACGTGGTGGGTCAGAGGAGTTTTGGGAAATGACACCTTTGAAGGATCGTAATTTACTTGATGTTCTTTTAATTATCTACAATATGTTGTTGTAAAGTTTGCACCGGAAATCTTAGCTTTCTAATAAGGGCATTGTTATTCGATAATATTGCCTGTAATTCAAAAGTTACGCGAAGACAAAAAAAAATGGAATGGGATACTGGCAGACGAAAAACTAGACGTCTATATCACTGCACAACATTGTCAACCGGATACTAATTGCAACTGATGAAACTAAATGTGGAAATAATTTATTAATTATTTTCAAATCATTTTTATTTAATGTATTTAAATAACTGTGACCAAGAGAATGAATACTGTTTTCTATTTATATATAATGAAACTAATGCAATACGTGGCATTGTGGGGCATGCGACGGCGCATTTTTAATGACGTTCGTCAAATTTACAAATAGTTATCTTTCTTGGGTTAATTAATTTACTGTTCTTATGAACATCTTAATCAGTGGCCGTATATTTTTAGAGCACTTATTATAATTTTCGTTCGTAACAATTGTCCCACCAGATTGACTGTGCGTGACGTATTCGACCATTTCGAATTGAATCACTTTCAACTGCGTATTTGCAATCAATCAACAATTTTGTCTCACTATTACAGCAACTTCTGATTTCGAATATATGTTTGAACTCGGATGTATTCAATATTAAAAGTCTCTGTGTCAGTAAAACAACGTACCAATAAAAATACGCAGTGACTGTTGTTTTAATTGCGGTTGTTTTTTCATGACAAAACCGTGTTAATCCCACCAACATCAAAATATGAACTGAGACAAAAGCCGAAATTTTGCAGACAACACCAAATAAAACTTAAGTCTATATGTTTGCAACGGAGTCTTTATAAATATACATAATTTAGTTTTAATTGCTGTTATTTTCATGATAATACCGTGTATATATAGATCCTAAATATCTATATATATTAAAATCTGCCTCGAAATAAAGTCAGGTTAATAGTTTTGTCTCTATTTTCTGTTAGGTTATTGCTCGATAATCATTCAGACACTTAAAACTCATTACGATGGATTCGACCGTTTTTTTGTGCGTTTTTCTCCAAGGTAAATTGCAACATTGATAAATTAAATAAAAATAATTTGAAAATAATTAATAAATTATTTCCACATTCAGCTCTGTGACATTGTGACTTACGTAATGTTAGTACTTGAAACAAATTAATTAATTCTTTATTTACGGAAAATCACCTTTTTACAATTAATCACAATCTGTAATTACAAAATACAACAATATATTCAATTGATTTGATAAAATTTAGACTAATAACTCCTTGATCAAGTATAACCATTGAGTTTTCCAATCAGAATCCATAAACACAATAACAATAATGATGCGCACCGTGAATAAATATATAAGTAAATCAAATACACATAAAATATTTTACAAAAAAATAGTTACAAACTGCAGAAATAGAATTAAAATCACCGCAAAAGCAATACATATAAATAAACAAGTAAATAGAAAACCTTACAAAAATAATGAAAATAATATAATTATACACATGAATATTCTGTAGCAAAGCAAATGGTAAAAAAAGATAATGTACACATCATTTAAAAGTAAAAAAAAATATATAATATGGTATGGTATGAACCAATTAATCATGAAAAATTCAAATCATTTTCACGTTAATGAAAACAATTACAGTGACAGACAAAAAATGTAAATAGAAACATTCACTAATAAACACAAAAAATAAAAATAAGAATAATCAACTCAGTCCTATCTTCCAGATATTTAAATTAAATTCGATTAAATGCGAATCCACAAAATTTCTTAAATTAAACATATCTAATAAGATATATCAACGAAACTGGATAGATCGACGTAACGTAAACGGGATTTGAAAGTAGCAAACGTAGGTGCGCATGAAATTCGGACAATTTGATATAACATTTGCTTGCCTTATCAATCGGTCGATAGGGTTATTCATGCCATAGTTAGTGGTATGTAAGGACAAGCGGAATAATGACCTTTGCCTCGAATGTAACCCACGGAGAACATTGTAATTCAACAAACCTACCAATTCATTGCAGTTAATTGCAATGATTAAGAAACATATATCTAACAAAATTCTTCTTTCAGCTAACGACCTCAGACCCAACAAAGACAACATCCCGCTATAATTGTAATCTATTCCCATCTTAAAAGCCATTATCTTAAAAAATTTACCTTGAACCATTTCAATTTGATGAATAGCGCTTTTCGTATAGGATGACCAAACTGAAGAAGCATATTCGACGTGAGGCCGTACTAGGGACAAGTAGAGGTATTTCACCGTCGTGTGCTTAAAATGTTTGCGGAAGCGATTAATAAAACCCAACACGTTTAATGATTTATTACAAATTTGTAAAATGTGCTCTTTAAAATCGAGCTTCTGATTAAATATGACACCCAAATCCTTAATTTTTGTGACCCGAGTAAAAGTTTTATCATATAATGCGTAATCAAAATGTTTCCTCCCACTACGGCAAAATGATGTGGCAAAACTTTTATTCAAATTTAAATGAAGATTATTATTTTTACACCATAATGCTATGCTATTTAAGTCGTCTTAAAGTAGCTGTTGGTCTGCGATGCTACGAATTTTCTTATTAAATCGTCAGCAAAAAGAAGAACCCTGCTATTCTTCTTTAGAGTAGGAAGAGAAGTGGCCCGCAGTGGCCACCCAACACACTGCGATCTAACCACCAAGTAACTTTCAAGCCATTTAATCCGAAACCCACTAAAGCCCATACATTTGAGTTTATAAATTAATAAGTCATGCTGAACCCGGTCGAAAGCTTTGCAGAAATCCGTGTAAATAGAATCAACTTGCAAACCTTCCTCCAAAGCATTAGATATATATGAATGATACAATATTAAATTTGTGGCGGTTGATTTTCCTGAAAGGAAGCCATGTTGCTCTTCTACAATATATCGTGTACACCACCAGGTCAATTGCACTGAAACTAATTTATCAAGTAGTTTAGGTAGTGCCGACTGAATAGATACTCCGCGATAATTAGATACATTAGATCTACTCCCATTTTTAAAAATGGGAATAACAAAACTATGTTTCCAAACAGTAGGAAATCAAATGCACATTAAAATTACTACTTCCCGAGCAAATACCCCGCCGGACGTTGAATGTACACCTGCTGTTACATATCAATAAAATATTGCATCATGCAACAAATTTTTAATCCGACAAAAATTCAATGTAAAAATCATAAAGCAACACTACTTAATGCAACATTGATGCTTTTTTAAATTTGGTAGTATTATTGTTATTTAAAATCAAATTATTATATTTGGAAACATAAGGTAGGTTGTTAACAGGGAAGACTACCCGCCACGGAGTTTCTTCTTCAGGGCAACGGTGTGGGACGAGGTAGCAAGAAAAACGGCATTTTTCTTTCGAAAATAGACCAATTAAGATGCGCTATTCATTTAAATAGAGACATCATTAAAAATTGTAAAAATAATAGGCTCTAAGATCGATCCTTGTGGTACCGAATAGAAGAGATAATATTTGCAATGATACTAAAAAAAGAGTGTGTTCATTTGATTGTAGAATTTTTATAATAATTTCAACAAAATAATTTTCATAAAAATTATAAATTCGAATAAATTATAAGGGTGAGTGAGTAAATTGATTAATAATTTAAGCGTTGATCGCGTTCCGTTTCCTGTGATTCGGTAGCCGACCGTCCCCCCGTTCCCCTCCCACGAATAGGAAAAGCAAATCGAATAAAAGAGCGGCAATCATCATTAGCCGGCCATCCTTTTCTGCTTCCTCTCTCGTTTTCGGTGCCTTCTAGGCAGTAAAGCCAGTAATGCCAGTAATGGTAATGGTAACCTAATTCCTGAGTGCATTAAGACACCCTATATTAAATCAACATTAACATTTGATAATGGCCCCGGCACACAAATTTATATCGCACCGTATAATTAGTTATGCACACATAATTTAAGTAAAAACTCACAAAAAGACGCGGACGGTGGAGATGAGTGTGGAATGAGGTGGAGGAGGAGGAGGGCTCATTTAACGCGACAACGATGCGTAAATTTTCACCGTCACCGCTACAAATTGTAATCACCGACGGTGCCACGGAATTATTTTTAATATCATACAGTTTTCTCAGAAAATGTTCCTTCAATTGCTCTATTTACAAAAATGAACGGATTTTCGTAAATAGAGCAATTGAAGGAATCATTTCTGAGAAAACTTTATGTGATACTAAAATTAATTCTGTGGCACCGTCGGTGATTACAATTTGTAAAATTTAGAAAAATTGTAAATAAATAATATTTTTATTAAAAAAATATACATTTTAATAATCCTCTTCATAATATTTTATATTGCGAAAGATGCAAAATTCCCACCATTAAACTCAGATTTGAAATACTTTCCTTAAAATTCGCCACTGCTCCCCCCTACCGGCGATTAATTTTAATCGTCGTCAACGAAATTAAAATTTTCAGTTTTAATTTTTTTTTTTATAAAATGAGTTTTGGCCAGCTCTCTACCTGCCGGCCGCCGCGGATTAACCATCGTGTCAACATTTACCTGACCCGAGGTTGGAAGATCACCGCCCGGCCCTCCGGATTATCGTGCAGCTATTAGGGCCCGAGCAGCAGATTAAGACGCCCAGGGAGAGGACACGGGCCGCCGTTGCAATTTGAAAGAGAAAGATTATAGATTAACGTAATTCTTTCAAATTGCATTTTAACGGTTGGATTTAAGAATTCGCTGGAAATAATTATCTTGTTTACAATAGTTATTTTCTAGTGAATTCTTTGCCAACGGCCACGTGGTCCTCGAAAATCATCCCTACTCCAGACGATTTTCAGTGTTTAAATACGGGATGCATCCACCCAGATCTTCAGTCCACTCTGGTGCTGTACAGGGGGCAGCATGTGGATTCATGAGGAACTTTTGTTCCTCGAAATTTAACCTTCTCTCTGAGACAGGAAACTCTGACCGACGCAGACGCCAGATGTTCCAGACGTCCAGAAGAAGTCGACTCCAGGACCAGTGCTTCCTGAAGTCCACCAACGCCGAGCTTCACGGTTACTGGTGTAACCGTCTCGACGCCACACCGACGCTACTAGTGTAGTGTCCTTTGCTGTTGCCGGATCCAGTCCAATCCAGGAACCTGCCGACTCCAGGAAACTCAGCCCGACGCCGACGTTAGCCGTTCCGCCGTCGTTCCTGCAGTCAACACCGACGCCAAGCACCTAGGTTGCCAGTACAACCGCTTCGACGTCAACACTATAAGGGTAGTGTTTGTTCCTGCCCCTGGATCCAACCCCGACGCAATAACCCACGGACTCCGACGCCGAATTCCGACGCCGATCACAGGACGCCGAACTGCCGCCTGAACGCCGCTTCCATTCAGACGCCGACGCTACCTCAGGTCTACCTACATGTACACTGTGTGACTGCTCTCTCTGTTTTTTTTGTTTTTGTTTTTTTTTTGCTAATTTTTTTGTAAATAAATTATTTAAAAACCCATTGTGTTTTAAAGGTTAGTTGCTTCGTCTTTAAATCAACCTGAGCTAGTTGATAATCAGCGTGAGGTACCTTCCCTCCCGTTGACAATCATAAATTTAATGAATTGTTATTGAAGGATGGACATCTTCACTAACAATTCTTTAAATTTGGAGAACTTAGGCAATTATGTTAAGTCATGATGATTTAATAAAACAACAAAAACTGGACAGAGACAAACATACAGAAAGACCGAAGGTCTATACCCATTTTCTGAGGCTTAACAATTTATAAATGATTGCAATGGCGTAAATTTTGTGATGTAATTTGATCTTTCGACCAAGATGGACATAGGTTGATAATAGAGTGAAATAATAATTGTTCTTATTTAAGAAAAAAAAAATTACATTCATTTGCTAAATACCCGGAATTTTATTATTATTATTATCCTTTATTTTCCCAACATATATAGATAGATATATATATACATATATATATCGAATTACAAAGAAATTGGTAAATATATACAAACATCTTTATTCCCAAATAATACATACATATTTAATTTAATATACAATACATGAAACAATTTAAAACAAATATATATTCGGCCTGAGAAATTAGTATTATACAATGTTATGCTAAATAAACGATTAAATTAATGTTTTCACTTAATTTAAAAATAACTAAATAGATAATTGACTGGAATTCATTTAATAGAAAAATGAAAGCTAAAAACATTTGACAATACATAACATAAATTATTAATATAATATAATTAAATTGATAAATCCGGCATTATTGCTAAAATCGATTGCCGAAAAAACATCCACTCTATCAGTTAAATCTGATAATGGGAGAATTAAAATGAGCTAACGTATTTGCATGGGGTTTGATAAAACAAAATATTGCTGCGAGATGTCAATCTGGGAACCTGAAACATCAGCTTACCTAGAATATTTGGGTCGTCGATCTGATTCTGCACTAGCCCGTATAAAAATAAGATTAGCGATTTATTACGCCTATGGCTCAATCTTTCTAGATTAAATGTTATCAAGAGGTCGCCATATGAAGTGGACGCAGATGGATATTCTCCAAACTTTAAGATAACATTTTTAAAAACTTTTTTTGAACTGCTTCAATCCTATTTATAGTAGTCTCGTCATACGGTGACCAAATAACAGAGGCAAATTCAAGATTTGAACAAACGTATGAATTATATATTTATTTTAAGTCATGGAAGTCTTTACATGTGCGATAGAAGAAGCCCAACAATTTTATACTTTTGCCAAAAATCTTATTAATGTGGTTAGTAAACATCAATTTTTCATCGAAAGTTACTCCCAAATCTTTCATTGAGTTTACACGTTCAAATAATATATTGTTAATACAATAATTAAATTTAAAACTATTTTGCTTGCGATAAAAGGACATGTATTTACATTTCGATAAGTTCAAAGTCAGTTCACACCAAATATGAATATTAACAATATCTTCCTGTAACTGAATGCAATCATCCATTAATTCAATGATATTAAATAATTTCATATCATCCGCGTACAGGACGCACGCTGCACCAAATTACATCAATGATGTCATTAATAAAGATAATAAATAAGAGGGGTCCCAGGTTTGTACCCTGAGGAACCCCAGATGTTGCAATGTACTCAACGGAACGATACCCCATATATTGGACAAATTGTCGTCTATTGTGTAAATATGATTGCATCAGTGAAACAGTTCCATCCGTAAAACCAAAAGATGATAATTTGTGAAGAATTACGCAATGATCAATTGTATTAAATGCTTTCTGGAAATCGGTATAAACTGTATTGACTTGTTTCCGTTCATCCAATTGACTAGAGATAAAATCTATAAAATTCAACTAGTTAGATATATTTGATCTCTTTTTAATAAAACCATGTCGACGCGTATTTATAAATGGACTCACGTGATTGTACATAATTCGACACAATATCATTTCTAACAATTTCGGAAAATTATTTGTGATAGTTTAAAATGTTAGACTTGTCTCTATTCTGGCGTGATTTTATCTAACTTCCATACTTCGGGTATCATTTTAGAATTTACAATTAGATTAAAAATATGACATATAGGCTCAAGAAAGCAGCTAATACTATCCTTTACTAAGAAAGAAGCTGGAATTCCATCCGCCCCAGCAGTATTATTGCCTTTCAAATTGTAAACAGCACGAAGAATGTCAGACTGACTTATATTATTAATTACACAAACAAGGACATTATTAGTTACATTAATATTATTAAAATTGGAACTAAAACGCTTTTTATATACACTGCTAAAATACTCAGCAAAACTATTGACAATATCGGTAGGATTATTAATATTAATATCATTAAAAGGTCATATTGCTAGGTATTTGTATACTTGATTTTTTTTTTAATATTAACATTATAAAAAATGTATTTCGGTTCGCGTATAATATTATATTCAACATATTTAATATAATTATTATGGTCAGTTTTAATAAGTTTGTGAATTTCTTGTCTAAGCCTACTAATTCTTAATATTAAATAAGTGACTTTATATTTTTTAAACATTTTTAGGGCACTCTCTTTACGTTTAATTATTCTTTTTAAACCAAAACTGAACTGAAACTTACGCTGTAATTTAAAACTAAGAACAGGCACTTTGCAATCGTTTTAAGCAACAAATTCTTAAATCTATTACAAGCAATATACGGATCATTACTACCCAAAACACTATCCCAATTAATTAAAGAAATCTCACTATATAATAAACGCAAATCAGCTTTTTTGAAATCATAGGAAATATATGAATTATTAGAATTAAGGTTAGAAATGGAAGTTTCAACAAAGACAATATCGCAATATAAAGTAGAATGATGAGTCCTCGTTAACAAAACTAGTTTAATGAAAAACATCACATTTTAATTGCCACTTGAGAAATAATTAGATCTAGTATTTTATTAGAAGTATTAGGTACGTTATTATTCTGTGTAAGTTTATTAAATTGTATGAAATTAATATAAGTGGTTCATTCAGCCCATCCCCAGTTTTCGAATGTGCGAACAAATTGGGTAAATTGAAATCACCAAATATTAGTGTATGTTGTTCCATATCTAACTTACTCTCTATGGTTTCAAAAACGAGATCATAAACAACCGACGTCGAAGATGGCGGGATATATACGCAAGATAAAAATAAGATGTTGCTACATATACACATTTTAACAATTACTAACTCATAATTTTCTGACTTTGAACTATAAACTAATTCGGAATGATAACAAATATTTACAGAAATTAATGCGTCGCCACCATATTTGTTACCACGATTACATTTGTATGCACAATAATGAGAAGGAAATAATTCTGAGTCTAAAATGCCTGAATGCAACCATGTTTCAGTTAAACAAAATGTATCTAATCTATTCGCACAGATATGATCATAAAAAACAACCCATAATTGTACAACCATTGTCATCTTTACCTGAAGAAACCACTGTGTGGAGAAACAATTGTCGTGAGACAATAAAGCAAACACATTTTTGAAACTATACACTTTTGTGTTTTATTTTATCCCAACAAGTATGAAGTTTCAACAAATAAAAGCCTCTACACTACAATTTATTATTATAAAGTCAATATTATGTTATTTTGAAGAAAATGGTTGTTATATTCAATTATAATAATAATAAGATGAATAAAAAAGAATGTTTATTCGCTTGGTCACAGTTACTTAAATAAATCAATTAAAAATTATTTATATGTTATTAATATGCAGCACCAGGTCTACATCATGTATTTTAATATCTGGCGAGGTATTTGCCCGTGAAGTAGTTATTTAAATATGCATTTGTTTAAAGTACTTTCTTAACGTAAGTGTAAATATCACTGAGTTAAATATGGAAATATTTGATTATTTATTTTCAAATTGTTTTTATTAAATTTAATAATAATACGGCTTTATTAAATAATAATTGTTGTTGTTGTTGTATGTGTGAAGGTGTGCTGTAAGCACTGTGCATAGGCCTAAAAGGCCCCTAGCCTCCCTTCATTACAGGCTTACCCTCCTCTGCTATAACCAGATTGTTTCATGAAGATAATCCAGTATCACAGAGGCGGGTAGACCATGTTTGGCCATCTCTCACCCATGGTAGCTTCCCTTATCTCGCAGGTCGCCGGACACTCTGTGAGTAAGTGCCTCGCTGTTTCGTCTTCCTCTTCGCAGCGTCGATAGTCTGGTGTCTCTGAGAGTTCCAGCCTGAATATGTGAGCGTTGAGTCTACCGTGTCCTTTTAGACACGGTAATTAGATTTAGGATTTTATTTGTTAGTTTTTTTGTAAATGAAATATATTTTGAAAGTGGTGATTCCGTAAATAAATAAATAAGAAAATTTACCTCAACAATCATTTAAAATAGAAAATAATCTAATTTATCACATTATGCAATTATTTTAAATCACCGTATTTTTTTTCCGAATTTTTGGTTTAATCATTCCAGAAGTGGAGTACCAGTAAAAATAAATTGAGTCGCGCGCTTTATGCAGTCGTATAGTTAAGTCGAACGTTGGTTCCTGAATGTGAACTGAAACGTGCGCACAAATCGCTGAAATCTCCTTATTAAAGTTAATCGAATTGTAGCTAAACCAGCGGCGGGTTTATTAAAATCCCACCATTAGAAGCGGGCGTGTTGCGCTTTAAAAAAAATGGATTCGGTTTTAAAATAGGAATTATTCTGATTTTATAAAAAAATATCGACATTTATGAATACATTTAGAATGTTTTATATGAATTAAATACTACCCAGAAATAAAATGAAAAATTATAACATCACG
Organism: Philonthus spinipes; assembly: GCA_963082785.1. Taxonomy (NCBI): domain Eukaryota; kingdom Metazoa; phylum Arthropoda; class Insecta; order Coleoptera; family Staphylinidae; genus Philonthus; species Philonthus spinipes. The sequence continues at coordinate 8,994,687 of OY720316.1, forward strand.
ATGGTTTCAACCGTTACTACAAGGTAATCCATATTCAATTCAATTACTATGTCTTTTACCACTTTTTACCAATTTTGGTGTACTTAGTAAAAAGTGGTAAAAAAACATAGTAATTATTTTCATTGAATTGAAAAATTATATTTATTCTTTCAAATCCATTTCATCGTGTTCAAAGTACTTCCCATTCAATGCAGTACACTTATTCCAACGATTTTTTTCAATTATTATTAACAGTATTGTTTTATTTCTTTTTGCGCGTACTTACCTTTGAGAAGAAACAAATCAATCTTATTTTCATGAGTTTTTAAAACAATTGTCCCAACAAAAAACGCGAGCGTAAATAATTAAAATTAATTACGGCGATAAATCGCGATGGGTTTTTATGTGTGTTTCTTTTTTTACCTGTGGCAGCGTGTGTGCGTTTTCTCGTCGGCATCGACGAAATAATTAAGCTCAATTAATGCCCATTCAATAAAGTAACTGCTCAATAAAATTGCGCCGCTCGGCGTTAAATGCCGCTTATATAAAAATGTATCCAGCGTTAAAAAGAGGGAATTATTTTTTTTTCCTCTCGCTATCATTCGATAGCAGTTAGAAAATGTAAACACCGTCACGCCGACGGTGAAATTGTTTAATTGTTATTAGCGTGATATAAAATTAAACGTAGGGTTTCTTTCGTGTTTGGTTTATTGATGGATTTTTATGCTCTTTTCTTCTTAGTAAGACCACAGTGATTGAAAAATAATCCAGGCTATTCCGTACGGAAAATGTTAAGTTTAATTAATATATTTTTTTTTATTATTTTTCGCTCTATCAGTTTTGACAATTTTCGAGATTTTAATTATTTTAGTTTCAAATGCATGATTTTTTGTTTAAACCAAAAATAATTAAAAACCCGAAGATACAGAAAAAAATGGAAAAAATATATTTCATTTTGAACTTTTTTTTTTTTCGAAAAAAAAAAAAAAGTATGTAGCCAAATGGCAACATAAAGAATTCTTGCATTCAGTACATAGTATGACATTCCATGTGAAATTGATTGAAACAATTATTATGTTAGTTGAGACAATATTCTAGACCGCACTTCCCACACTTGGTATGTGTAAATCCTTTGCAGTTAGACAGCTTATATCTCATTTTTTATCTTCAATGCCCAGTTTGATCAGCGCGAACTTCAGCTGGCGGTATATGCTTCATTAATCCTCTCTTTCTCGTCTTCTCAATTTCTTTCTCTAAACTATTGCGACCACTATCTTTGATAGTCATTCTTTATCGGTTGTCTCCAGTCATCAATATCTAATGAAAGATACATTTTCTATTAGTTCATAGAATATCTAAAGTAGAAAAAGAAAGAATGAATTTTTCCCATCAGAATAATCCATTGAGATGAAGCTAGAAAATCGTTAAACAAAACCCGAAACGTGAATGAACCGAACCCCGCCATGAAATATTTCCATGCCTGACAAGATAATAAGACGCAGAGGGAACACGTGCGGTATTTATGCAGAGTCCTCCCGTATTCCGCTAACATCCACATATCCACACTATGCACTAATTCAAACCTTGGAACCGGAGCCAAGAAAAATCCGAACGATTCTAAATACAGATGATCCGACCTTGGTCGGATGCAAAGTGCAATGAAACATCTGTTTAATCCGTTTAATACCCACAGGTCTAGCGAAATATTTTCTCTCTTTCTGCGGCAACAACAACACCGCGCTCGCAATGAATGCCCGCTTGCTTGGATGGTTGGTTGGTTAGTTGTGTTACAATGTTGAAATTTCACTTGGATTTATTTTCGGTTTGCTTTTGATTCGGATCATTCGCACGTGTATTATAAATATAAAGTAAGTGGGTTTATTTATATGTGGAATGAATTTTGCCAAAATGTTTACTTCTTTAATTCAATTTAAATAGAATTAAACATAATGTCTCCTCGTAATTCTATCATTAATCGTAAATTAAAAAAAAAACACTGGGCATTAAGAACGCCTGGTCGTGGAACGGAAAAAAATCATCTTGCCCCCAGGAAAAGACGGAGAAGTATCAAGGGAAGTTATTTATGACACATCTGATCTCGAAGAGTAATTGATAACTGAAGTCTGAAGACTATCTAACTTTAATTATACTTTTACATCATTCACATTTTGCATTTGTTTTTTTTTAATAATCGTTCTTTATTTGTCATAAACTAATGCACTTTTTTTTTTTTTCATTCTTAAAGTGAGTTTCACGCAATGGAGTTATAAGATTAATTGCAGTTCAGTTTACTTTTGTATCCTTAGTAATAAGTGTGGACATAAATATTTGCGGAGTCCGACGTCTTCCAGGACATCTTCTATATAATGGTGAAAATCGTTGAAATACGAAAGAAAATTATGAATAAAAACCCATGTAGTTATAAATATTTGTCTTTGTCATATAAACATTCGTTCATTTAATAGCAATTTTAGTTAAATTATCAATCGTGTTCTACCACTTGATTTCGAAATAATTACTGTTTCGGAGACATAGCTTCATTCTGATTTCGGCATATCTTGTTTCAATCTTGACGGATACACTTTCTTACATAAGGATCGGGCAACCGGTGGTGGTGTTGACATCTATATTAGATAGAATATACACTTTGAATGTCTCCCTTTAAATCTGAATAGTGGAACACTCATAGTCTTAATATTACATGGGATCTTATTTTACATTTTTTTGTAATTACATAGGAATAACTTCGCATAAAAAGAGTTGAATGAAACTTTGGAGGAGATAGAGTTCCCTTAAATCGAAGACTATGAACGTCTGTACGAAATTTTATTTTATTGTAGAGGAAGGGGGAATTTTTACTAATTACAATAGAATGAAATAGACATACACTATGTAAATATCTTCGGTTCTTCATATTTAACCAATTTAGAGATATAATAGTTTGACTAATTCTATCTCGTTTGTTAATTCCAAAAATAAAGCGCATACATTCAATTATTTGTACTCTTTGTATTCTCTACGCAATCAATTAATGGATCATAGAGGGCATCTGCAAAATTGAAATGTGATAATCTCTCATCTTATCATATTTCAATTTTGCAGATAACAACATGCACAACATTTTTTTCGATTGGATAGACAGGACGCTACGATTACAATATAGTTTTTTTTTTAAGTTAGAGTAGGCATTTCTAATACATTGTTTAACATAAGATTTAAAACGAGGTCTATAGTCGATCGTAAATCCTAGACTCTTAACTTAGTTGCTACATGGAAGTACAGTATTACTGATCGTTACTCTAAACGAGTTGATTTTCATAAGGCGTTCTTTGGCTTTTTTTGGACCAAAGATAATTACTTTCAATTTATCTGGATTAACATAGAGACATGGTTCTTTTGAAACATTAACTAAATTTGGAATTTCTTCATACAACTATCACTGTATTATCGCTATGAAAAGACTAAAACAGCTGGGTATCAGCAGCGTAGAAGTGGGTTTAGCAAAATTTAATAGATTTATGAAGAAAAGATGAATATATTAAAAATAACTAGAGACCCAAAATAGAGCCCCGTGGTTTACCTGACTGAAATGGTAGCTTGTTAGAAATATGTTGTTTAACTTTAAGCCGCTGGGTGCGATTTTTTAAGTAATTCTGAAAAAAGTTACTGCTATTTCACCTAGCCCAATGCACCTTAGGATAGATAATTATATAATTATGTACTCCTCTATGGACTATTTTTTTGATATAAAAGCAGGTTAAGTGGAAGAGCAATTAAAGTCATACAGACTGGTTGAACTTCGCCTGCACTATATTGTATTTTCTCATTGTAAAATTGTGAATAAAGACAATTTATTATTATTATTCAAATCAAATCAAATCCATTTATTTACAATGACAAATATATATATAACATACAAGTACATGTAAAATCGTCAAAATAATAGAGAAAAAAATACTAATGAATATTAGTCAATACATGCAATTAGAATTATAATAATCTTTCAGAGAATAAGGCTCCATATTGCATAACAGTTCAAACACCATAATTTTCATCTTTTGATAATCTGCCGTTTCCCTAATATTTAATGGAAGATGATTATAAATTTTTATGGAAGAATAAAAGCATCCTCTTTGAAATTTTGTTAGTCTATGAGATGGGAGGTTGTATTTTCGACCACATCTTGTATTGTATGTCGTGCAATAATGAACATTTTCAAAGTAGCCCTTATGTTTCCATAAAAATTTCGAACACTCATATATGTAAAGTCCATATATTGTGAGTAGAGTAGCCCTTCTAAAGAATCCTCTACAACTGTCGCTTTGTTTCAATTTGAATAATATGCGTATGGCTTTTTTTTGCATTATAAAAATTTTATTTGTATGTACAGATCCACCAAAAGGACAATTCCGTATCTAAAATGGGACTCAATGTTTGAATTATAGAAAATTTTTGCAATTTCAGTAGAGGTGTTGCGCATGAGTATACGAAGACCGTAACATCCGCTGCTTACTTTTGAACATAAATTATTTATGTGCTCTGAAAATGAAAGTGTTTCATCCAGTATTATTCCCAGGAATTTTACGCAGTGCGTAAAATTGTAGTCTATTTTATTCAGTCTTACAGATGTTGGTGTAGGTATTCCTTGGGTGGTCTTATACAGTAAACAAGCAGTTTTATTTTTATTTAGGATTAAGTGATTTTCGTTAAACCATTGTTCCATCTTAAACATATTGTCATTACCAACATTAACAATATCCGGAAATGTCTTTCCGTGTATAAGCAAGTTCGTATCGTCCGCGTAATTGATTATTTTACAATTTCCCTCTAAGCTTTTCTGAATATCATTAATGAAGATTATAAACAAAAAAGGCCCAAGTATACTTCCTTGCGGGACACCTCTATTTGATCGTAGTGGATTTGAAAAAATGCTTGTTCCATTGTTAGGATGTTTCAGCTTGGTATAATTTGGCCTATCATATAAATACGATTCTATTAACTGATACGCAACTCCTCGTATTTCATACCGATGTAGTTTGGAAAGTAGAATTGCGTGGTCAATTGTGTCAAACGCTTTTGACAGATCAAGAAACACACCACAGGTGAGGTTGTTATTTTCAAAATTATTTAATATGTAATTTATATATTCAAATATGGCTGTATCGATACTCTTGCCTTTTAAAAAACCATGTTGCGTACTCGATAATAAATCGTATTTATTGAAAAATGCCAGTAATCTATTATATATGATTTTTTCAAATATCTTCGAAAATGAATTTAAAATACTGATGGGTCTATAGTTTTCAAGGTCGTTTTTTTCACCTTTTTTGAAAATAGGTGTAATGACGGAATTTTTTAGTTGATCGGGGAATATACCGGATTCCAGTGATAAGTTTATAATATCGATTAAAGGTGGTGTAATATGGTTTACGCAGTGTTTTATTACTTTCATTGGAATCTCGTCTATACCAGAACTATTCTTATTTAAGAAGCTGTATATTATATTAACTATTTCAGAGTAGTTTGTTGGTTCAAGGAAAATGGTGTGATTGTTATATGGAATTGAGTTTAAATTTATATTATGCTGGTTGGAAGTAGATAAGACTAAATGATTTGCTATATTATTAAAAAACGTGTTGAAATCATTTGCTAATTTATTTAAATTATCACTTTCTGGGATAATATGAGGTTTAGGTTTACCTACTATGTTCCTTATTAGTCCCCACGTGTCCTTAGATTTATTTTGTGATAATTCTAGTTTATCTTTTATTTGTTTCTGTCGTTCAGTTATTAACATGTTATTGTATACTTTCTGTTCGTCTTTATATAGCGTTTCATAATCTTTTTTATAGTTTGCAATTGTTTTAAAAATGAGCAATCTTTCTTTACTTTTTTGCAAGGCTTCCGTTTCATAGAAATTATTTTGTTTAAACTTTTTATTGATTTTTTTAATTGGGAAATGTCTATTAAAGTATTTCATAAATATACTCATGAAAGTATTATATTTAGAGTTTACTGAATATTTGTCAAAGATTATTGCAAATGATGTCTGTGATATATTTTCACAAAATGACACTAAATTTGAATTACTAAAGTCCCTGACTTTAAATACATTTTGCACTAAACTAATTTGACGATCATAACATAGGTACTGGGCTGTGTGATCTGATATTGAGGTGTATATTATTTCTGTGTTTATTTTTGAATTGATATTTGTAATTGCATTGTCAATACATGTTTTAGATGATTTACAAATTCTAGTTGGTTTATTTATTAAGTACTTCAAATGAAAAGATAGTAATATATTTTTAAAGTCCAATGTCATCTTGTTTGATTTTAGCACGTCTATGTTAAAATCTCCAACTATAAAGAATATTTTGTTTTGATATAATAGATTATCTAGTAACTTCTCAAACAGTTCACAGAACAGACCGGTATCCCATGAAGGCGGCCTATACATACAAATTATTATTAAGTATTCGCCATCACTCATCTTTATTTGAGCACCGGCGCATTCAAAAACATTAGAGATTGTAAAAGCACTTACATCATAAGGGATACAGTTTATAGAGTCTTCCACAAAAAGAGCCACTCCTCCATGTTGGCGTTGTTTACGACAGAAACTTGATATTAAAGTAAAGTTTTGAATTTTGATTAATTCTAATTGCTCAGACGTGAGCCAATGTTCTGATATACATAAAATATTGCAACTAACTTCCTGTATTAGGTTTTGTAATTGAATTAGAGAGGTTGACAAACACTGTACATTTTGGTGCAGTAATTTTATCTTATTGTCATTAGGCACTAACGCTTGGCTTTTGCTTCGGTGCGATCTTGAAAATTCGTGTTGTTTTTCGACTTAAAGAAGAACCTGTTTACTAAGACATGTTCTGGCCAGAAATCTTCATTTATCACGATGCTTTCAATTTGTGTAGGAACACCTATTTTGAATGATGAATACGATGCATCTTCATATTTTGGTTAGAGTTTTTCAACTTTAAATGAAAAATTTCCTGCTTCTTTGAGAAATTCGTTTATTTGTTGGCATGTAACGTCTTTGTGGAACCTCGTAACGAAAATCCATTTCTTAGTTTGAATATCCGCAACTGGTAGACTTGTATTGGTTGACGTTCCTTTGAACTTGTACGCATTAGAATTATGTTTTCTTTTTCGTTTAACGACATCCGTCCAATCAATATTTGTTGTTGTTTTTTCTTCGCTCTTATTGTGGTCATTAACCTCCGTGGTCTCGTTGTTTTTTGTGGTGTTTTGAGCTGGCTTGGATATTTCCTTTTTTTGTCCCATTGAATTTTCCATTGCATTTGATTTAATATTTGCGCATGGAGAATTGTTTATTCCCTCTCTTGGCAAATTTAGTAAGTTATTTGTCTTCGGAGTCTGCTTATTTGTAGAAACCTTATTACTATTTGTAATGAGGTTTATTTCCTTGCTGCGTTTTAATCCTTGGAGTTCGAAGGTTAGGACCTTAATTTCTTCTTGCTGATTATTTATAATTATTTTTTGATGACTCACTTGATTTGCCAAATTTACTATTTCCATTTTTAATGATATTAAAACTTGTAGAGAGCACTTCTGGATCCCATTTTTTTCACATTTAGAACAGGCATGTAGGCCGAACTTATCCTCAGATTTTGCACAACTGTGATGATATTGATTATCACAAATATAACACTTGAAATTGTCACTATCAATACTTTCGCGACATAAAGCACATTCTTTGATATCACTTATTAAACTTGAATTTAATTCACTTGCGGAGAGAGATCGACCGATCCGATTCGCCATCTTGGAATTTAATTATATGCCCACCATTATAATAAACAATTTATTTGGCACTTTTGTTAAGTTTTAAGTTTGAAGATAAATTCCGGCTTAACGGTTTACTTATGTATATAGATAAGTTCGGTTGAATCGTCATATTTTGGTCCCAGGAACCTGAGGTTAAGCCGTTTCCCAACATTAACGGGACACTCTGTATATAAAAAAATCTTATAAAAACATTAACAAGAAATATTTATATATAAAATTATTTATGTTATTAACTTATAAAATAATAAAACTTAAATTAGATTAATAAAACAAAAAAAATATAAAACATAATATACCTAGGCTATTTGCAATAAAATATAATACTAATGTAAAAATATATATAATCCTTATTTCTTCTCCTGAAAAAGCCACGGTTTGGCGAAACACGTGTAGCGTTTCAATATATTATTTTTGAAAGTCAACAGTTGTTTTATTCAATTTTAAAGCGAATATGAACTTTCAACAATTAACAGCCACTTCAATTAATTACTTTCATTTAAAACTACAGAATCCATACTACTGTAATGATTTTAAAACTGTAACTTGGAAACTTTAAAGCCACATAATCCATACCGTAATGTCTTTGAAGGATCGAAATCATAAAAGAGTTTTTTTTTATATGCCTCATGTGTTCGGTCACCTTATACCAATAGTGCAAAAGCTGAGATTGAAAGGGTTCAAGGTAAATTCTTGAAAATCATTGATTATAAAATGGGTGGTTTTTTGTCAGATTTCAGTCATAGCGGGACCTAAGTTCACTGGTGGAAAGGAGGAGACTTTTGGAAGTCACATTTCTATATAAATTGATAAATGGTCATGGTTGGTTGAAGGGTTAGCATTTAACGTACCGCGTGGTCCACAGTCTCGGCACAAATCATTATTTCGTCTGGCCTTTCATCCCGCTCATTAAGGTATGTTTAGTCCCTTGATCCGTATGATGCGGTATGCCAATGAACTAAACGATAACTACAACTTCATTTTATTGCATCCGTCAATTTATACTTTCAAGCGTCACTTGCGTCGTATTAAATTGGCCATTTTTTTTGAGGTCTGTGGAGCATTGTAACAATCAATTTTAATATTTTTAATTTGTTTTAGTCATAATAAATTAAAGACGACGCAAGCGCCACCTTTTGCCTAATTTCAAGTGGCATCGTCAACGATTTGGGTCTACAAAGTAGACGATCGAGAATCATTGTTTCGTCCACTAAAGGAAGGCGCCTTCCTTTAGTTTGTTTTAGTCAGTTTTTTATGTGTCTTTTTTAATATGTTTAATTCATTCTTTGTTTATTTTAAGTATATCGCTGGGAGATAATGATTAATTTTATTATCTGCATCAATTTTTATATAATCGTGTGAACACAATTTTTGTTTTCTTATTAAAGCATCTCTGTTTACATATATACTTTTTACATTCTCATATTCCCTATTTACACTTGTTAAACGTATTTATAAACTTATATTTAAATAATTGTAAAGCTTGTAAAAAGGTGATTACCATAATAAAGTTATTATTATTATTATAAAGTATGTGTGTGTCTTCTAATTTATCTTTAATGGCTTTTAAGGGCTGATTTTTAACCGATTAAAATTCTCAATGCTGATTTTGCATTAATGAGGTTAAAAGCATCTGTTTGAGTGTTGAATACAGCTGCATATACACACCCACATGTACATTTAATAAAAATACGAAACGAAAAAAGTACGTTATCAATCTTGGTGCAAATAAATTATTCTCGAATGTAAACATGTGATTAATATGTGTCGAGTCGGGTAAAAATCGTAGATTGAGCATGAGTGGAAGATATAAACGCGCGCACACACAAACATAGGATCGAAGTCGTCGGGCATGATATCTTATTAGCTCGTGGGAAACGAGTTCAACGTTTGCGATAGTGCACTATCTGTCGATAAGTGGTCGAAACTCGAAATGCGTGTGAGGTCATTCGTATCATGACCGCGTCTAAAACGGCTAAAACAGCTGATCACGCTATCAATTACCGGGGCTTATTTCCTTACGGCTCGCATCTTACCGTGTTTGGGAATCGTTGTGGCTCTCCGTACACGACCACCGGTTCACGATATTCCCTCTACGCCCATTATATTTACATCGATTTATGACGAAATAACATAAAACTAATACGCGCCACTTACTTTCTTATTACAACAATAAGCAAACTGTTTGTTTTTACACGCTATACACTTATTAAGTTTTTTTTTTTTAAATATATTTAATATTATATATACATACATTTTTATTACATTAAATTTTATATACGTTGATCTACTTGAGATCTTTCTGCCCTGTCATGAATTTATGGTGATGTGGATTTAGAAATATCTGTGCTAGCTAGCTAAAATTTCTTGTTTCGTACTTACGAATTGATGAATGGCGAGACTTGGGTATAATACACACCCAAGTCTCACCATTCATCAATTCATCAGTACGAAACAATTATATTATAAATTATTATATTTAATAAATAGAGAGGAATATCTTATTTATTTCATAATTACCTATTTCTGTCTAAAAACTTTAGTTAATCAACTTTACTTTCATATTGTAATTTCTTTAATATTTCTTGCAAATACAATAACAATTGTGTAACTTTGTTATCATCTGCTTTGTATTCTTTTTGTATGTTTCCTGTAAGAAGTGTTTTTAACTGTAGAAAGTTTGCATTGCGGGTTATTGGTTTGTGACTGTCCACTGTTATTAAAATATAAAATTATTTTGACTTTTTATAAGTCACATACTAATAATTCAAGTACAACTATTGATAATGTCCACTTGGTGGACGAAATGTACATTCAGTAGTACAAAATAAACCAGTGAACACAAAGGATACTTGTTTTACTTACATTAATTCAACTAATCTTCACGTAACTCAAAACTGAAAGTAATAACACACTATTGTGTTTGTATGGGTTTGTCGAGTGTAATCCATTTGTAAGAATTCCCTAAGTAACGATTTTCAGAATGATGGCTTTTTGCAACTATGTGTGTATATAAGGTGGTAAGTTTATGGCGTTTAAATACTATAAATGCTTGCTTGATGTTATGCCAGTCGCAGAGATTAAAATGGGTATTACATCCACTTTTGCCTCTTTCTAAAGTTCTTTAATTTCTATGCACAGAGCATGAAATTTTTCACTTTTCTCCTGTTCTTTTCGTATTAAGTTGTTGCCATTAGTTACTAAGTTGTCGATTAGTTTTCTTGTTTTTTTTTTTTGTGTCTGGTCGATTTTCAGGGATTGTCCGATGGATAAAGATAGTTCGGTCCCAATGAACAATGAAACATTTTCTGCATTTTTCATTAGTTCTTTAATAACGTGTTTTCTATAGTTTCGTATCGATGTTACTCCATCCTAACCCTAATCCATCCTAATCTAAACCCTTCCGTTTCAGGGACCCTTCGTTAACGACGCGTGTGTCAGGTGTTTGCTGATGTTGGTGTCTTGCATGGTTTTTAGGTGTCTCCCATGTAGCGGTTTTTGTAATTATTTTGTGACACAACTAGTTTCAGGTGGTGGTTGATCTGGGTCTGACTGCCTCTTTAAATCTAGTGGCGTATATTTTTAATCAGCTTTTGATATGGTTATATGTAGTGCTGAGTTTTGTCCATGGAAATACACTCTTAAACTTTTTATTTGGTTGTTATGTAGCTCTTTTATATCAATTAAACTTGTTCCTCTTCTTGCTATTAACTCTAGACATGGTTTTTGGTGATGCTTTCTGTAATAAGTCAGCTTAGTTCTGTTAAGCCTATTCGATTCCCCAAGGTCGGTGTTGGTACATTTGATGATTCCAAAGGAGTAGATTAGGATCGGTATTGCAAATATATTAATAGCTTTAATTAGGTTCGTCTAGTTTTTAGGATAAGGTTCAGTCTATTTGTGTATTTTGTTTTCAGTTTTTGTTTAATTGTACTGTAGCTTATTTGTATGTTTTGGTCAAATCCTAGATATTTATATACCTCATCAGTATCCATGCTCTCAATGGTATCCTAGTTTAAAGTTTGGGAGTCTTCGTTTGTGATACATTTCCCCTTTTGTATGTGGAGCATCTTGCATTTGCTCATACCAAATGCCATTAGCGTGTCATTCCGTTATACGTAGGAGTGCTCTCATTTGGTTAACATCCGAGGCATATATCTTTATGTCATCCATGTATAATAGATGGTTTAAAGTGTATTGGGTGTTATTTTGGGATTAGATTTTGAAACCATATTTTGTATGTTTAAGTGTATTAGATAGAGGATCCCAGAACCACAAAGCACTGAGGAAATCGCCTTGGAAGATTCCATTCTTTATTTGTATCGTTCCCGTCTCTATATTATGATTCTCAGTCTTAAGTAGGATTTTTGTCCTTCATGTCTTCATTACCGACGTTAGGAATTTTTGGATGATCGGGTCTATTTTATATATTTCGAGTGTAGCTAGTAGCCAGCTATGTGAGATCGAATCAAAAGCTTTTCGATAGTCAATGTAACATGTTTTTAGGTTTCTTTTCTGTTGGTCTATTTGTTTCATTATTATGCTATCTATTACTATCTGTTCTTTGCATCCCTGACTCCTTTTTCTACATCCTTTTTGCTCTTCTGTGATAATATTGTGATCTGTAATGAATTTGTAAATTTTTTTATGATATTAGGGATGTGATTATTTTATAGTGTGTTGAGAGAAATGTGATCGGTCTATAATTACAAGGATCTTGCGTATCTGTGATTTTCGGTTGTATGTACATTATTCTTTTCGTTAGATATATAGGTAGTTTGTTTGCGTCTAATATTATTTTATTTATTTCTATTAATAAATTCTAGTGTATAGATGTGAATCGTTTTATCCAGAAAATATGAAGATGGTCGATTCCGGGAGCTTTCTAATTATGTGTTTTTTTGTATCATATACGATAATTCTTCTAGTGTTATCAACTGATATTCTTTTTGTTGTATATATTGATACCTTTTTTTTTCTGTGTCGATCTACGATCATTCAATATTATTATTATTTTTATCAGCCGACGAATGTCTAACGCGTCTTTCAAAATAATGATTTTTTCACACAAGAAAAGTGCATTATCAATTAAAAGTTCTAATTGATTTAAGAAGGATTTGTAGTTTATATATTCAGATCTATATAAAACACCCATTACAATGTTATTAAGTGATATCCATATTTGTTCTATTTCTGGATCACAATACAATATTTTATATTTATTGCGTATTTGTCGGGTTTATTCCATTCCATTCTAATATATTTGTATTTAGCTCATTTGTTACATTACATTCTCATTTTTTGGTTGATTTATTTATTGTGTTAGTACTTGTTGCGATTGTAATTCATTTGGCTGTTGTTCTTCTGTATTTGTATACACCTGTTCGACTGATAAGACAATAAGACAAACAGTCGAACTCGGGGTTGACTCCATTTGCGCTTCCTTCTTGTTAAAGTTCTTGTGTGACTTCTTCCTTTATACGTTGTAGTTCTCTATTTGTGAGTCTGCAGTTTTTTACTGTTACCCTCTTCTGGTCTATAAGTCTTTGTGTTGTTACTGAGTAGCCAAGATATGGGAATGTTCTTATAAATAGTTCTTTTTCTATATCCTGTGGCTATTATCTCTAGTTTTGTTGCAGTTTAGTAGCGCATGACAGTTATATTCATATCCTAAGTCCACTTCATGTGCTGCCGAGGGATTCCTGCTTTGATGGTTGCTGGTTGAGCCAGTAAAACACTTTCAGCAGATGATAGTATTTGCGGATTTGTTGGTGCTGCATTTTTTGCTGTGTTCGTTAACTTGCGAAGCAATAGCAGCAGAATCTGATGGTATCCTCTCTCTTCTATCACTCCTATGATTTACAATTTCTGCCACCACACGGACATCCCATTGGGAGGCTTTAAAACGTCCGGATTTTGTTATATTAGTAGCAGGATCTATAAGGTATTTTTTTGGGAGGGGGTGGGGATTGGAAGGTTGAAGACCCTCCTTGGGGGTTGGTTATGGAGCAAGGTTACGTTTGGGTGATAATGGATATTGTGGGAGGGAATGTCGGACAGGTAGTGTCACTGGCTGTATTGTCTCCACAAACAACAGCAGTAAATTACTGGCCAGACGGATTATTATTATTATTATTATTATTAATTTCTTCTAGTCAATCAATTAGTCGTCTTTCTGCCTTTTTTTACTTGCACTGTATACAATATATATTTGTGTTGGTCTTTCCCGGGTTATCTACCAAACATCTTTCCGTTTTTTTAGGTATTCCATAAGATTTTCGGGCTTATTCTGTAAGGGAAATGCCAGGTTTAACGTGTACGTTATTTTGAATCATCGCAATCTAAACAGCTTTTGTAATAGTTGTATAATATACATGAATGTGAAGTTATTTAATAACGTACACGTTAAACTTAGTATTTCCCTTACAGAATAACCACGATTATCCTTTAAGAATCGATGTTTCTTTTCAACTTGAATTGAAAACCACTTCCTGGGATTAACATAACGTTTGTTTGAATTATCCAAACAAACACACACTTAAAAATTCAACACATTCCCCAATTATAATTCCTGTTTTTTTTTTTCTTCTTCTCTCTATTGAAAAAGCCATACATGATAATGATTTACGACCGTTTACATCCCCATCCGGACTCGCCCACCCCAGCTCATTAATATAAATACGTTCCCGAATGGAGCGAGCGTACGTTCCCATTTCTTCCATGTCGCAAACGCTCGCGGAAGAGGAAAAAAATAACCGAGGAAAAGAGGCGAGGGAAGCAAGAAAAAAACACGAAAACCTAAATTCGCCTCTTTTATTTATTGCATTTTCCGTTCAATCAAGCGTCCCCGTGCGTATGGGGGTGAAATGTGCACGAATGTTTCAATATATATGGGATATAAAATTGCTGAGTAGGTATCACTACGGAGTTTTCCTTTTTTTTCGGTTTTTCTTTCGCTCTCCCTCAATAAGTGCAGAAACGAGGAAAACGAATTCCGTGTCTCATTTGGTCGCATCACGCAACCGAGACACGTCGACACGTTTTAGAACGTACATGTACGTACGTACGTACGAAAATCCGGAATATCCCGGGCGATTTCTGGTCTTTTTCAATTTTTTTATTGTTTATTCCGGTTTCGAGTGAAATTGCCCGCTGTTTCGGAACGATCCGTTTATTGAACGCTGGATTATATGAAAATATTTATGATGTAATATTTAGAATAACTTTTTATTCACTTTAATTAAATAATACAACAACAGGGAAAGTTGTTAGATCAAACCAAAGACAGATTTTTATTTATAAAAATGTGATACTTTAACTTTAAAAGCTTCCTAATCGATCTAGGAAGCTTTTTAAAAAAACATTACATCCTCTGTTTTTTTGAAATATTTCTCATTCAATTTCACACATTACATAAGCTTATACATACATTTATATTTACTTAACATAAATAAATGTTGTGTTAGTCTGTCCGGGCTATCAACCGATTTACATTAGAAACATTAATGTTCCTTTCTTGAAAATCTCATCTAATCTCCAAATTCCTAAGACCCCATCTTTCTGCCCATTTTCTATTAATTTTACATTTTCATAAAAAAAATTAGATGGATTACTGTTTTGTTTCTTCACCGGATACATCTATGCAATCCATCTAATTCGAGCAGCGTTAAAACTTTTAGCGGCGTCTGATTTTAGAATCCATGTTTTGTATCAGGCAATAGAAAACACCGTTAAGGTGTAATGAGGCGATTTGCGCGGCGCGCGGACTTATTTATAGCGGAATCTACTTAAACTTATCTTGTTTAAATCTCATCTTGGCCCGAGTCTGGCGCATTGAGCAAAAAGAACGAATCGATTATGATTATGGCTTTTTGATGTACCCTCGATTCGAAAGCGTTATCCATTATTTCTAAGCTATACGTCCACTAACGCCACCGACGTTTATATCGACATTATTGACATTATCAAACGGGAGGAGGAGGTGGAGGCGGCGGCGGCGGAGGCGAGGACTGCCTCGCGTGCCGCGATCCATTTCAAACTAATGCCCGATGTCATCATTTACTATTACACTTTTGAATTACTCTAAAATTACAATTAAACTATCACGATAACAATTTCTTTTTTTTTTTTTTACAATACATTCGATATGAAAGCCTTCATTTTCTAAATGTAAATATTTTAACGTTTCTCTATTTGATATAAATTTGGTAAATTTATTACCGCTTTAAAACAGCTTGAAACTTCTTTGAATATTATTGCTATAGTTTATTAATCATTTCAGTGTCTTACTACCACTAAATCTTTATTATCTGGGATAAATAATTAATTATATATAACTATACATAATATAATAAATAAGAGAAAAGACCTATGTTCGATAGCGCCTTATTTAAAAATATATTATGAAAACGTTTTATTTATTTTTTATGTATATACAAACATCTTCATTGAGACAACAACATTACATAAGCTTATATATTCATTTATATGTACATAGCAAGAAAAATTTAAAATTGCTTCTTTATCCTCTGAAATGGAGAGCCAAAAAGTACATATACGTCATGCGATGCTTTGGGAATTTAAACAAGTGCTAAGGCGACAGCTGAAAAATTATGCAGAGTGTATGGTGAAAGATTGATAACTGATCGGGCAGTTAGAAATTGTATCGTAAAATTCCATTCTGGAGATATGATTTTAATTAACGAACTTCAATAACAACTTTTTAAAGGTAGTATTGGAGCAAAATCCACATCAATCGACAAGATGTATAGCAGAAAGGTTGAATACATCGCAATCAACCTGGAGAAATTAGGGAAAGTCAGCAAGTTAGTAGTTACACAATCTCAGTGAACGGAATAAAGAAATCGCCACAAGTCTGCTCTCATGGGTAAAAATTGAGCCCTTTTTAAACATGATTTGATAAAAAAATGGGCCACCTACGATAATATAGTCCGTATTAAAAAAGATGAACCAACCCTACTAGACCCGAAAGCAAATATCTATAACAAAAAAATGTGTGTATTGTGGGATTGTCGAGGAATAATTTACCATGAGTTATTGAAGCCAATTTTAACGATTACTACGGAAAGATATGTTCAGTAGCTGCAAAGAGTTCAAGAATAAATCGGTAAAAAGCATTCTGCACTCGTTATCCTTCTGCACGACAATCCGCGACCACATACAGCAAAGGTACTGAAGAAAAAAATCCTGAGCTTGGATGGTCTGTTTTACCACATCTTCCTTACTCCCCGAATCTTGCCCCGACAAACTACATCCTTTTCTGTTCGCTAAAAAATATCGAATGGAAAAACTTTCAAATCTGAAGAGCAAATCACCCAGGCTCTAGAAAATTTCTTCCAGTACAAAACCAGCCATATTTTACAAAGAAGGAGTTCATAAACTACCAAGAAAATAGGAGAAGGTTAGAAATAACGATAGTGAATACAAAATAAATTAAAGTATTTTTTTACATTTAATGAAACGTTCAGCCACCATTCATCTAGCGTATGGATAACTAGTGATGGCCATTTCCATACGCTAGAAGAATGGTGGCTGAACGTTTCATTAAATGTGAATTGTTTGCTTAAACAGGACAAGTTCGCCTTCCTTTAGTGGACGAAACAATGATTCCCGGTTGTCTACCTTGTAGACCCAAATCGTTGACGATGCCACTTGAATTTCGGCAAAAGGTGGCGCTTGCGTCGTCTTTAATTTATTATAGTATTTTTTTAAATTTAATGAGAGCAAGATAAATATCTGATAAAGAAATGGAAGTTGCTTATGACTAGACCTGAAGATTTTATTTGCGGTTTTTTTTTAGCTTATGCCTTGTTCTTTATATGTAAGAGACCTAAAATGCCGAGCCCTTACTTGTATTTTGGATTTGTTAGAAATGATGTGGGGTTTAGAGAAGAGTTTGAAGTCAAAAAGGATGCCCAGATATATATAGAAAGGAAAATTGTGACGTTATTGATAGAAATTGTGGGAAATCGAGGCGATATTTTATGGTATGGGATAAAGAGTTGGGATTTCGAAGGGTTTATTTTGATCCGACTTTTGAATCACCAGGCTTGGACGATTTCTGGAGATTTTTGGAGGGATATGTGAAGGGATGGATGAAAAAAGAGATATCATCAGCGAATAAAAGGAAAGGATCGAAACGAGTGAAATCCTCGTTATAGATGTTGTGGCAGTAAATATTGCAAAGAAGTGGGGATAAGGGAGAATTTTAAGGAACGGCTTGGCTTGTAAGATTGGGAATACGTGATAAAATTTTTGACATATGCTTTCTTGGCAGGATCTGTTGGAGTGGAAGTAGTGAATAAGGATAATTAGGTAGTGCGGAATTTAGCAAGAAACATTTGTAAAGGAGGCCAATATGCCATACAGAATCAAATGATTTCTGCATATCTTGTAACAGAACTATGATTCTGTTACAAGATATACAGAATATATACTCCTTCTATGTGAGTGATTTGCTTATTGGAGGTAATAATAATAAGTCTTTATTGCCCAACAGGAAATATACATCCCAATTACAAGACAATATACATAAATCCATTGGGGTGGAAAGGGGCGGAATAGTTGAACTGGTAATATGATATTGATATTATTTATATTATGTTAGATTATTTACAAAATATTATAATAAATAAATTAATCTTTTCATAATATATTCCCAAATAAGAGCTTTCGATTATAGATCTCTCTGCCCACAGTCTTAAATTGCATTTTAAACTCATTACAATATCCATGCTGTGGTTTTACAATTATTGTAGTATTTCTACTATGGTTTCCAAAAAACTGCAGCATAATTCCAAGCTGAACAGATGTTACAATATATTTAATCTTGGCTGTGAGTCAAGTATTAATTATATCTATTATTCTTCAATTCACACCACTGAAGATGAAAACATAGGTTCCGAAATATTTATTTAGTACAATAAAAGGAGTAGGAGAAAAGTCAATATTTTTTTATTTAAATAATTTAATTTTCTTTATTCAGACAATTATATATACTTTTACACACCCTAACATGAAGTATACAGAATAAAATTTAATTCATGGGCTATATATTTAAACACTTCCCTGTATATATATGTATGAATGTCTAAAACATTTCAATTTCAATTTACTTTATTAACGGAATCTCCATTTCCAAATTAATATCCAGAATTACTCGGCTCAATAAAGTATTATTATTATAGATGAGACGTTCTTCTATTTTATCTTGATTTTATCCTGATGTGTAATAAAAAATGTATGTGCTAACTAGCCTGACTTGAATATTGCGTATTAATTATTTCTTGAAAGATGAGAGTAGCATGTAAGTATTTTGAAGGGATGTTTGGATTTCGGGGAATCCGTAATAATTTTTGTTTAATTTACATTAGAAACATTCATGTTCCTTTCTTGAACATCTAATCTCCAATTTCCTAAGAACCAATATAAGCCATGTCAATATGTTTGTTGAAACGTGGTCAGCCTTTTCCCTTTTCCGAGTATTTCTATATCCAAACTCTAGCCTGTAAACCAAGAAATAATTTAAGAGGGGAATCGATGATAGCAGTAATACCAGAAGTCAAATTAGGTTAAACTAATTCTTCCCGAATTAATAACGCCATGAATGAATGCCTCCACTGCACCATTGAGCCCATCTTTTGCTTTCATATCTTACTCAATACTTAGAAATGCATCCCTTTATGACTATGCTATTGTGATCGGAGATTAAAACATAAATCCAACTAAGAAGCAATAACTTTACTCCTTTATTTCAAATTTCAACTTCATCCGCATGCCTACTGATCCCACCTGGTATATTTTGGAAACTTTCCATCTTCAGTGGTGCGGATTGAAGATGAAAACATACTTGCTAATGACATTCATACTGCCGAAACTTGAGTCGTAAAATCCTGACGTGTTTTTATGCATAAACAATACCCAGCACCTAGTTCAGGACCTACAGCTATGCCCTGATCTCTGCTCGGGCCATCTTTCAATTAAATTCTCCTTAGATTTAACCCCTCTTCTTCTCACCTCCCCCAAAGTTATACACAGACATAAATAATGTGACATAACTGAAGTAACAAATGACACGACTAACTTTATGAATGCCCACCAAATAATAAATCATCTTACTATATAAATAGAAAAGAGTATTCATTCACTTGGTCACAGTTATTTAAATATATTAAATAAAAATGATTTGAAAATAATTATTTATTTTCAAATCATTTTTAATACATCTTACTATTACTTTATTCCTAAATACTTTATCAGAATCCATTAAGAATGGATAAGATGTTTGTATATACATTGATATTGATTACTGAGACAACAAACTTTTTGAATTCATGATTATTTTAATGACTTAATAATAAATAAAATATTTGTGATTACAAACTTTATTTATTTTTATTTACACTACAATTAATTCGCTACATTATAGCTTCTTCAAGCGGAAAATGTTAAGTTAACATTTATGTACTTTAATAAATCAACACCTTAATGGCTCTAAATTAAACACCCATTTACGCATCAATCCGATCATAATTAGAGCAATACTTCGCGTAAATCATAGCGGATTAATCAAATAAAATACGTCTCGTAATTTTCCTTTTTTTGCTGTTGTTTCGATTGAAGAGGGCGAAATGTACAACATATATATAAATAGATGATTCGGAGTGCGTGCAGTAAAAGTGGGTACAGACTGTGGAAAAAGAAAATGTACAAATTAAAGGTTATTTACAGATGAGCAGGTCGCGTGAGGTGTAAGTGGTTTTCGTGTTGGAGAATATTTTTAGAAAATTGTAAGGGTTGGTCAACAGATATTTCACAATTGTCATTAGTGCCAGCCGCTTTTACGGCCTTCATAAACTAATAGTTTTAGTGCCTTTGATAACAAACGAAAAAAAGAATAGATATGAAGGAAAAGAAAGGAGAATGAGGGGGATTTAAGGCTCTGCCTAAACAAGAAACAAACGGAAAGAATAGATTAAGGAGGTGGAGTTTAGTTTCTGTTGAAATATAATCAATTATTGTAAAACGAAAGGTGCATGATTTATTTGCTTAACATATCATTAAAAAAATATTTATAACATATTCTTTCAAAAATCCATTCCCTTAAATATCAGTAGTAAAAAGTTATCATTCACTTGGTCACAGTTATTTAAATAAATTAAATAAAAATGTTTTAAAATAATTAATAATTTATTAATAATTTTCAACTCTTTTTATTTAATTCAGTCCAAATATCTTTAGCTGAAATAAGATACTAATTAGATATACTAATATCTTATTTCAGCTAAATATATTTTATTTAATGAATGCAAAAGTTTTCTTGATTAGTAAATAATTTTATATTCCTCACTCCACGTCTTATATTTTTAGTAAATAAATAAACATAAAGAAAATTATATATACAAATATAAGATGGTTGTAGAGATTTTTCTGAATTTTAATAAAAAAGTAATTTTAATGGATTCTGATTGGAAAACTCAATGGTTATACTTGATCAAGCAGTTATTAGTCTAAATTTTATCAAATAAATTGAATATATTGTTGTATTTTGTAATTACAGATTGTCATTAATTGTAAAAAGGCAATTTTCCGTAAATAAAGAATTAATTAATGATTAAATAACAATTTGATAATAAATGAAATTAAATTCACTTATTATTAGTGATGGGCAAGATCGATTAATGAAGTAGTGAAATTAGTTGAAATATCGATAGAAAGAAAAAATATTCTCTGAAAATCAACATCCACTACCACTACACTACTTTTTTTCATGAAACTTTTTCGATTATATTAAGCAAAACATGCTCTTGCAGAATGTACGAAACACAAAAAAAATACCCCATCGGTAATTTTTGAGATATATTCAGATTCGATGAAATTTATTCAAATTTTCTGTAATTTGGGAATTATAAAAAATCGCAATAATTATAATTTTTAAGATTTCTTTATGAAACTATTTGGGAATACTAAGAAAAGCGTTCTCTTTCAGAATATACAATAACTAAAAATATCCCATCCACAGTTTTTCAAGTATTTTCAATTTTAAACTAACATACACGAATTTAATTGCATTAATCTGTTATTGTTTGATTCAAAAAATCATAATAATTATAATTTTTCAGATATCTAAATCTAATTAAAATAATTTTTGATGGTTATTAAAGAAAGCTTACTCTTTCAAAATATATAAAAACTAAATATATATCATCTATAGTATTTGAGATATTTTCAATTAAAACCGACAATCACTAATATAATTACAATTATCTGCACTTTCGTAATTAAAAAAATTACAATAATTACAATTATTACAATTATTGAAATATACTCATGAAACTTCTAGAGATTATTGAGAAAAGCTGGCTCTTTTAGTATATGCAAAAAAAAAAAAAATTTCATATCCTCAGTTTTTGAAATATTTCGCAATTAATTTCAAATGCAATTAATTTTATTCCAATTTTCTATAATTCGGGATTTTAAAGAAATAAAAAATATATGATTTCTGAGATATCTTCATGAAACTTCTCAAAAATTTGAGTGAAGGCTTGCTCTTTCAGAATATCTGAACAACAAAAAATAACCTCTTTATAGTTTTTAGATATTTCCTGTTCAATGTCAGATTCCATGCATTTTATTCCAATTTTCTGTAATTCGGAATTTTAAAGAAATAAAAAAAATATAATTTTTGAGATATCTTCATGAAACTTCTTAAAAAATTGAGGGAAGCCTTGCTCTTTCAGAATATGTGAAAAACAAAAAATAACCTCTTTATAGTTTTTAGATATTTCCCGTTCAATGTCAGATTCCATGCATTTCATTCCCATTTTCTGTAATTCGGAATTTTAAAGAAATAAAAAATATACGATTTCTGAGATATCTTCATGAAACTTCTTAAAAATTTGAGAAAAGCCTTGCTCTTTCAGAATATGTAAACAACAAAAAAAAACCTCTATAGTTTTTAGATATTTCCCGTTCTATGTCAGATTCCATGCATTTTATTCCAATTTTCTGTAATTCGGAATTTTAAAGAAATAAAAAATATGATTTTTGATATATCTTCATGAAACTTCTTAAAAAATTGAGGGAAGCCTTGCTCTTTCAGAATATGTGAGCAACAAAAAAACCTCTTTATAGTTTTTATATATTTTCCGTTCAAAATCAGATTCCATGCATTTTTTTTTAATTTTATTAATTTTTGGCTTAAAACAATAACAATGGTTATAATTTTTTTTTGTTCATGAAACTTTTGGGATTACATTAAGCAAAACATGCTCTTACAGAATGTACCAAACACAAATGGGGTAGTTTTTGAGATATATTTAGATTCGATGAAATTTATTCAAATTTTCTGTAATTTGGGAATTACAAAAAATCGCAATAATTATAATTTTTGAGTTTTCTTCATGAAACTATTTGGGAATATTAAGAAAAGCGTTTTCTTTCAGAATATACAATAACTAAAAATATCCCATCGACAGTTTTTCAAATATTTTCAATTTTAAATTAATATTCATGAATTTAATTGCATTAATCTGTTATTATTTGATTAAATCTAAATCTATTTAAAATCATTTTTGGTGGTAATTAAAGAAAGCTTATTCTTTCAAAATGTGTAATAACTAATTATATACCATCTATAGTATTTGAGATATTTTCAATTAAAACTGAATATTTTTCATATTTTCTGTAATTGGCGATTTAAAAAATTACAAGAATTATAATTTTCGAGATATTTTCATGAAACTTTTTGGGTATATTAAGCAAACCTTGCTATTTTAGAATATATAAAAATTTATATCAAAAAACAAAAAAATCCTCAACTATAGATTTTTAGATATTTCTCACTGAATGTTAGATTCGATTAATTTTAATCCATTTTTTTAAAATGGTAATTAATAATTCACAATAATTTTAAATTACAAGATATTTTCATGAAACATCTTGCGGGTATTAAGCAAAGCCTGCTCTTTCATAATACGCAAAATAATGAAAATACTCCATCCTCAGTTTTTTTAATATTTTAAAAGTAAACCAACTTTCACGAATTTATTTGCAATTATTTGTAATTTTCTTATTAAAAAATAACACAATAATTATATTTATTAAGATATCTTCATAAAACTTCCTAGAGATATTAAGCAAAGCTTGCAACAAACCAAAGAATAGCCCTTTCGTAGTTTTTTGAGATATTTCCCATTCAATGTTAGATTCGATGAATTTTATTCCAATTTTCTGTAATTCGGAATATTAAAGAAATAAAAAAATATATATGATTTTTGAGATATCTTCATGAAATTTCTTAAAAAAAATAAGGGAGGGCTTTCTCTTTCAGAATATGTCAAAAACAAAAAATAACCTCTTTATGGTGTTTAGATATTTCCAGTTCAATGTCAGATTCCATGCATTTTTTATTTTCAATTTTATTAATTTTTGACTTAAAACAATCACAATAGTTATAATTTTTTCATGAATTTTCTTGGATTATTATTATTAAGCAAAACATGCTCTTACAGAGTGTACTAAACACAAAAAATTACCCCATCGGTAGTTTTTAAGATATACTCAGATTTGATGAAATTTATTCAATTTTTCTGTAATTGGCGATATAAAAAATCACAATAATTATAATTTTCGAGATATTTTCATCAAACTTTTTGGGTATATTAAGCAAACCTTGCTATTTCAGAATATATAAAAATCTAAACACAAAAAAATCCTCAATTATAAATTTTGAGAATTTCTCACTGAATGTCAGATTCGATTAATTATAATCCATTTTTTTAATTTGGTAATTAATAATTCACAATAATTTTAAATTACAAGATATTTTCAAGAAACATCTTGTATATATATATATTAAGCAAAACCTGCTCTTCCATAATACGCAAAATAATGAAAATACTCCATCCTCAGTTTTTGAAATATTTTAAATGTAAACCAACTTTCATGAATTTATTTGCAAATTCCTGTAATTTTCTTATTAAAAAATAATACAATAATCATATTTTTTAGATATCTTCATTAACGATCATGCGGATCATGAGTTGAATTTAAACAGATAATTTAACGTACTCTAAATATGAGCATATGCTAGAAGTTTTTGGCAGATATCTCAATTATTAGAGATATCAAGCAAAGCTTGCAACAAACCAAAAAAACCCTTTTGTAGTTTTTTGAGATATTTTCCATTTAATGTTAGATTAGATGAATTTTATTATAATTCTCTGTAATTTTGTAATTAAAAAATCACGATAAATATAATTTTTGAGATATCTACCAGAAACTTCTAGCATGTGTTCACATTTAGTGTATGCCAATCTTATCTGGGCAAATTCAACTCATTTTTTGTAGAATTAACGATCATGCGGTTAATTCTACAAAAAAAAGTACGTGTTCATCTCTTGTTTTATTCAGTATTAAAACAAGAGATGAACACGCAAAACCGCTGTTTATTAAACTAACAATTAAGAAAGTTTATTCACTTGATTTGCCAAACGATGATACAAATTTAAACGACCCGTCACAGGAAAGGTCAAAGTTTGGATGATATGTCATAAAATTCGCAGTTCGCATAAGTCGAAAAATGGGGCAGTGAAAACCATAATTGGTATGATGGAAAGGAACGCGAAAAAGTGATGGTTATTACCCACTACTCATCACTTTTTCGGGTTCCTTCACGGGGCTCAGGCTGTAATGCAAAATTTAATTTCGACAATAATAATGGGCATTGAAAATTGCTTTTAACAATATGGTATAAAAGCCACATGTCTGTACGTCTACAACATATATTATGGATATTTGAGATAATGTCGGGTAAATAGAAAAGAGGATTCACTCACTTGGTCACAGTTATTTAAATATATTAAATAAAAATGATTTGAAAATAATTATTAAATAATTTTCACATTTAGTTCGGTGACTTTTGAATTTGAATAAATGCCTCGCTGGCTATCAATATAAATAGAAAAGAGTATTTATTCACTCACTTGGTCACAGAGCTAAATGTGAGAATGTCGGGTACATTGTTAAAATCCTGTATTCTAGATAACTCCGAAATAAACATTGTTTGTATTGCTTCTATTTAGAAATTAAAGAAATTACATTGTACAATATTGAGATATAATTTATATTGATTAAATATAAGTGGAAAAGAAACATCTCACTCTAGCCTAGTGCTTTACCAACAACACCTCAGAGACATGTGATATCAAATCTCTATTCAATGCTTCAAGTTATATTCTATTTATAAAGACATTCTTGATGGGCTCGAGGATAACACACAGCGCTAACATGTTGCGAAAAGGAAATGCAAATGTCGCATTTTTAATTAATTATTTAAATTTAATTAATTTGATTAATATAAGTTCTTATATGGTGACGATTGATTTGGGAATTCAAAATTCACAATAATTTTAATTTTCAAGATTTCTTCATGAAACTTCTTGGATATATCAAGCAAATATTTTTCTTTCAGAATATAGAAAAAAATATCCCATTCGTAGTTTTTTAAATAATTCCCATTTAATAACAGGTTTGATTAATTTTATTTAAATGTTCTTTGATATAAACTAAAAACATCTTGCAAAAAGAAATAGATATAATTATTTATTATTTCTTTGTTTCGTATACTTTTTTATATATTGAAACTCTTTATTTCTGAGTATTACATTATATACTTTCATAATACATATAAATACAATCATTTGCAAATTGTTAGACCTCAGAAAATGGCTTTCTGTCATACGTTTTTTACATTTCTATTTATGAAATTCAAACAATATAATAAGATTACATTACGCTACATTAATTACTTTCTTTATTTAATTAATTTTATATTTCATTCTCACATCATTATTTTTATTTATTATTGTTGTATATTTAGTTTGTTTGAAAGCAATTTGCGCGAAGAGTATTTCTCTCTAGGTAATAGGTCGAATGTAGATTGCTGACCTGCTCTAACCTCTGGCAACGAGACTAGTTCAACACTAAAAGCAAAACGAATAACAGAAAGCAAAAAAAAAAAACGTCGAGCAAAACGAGCAAGAAATCCTCTCGGCCACGAGTGACAGCTCTCGTCAGCGGATCCGCTACGGCCCCAGGCGATGAAACAATTCAAACTGCACACACATACACACACAGAGCCGCACTAACAACCAACAGCTAAAAGCTAAAACTCATTTGCATTTCAAAATAATCCACGGACACGGGCCAATGCATATTCATCATCAACGCGACTCGCATCGCCGTCGTCGTCATCATCATCATCGTCGTCGTCGGCGATTTGTAATTGGCCATTATGCGAAAACCGAACGTATCGAATCGCACGGTTAAAAGCCCGCAACATCTCGCCCCCCTAATAATAACTTTCCGGCTTGAAACGGCGATTAAGCTCGCCGAAATGGATTGATCGATGTCAATGCGCTCGTAAATTATTTCAATGGAAAATACGTTTACTATTCTTATGCAAAGTGACCGGGGTTTATTTCCTCAACCTATAAAACTATTAAAGTGGGAAAGTAAGTTGGAGTTCTTCCAGAGTTGAATTAATGTACATATTTTTTGTGTTTGTGTATTTATTGAAGTTTCAATTTTACTTTTCGAATTGATTATTTATAAAAAAGGAAACCAGCTTTAGAAAATTGTAATTGATTGTATTTATCATTTTCGTATAATACAACAATTGTATTTCATGAAAGATTTCCTGGAGCACGTCGAACTTGTAAAGTTAAATCAATTTTTACTATTCCATATTGAATATGAGTAAACTTCTAAACTATAATCAATTATATAAGCCCTCTATAATACAATAATTATTATATACAAACATCGTTTTTCAGACAATATGACAACACAATTTTATAAAATTTATTATAACAATATGTACAATTGTGTTAGTAGTATGTCATGGGCTATCGACCATAGATCTTTCTGCCCAATAATTATTATATATGTAAATACCTCCTCTAAGCCTTGCCTAGAATTTTCTATATTTTTTTCTGTTGTATTTTTTTACAATTTATCCTTCACTAACATACTTATAAATTGGTAAGTTGCGCCTATGAAAATAAAAAAAAAACTGTGAGACGATAATTTTTTGTAATTCTTCGCTACCTCCTTATTTATGAATTGTTCCTTCTGTCGATTCCTCTAGATGCTCTTCACTTCCTTCCAATATCCCATTTAGAGACATTATTAATTTATTTTTCACTCATCAGAAGACACCTTGCAAGCTTCCACTTTGTCCCCCTGTGCTTCCAACTGATGTGATTGTTCCCTCTGTACAATTCTCTGTATAACCGTTTACTATAATGAAATCACTTGGTTTTGTTTTACTAACATTTTAGTAAAACAAAATCAAGTGATTTCATTATAACAAACGGTTATTAAATATGTTTTAACAAGTGATAAATGAGAAAAAAGTATACAAATTCTCTGGATGTTCTTCATTTCCTTTCAATACCCCGTTAAGAATCATTAGTAATTTACATGTCACCCATCTGAAGACAGTTTGCAAGCTTCCGATTTGATCCCCCAGTCTCCGCTGTATTTTATTTTTTTTGTTTTGTTAAAACTATCTCCAAAACTTACATTAAGCAATCTTCTTGAAACCTTCATCTAGAGGACATTCCTCTGTTATCTTCTTGTGAACGAATAATGTGTTTTCAATGGGTAGTTGAAAATATTAAGTGCTTGAATGAATTTTGATGATTTTTTCACTTTAAAAAGACTCCTTTTCAGAACAAAATAAATGTACAACATGTATAGTTATAATGTAGTATTATAGATAGAAAGGAATAAAATATTACTACATTATATCAAGAAACTTCACGTACTCACCAACAAATATCTTAAACATGTATAGTTTCCATTATTTTCTACCCATAAACCCATTTTATGATACCGAGGAACGATGTTGGTTTCAAGTGACTGTAAATTAAAAACCACCAATTAGATCTCTCATGAAATAGACGGAAGTTACACAAACAACAAAAATGATGTCGTCTAGAATCTTAAGTAGAACAACAAAATTAAGAATCTACAGAACATCAATACTGCCAGTGATAACATACGCATGCGAGATCTGGACATTAGCAAATAACGAAAATAAGCTAAGAAGAATTTTGAGAAAGATATTCGGACCAGTGCAGCAGGAAGACAATACATGGAAAAAACACATGAGTTAATTGAAGGGGCGCATATTGTATGATTTATCAGGGTATAAATGGTTCGGACATATAATGACACAATGGAAGCTGATAAACGCTAGGGCTAAAGGAAGGGCGAGAAAGAGATGGGAGGACGAAGTAATAGAGGACCTACGGATAATGAATATTAGCGAATTGAGCAGACGTGTAGAAGATAGAAAAGATTGGAAGCATGTGGTAGAGAAGGCCAAGATCTACCCAGGATTTTAGATCCTATGGAAGAATAAGAATTATTAATGTCACTATCACTTAAAATTTTCGCCTTAACATCATTGTAATTGCCTATTTTTGACTTTAAAGTCACTTTATGTGACTCTAGTAGCCTGAATTTGACTATAAATTTCCTTGAGTTCATTAATTTTGATATTACAGTTATTCTAGGCCGATATTGTTACCTAATTTTGACACTAAATGAGTTTCAAAGTATAGTTTTGATTATCAAATTATTTATGGCCATTATTATTACTCAATTTTGACATTACAGTTATTACAGGTCACCCTTATTACAAAATTTTAACTTTAAAGTCATTCTAGATAATTAAAGTCTAATTTTGACTATAAAGTTATTTGATGCTATTATTATAACCTAATTTTGATTATAAAGTTCTTTGAAGCCATTATAATTGCCTAATTTTGACATTACAGTAATTAACGGTAACTGTTATCACATAATTTTGTTCTTAACATCATTCTAATTGTCTAATTTTGCCAATTAAGTTACTTGAAGCCATTATTATTGCCTAATTTTAACTTTAAAGTCATTATAGATAGATCTCATTGTCTAATTTTGACTCTTAAGTCATTCTAGATAAGTCTCATTGTCTAATTTTAATTTCTAGATGAGTTTCATTGTCTTTATTGTCTAACCTAGACTTTAAAGTCATTCTAAATAAGTCTCATTCTCTAATTTTGACTATAAAGTTACTTGAAGTTTTTATTATTGCCTAATTTTGAATTTTGAAGTTATTCTAGATGAGTCTCATTGTCTAATTTTGACTTTAAAGTCATTTTAGATTAGTCGCATTGTTTAATTTTGACTTTAAAGTCATTCTAGATAAGTCTCCTTGTCTAATTATGACTTTAGAGTCATTCCAGATAAGTCGTATTGTCTCATTTTGACATTAAACTCATTCTAGATATATCTCATTGTCTAATTTTGACTTTAAAGTCATTCTAGACAAGTCTCATTTTCTAATTATGACTTCAAAGTTATTCTGGACAAGTAGCATTGTCTAATTTGGACTTTAAAGTCATTTTAGATAATTCTCATTGTCCAATTTTAATTTCAAAATTATTCTAGATGAGTTTCATTGTGTAATTTTGACTTTAAAGTTATTCTAAATAAGTCTTATTCTCTAATTTTGACTATAAAGTTATTTGAAGCTTTTATTATTGCCTAATTTTGACTTTAAAGTCATTCTAGATAGGTCTAATTGTCTAATTTTGACTTTGAAGTCATTCTAGATAAGTCTCATTGATTAATTTTGACAATAAAGTTACTAGAAGCCATCATTATTGCCTAATTTTAAATTCAAAATCATTCTAGATATATCTCATTGTCTAATTTTGACTTTAAAGTCATTCTAGACAAGTCTCATTGTCTAATTATAACTTTAAAGTCATTCCGGATAAGTCTCATAGTCTAATTATGACTTTATAGTCATTCTAGATAAGTCATATTGTCTCATTTTGAAGTAAAAGTCATTCTAAATAAGTGTGATTCTCTAATTTTGATTACACAGATAAATGAAACCTTTATTATTGTCTAATTATGACTGTATAGTTAAATGAAGCCTTTATTATTATCTAATTTTGACTTTAAAGTTATTCAAGGTAAGTCTCATTGTCTAATTATGACTTTATAGTCATTCTAGATAAGTCGTATTGTCTCATTTTGACTTTATAGTCCTTCTAAATAAGTGTAATTCTCTAATTTTGGCTACAAAGTTAAATGAAGCCTTTATTATTGTCTAATTATGACTTTATAGTTAAATGAAGCCTTTATTATTATCTAATTTTGACTTTAAAGTTATTCAAAGTAAGTCTCATTGTCTAATTATGACTTTATAGTCATTCTAGATAAGTCGTATTGTCTCATTTTGACTTAAAAGTCATTCTAGATAAGTCTCATTGTCTAATTATGACTTTAGAATCATTCTAGATAAGTCGTATTGTCTCAATTTAACTTTGAAGTCATTCTAAATAAGTCTCACTCTCTAATTTTGACTTTAAAGTTACATGAAGCCTTTATTATTGCCTAATTTAGACTTTAAAGTCATTCTAGATAAGTATCATTGTCTAATTATGACTTTAGATTTATTCTAAATAAGTCGCATCGTCTCATTTTGACTTTAAAGTCATTCTAAATAAATCTCATTCTTTAATTTTGACTATAAAGTTACATGTAGCCTTTATTATTGCCTAATTTTGACTTTATAGTCATTCTAGATGAGTCTCATTGTCCAATTGTGACTTTAAAGCGATACTAGATAAGCTTCATTATCTAATTTTGATAATAATGTTACTGGAAGCAGATATTATTGCCTAATTTTGATTATAACGTTACTTGAATCCATTATTATTCTCTAATTAATTAGTTATTAAAGGTCACTCGTATAACATAATTTTGTTATTAACGTCATTCTAATTGCCTTATTTTGAATTTAAAGTTAATCTATATAAGTCACATTGCCTAATTTTGACTGAATAAAGTTAGTTTTTAATATAAATTTACTTGAAGTCATTATTACTGCCTAAATTTGACATTACAGTTATTATAGGTTACCCTTATTACCTAATTTTGTTCTTAACGTCATTCTAGTTGCCTAATTTTGACTTTAAAGTCATTTTAGATAAGTCTCAATTTTAATTTTGACTATAAAGTTACTTGAACGCCATTATTACTGCATAATTTTGATATTACAGTTATTATATGTCACTCTTATCACATAATTTTGTTTTCACGTCATTCTATTTGCCTCATTATGATTTATACTCATTTACAGCGACTTTGACGCTGTAAATGAGTATAAAATTCCTTGATGCTATTATTATTGCCTTATTTTGATACTACAGTTATTCTACATAATGTTTGTTGCCAAATGTTGTCATTAGTGTTATCTAAGGTAATCTTAATTGTCCAGTTTTGAGTATAAAATTATTTTAGATGATAAAGTTAAAATATTTCTAGCAATATTTTCTTCTTATAAAAAATATGAACTTATTAAAATATTAAAGTAGGGATCGTTTAAAATATTTAAATAATGTTAATTATATTAAATAACAAAAACTGTACAAGAAAATTGATCTATTTATGTGTGTTAAATCATAATTATATTTACGTATCAATTACATCTTTATACAGACAGCAGAATTACAATTCTTTACAAATATTTATATTTACAATTTATATTGATGGATTAGTAGTCTATCATGGGCTATAGACCGGCGGTCTTTCTGCCTCGTATCAATTATTAACTTAATTTAATAACAATGCGATGCTTTCTATTCGTATAAAAACACGCAAATCATATTCAATAATATATAATAATTTGTAAGAATAAAAATGTATAATTCCTGAATTAAAATTTTATTTAAAAATTGTTAAGCTTCTGAAAATGGCTATTGACCATCAGTCTTTCTGCCTGTTTCTGTCCAGTTATTGTTTTATTCAATCGTCATGATTGAATTAATATTAATTTATTAAATAAAGATGATTTGAAAAGTAATTAATAAATTATTTCCACATTTAGCTCTGTGACATTTTGACTTACGTTACGTAAGTACTTTAGACGAATGCACATTAAAGCAACTACTTGTCTGGCAAATACCCCGCCAGACATTGAATTACGTAATGTACACCTGCTGCTGCATATTAGAAACTTTGCATCATGCAACTTTTTTTAATATTTTTTATTTATAATAATAGGAAAAATGATTTATTTTCTTGGTCAAAATTATTTAAATATATTAAATAAGTAGGATTTGAAAATAATTAATCAATATTTTATTGTTGTGCAGCAGCAAATGTCCCTAATTGAACATTTGTTTTAAGTACTTATGTAACTTAAATCAAAATGTCACCGAGCTAAATGTGGAAATAATTTATTAATAATTTGCAAATTTTGTTTATTTAATTTATTAAATAACTGTGACCAAGTGAATGAATACTCTTTTCTATTAATATTAATTTATATTAAAAATCATAAAATTTCATTAAATAAAACCTTATTGTGTTCCACGCACAACGGTTTGAAATTAATATTAAATCGATTTTAATAAAAACACAATTTA
Source organism: Philonthus spinipes (assembly GCA_963082785.1). Taxonomy (NCBI): domain Eukaryota; kingdom Metazoa; phylum Arthropoda; class Insecta; order Coleoptera; family Staphylinidae; genus Philonthus; species Philonthus spinipes. The sequence goes on from OY720316.1 coordinate 9,028,010, forward strand.
ATAAAGCCCCGCTAATAAAAAAAAGCGAATAGAGCGCCGACGATAATTCCCGTAGACACCTGTCTGGGATAAATTCCGGAATAAAAGGATTAGCGCGAAATCCTTTATTCATGAAGCTCTCTCTCTGCTGAAGTTTTTTTTTTCCAAGGCGGACGGAGGGAAAAGATTAAAGCTCAGATTTTCTGCTAAGTACTTGCTACCTATTTGTCAACACGTATAACTACTGGAAGGAAAAATAAAAAACAAGAAAATACGATAGCCGGAAGATATGGAAGATAATCTTCTTGTAGGCGAGAGGGATTGCGTTGAATTAGACGCACTCCCGTCGGAAGCGCTTTTCAAAGGGAGGGCGCGTAAATAATAAATCGCCGGTTAATGTATTCTGTTTTTGGGAGGAATTGAAGGTATTGTTGTGAATTTTTAGCTTTATTGTTTTATTTCTACAAGAAATACTTGAAATATCTTGATGTACATTAATGTTACAGAAAATAATCCTAAATAATTTGTTTTTCATTAGAAGTAAACCATTTTTAGAAATAGTTTAGATATATTTTTTTATTATTATTCATCTTGATCATTTTAAAAGATCATTGATAATAATATGAAATATTATTATTTATTTGGTTATAATTTAAAATATATACTGGTGTGAGGTACGCGAAGATTATAATAATAAAACCACTGTAAACTTGTCTTCACAGAATTTATTTTAGTTCAGGTGGCATTTCGAATACGATGTGTTCATTTTTGTACACAAAATAGATAAGTACAGTACTTTCTTATCGCAATTTCATTGTTGATCAATTTATTTCGTACCTTAGAGTTATTAAAGGTCACATAATTTTGTTCCTAACGTCATTCTAATTGCTTAATTTTGAATTTAAAGTCATTCTAAATGTGACTTATCCAGACTAATTTCGAATGAATAAAGTTAGTTTTTAATATAAATTTACGTGAAGCCATTATTACTGCCTAATTTTGGCATTACAGTTATTATAGGTCATTTTTATTACCTAATTTTATTCTTAACGTCATTTTATCAAAATTGTTTGCTTGTTCCTTTAAGAATTATGGGAGTTTTATTTGTAAGTACATTCTATCAATTTCAATGAAACGGTAGCGTAGTCTTTCTAGGACGGAAATAACACTGAATCTTTAAAAGTTACCAATGAAAAATACAAAGGTCAATGATTTTTTGAATTCATTAAAAAAATATCATAGTACTAGAAAGTTAGTTTGGTAACTGTGTTTGATATTCTGTCAAAGTTTTATTGTAAAATAATTTATGTGTGTTTAATACTGTGAAAGTTCTTGGCCACAAGATTAATGTGTAAAAATCTGCATTTGTGGACAGCAGTCTTTGGCGTCTTTACAGCTATCAAGTGAAACAATAATTGAAAATAAATACATTTTTATGGATATTCGCTATGTCTATTATTTCCATAATTTATAGCAACCGAATCATAATAGAAATCTTCCACAGTGCATAAAATATTAATCTCTAATATCTTTCACTTCGTTTCGTGTTATTATTATTATAATAAATGAGTAACGTGCTCTTAGGACTTCACACCGAATTAGCGTTTTACGCGCCGAGTGATTGATTTAAATATTTCCGTAATAATTAAACTTGCAATACCTTTTCAGCCACAACAATATAAATCCATAATCAATACAAGAAATTACCATTTTATTCTTTTTCATATTTTACAAGAAATCATATATTTATAGAACATATAATAAAAATAAATTTAAACAGTCGTTTGTGTAAGTGATTTTTGCATTTGGAAAAGAGGATTGATTATTGGTTATTGCCACAAATTTTACTTGATTAATTTTATTATAATATAATAAAAACGTATATTTCATTCTTTCAATCTCTATAAAAAATATTAAATATAGTTTTCAATCTGAGTCTCATTTGGTAAAACATTTTAGTAATATTAGGAATTGTTAAGTAAGTTTGACTTGATTTGTTTTACACTCAATTTTGGTGTTATGTAACTATGAGATTAATCTGTCCATTTCACATGCAGATCTTCCTCTTGTCCCTGAGGATAATTACCATCCTGCCCTGGATATTAACTTCTCACATTCTAATGAATGTCTTACACATTTTCCCAGTAATAACAACACAAGGTTTAAATTCCGTAGGGCTAACTTTATATGATTGTATAGCGAGTTGTATTGCTTAGATTGGAGTGTACTCAATTCGTTTACTGATGTCGATGATATGGTGACTAGGTTTTATGATATTATTTATTCCGTTCTGTACAAATATGTCCCTACATTTAAATCCAACAAACAAAAGTATCCACCATGGTTTTCGTCTGAAATCAAAGGGAAATTAATATCAAAATCTTATTATAGAAAGATGTGGCTAAATACCAAAAACCCACATTATCTTCAGGAATTTAAAAGATTACGTACTCTAATTAAACGTCAAATTTCTAAAGCATACTCCCGTTTTATTTGCAATACTGAAATTAACCTAAAAGAAAACCCCTCTGACTTATGGAAATTCGTCTCGAGTAAGCAAGAAACTAATCGAATCCCACGTGTGTTACGTACTGACAAGGATGAACTTACAGATCCCACTGATATAGTTAATGGATTCGCTGGCATCTTTAAAAGTAATTTCAATCGAGTTTCAAATGTCACGCTGAGCAACAATTTAACTGTATATCCGCCATTCTAGATCAATAAAGTGGATGCATCTCAACTTATTAATATAATGTCACGCTTTCCAAATAAATTGACTGCTAGTGATGATAAAATACCAAGTTTTTTTTAATTCGCGACTGTAGATATGCATTGGCTAGCCCATTGTGTACAATTTTAAATTATTCGATCTCTTCTTGTCAGTTTCCAGACATTTGGAAACGTGCTAGACTATGTCCCGTTTTCAAGAAAGGTGACAAATCTCATCTTCATAATTATCGTCCAATATCGATCCTTTCTAACTTTGCTAAAATCTTTGAAAGTGTATTGATTCATAATATATTTAAAGGAGTGGGTCCATTTATGTCACCATATCAACACGGATTTATGCCTGCCAGATCGACAACAACAAATTTGGCTACAGTCTCGCAATATTTAGCCGATTCTCTGGATGCTCGTGGTCAAGTTGATTAGTTATTCCCGCACTTGTACTTCACTTGAATCAAGTTATCAGATCGAAGAAATCTCTTTATCGAGATGTACTACATTCAAAGATTTAGGAATTACTTTTGACAACCGTTAACGATCAGGGAGTCCCACAGGTCCTCAATGTCATTATCAACGTTTTTTTCCGGCTTTTACAGCTTTACTTATTTCGAGACCTTCCCGATAATTCCACCTTAACCTCTTATTACCTGTATTTAATATTTTGAATTTATTATTATTGAAGAAATGATTTTCAGCTATACAATGTTTTTTAAATCCAGTAGTTATTTTATTATTTAAAATATCTTCTCTGTGTTCCTTAAGTTTAATTTCAAATGATCTACCAGTTTGACCCATATAAATATAATCACAATCATCACATTCTAACTCATATATTCCGCTTTTTGTAAAATGATGATCATCGCTTTTTAACTTATTGTTAACTAAAATCTTTCCTAAATTCACAGCATTTGTCAGAATAATATTCGAACTTTTTCCTTTGAAGTTTTTTTTTAATTTTATTCGAGAGTCCATTTATATATTGCAATTTCTAAAAATTACCGTTTTCGTAGGATGTTCCGCCATAAAAATATTTATTTAATTTATTTAATTTAAAATATTTTAATTATTGTTTTTATTTTTTTTTCTTTTTAATCATTTTTTCAATTAAATTAAGGTTATAACCATTATTGACTGCAATATTTTTTAAAAGATCTTTTTCTTTTTCAAAGTTTTCTTTGTTTAATGGAACGTTCATTAAACGATGAATGGATGAGTGGAAAGTGCTATATTTTATTTGATAATGTGTGTTAGAATTAGCTGGAATTATTGTATCGGTGTATGTATTCTTTCGATATATTTTGTACTGTAAACTATTCTTAAATTTATTTATTGTCAAGTCCAGAAAATTGATGCTATTATCTTTTTCAAGTTCCACTGTAAATTGAATTTGACTATTTAATGATAATATTCAGGCGTGCCTGAAAGAAGCAGTACTTAACTTTTAAATCCATTATAATATTACAGCAATAAATAAATTATAATGAATTTTAATATAAAATATTTAATCAAACAACAAATCCAGCCATAAGCAGGGTCAATTTTTAGTTTTAGTTAATACTTACTCTATTGGAGACTAAATGGTGTCTAACTAAATTTGTTACCATTGAAAAGCAGAGGAACTAATAAATATTTTTCCTCTGTTTTTCAATGGTAACAAATTTAGTTAGACACCATTTAGTCTTAGATTTACATTTAATGAAACGTTCAATCACCATTCATCTAGCGTATGGAAATGTGAATTTCGTTTTCCTTGTTTGCTTAAACAGGACAAGTTCGCCTCCTTCAGTGGACGAAACAATGATTCTCGGTCGTTTACCTTGTAGTCCCAAATCGTTGACGATGACACTTGAAATTAGACAAAAGGTGGCGCTTGCGTCGTCTTTAATTTATTATGATTATTAGAGATTTGTTTTTCGCAATTAATAGATTACTTAATATTTAGAGTACTGATATTAAATAATGCCCAATAATTGTTTTCTTTTTTCGTTAAACCCCTAAATAAAATCCATAAACCGAAACAGCATCCAAATCGATTTCGAAAACCCTCCAGTTTATTTATTTTTCCATTTTACTGCGAGGGAGAGTGCCCTCCGGGCCGAGCTCGTAAAACTTATTGAAATTAATTTGGTCATCGGACGAACTACGTACGTACGTGTGTGTGTGTGTATATGTGTGCGTTTGCCATTCGGGGCGGTCGCCCTTTGTTTTTGAATCGTTAAGTTCTGAACAATTTATTTCGCCGTTTAACGGCCGTAAAATTTATTTCGCTGAAAACTCAAACCGGGGGGATAAACGCGCCGAGGGGGAAAAGTCCGTCCTCCGCAACGATTCCGCCGGATTTATCACCGGATTGATTTCTGATTGCGTCTTCATCGAAAGCTGGGAATTTTCGGATCGGGACGGTACGTTAATTAGTTTTAGTTTAACGAATTATTTTTAAAAAATTAACGAACTATTATGTCTTTAGAAAAATAACTCACGTATCCTAGCGTACTCTTACCCTCTCCACAATTTTTGCTCGAAACCCTCACAATCTATGCCTTCTTACAAAATATTGCATTCCTTGCAACTCTAATATTACCCCCAAACTTAAACACCCTTCGGTCACTATCCACCAATTCATTAACTCATGCATACATGACAGTTCAGCTAGCTAGTATAATTTTGCAAATCACCATAAATTCGGACAGGGCAGAAAGACCTATGGTAGATAGCCCTTGACAGACTACTAACACAACTGTACGTCTTGTTATTATAAATTTTTGTCTGAATAAAGATGTTTATACCGAGAGTTTTATGTAACACCGAACATACTAGAATGTACTCAATGTAAATTTCCCTATGTTCGATTTGTTCCGGAACGCATCAAAGCATTGAGTGCGGTGTGATTGGCTATTATTTCTAAAAATAATATAGTCAACCCAAACTACACCCTTCTCCGTCAAAAATGACTTACACTTGTCAGTTATCGCAAGTAAGTGATATATACTGTTCTGGCTCTTAAAGCAGAAGTAGACGATGAGTTGGACATCTTTTAATGTATACAAAGGATGATAAGATTTTTATGGTATGCATTGCCGTTAAGTATAATATTCATAATTATACATGTTGCACTTGACATAATAGTTGACATTAGAAATCGTAGCCAACCACATCGCACCCAATGCTTTGATGCGTTCCTGAAAAATTCGAACATGGGAAAATTTACATTGACTACATTCTAGTATATTCGGTGTTACATAAAACTCTCTGTATATATGTATATAGAAAAATCTTTAATACTGAGAGTTTACATTAAATAACTTCAAAATATTTACATCATTACAATCTATTACAACTGTTAATGCGTCAGAAAATGTCCTTTCCGCCATATACATCATATAAATCCATGTTTTATAAACCGAATGTGCACTTTGATTAATTTAAGATGAAAAATTAATATTTTTTTCAGATAATTTATGTACCTTTATAGGTTAAACACAAAGGCGATCGGATCCTCATGGGACAAGCGACCAAAAAAGGCAGGAACTTAAATTTCTCTCAAACTTTTATTGTATTAACCAAGCTTTCGGGACTATAATTTGTCCCTTCTTCATGGTGACACTGTAGGTAATGGGAAAACAAAAAGTTAAGAAACAATAGGAGGTTAAAAAAAAATAGAAAATAGAATAAATACTCTTTTCTATTTATATTAATAGTCAGCGCGGCATTTATTGAAATCCGAGCCGAAAGGAGTTTTTTGTAAATTTATGATAACAACAATACAAGAATGCACGGCCTTCCTCTGTCCGGCATTACTATCACAGCGCGCGGCAGATGAGGGTCGTTTTTTTTTTTATTTAATTTGATTGATTTATTTTAACATCTTTAAATTACGTAAGGCATAGCTGTACTGACGAGGGATAGATCCCGAAACACGTGTCTGCAGATGGCCTTATATTAAGTAACGTTCATTTTGTTGTTTATGCATTAAATTTTTGTCGGATCAAAATTTGATGCATTATGCAATATTTATTTACATTATGTAATTCAATATCCGGCGTGGGTATTTACCCGGGAAGTAGTTGTTTTAATGTGCATTTTTTTTAACGTACTTACGTAGCGTAAGTCAAAAGTCACAGAGCTAAATGTGGAAATAATTTATTAATTATTTTCAAATCATTTTTATTTAATAGGTGGTAAATTGAATATTGCAATCTTACATTTGTCTGAAGTGAATAAACTCGACGACATTTTTTAACTAAGGGAATAGGTTTCCTGTGCGTAGATTGTATCTTAGGTTAGGCAATATTTTAATCTTAATTCTTTGTAATTTATTTGTAACTAATATTGAGCAGTTTTTCGCGTTAATAAATAAATCGGTTAATTAATTAATATACATTTAAAACAATTCCTTCGTTAATAATGTTCCAAAGTATTAACAGAATAAGAACTAGACTTAATAGACAAGTGGTAAGATGAAGTAAAGAGGAAATTATTTATTAATTATTTTCAAATTCTTCTTATTTAATTCCATCACAGTTTGCATAATTTGATTGTTATGCAATTAATTTATTAATTTAGAACAATTATCAAAAATATTTTCGTGTTCCTTGTACAATTAATGGTTCCTTGTAGGGTTGATAGAATCAATCAATAAATGAAACTAATCAATTTTATGCTGGTTGTTGCTTGTGGAGACTTTAATTATTTAAATAAAAATAGTAGTGCTTTCTCCTACTTGTTTTTTTTATTAAACTAAATATATTTCGGAAACCTTGTTTCCATTTTCAGTAGTTTCCGAAATATATTTAGTTTAATAAAAAATAAGTAGGAGAAAGAACAACTATTTTTATTTAAATAAATGAAACTAATTGACAAAATCTATCAATTTCAATGAAACAATAGCGCCTTATCCAATCAGTCCATCTGGGAGGATCTTAGCAATAAATTTTTAAAAGATTAAAATGAAAAATATAAAGACCAAGTTTTTTTTTGTTTGCTAAAAACTATCTGAGTGAGGGTCATTTTCTAGTCTTATGTTGAAATGTTGTCAATTGTCTTTTTAAAAACGCACATATTTCACGACGCCCATTTGCAACAAAAATGTTATTATCGATTTGTCACATTATAAAAATTATATAATTAAGCTGGTAGCATAATTTTTATAAATTGTTCATTTTTGTTGACATTTTTTTAAGCATAAACCACTGATAACTTTATAACTAAAGGTGCTTTCATATATTTTTTATTTAATTAAAAAATTAAATATATATATATATTTAATTTTTAAAAGTCTAAGTTAACTTATTAAAGCACTTTTATCTTAACAAGTTACCTTACTAGTTGCCATATAAAAGTTTAGCTTTCCTTTATTTAACTACAGATGAGGTGTTTTTTTAGTATTTTACATATAATGAGCTTTGACTTATTGTGACTTTTTAAAATTCCAGATTATTAAAATTGAAATATAAACTCCGAAAGATCAAGCTTTGCTTGATATTTCCAAGAAGTTTCATGGATATCTCCAAAATTTTAATTATTGCAATTTCTAAGTTACAATTTGCAGAAAATATGAATAAAATTCTTCGAATTTGACATTGATATTTTTTGTATTTTACATATAATGAAAAAGCGAGCTTTACTTAAAATCTCGAAGAAGTTTCACGAAGATTTCTCAAAAATTTAATTATTGTGATTTTTTAATTCATAATTACAGAAAATATCATTGAGTCTGACACTTATTTGAAAATATCCCAGAAACTACGTGTTGGGTTTTTATTTGTTCTTTTTTTTACATATTATGAGAGAGCAATCTTTACTTAATATCTCCAATCAGTTTAATGCTCATATCTCGAAAATTATAATTATTATGAAATTACAAAAAATTGAAATAAAATTCATCGAATCTGATATTTATTTGGAAATATTTCAAATATTAACGATGGATTATTTTTAGTTTTTTATATATTCCGAAAGCTTTACTTGTTATCTCCAAGAAGTTTCACGCCGATATCTCGAAAATTATAATAATAGTGATTTTTAAATCCCAAATTGCACAAATTTGTAATAAAATTCATCGAATCTGACTTTTATTGGGAAATATTTTAAAAATTACAGAAGGGGTATTTTTAGGTTTTATATATTCCGAAATATTTTAGCTTTACTTGTAGTCTCCAAGAAGTTTCATGCCGAAATCTCAAAAATTATAATGATTGTGATTTTTTAAATCCTAAATTACAAAAAATTGGAATAAAATTCATGGAATCTAAGATTTATTGGGAAATATATCAAAAACTACTGATGGGGTATTATTTTTTACATTTTACAAAAGATCAATCTTAATTTGATATTTCCAAGAAGTTTCACGACGATATCTCAAATAATATAATTATTGTGATTTTTTAAATTCCTAATTATAGGAAATTGTAATAAAATTATTCGAATTTGACATTTATTGGGAAATACTCAAAAACTAGGGATGGGGTATTTTTTGTTTTTTACATATTCTGAAAGAGCAAGCTGTACTTGATATTTCCAAGAAGTTTCATGACGAAATCTCAAAAATTATTGTGATTTTTTAAATGCCTAATAATAGGAAATTGTAATAAAATTATTCGAATTTGACATTTATTGGGAAATATCTCAAAAACTAGGGATGGGGAATTTTTTGTTTTTACATATTCTGAAAGAGAATGCTTTACTTGATATTTCCAAGAAGTTTCACGACGATAACTCAAAAATTATAATTATTGTGAATTTTTAAATCCCTAATTATCGGAAATTGTAATAAAATTATTCGAATTTGCCATTTATTGGGAAATATCTCAAAAATTAGGGATGGGGTATTTTTTGTTCTTTACATATTCTGAAATAGAAAGCTTTACTTGATATTTCCAAGAAGTTTCATAACGATATCTCAAAAATTATAATTATTGTGATTTTTTAAATCCCAAATTATAGGAAATTGTAATAAAATTATTCGAATTTGCCATTTAATGAGAAATATCTCAAAAACTAGGAATGGGGTATTTTTTGTTTTTTACATATTCTGAAAGTGCAAGCTTTACTTGATATTTCCAAGAAGTTTCACGACGATTTCTCAAAAATTATAATTATTGTTATTTTTTAAATCCCTAATTATAGGAAATTGTAATAAAATTATTCGAATTTGCTATTTATTGGGAAATATCTCAAAAACTAGGGATGGGGTATTTTTTGTTTTTTACATATTTTAAAAAAGCAAGCTTTATTTAATATTTCCAAGAAGTTTCATGGCGATATCTCAAAAATTATAATTATTGCGATTTTTTAAATTCCTAATTATAGGAAATTGTAATAAAATTATTCGAATTTGCCATTTATTGGGAAATATCTCAAAAACTAGGAATGTGGTATTTTTTGTTTTTTACATATTCTGAAAGAGCAATCTAAACTTGATATCTACAAGAAGTTTCACGACGATATCTCAAAAATTATAATTATTGTGATTTTTTAAATCGCTAATTATAGGAAATTGTGATAAAATTATTCGAATTTGCCATTTATTGGGAAATATCTCAAAAACTAGGGATGGGGTATTTTTTGTTTTGTACATATTCTGAAAGAACAAGCTTTATTTGACATTTCCTAGTAGTTTCATGACGATATCTCAAAAATTATAATTATTGTGATTTTTTAAATCCCTAATTATAGGAAATGGTAAAAAAAATATTCGAATTTGCCATTTATTGGGAAATATCTCAAAACTAGGGATGGGGTATTTTTTATTTTTTAGATATTCTGAAAGAGCAAGCTTTACTTGATATTTCCAAGAAGTTTCATGACGATATCTCAAAAATTATAATTATTGTGATTTTTTAAATCCCTAGTAATGGGAAATTGTAATAAAATTATTCGAATCTGACATTTATTGGGAAATATCTCAAAAACTAGGGATGGGGTATTTTTTGTTTTTTATATATTCTGAAAGAACAAGCTTTACTTGATATTTCCAAGAACTTTCGCGACTATATCTCAAAAATTATAATTATTATGATTTTTTAAATCCCAAATTATAGGAAATTGTAATAAAATTATTCGAATTTGCCATTTATTGAGAAATATCTCAAAAACTAGGGATGGGGTATTTTTTGTTTTTTTACATATTCTGAAAGAGCAAGCTTTACTTGATATTTCCAAAAAGTTTCACGACGATATCTCAAAAATTATAATTATTGTGATTTTTTTAATCGCTAATTATAGGAAATTGTAACAAAATTATTCGAATTTGACATTTATTGGAAAATATCTTTAAAATTACGCATGGGATTTTCTAGTTTTTTTTTTTTTCATATATTCGGAAAGAGCAAACTTTACTTGATATCTCCAAGTAGTTTCATGAGGATATCTCAAAGCTTTACTTCATATCTCCTAGAAATTTAAAGCCGATATCTCGAAAATTATAATTTTTGTAATTTTTTAAATCCCAAATAACAAAAAAATGGAATAAAATTCATCTAATCTAACAATTATTGTGAAAAATCTTTAAAAAAACTACAGAAGGGGATTTTTTACATAATACGACAGAACAGGCCTTACTTGATATCTCCAAGAAGTTTCAATAATTTGTAAATTACAAAAAATGGGATAAAATTCATCGAATCTGTTATTAAATGGAAAATGATTTCAAAATCTAATAATTTAATTTTACTGAATATCAAATTATAATTTTATTAACAAGTCTTATTAGCCACCCTATTGAGATTTAGCCATTCATTCTACCCGGAACTTTCACCATTTCAGCATACAAAATATCATTTAAATATAAATGGTTGTCGTTTCTTCTGCTTATTTTTTATTGAACTAAATATTTTTCGGAACCAAAATATTAAAATCTCCACAACCGACATAAAAAAGATTTAAAAAAAATCAATTAAAACAAAAATTTCTTCCGTTATTAAGTCCCCATTTACAAAATTATTTCATGAAAGTGCATTAAACAAATTAATTAAACAAATAAAGAAATGGCTTATTTGTTTAATTTATTCGTGTTATTTTTGCGGAGCGGGCGCACGAGGCTGTATAAATTTGGCGTAGTTAACCGGCGTTTAATTTCGGAAAAAAAAAAACACAAAACGGACGCCGGGGACCGGAGGCGATAATTCACGGGATGCGGTTTTCCTTCCCTGCAATTTTTAGCAGATGGCACGTCTCGAGGACGTTTTTATGGTCCAATAATGCGTGTACAAATAGTTTATGGGGACGTTGCATTTCGGGGGGCTGCCGCCGCCTCTGACCAATGCTACTGTTCGCCACCCAACCTCAATTCATATATACACGAGTAACAAAAAATATAAGATCTGCTTTATTTTAATATAGGCTTTCGCATTTTATATTCAAATAATTTGGTTTGTGTAATACACTAATGAGCTGAAGAGAAAATAATTATTTATTAATTTATTAATCAACGAGTTCATTATATCTTATATTATAATTTCGGCTATTTTTTTCAATATACACACTATCACAATCAGGACATAAAAGTTTATAAATACCAGATTTGGTAAATTTTTCTGTTTTATCTTTTCTATTGTATAATATATTACCTAATTTATTTTCACTTTTAAATCCTATTTTGTAATTATTTTTTCTAAATATATTTGCAATTTTTTCTGAAATGTCTCCAAAATAAGTTAAAGTTAAATATTTTTTATTGTTTTCTTTAATTTTTGGTTAAATTTCAAAAAATGCTTTCTTTCTGAATTCTTTATTAATTAATTTTTGAATTGTGTGATGAGGAAAACCATTTTTTTTGCAGCAATATTTCTTATTAAATTTAATTCATTATTGAATGATTGTTTTAATAGTGGAATTTTGAAAGCCATATTGATCACAGAATAATATGTTGATAATTTTTGACAAAGGGGGTGAAATGAATCAAATGGGATAGCAATTTTGTTACTGGTTGGTTTTCTATAAATCTCAAATTGTATTTGATTGTTTGTATGTATAATAATTAAATCTAAGAAGTTGATCTTTTTATTTAACTCAATTTCTAAAGTAAATTTTATGTGTTGGTTTAAAGAATTGATATATTATAAAAATGAATTTAAGTTTTCATTAGATCCATCAAAGCATGCAATAATATCATGAACATGTCTATACCAAAATTAAATATGTTTTTTTGTAAGTGGATTTTTAAAAATTGTTTCTCTTGAAAATGGGCTAATAATCCGAAACTAGTCGAGAATTTAAAGTTATTCAATCTAATCTGTGTTTTATTGGTTGATTTTTAATAATTTATTCATATTTATTTTATATAATTATATTTAAATTGTATAAATTATATAACAAAAAAACATAACGCAAAATAATGTAATTAAACTAATTAACTGTAATCCAGCCTATTAAAAATGTCAAAATAAACAACAATCTTGATACAACCAAAATTAAAACTATAATATAAAACTATACTATAAATGTTCTATCCAGGTTAACAACAGCAACGGCTCTACGAAATGATGCAATATTGTTGTTGAATAAATCAAAACTAGGAGAATTGAGAAGACAATTACTGTATGTATTATCGTAGACAATGGTTTATTATTAGTGTTGTTGTGTTTATACATCTTTTCTCTGAAGAGGATCTTTGATCTGGTTTGATTAACCGAGTAAATTAATTATTTTAAAATTCTTTTAATTTGATTTTGTATCTAATGTTAATTAAGTTGTAGAATGGAGATTTCCGCAAAATAAATACAATTTAATGTCCATTAAAACAAAATTATGGTTGAATTAATTTGAAATTTAAATTTTCCCCGATTCGAGAATTATTTTGTTAGACTATTTTATTGTTTGTAGATAAAAAGAAGATTCCTTTAAGAAATAAATACATAAACTGATGCATCGAAATGAATTCGTTATTTGTGATTTATTGTGAAATAATTAAATTAATATTTAAACTTTTTTTTCAGCTCAGTGAATGGCGGCTGAACATTTTATTAAATGAATTTCGTTTCCTGTTCTCGTAAACAGGACAAATTCGCCTTCCTATACTGGACGAAACAACCATTCTCGGTTGTTTACTTTGTAGATCCAAATCATTGACGATGCCACTTGAAATTAGGCGAAAGATGGCGATAGCGTCATCTTTGATTTATTATGATTAATATTTAATTTAAACATTGTGTTTTTATTTATTTTATTATTATTTTTTAAATAATCTATTCATATATTTTATTATAACATTTATGTTAAAAAATTATCTTTTTTAATGATTAAATATGTAGGGTATTCCGTTTAGAAAAATGTTTGTTTTGTTATTATCTTGAAAACGCGATGCTCTTTTCATTTTATGATTTCGTTTCTATTGAAAATTTGCAAAACAGCGAAACGCTACTGGGAGACTTGCACCAGATCCGAGAACGAAGTTTGGAGATAGACAGTTTTTAATACTTGTTCACGTCAGATTCTTGCAGCCAGTTCAAAATGAATTATTGGCGATTTTTTGAAAATATATATACAAAAAGTATTCATCAGAGGGTTGATTTTTTTAAATCCCTAAGTTTTTTAAAGATAACCACGAGTACTGAGTGGTAAAATAGAGTGATGTTAATACTTTCCCGTGTCAGATTTTTATTACCAATTCAAATTGAATTTTTGAGGATTTTTATTTTAAATATATAAAAAAGTACCCATAAGCGGGTTGATTTTCTCGAATTACAGAGAATATTGGGGGTAACCGCAAGTACTGAGTGATAAAATAGAATATTTTTAACACTTTCCCATGCCAAATTTTTGAGATCAATTCAAACTAAATTTTTGAAAATATACAGAAAAATTCCCAACAGGGGTTTGATTTTCTTAAATCACAAAGTATTTAAGGGATAACCACAAGTACTGGGTGGTAATATAAAGTGTTTTTAACACTTTCCTATACGATATTCTTGGCGTCAATTCAAATTGTATTTTTGATTAATTTTTTAAAATGTATACAAAAAGTGCCATTAGGGGGTTGATTTTTTCAAATCCCAGAGTATTTTAGGGGTAACTATGAGTACTAAGTGATAATATAAAGTGTTTTTAACACTTACCCATACCAGATTGTCTTGGTAAATTCAAATATAATTTTTGGCGATTTTTGGAAAATATATAGAGTGTTTCTGACACTTTCCCATACCAAATTCTTGGGGTCAATTCAAATTGAATTTTTAATGATTTTTATTTTAAATATATAAAGAAGTACCCATCAGAAGATTGATTTTCTCGAATCACAGAATATATTAAGGGTAACCACAAGTACTGGGTGGTAATATAAAGTGTTTTCCCATACGATATTCTTGACGTCAATTCAAATTGTATTTTTGATGATTTTTTGAAATGTACAAAAAAAAGTGTCATCAGGGGGTTGACTTTTTCAAATCTCAGAGTATTTTAGGGGTAACCATGAGTACTAAGTGATAATATAGAGTAACACTTACCCATACCAGATTCTCTTAGTAAATTCAAATAGAATTTTTGGCGATTTTTTGAAAATATGTAAAAAAAATACGCAACAGGGAGTTGATTTTCTCAAGTTGCATAGTTTTCTATTTTATTTATACAAACTGTTTGCTTTAGATTAGGAATGTCTAAGTCTATTATTAACATAATATAAATGCACACCGTTACTAACTTTGCTAATTTAACCGACTCTGTAGCTTAGCTAATAGAAGCTAGAGAGTCGATTAAATTAGCAAAGTAGTAGTACATATTTTTGAGTATTATAAATATTACTATAAAATATATAGGGTTTTCCATTAAAAAAATGCACGTTTTGTTAATATCTTGAAAACGCAATGCTCTTTTGTTTTTCACTGCTGTAATACTCGAAAAATTGACTACTAGTTTGGTAATTTAAACGACTCTCTAGTTCAGCTAAAAACATGAGAACATGTATTTATTTAATAATTGATATTTAAAACTTTCTATCTTTGAAAACCTGCATATATATATATATATATATATATATATATATATATATATTAATATTCTAATTTAATTTGTTAAAACTAATTAATTAATTAATTAATAGAAACCAAACGCAATTACATTTTTCATCCTATTTTTTTTTTTTCTTTGGGGGGCAAGTAATATCGGTTTTCAGTTTCAATTTCACAGGAGGAATGCGAATTAATACGTTATTCATAAGCGGTGGCAAAAACGGGCGACAGTAAAGACAAAACAAGTTTAATTAATACAACATTAAAACAACAATATGCAACCTCCTTCTTCCTCCTCCCCGTGTTCGTAATTAATAAAACAAAAAGTTAATTACCGAGCACACTGGCAAAACATCGTGTTCATATTAATGCGCGCTGTGAAATTATTCCTAGGTATACGGCATGTGTTTGCTTTATGGGAAAAGGGGAAATGATAGTTGTTGTAATGTTTTGGGATGTTTCGTGTTTTATGGATAAATATTGTTGCATAATTAATGTTGGATTCCCTTTCTTTTAAATGTACGTTGATTTAATACACACATATTGGGATATTTGCAGTTATAATACGTTCACAAAATATTGTATATTTATTTAGAATATGGCCATCGTCCGTTCTTATAAGTTTCAAATAATAATAAATATAATAATAATAATAATAATAACCCCTTTCCTTAAAATTTGCCGTCAGTCCCAACACCCATTATCCAACAGTTATGCATTCCTCGTAACCCTGGCATCACTTCCATTCATCACTCATCAACAATTCATCAATACATTGTAAGTATGTATAAATTGTTGTTTTTAAATATTCTATATAAAATGATGAATGTGTTGGTTACTTTTGGGAATAAAGATGTTTATATAATAATAATAATAATAATAATAATAATAATAATAATAATAATAATAATAATAATAATAATAATAATAATAATAATAATAATAATAATAATAATAATAATAATATCACATTACAAGATTAAAAATAAGAACATTACGTATATAATAGACATATCCGTTCCTAACGATACAAACATAACAACAAAATATGCAGAAAAAAATGAATAATATCAACCACTTTCAATTTAAGTTGAACGGATTTGGAAACAAGAAAATGTGATTGTTATACCATTTATCATATCGACCACCAGAATCACCCCGCACACATAAAAAAAAACACCTATTATAATTAAATCTCCCCAGTACTTTACACAATAAAATGCAGAAAGCAATCATCCTAAAACATGCTGTATTGTGAGGAAATTTTTAAAACAATAAAGATATATTAAAAATAACAGTCTGAGTAAACTTGTCACTAGCCCGTCTGCTTAGATTAATCCCAATGTTGCACTTGGAGAGAAAATAGGAGATAATATTAATAATAAAATCAAAAGGGGAATCTTTCAAGGAGACTCGCTAAGCGCACTCTCGTTTTGTATGTGCCTCAACCCTATATCTAACACTCTAAACAACACAAGATATGGATTCCAAATAAAACATCGAACAGTAACAAAACATACCATCAATCATTTATTCTACATGGACGACATTAAGCTATATGGAGCGACAGAAACACAAATGAAAGGACTACTAACACTAGTACAGGACATAACTTCAGATATAAAAATGGAATTCAGAATGAGTAAATGTAAGACCCTTTGCATGAATAGAGGTAAATGGAAGGAAACTGTGACACCTCTTACACTCAATGAAAAATCACTAATCAACATGCATAAAGACGAAACCTACAAATACCTAGGTTTCGAACAAAATACCAGATTAGATCACAAAGCCATAAAAGATCACCTTACAGAATAATACAAGAAGAGTTTTTCACTAATACTTAAAACTAAACTGAACTCTGGGAAGATATTTAAAGCGATTAATACCTACGCTATACCGCTATTAACGTATTCGTTTGGTATTATCCACTGAACAGCAACAGATATGGAGAACATAAATATACTCACTAGAACCCAGCTCACAAAACAGAGAGCACATCATCCTAATGCAGGAAGGATAAACACCCCTAGAAGGGAAGGGGGAAGAGGTTTAATAGACATTCATACATTGCACGACAAAAAAAATAAAAACACTACGACATTACTTTCATACTAATACTACATCTCTACACCAAGTCATAGTACAATCAGACAAAAACTATACCCCATTAAAACTGTCTTCACACGAGATACAACACGTAGCACAAACACAAGAGCAAAAATAGAAAAATGGGCACAAAAAACACTACATTAATTATTACGAATTTGAATTATTTTCCAAGTTTGGGGATCCCTCAAGGCTCCATACTGGGCCCATTATTATTCAATCTTTTCATTAACGATCTTTCCAATCTACTAAAGTGCAAACACCTTTTATATGCTGATGATCTAAAGATTTTTTCAACAATTACGAATATAGATGATTGCATAAGTTTACAAAATCAACTTATTGTTATTTCGAATTGGTGCAGTACAAATAAACACTTACAGCAATAAGTGTAAATTTATCTCCTTTACCAAAAAATCGAAACCAATTACATTTAAATATGTAGTGAGTAACAATTATATTGAGCAAGTCAATGTCTTCAAAGATCTTGGTGTTTGGTTTGATGATAAATTTACATTTAATCCTTTAAAGCATTAGGATTTATCCATCATAATTCTGCGAACTTGCGGAATCCGAATGCTTTGAAATCTCTATTCAATGTTTATGTACGTTCAAAGTTAGAAAATGCTTCATTAATTTGGTATCCACAATCTCAACTTCAGATTAATCTTGTGGAAAGTGTTCAACGAAGATTTCTTAAATTTATATACCTGAAGACTGAGGGGCATTATCCTGAGAGAGGATATGATCATTCTCGTTTGCTTAACAAATTTAATGTCGAATCTCTTGAGTGCCGACGTTATAAGTCTAGTATCTCATTTATACATAAACTATTTAATAATCATCCCGACAGCCCCGATATTTTACATCTAATTGGTTTGTATATTCCTACTTTCAACATTAGATATAAGACTACATTTAATATCAATCATAATAGACTAAATTTTGGCGCTAAATTACCCACCAGCATAATTTGTAATAACTTTAATCAACTACTTTCAACTTGTGATATCTTTTTTGAATCACTAAAATCCATAGTTGCTTTATGTCATTCAAATAATTAGGTTTTTATTATTTTCTTTATAATGTTAAAATACGCTATATTGTTGTTATCTTGTATATTGTCTTGTAATTGGAAAATCTTTGTTTCCTGTTGGACAATAAATACTATTACTATATTATTAGCATTTTCTCGGAAGCAAATCGAAATTATTATTACCGAAATACAAAGAACCCGCCTTCTTTACTATTTCTGAGACAAACCGTAAGGTTTTTGATTTTATTTCAATATTTCATTAGTTGCGAAAATATTATGGAAAAATAAAATTAAATGCATTTGAATAAATCTGTAATAAAAATGAATAATTTAATAAAAATCTACCATTAAATAGCAGAATGGCTTCTAGTCGGAAGGATTGCTTATTTATTTGATTTCAAAATCTATTTAGTTGTAATTTTATATATTATTACACAAATATTATAAAGATGTTTAATAATAATAATCTAGCAATCAAATAATTAAAAGCAAAGATTAATATGAATAACTTTAAATTTTTGGTTAATTTTGGGGTATCATTATTTTAAATTTTACTAAATTTATGATTTTTGTATATAAATTTAGCTTTAAGGGCGCGGTTCAGTAGATAGAGATGGCTGTATAATTACTGGGAGTTAGGAATTCGAGTTACATTGCTGTTGTGATCAATGAACAATATTGTATTATGCATTAAAATACTCTTAAAGCATGCAGGATTTTCACTAGACAAATAAAAATCCATTGTTTTAATTAGATGTTATAGAAAACAATTATGAAATAAATAATGAAAAACTGTAAGTTTTATGTCAATTTTTAATGTATAGTTTAAGCAACAAAAACGTGCTTAATGATAATTTTAATGATTTCACTAAATTCTTCATTAACATAGCTTTACATTCATTACATATTAATTTCTTTATATCTTCATTTTTTTTTTATTCTAACAAGAACTAGTGAATTTGGGTGATATGTAATAATTGACTGTTTTTTTTTTAATTAGGCCGACATTTTTCTACCTAAAATGTAAATACATATTCACGTTATTAATTCTAAAGCCCCTCTCTTTTATTATCAATAATTATTTTCTCTTTCTGCAACCTTAATTGATAAAATATGAACACCTGAAATTTATATGAAATAAATATGAATAAATTATTAATAATCAACCAATAAAACACAGATTAGATTGAATACCAATCTACCAATGTCTAAATATTAAAACCATTAATTACCTGAAATTAAAGTTAAATTTATATACGCATATATAATATACATTTAGTAAAAGTGAAAAAAAAAATATATTACCTGAAACCGGTAGAGAATTTATGGTTAATTAATGGTTTGTTATCATTTTTTTTTTCACTTTTACTGAATGTATATTATGTGTATATAAATTTAGCTTTAATTAATAAAATTACAGGTGTAATTTCAGCCCATGCCGACCCGACAATAAACCCAATCAATTCAGTGAACTCCTTGGAAAAGCCCGGCCCGGGATAATGTACACATCCATAAATAAGATATCAACGGGGAAATATTATCATCACGGACATGCGAGCTTTCATTAATAAGCGTAATGAGCTTTTACGAGGGTCATTACGTAAATACACGCGGAGCGGCTCGCACGCCGAAATCGTAGCCGAAGTTGCTCGGTTCCGGGAAATTTTGTTGTGTATTATAATAACGTATCGATTATGGGGATTCGAATGCTGATGATTATGTGAAAATAAGAAATTACGTGTAATTTATAGAAATTATTACGGCTTGGTTTATTCATGGGTTAATGCAGTCTGTGATTCTGTCGTAAAACACGGAAGGTAAAATGAAATGCGCGGGTGTCGTGTAATTTCATTTCTTTGAGTGCCTTACAATATTTATTTATAAATTGTATGGTGTATATTTTATCCATACGAAAGGTTTGATGTTTATTGTTTCTCTCCTATAATCAACCTTTAAATCTATATGACAATCTTCAGAGATAATTTCTAGGAGAAAAATTAAGTAAGTAAATGTTTAATGTATAAAAAAACACTGCTACAATTGTTTCGATACGCAGTATAATCATCAGGCAGCTGATGTAATGGTTTATACAGACTTAAAAATAACTATTTATTATGAGCATAGTTTAGTAAGGACGAAATCATGACTATCAGATGCAGACAAGAGAGCAGTAGAGCTGAAGCTCGAATTAGTAAGTACCTCAAAAAAAGAAGAGAGATGGAGGAAATTAACAACGTGCAGTCAAACGAAAACATATCTCGCCAAAACCGACAATAGAGAGGCTAAGAAGTTTCTTGGAAACAAGAGATTGCATACTAGAATTCTAACCGGATAACTTACCGGCCACTACGGTTTCCGGAAGCATGTATCAAAAATACCCATTTAGAGGAAGCAAGGAAGAAACAGAAACAGCAGGGCAAATTATTATTTTACCTGTCTCATCTAAAATTCCGGAATCTGTAGCATACAATCAACTGGCCCTGTTTGTAGAAACCCATAGTATCCTACCTAGGAACCAATCAGAATTTAGAACAAGCCATAGCTGCTCCACTGGTTTACAGAATGTGATATTATCAATGCAACTAACTGCAACACTCATAAAGAAATATAAATCAGAATACAAACTCACCATCCAGACAGTAAAATAATAAATAGCATTAGAAAATACACCCAATATGGGTAAAAGAGGATAACATTAAGAAAGAAAAAAACTAAAAAATAATAATCTTATTTTATATTAGGCCGATGAAGGTAACACCATAACAATAATGAATAAAAATGGTTACATTCAGAAGACAGAAGGACTAGTAAAAACTAATAACTTTTGCTTTAAAAAAATGACCGCACCAACAAATTTCAAAATAATCTTAAAAAAATAATAAAAAATTTTAAAATTTATTTAATTCCAGAACGAGATTAATTCAAATTAACATTAATGAAACCAAAAGCCCCGACTCTTTATGGATTACCGAAAATTCATAAAGAAAATATTCCAATCCGTCCGGTATTTACGCGCTCCTGAGTATAAATTATACAAATATCTTAATGATTTAATTCCAGAATTAAACTTTAAGCCAAAATTTGCAGTAAAAAAATACAATAGAATTATTAAATAAAAATGATTTGAAAATAATTAATAAATTATTTCTACATTTAGCTCTGTGACTTTTGACTTACGTTACGTAAGTACGTTAAACACATTCACATTAAAACAACTACTTCCCGGGCAAATACCCACGCCGGACATTGAATTACATAATGTACACCTGCTGCTGCATATCAATAAAATATTGCATAATGCAACAAAGTTTTGATCCGAGAAAAATTTAATGTAAAAACAACAAAAGGAACGTTACTAAATACAGGGTGAGTTTTTTTCGATGTTCTCTATGGGGATCTCGGAAACTATAAGAGATAGAAAAACGGTTAAATGGGGAAAGAAGTGTAGTTTTATAAGACGAATAAAATGACACTTTCAAAATATTTGAAAAAGTCAAGGGTAACTAGATATTTTGAAAAAAGTAAAATGTGTCAATTTTTTGAAATCAATATATCTCTATTATTATCATAGATAGAAAAAAACTGTAAAGGACAAAATTGTAGAAAATTTTACATTTTACATAGATTAATAACAAAAAATCAAAAAAAATTTTTCGCCCTTATTTTGGGAGATATGACACAAACTTACCTTTTTTTAAATGGAAACAGTAGTTGGCTATGACTTTATTAAAAGGGTTAATTTTTTCCCTTTAATCCGATATAACATATGACATAGTTATTTTTAAAATAAAATAAGTTACAGTCGTTTTTAATTTTACCATACACCAAAAATTAGTTAGCCATGAAAAAGACAAAAGTAAAACAATTGCAGTTGTTTATAGCAACGAAATCAATATTTAATGTATTATCTTTCTTTAGATTTGTCAAAAGCAACATAAAGTAATATAATTCCGAAAGTATCAAAATAATAATAGAAGAAAATTTTAAATATTACATAAGATGCTCAAATAGTCCACCATTATTATTATGGCATAAAGTACATCTTTTTAAAATCGAATTTGTGTTTTTTCTACTTTTCTTCTGTCAATAGAATAAAATGTTTCAAGTACAGCTAGTCTAAGATCCTCCACAGATTGATATGATTGTTGATACACTTTGTTCTTCACATAACCCCACAGAAAAAAGTCTAAAACGGTGATACTTCTGAATGTTGGTAAAGATGGCTACCGACGATCGATATATTGACTATAATATTGTTCTGCAGCATCCGCAGCGTTTTTATTACACTGAATGTAACAAACAAGCATATCACGCTTTTCTTCGTTGGAAAAATTCATTATCACTTTAAAAAACTTACAACACGGAAAATATACAAAACAAACTTATCGAAACAAACCAAATATGGAAATGAATTAATGTGTGTTTAGAATAAACAACTGCAATTGTTTTACTTTTGTCTTTTTCATGGCTAACTATTTTTTGGTGTATGGTAAAATTAAAAACGACTGTAACTTATTTTATTTTAAAAATAACTATGGCATATGTTATATCGGATTAAAGGGAAAAAAATAACCCTTTTAATAACGTCATAGCCAACTACTGTTTCCATTTAAAAAAAGGTAAGTTTGTGTCATATCTCCCAAAATAAGGGCGAAAATTTTTTTTGATTTTTTGTTATTAATCTGTGTAAAATTTTCTACAACTTTGTCCTTTACAATTTTTTTCCATCTATGATAATAATAGGGATATATTGATTTCAAAAAATTGACACATTTTACTTTTTTCGAAATATCTAGTTACCCTTGACTTTTTCAAATATTTTGAAAGTGTCATTTTATTCGTCTTATAAAACTACACTTCTTTCCCCATTTAACCGTTTTTCTATCTCTTATAGTTTCCGAGATCCCCATAGAGAACATCGAAAAAAACTCACCCTGTATAAGGCCATCCGCAGACACGTTTTTCGGGATTTATCCCTCGTCAGTACAGCTATGCTTTACATAATTTAAAGGTTTCTATTTACAATAGAATTAATTAATAAATTAAAAAACGTTTCAATTCTTCACAATTCAAAATTAATTTCATTTGATGTTAAAAGTCTTTTCACATCAGTTGCGATCATTGAACTAAAAGCAATCATAGAAATATAAATAAGTCAAACGATACACATTTAATAAAAATTTAATTCCATTTTTATTAAATGTGTTTCGTTTGACTTATTTAATTATGTTTCTATGATTGCTTTTAGTTCAATGATCATTAATAAATGTTTGTATAGTTCAGTGTTAACTTTGCCTACACAATTTTGTTGTACATATTATACCTTGTATTTTTTGAGATATAATAAAGACATTTATTATCAGTGTTATTTTGAATTTAATAACAAATTTTATACCCAACTAGATGGTTTACCCATGGGCTCACCTTTATCCCCATCTACCATCGAATATATGTATGGATCACTTTGAAACAAATTTATTAACAAAAACAGAAAGTAAAAACATTCATTTTTGGTCAAGATAAGTAGATGACATATTTTGTATATGGACAGGCACAAACAGACAATTAGATACTTTCATAACATTTTTAAATAGTATAAACAAAAAAAAAAATACAGTTTACCGTTGACTGAGAAACAAATAATAGCCTTAATTTTCTTGATTTAACAATAACTAAAACTAAAAATAATTCGTTAACGTATAAAATTTATAGAAATGCTCAAACATACACAATCAAATCAAACATAGTACATTTCATTCCCTTTTACATGGATTAATTAATACCCCTTTAAGTAATGCAGACTTCGAAACAGGATTAACAATTATTAAAACAATAGCGGTCAGCAACGGTTACACTGAAAATCTAATTCATAACATGCTAAAGAAAAAACAATATAAAAATTAAGGAAATAGTTTACAATAAGGTAGCAAACATTGATTATGTATATCACACAAAAATTAATTAATTGTTAAATGGCTATCGACCAGAGGTCTTTCTGCCTTAAGGAAATATTTTTACACAGTACCAAATATAGAGGAAACATCTTGGAGTAGATTAGAATAAATTAAACCGTTGTCAATTAAAATAAAAAATACTCTAAAAGGAAAGAACAATAACATAATTTTAACAAATCCAAATAACTTTGGAAAAATGTTACTAAATAATAAAATTAGATCAGAAAATTGTAAGTTAAAACAAAGTGGTGTATATGAAGTCAAATGTGATGACTGTGACGCTATGTACATAGGACAAACCGGTAGGTCTTTTGAAACCAGAATTAAAGATTATAAAATAAAAAACACACCACCGGCTTCTCTAAACATTGCGTCACACTCAATCACAATTTTATTTCAGAAAATAAGGTAACAAACATTGATTATGTATATCACACAAAAATTAATTAATTGTTAAATGGCTATCGACCAGAGGTCTTTCTGCCTATTTCTTAAATTAATTATTCATAGTGTTTTACCAAGTGATTAATGAGAAGAAAGTAATAGAAAAAAAAAACTGACAGTGGTTTACTCTCTTGTTTAATCCTCATTGATTACAGTAAAGCATTCGATACTATTAATCACAATGTATTGATAGCAAAACTGAAGTTTATTGACCTAGAATCGAATGCATTAAGGCGTATTAATAATAATATTCTATATGAGTGGGTAGACACAGCCTCTCCACTGAGACCAAACGGTCTATTGTGGCTCATATACCTCGCTTTTCAGATCCATGCTTGCTAAGTGACCTTGTTCAAAGGGATCCTGTGGATTGTACTCAGGTGCAAGCATTAAGGTTTATAAGTAGCTTTATCTATGGCGAAAATTGAAAATATGATGTCTGGTGTTTCAAAGATGAAGACCTGTGTCGCTTTATCTATGGCGAAAATTGACAACATGGTATCTGGTATATCAGAGATGAAGATCTGTGTCCTTCAAGGATTATTTCTAAGCCCACTGTTATTTTCGATTTACACGTCATTTATTTAGAATTTAAAATTCTTTACCTAAAACTTATACGCAGACGATACCCAATTACTTTACTCCTTTATTTTTAACGACATAATAACAGTAAATCAAAATTTAAATCTTGACCAATCTAATATTTTAACAGCTCCCCAGAAACATTGCTTGTTAGTCAATCGAAATAAAACATTAGCTATGTTGAAAGTACTCGGCGCTGCTAAACGTTTACTATCACTGAAATTAGATAAGACACCTGTACATTTTGTAGACTCGATGCGTAACTTAGGCTTAATTATCGATTCTGATCTGCGCTTTAAATCTCATATCAGTAAATATATCTTTAGAGCTTATAAAAATGATATATGCAAATAGAAAATTCTTAACACCAAATGATTTTTATGTGACACCTATTATTCCATCCAATTTGGACTTTTTTAATTCCTCTTTTTTAATCGTAACCAATCTTTTTTCTTTGAAGATTTTGTTGGATGTTTTTCTGATTAGCGACTATGGTATGCTGCATCCATTACAATAACAGCATTATCTGGCAACATGGTTAATAAATTAGAAAACTATTCTTCAAATACCATAGCGTTCATTTCATCGTGGTAATCGGCAGTTTTTTCTTATTCTCAAATAGCAATAATGCTCCATCAACAAAACCCAGCTTAGATCCAACGTGCAAAATTACAAAGCGTTTGCCTTTTCCTGATGAAGCCCCATCGATACCTTTAGATATGTCGATAATTTTTCATCATCTGTTTATACATATTTATTGTGCACTGTTTTTCGGACAGAGATAAATGCCCCAAATTCAATCTCTTACGCTTTCTTGGAGGCGAATGTGATCCCATCGCCAAGTTTGTACGAAGTTCATAATCCATCACAATTATATAAACGAAACAACACGACAGAACAGCTTTAAAGAAAGACTAAATAAACGCGATACGGGAGGATAATACGAAACAGCCAAATTTTAAACACGGTGACGTTTTAAGTTGACGTTATCAATGGTTGTGTCAAAAATAGTGTTTAAAAAGCAACATTTATGCATCGATTAATATGTGTGAAGCTTTACTTCACACACTAGTGTCTAAATGACCAATGCAATTTTAAATGGGAGTTACTTTTTTAAACAGTTTATAATATCAGTCATTTTGAACAGATCATGCGCCAAACATATTAGGAACTCTATACAAAATATCAAGCGAAATTATGGTTGCAGAATATCTAAATCATCACAAATATTAATGAAATTAATAATCTTAATTAAATGTAAATGGATAAAAATTAAAATATTTGTTTATTTTATTTATCTTCTATTACTGTGCAAGCGCCCTCAATGAAATGGGCGGTCGCAAGAAAGTGACAATAACATGGGTCCCAGGACACAAGGGTCATCAGGGAAATGACAAAGCAGACGAATTGGCCAAAGAAGGCCCGGAACCCTCCTGCGGTATTGCAAAAACCACAGTAAGAAAATCCATTCAAAAATGGACGGAAACACAGACTCAAGCTTGGTGGACGAGCACACCAGGGCAGAGGCAGGCGAAACAGTTTCTCAAAAAACAATCGCCGACTTTTACGATAGAGCTTCTTAACCAAGACAGGAATATGGTCAAGGCTATAGTAGGTCTACCGACAGGACACTGTAGGCTCAACTGTAGGCTCAACAAACATATGAGCAAAATAGGGCTGGCAGAGGATACGATATGTAGATTCTGCCAAGAAGAGGAGGAAGATCCTTTTCACATCCTATGCCAATGTGAGGCCCTAGCAAGGATTAGATATCTAAAGATGGGCAACACTAAACCAAGCGCAGAGAGCTTCACCCAAGGCTCGCTAGCAGGGTTAATAGGGCTTATCAAAAAGGCGAAGCTAGAGCATATCGCCTAAGGTAGCAGGGATCCACAATAGATCTGCAAAGGTCGCGGTAGTACAGGCCAAGAGGCTACACAAACTTTATCTATCTATCTATCTATTACTATGAATATAGCGCCAATGACGCCACGCGACCGGAATATCAACTAAACGGGAATGCAAAATACAAAACAAACGTCACAACTTTTCTTTAGGGACGTTGGCTTTGCATAAACAAAGTGTGTTATTTCGAATTTGTAAAAGTGTCACGAGTGATTAATTAATTAATCAATAGAAAAAATTAGAAATCAAGAATTATAAATGGATTCACAAGACAATATAATTAAGTGTATGCCTCCGGAAGTGGCAAAAATTGCAAGAAACGTAATTTTAAATTTACTCCCTGATAAATCAAAATATGATATATACGTGAACATATACAAGGAGTTTATAAATTGGTGCGGAGGTAAAAACATACAAAATTATTCAGAAAAAGTACTGCTAACATATTTTTCTGAATTATCCGCCAAATACAAACCACCGACATTGTGGTCACATTACTCTATGCTTTAATCGACACTAAATCTAAATAATAATATCGATATTAGCAAATTTTCAAAATTAATTACGTTTATAAAACGCGAGAATGATTCATATCAACCAAAAAAATCCAAGATATTTACAAAAGAGGAAATTAAAAAGTTTATTGAAGATGTTCCAGATCATTTATTCTTAATAATGAAGGTAAGCAAATAATAAGTTAACGAATAAATTTATTACGCTTCATAATTTGTTTAGATTGTTGCAATATTTGTAATGTCGTGGAGCTTGTCGTCGTCATGAGTTATGTGACCTGCAGATAGATGACATTCAAAATGCAGGGACTACATTAATTATAAAAATGAGAGAATGCAAAAATAAAATTCCAAGAACATTCACAGTCGTTGATGACACATTCATTAAGATGTATTTAAAATATGCCTCATTACGACCATCATCATGCAATCATAAGCGATTTTTTGTTTTTTTTATAAAAACGGAAAATTTTCGAAGCAATTAGTTGGGATTAACCAGTTTGGTAAAATACCATCTTTAATCGCCCAGTATTTAAAATTGCCACAATTTAAAAATTATACCGGTCATTGCTTCCGTCAGTCTTCTGCATCATTATTAGCTGATTCAGGAGCAGATATAATAGCAATCAAAAGACACGGCGGATGGAAATCCTAGAATGTGGCAGAAGTTTATGTGGAAAAACAAGAAACAAACATCTTGTAAAATTTTTGGCAACATAGATGATCCAAAACCATTAAATTCTACTTCATTCGTCAACGTGACCAAAGAAACCATAATCACAGAAAAACAAATCGAAGAGGATAAAATACAGAAAATAGTTGTATCAAATATATCGCATTGTTCTAATTTAAGCATAAATATTAATATTAAATTTAAAACACTCCTCGTAGTTATTAAACAGACCATAATTGATCCCTCTAGTATATAAAAATAACATTCTGTCAAAAGTGCCCACAGTGAGCCTCTGTATATGTTTATATATTCTATTACTTTTAGTAATAGAAACTATCTAGAGTATTTATCATTATTTAAGGTTCCAACTCTGTCCTCGCGAAGAAATTATTTTCACTTAACATTCGCTTTTAAAATTTTAAATGGACAAATTAATTGTTCGATTATTTTAAGCATGTTCAAATTGTATGTTCCATCCAGATTTACTAGACTTCCGCCATTATTAGCTACTGAATTTCATAGAGTTAACTATGGTATGAACAGTCCATTGGCGAGAATGATTAACATTGTAAATAAATATCACAACAGAGTTAATATTTTTGGAGTTAGTTTTAATATGTTTGCCAATGAGGTGAAATGTGTTATATTGTGTGACTAGTGTGCGTGTCTGTATATATATATATATATATTTTTAATTTATTGTAATGTTTAAACTTATATGTATTACTTTTGTAAAGAGGAATTATCCGTTAAATAAACTATTATTATTATTATTATTATTATATTTTTTCAAGTCTGCCATCACTAGTTATCCATACGCTAGATGAATGGTGACTGAACGTTTCATTAAATCTGCTAATGATGATATTGCTCTCAATTAGTTCAACAAAATTAACATTTATTAATTTCTTTATTCTTTAAACAAACACAAAATAATCCCTTCTTGAAAATTTACGAAGTATGAAAAGCAACATCAACAAAAAGTAGTAGACTGAAACTCGAAATAAACTGTCGGTGGTTTTTACCGGCGGGGCCAATTCCAGCTTTGCTTAATTGGAGCAACAACCTTAGATTAAAATCTTTTCCCCGGGAGGAGGAGGAGGAGGGAATTTGTTTATTTCTTTGCGAGTTCGCGAATTTAATTATGGCGTGCCCCCGAGCCGCCGGGAATTCGAAAAAGTTTCCAAGGATGTGCACGGCCACGGCTCAAAGTGCAGGTCATGAACATCGTAAAATTACTAAATTAGAATACGTAAAAATAGATAGCGTGCACGCTCGGGCTCTTTTTTTATTCATTTTGGTGTAGTTGGTGCGGAGGTTTGATCTCTCGAAATATATATATATATATATATATATATATATATATTTTGTTTAGGAGTTGTATGGATGTCTTCCCGTTATAAATATGTCCATGATGAAACAAATTTAGTTGAAATTTTCACGTTTCAAATTGGTGCGTTTCAAAAGTGATAACTTATCAAATACTGAAAATGTGTATTATCTCTTATGATATTAAATATAAAAATATATTCTATTTTAACATCTCAGGACCCATTAAATCTACTTTGCATCAAACGAAATCGAAACATTCTTCCTAAATTCCAATATTACAAATCTAGAATCTATTTATTTCATCACTCATCAATGACTGATCGACTGACATTAAATAAAGACAAGGACTTTTGGTTGAAAAACCAATGGTCGATAGCCATATATAAATATAACAATCATTATTAACAATTAAGTTTACAATAAGGTAACAAACATTGATTATGTATATCACACAAAAATTAATTAATTGTTAAATGGCAATCGACCAGAGGTCTTTCTGCCTGAGTTTTAAATAAACTGTCTTTGTCTTAATATGTGAAAAAACGGGTCATGATTGATAATGTTATCCTATAAGTCCGTATGAAGAGGTGATTCAATTGTTATGAATGCTACTGTTATGAAATGATGTAATGAATTCATGAATTGAGGAAGACGGAAATTTGCGATGAGAGATTATGTTCTTATTTCGGGGAATACAGAGAGGCTGTAATAGGTCAAAGTGGATAGGATTAGAGGCGAATTTTGTAGCAAGGGATTGTAAACGGAGTTGGATAGGAGTGATTTGGGTGAGGTGATATAACCGGATGTTTGACGGGTTGTGTAGAGGGTTTTGCGGGTGGCGGATTTTAGTAAGCACTCTTAGCGCCGATCTTTCTGCTATTTCTAAATTAGATAGAGTTGTATGAAAAAGAACTGATGCGTAGTCAAGCAAAGGACGACAGATCATTTTATAAATATGTACAGCAGTCTGCGTGTTAATACCTTTGTTTTTAAATGTCAGGCTTCTGAAAAATGCCGCCCTTTTCTTGACTTTAGTTTTTAGGATCGTAGAGTGAGCTTTAAATGTGAATTTGGGATCAAAATGGATACCTAGGTATTTACAAAGATCTGAGGGATAGATAGTGTGGTTATTGATGGAGACAGAAAAGGGTGAATTAGATGAACGATGGAAAGGAATAAGGAGTTGTGATTTGTTAGGATTCATAGAAATGCGCGAACCACGTTTGTATTGTATCAATTAGTCCCTGTAGAGTGCTGAGGGCTTTAGGTAGGGTGAAAGCATGAGCAATAAGGGCAGTATCGTCGGCGTAAAGGAGAGGATACACGGATTTATTTACATAATTTGGGTTAGGATTGTAAATATCATAGACAAGGAAGTTATACAGTAGCGGCGACAATGGGGAACCTTGTGGCAAACCTTGTTCGGGAGTGAATGAATAGGATATGGAATCATGGATTTTTATTTGTAAAGATCTTTTAAGTAGGAAACTGTCTAGAAGGTTAATGATGTGTAGAGGAATATTATGAAAGTAAGACTTGTACAGCAAGCCTCTGTGCCAAACTGAGTCAAAAGCTTGTCTGATGTCTAAAAAAATTATTGCGGACTTTTGGCCTTCGAGACATGCTGTTGGGCAGTTGGATGTCAGAATGGATAAGGGCAATATAGTGGATCGATTTTCAAGGAATCCAAATTGATAAGGTGGAATAAGGTATTTGGTATGTGTTAGTAATTTATTTTTAAGGATAGATTCGAACAACTTACCTAAAACAGGAAGTAGAGTGATAGGGCGAAAGCTTTTTTAAATTCTTGAGGTATATCCTGGGAGGTATAGACTTTTGGTTGAAAAACCAATGGTCGATAGCCACATATATATAACAATCTTTATTAACAATTAGTTTACAATAAGGTAACAAACATTGATTATGTATATCACACAAAAATTAATTAATTTTTAAATGGCTATCGACCAGAGGTCTTTCTGCCTGAGTTTTAAATAAACTGCCTTTGTCTTATTTGATATGTGTTAGTAATTTATTTTTAAGGATAGATTCGAACAATTCACCTAAAACAGGAAGTAGGGTGATAGGGCGAAAGCTTTTTTTAAATTCTTGAGGTATATCCTGGGAGGTATAGATGTGGTTGAAAATTTTTAGGATATGGCTATGAATATTAATCGGGAAGGGAAGGAATATTGTTGTAACCGGGGGCGGAATTTTTGCCTTTCATAAGAATTTCAAAATACTCTTCCTCTTTTATTTCATCGTCTGGAATTATGGAAGTTTGTGAGGATTTATAAGACGAATGCCAGGAATTTACTATGTTTAGGAAGTCTTTGTCGTAGTCTAAATTGTCCGTCATTGAATAAATCTGTCTGAAATGTCTTGCAAATATGTTAGCTATTTCAGCCTCGTTCGTTACCGTATTTTTTGTGATCTTTTGGATAAACTCCGTTTTGCCATATTTACTGAGCTTTTTAATTTCATGCCAGTATTGCTTGCCATGCAATTCGTTTAAGCGTTCACATGAATTTATCCATAGATCACTTTTGTATTGTGCAATGAGTGTGTGAATGTCTTTGTTGATTCTGTTAAATTCTTGTTTAATTTTCCTGTCGTCAGTTTGTCTAAAGTTACGGTATAACTGTCTCTTATGTTTAATTAGTCTAAGGATAAAGTTTGAAAGGGGATATTTGTAAGGTTTTTTTTTTGTTATGGAGGGAGTGTTCTTTTGGATAGATTTTGAAAGGGATACTAAGAAGCGGGAGATATTGTTCTGGTCGATTGTAGGGTTTAAAGATATGAATTCGGTCATTTCATTCGTCACTTTTTTTTATGTCACAGTTTTTATAACAGCGAATAGTCTTTGGAGGGGATGGGTAAGGAGTATTGCTGCTAAGGGAGAATTTTATAAACATGTGGTCTGAGCATAGATCTGGGGTTAGGTTGACATTGTGGATGAGATGACGAATATTATTTGTACAGAGGAGAACATCGGGGGTGGTTGACTGGTGATCTGACATGATAAACGTGGGACCTGTACAAAATTGGAATTGGAAATAAACGAGGAGAGTTGTTTCGATTTTAACTTGTTTATGTTGAAATCTCCGATTAAGACAGCATGATCAAAGAGGGAAGCTTTTGTAAGGATGGTATCTTCAATAGATGAGGAATTGTGTATATAACATAGGAAAATATGGAGGGGAAACTGTGGGAGGTATATGACACAATGAAGACATTCATTCATTATGTTGTTGAGTTTAGGGGGATTAGATTTTTTTAATATGATTTGTGGTCTGACTGCAGCGATAGAACCACCGCGCTGATTTTGGAATGGAGTTGAGGAAGGAATTTGGATAAAGGACCAGTTGTTGTATGAAAAAGGTTTGTCTGTTTTCGTTTCCACCATTGGCACTGCATCAATAGGATTATTGGAAAGGTAATGGGATAGTAGATGGGATTTCCGGGATAAGGAATTTATATTGCCATAAAGGAAATTACAGGTAGCCATCTTTTCTGGGAATTTGAGTGAATGCTGTTAGGATACCGGATATGGGAGCGACGGGAGGGATGATATCTGGGGAATCTAAGTCAAACATGACTATAAACATCTTGTTACCTGAGAAGTTTACATGCGTATCAATGTTGAAAGAATCTATGAAACGAGTTTTAAGTTTTTTAATGAGAGCGTCTCTGTCAGTCACTGTAGGTTCGTTAATTTTAGTTGTGTAAGTGTCCAGTATGTAGTCGTGAACTGTAATTGGTGTGTGAATTCGTAATCAGGTGTAATAACTCTAATCATTAAAGTATGGAAGTCATCTTTCTTTGCGATGATACGGCGGCAGTAGCGATGAGTTTTCCCAGTGCGACTAAACGCGCACTGATGTCTTTGTCTTGAATTTCTTGCTCTACTCCCTTAATGATACAGCAGTAAGAGGGGGTCTGTGCTCTGCGTTGAGTAGATGCGGTCACGTTACCCTGCGTGTGTTTATGTGTGGGGTTTTCTACGTTTAGCAAACGAAATTCGTGAATGACACGTTTAATTAGTCTAAGGATAAAGTTTGAAAGGGGATATTTGTAAGGTTTTTTTGTTATGGAGGGAGTGTTCTTTTGGATAGATTGTAACGACCTGAGTGCACTTTCAATGTTGTTTTTTTTATTTCGTTTGATTTTAATAAAAAAAAACATAATTGGTTTTTATTATTAAGGCCTCCTTATCATAATTGTGTTGGTTCCAAATCACAGCGAATTGAATGCGCGATAAGTTGTTGACAGTTGTGAATGTATAAGTATAGTTGAATTTTTCTTGATTAGGTTTTTTTGGTTGCGGTGTTGCTGAGTGAGGTTGTGGTGGTACTTGTGTAAGGGGGTATTATGCTGGGAGACTGTTGTGAATGTGAGTATCTGACTTGTGTTTGTGATGATGATGGTTGTGATTGTGTTGTGAATGTTGGTTTTCCTTTTTGTGGTTGTGGATTTTGTGACGTCGTTATTTGTTTTAGCATTGTCTGAAGTATTTTGTTTGTAGTTTTTACGGTACCTGCCATATGCGTCCGCTTTGCTGTGGGATACTTCGGCGGCCGTCCTCGTTTTTTTGTGACCTCGGTGAAATCCGAAGAGTCCGTCTCTTCCTCGTCACTCATTCTTCCAGATAGGAAGGGTTATTTTTTTTTTCTCGATAATCGACACAATAATTGCTCGCACGTCCGTTTTGTTCGGAGGTTTGCTCACGATTGGTCGATAGCCATTTGTTCGTATTAAATTAAATATTGTATCATAACTAAATTGTATCAAAGCCGAAATGAAGTTGTTATATATTTATTTTGACGTTGTTTTATTCTAGTGTCTTTAGATACACTCCTGAAAGGAGGATTTTTTACATTCATATTTATTTTTTATAAATATATATTAATGAGTTTCAAGGAAAGAAGTAATAAAAAGGAAAGCATACTAATTGTGTCTATAAAGGTTTAATATTTTATTTTAGAATAAAATAATCATAAAAATTGATTAATATAGTAAATTTACATTAGCAATCTGTTTATTTTTTTATGGTATTAATGCCATTTTCGAGCACGATTCGTAATTGGTAAATCGGGAAGTGAACGCGCGCCTCGGAGCGTTTCACAACCAATTCAAGGGCCCTCGTACAATTACAAACGGTCCGAAATGGTAACGAAAGCGCGAGGCGTGCTCATCTTAACAACACCCAGCATCTCCGGGCCGTCCTGATGTGCCATTTAAAGGTGAAATGTTACACTTTTATCGAACGATTCCATGTCATTATTTTTTCCTCGCCTTCCTCGCCCGACCTTCGACATCCATTATCCTTTCAAATTTATATTCGCAATCGCCAAGGGCGCGCGCGAGTTTATTTTCGAGCCGTTCGGATTGTACACAAGTGTCGTCGTAAACAATCCATAACCTGAGTCAACTTCGGTTTGGTGTCCGCGTCCAGGGCCGTATCGGCTATTTGCATACGCGCCGTGCGAGGATGTGTAAACACGAACCGCTGCACTTCCGGCGGTGGGTGTAAACCGGAAGTGCACCGTCGACGGCCCGGCCCGGAGTTTGTTTGAAGCTCGCGGACGGCGTTCCGGTCGCGTTGCTTTTATTCGACGTAAACTACTGTCGTGTTTGCTTTTGGATTACCGAAATCTGCAGTTTTGCTCTCGGGGTGAATCCCCAACACAAACTCCGAGAGCTTTGCAAAATATTTACTCATTCAATTAGCAATATTCCATAATTTTGTTTAAATTACACTAAATCATAAGATTAAAAAAAAACATATTCTTCTTTCCACAAGTATTACAAATAGTATGGATTTAAGAGGAAACTTTACAAATCAACCTTGAAGCTTTCTTATGGAATTTCATATCCCGGAAAAACGCGTTGCCCCAGCTTCTCTTAAAGGTTTTTTTTAAAAACAAATTACGACTAGCGTATTTTAATATCAATTCGTATCACTGCTTAGACGAAGATTTAAATCGATTTAAATTAATATTATGATGAATTGATTTCTCACTTAATCCGTAATGAATACACTTTGATTAAAACACTTTTTTTTTTCACTGAACGAATCAGCGTTTTAAGAAAACCTAATACTAATATCTAATGAATGCACTTTGATTAAAACACTTTTTTTTCACTGAACGAATCAGCGTTTTCAGAAAACCCAATACTAATATCTAATGAATAGACTTTGATTAAAACACATGGTTTGTTTCACTGACTAATTATTTTTACTACGACTAGCTTTAACCTTAGGTCATTCTCAAGAAGCCCTAAGGTAAAAAACCAGTCGTAGTAAATATCATTAATCAGTGAATCAAACCAAGTGTTTTAATCAAAGTGTATTCATTAGATATTAGTATTGGGTTTTTTTTAAACGCTGTTTCGTTCAATTCCAGTTGACGATCTGGATGATTTACTCGATTGTATCATTACATGTCATGCTTGAGCATCATTCTCATTCAACAAGGGTTTTCTGACGCCACTTGGGTAAGAGTCAGTTATACATTTACTTGTAAACAACAAAACCTGTAATTTTATATTTGCAATTCGCTGTCTTCAAACTTTTTCAAATCATCCAGATCGTCAACTGGAATTGAACGAATCACCGTCAAAACCGTATGATCTTATTAACATCTTATCTTATACACTGGGTAAGCCATCGAAATGCCCGTCTTTGATATCTCCCTTATCGTTAGTAATTTAGCATTAATTTATTAATAAAACTTGCTTGACTACTAAAGGCGCATAATTCTTAGCAATATGCAACTCACCTCTGCCGCCAAAATGTACATCATGTGGAGACACAGCCCATGGACCCTGGTCATTAAAGGAATACCTAATGTGAAGCTGGTTAATCAAAATAAAAAATCAGCTGAAATCGACAAGAACTTGACAGTATATTCACGTCCATACTCACGATCATATCATTGATAATTACACGACAAAAATAAATGAACCAACTGTAACAAAGAGAGAAGAACTTCTGAAGGAACTTAAACGGCGTTTCATCGAATCTTTTCAAATAGACACCCACGTTAATTTCTCGGGAAATAAAATTGTTGTTGTGATGTTCGACTTAACATAAAATAGAGTCCCCTCCGTTTTCTCCAGAACCAGCATTCACACCGGCCACATCAAATCTAGCAATAATTTTTCAACGTAGCCATTTCCAAAATCAATTCCCTAGCAAATAAATCCCTCCTGGTCTCTCATTTCATCCGTAATAATCCTGTCTATGTCAGTATGTTCCTAGAAACTATTTCCAATAACCCATTTCCACTCGAAGACTGGCATTTCATCCAACATCCTGCAACTATTCTCTTCAATAACCTTAGGGAGGTTCAATGGTTGCCGTAAAGCCTAAAAAATGGACAAAATTTGTAATAAATAATATCCTAAACGAATGCTTCACGTATTCCTAGTATATATCCATCCTTTCTGCCCCATCGATGACACCATTTGCAGGAAAGTCTCTTTATATGATCATGTTATTATAATTGACGACTTCAATCTGAATAAGACAAAAATGTATCTTTTTTTATATCGAATTCAAATTTTACCCAAATCCACACTGGCCCGAAACTAGTTGAGATTGAATAACTTTAAAATTCAATCTAATCTGTGTTTTATTGGTTAATTTTTAATACTTTATTCATATTTATTTCATTCAAATAATAATATAGTTTATTTCTATTTGTAATAACATACAGTATTAGCAAGTAACGTTAAAGTTTTAGTTTGAAAATTAATAAGCACATACTTACTGCCCCTATATTCCACGCTCCCACAATTACTAAAGCCGTAATCACTCTACAAGGGCTGATAGACGACTTACAAACTTGGTTTGATAAGTGGAGAATCTCTGTCAATCCTAATCAAACCCAACTCCTTATCCCTTACCATCGACACAATGATATCCTTTAGCGAATTACTGTCAATAACCATCCCATTCCCTACTTGTAAGTACTGTGCAATGAACCTGAATCCGAAATTAACTTTCATCAATCACTCCCAAAAACCTCAAAGCAAGCGTTAAAATCAGGGCTCAATATTTTAGATCAGTCTCATATAAAAATCAAGGAATTTCTACAAAAACAGCAGTACACATATATGTTGACCACTGCTTGAATATGCGGCTATCCAGCATCACAATCCTCGTTCTAACATCTTAATATATTGAGTGCAACGATACTTTTTGAAAAAACAAGAAAATACTCCGCGGCCACGCCATTTTTCCCCATAAATTGTTAATAAGTTCAAAATAAGTAGTTATGTGCCCATAAGCATTTTTTGTTATTCTTAGAAACATAGATATTAATTTTTTGTAAGTCACTCATATGTGGTTGACGTGGCCCATCGTGTTATATTGTTTCTTGCAAAGCTATGAATGAATTATTGTCCTTTTTACAACAAAATAATCACGTAGTTGGTTCTTTGAGGGCGAATAAAAAATACATGCCGCGAGAACTTTTACACGCTAAACTAGATGTGTATGTTATATAATATATGTATATGAAAATACCACAATAAAGATGATTGTATATATATATATATAGTATATAAGAATATAAAATAATAATATTAGAATAATTGTTAATATATATATTAAATATATAGTAAAAAATAACAGTAATAATAGATAGGATACCAACTAAAAAGTGACATAGAAAAAAAGTAACAAATATGTAATAAATTATAATGAAAATTATAGGTTTACCAATTATAGCAATTTTAACATAGTCTTAGATTAGAGATCGAGTTCGCATAGGATGTGATGGAATGATGAAATATATCGAGCGAATGGTGTACTGAGTTGTATAATTTCATCATTGGTAATAATGGTGACTTAAAATGGGCATTAGTATTTATCCTGGCACACCTAAACAAGTGTCAATTTCTCAATGACATCCTAGGTACATTTATATTAATACTAGATAAAAGATCTGTGTCGTCAACATATTCATTAATGAGTTTGTAAAAAAACAATAATAAGTGTCGTTATATAAAATACTGGATATTGATGGTATTTAATGAGGCCTCGTAATCAATGTTACTGTAGTGTGGGTAATTTCCGGCAAGTTTATATTCAATTAAACGAACAAACCTTCTTTGCACTCTTTCCAAGGCTTGGACCTGTTTATGATGGACTGTTGACCAAATTATACTGCAATACTTTACTTCTTACAAAAGCAAAATAAAGCCTGGTGATAGCAGATACATCTTTAAAATCAGTACATGTACGTTTTATAAACCCCTGCAGACTCATACTGGCTGCACAGATTTTGTCAATTTGGGGGGCAAATGATAACTTGCTATCAAATAGTACTCCTAAATCCTGACTATATTCGTGCGTAAAAGAATTGTGCCATTTAATTTATAGTTGTATTCGTTAATATTTTTTTTACGAGTGTATGTGCATTTATTTATGTTCAGTTCTAAGGAATTTGTAGTGCACCAGCTTTGAACGTGGCCAAGATTGGTCTGGAAAATATCCTGGTCTTCAGCCCCGTTTATGGTCCTGAATATTTTCATATCATCAGCATATAATAAAATTTATGAGGAAAAATTGCACACTATATCATTTATGAACATAATAAATAACTTGTATACTTTTTTTCATTTATCACTTGGTAAAACATATTTAATAACCGTTTGTTATAATTAAATCACTTGGTTTTTGTTTTACTAACATTTTTGTTATATTTTCGACTAGTTGAATTCATTCTTGAAAATGGCATCTAGCCGAAACTAGTCGAAAATATAACAAAAATTTTAGTAAAACAAAACCAAGTGATTTCATTATAATAAACGGTTATAATAAATAACAGTGGGCCTAAGTTGGAACCCTACGGTACACCACTGCTGGGACAATATTCTTTGGATTTGTGACCCCCATACTCGACAAAACTCGTCCTCTCGTATAAGTAAGTCTTAAGTAGATTATTAGTAATTGTGTCTATACCAAACATATCCAGCTTCTGCAAGAGTAAACTGTGACTAATGGAGTCAAAGGCTTAGCGAAAATCAGTATACACTACGTCTATCTGCGTTTATTAACAAATTCATCCTGACTAGTGGTGATCTGATTTGAAATTTCGTTAATGGTTTTAATATTTAGACATTGGTAGTTCATATTGTATGAAATAAATATGAATAAATTATTAAAAATCTGTGTTTTATTGGTTGATTTTTAATAATTTATTCGTATTTATTTCATGAAATTTGGTTATATATTATAATTGCTATAATTGATTCAAATAATTTTTCTATGTTGTAAATAATTGTAATTGGTCTATAATTAGAGAGTTTTTATTAGTGTTGGGCAAAATCGAATAATATTAGTAATCGAGTATTACTAAATGTATCAGTTTAAGTATTTAAAACGAAAAAGTAACTTCAAATTTATGTTTATTAATAAATGGGAAGTTATTTCTGATATATTTATAATAAGTAACATTCATAAAATTATAATATACTGGATTTAGAAATAATAAAAGATCGACTTTGCCCATCACTAGTTTTTATAGTGCTTTTAAAAATGTGAGTAACTCTGTATATTTAAAATTATTAAACTCTTCAGAAATTTAAGAAAATACTTTCACTTCATTTAACATTACTTTTAAGGGTTAGTCCCAAGATTACTCGACTATCCACCAACAAAAATTACCAATTTTCCTTTCTTCCGCAGTTTCATTTAACAAACACGGACGATATTCATGCATCCAGGTGTACGGGGCAACGTCAAAGATTTGCATAAATTAATTGAAAAAGCTTTATTCGAACTGTACATTTCTGAGTTCGAATCTCACGTTGCACATATAGACGAAATTACATTTCCATATTTCATTTCGCCTATCTGGCGCGCATAAAGCGAACGTGCGGGAAAGAGAGAGAGAGAGAGAGCGCAACTTGCTTTCGAACTAATGCCTCGAAATTAGTTTTTGAGGGATGAGTCGCAATTTTAACGCCGGCTACGCTTCAAATGGAGTGCATCAATTTATTCTTACACGTGAAACGAACGGAAACTGCATTTATTTACACGTGCAGCCACCCCGATATTAATTACTCGGAATTATTCTCGTTTGCTTCGCAGAGATTCGTATTTTGATATATTGTGCATATACGTATGCTTCTGTACGAATAATTTAATTAAATTCTCAATTGCGTAATTAAATTAAAAATACTTTATAGATTTTTTAAATTGAAATGATTTTTCAAAAAGAACAAAAAACAAAATGTTGTATTACCCGTAACCCTATTCAACAATTCATTTGTGCGAATCATCAGGACAATTCAGCTAGCCAGCATAGTTTTTTTTTTGACATTATTTTAAATTCATGACAGGGCAGAAAAATCTCTGGTTGATAGCCCACACATACTAACACCTGCATGTACTGTATCTATTTATATTATATTGTTTTGTATTATCTGTTGACTGAATAAATATATATATATATATGTATTGAAAAAAACAAATCTTAAATTCATTTGTGTGATTAATTGTTTTCATTGTTTTATAGTATAACTCTAAAGAAGGGACAAATTGAGTCCCGAAAGCTTGATTGAGCAATAGAGTAGATACAT
Organism: Philonthus spinipes; assembly: GCA_963082785.1. Taxonomy (NCBI): domain Eukaryota; kingdom Metazoa; phylum Arthropoda; class Insecta; order Coleoptera; family Staphylinidae; genus Philonthus; species Philonthus spinipes. The sequence continues at coordinate 9,069,802 of OY720316.1, forward strand.
CAGTAGCATTTCTGCCGTCTTATTTGGTCGAATACCCTGTTAGAATCCGTCTCCGAACGTCTTTATCTCTGACGTTGTACGACTGTTACTTCTTATGCTGGTTGTATACAGGGTGTCCCACGAGGTAGTGGACAGCCGATATCTCGAAAATGGTTAGTAGTACGAAAATGAAATTTGGTTGCTTTAAATGGTTTGAAATGATGCCCCTTTTTTTATCCATACATTTCATTTCCATTTCTGAGAAAATGACATCAATTTCAAATGGGACACCCTGTATATTTATAGATTTTTGGAAAGGTGATTGAAAGACAAATACAGCAATCATATTATTAGGGAGTTTTATTGTAAAATGAGGGAGTATTGTTGAAGTAATAATCGAAATAGATAATCGCGGTGGCATGGATTAACAAAAAAAAAAGCGTAAAAAATTGAAAACGCTTCATGTCAAATGTGCGATGTCAAGTTGACAATACATTCTGCTTACGTGTAAGTAATGCATCCCAGTTTTATGTATGACGAGTATGTTGACATGCTCTTTATCTATGGAGAATGTCGCAAAAACAATAGACGCTCTCGAGATTTGCACAGTTGGATATCCAAATCGTTGAACTCCGAGCAAAAATACCTTCATGAAGTTAGAAGAAAAATTGCACAGAGGTTATTTTCCGGTTGGAAAGCATGAAACACCCTGAAAAAGGTCAGTTCTAACGGCAGATAACATTATAAATATTTTGGCATATGCACTAGACTTCTTTCTCAAGAATTAGGAATTAGCAAATCATCAGTCCACTGAATGTTGAAATTTAATAAATACCACCCATTCAAAGTGCATTTAGTGCAAGGATTAATACCAGAGGGTCGTGGATGAAGATTAATTTTCATTGCTGAAATATTAATCAAACTGGAATACGATCCAAGTTTTTTGAATAAAATATTATGGAGTGATGAAAGTAGATTTCACAACAATGGCATTGTTAACCGACATAATAGTCATTACTGGTCTTCTGATAATCCGCATTGGATGGAAGAAACTCATTTTCAGCACATTTTGGGAGTAAATGTATGGTTGTGTCCTTACTTTTATCAAGATACACTGACTGGTGCTGTATATTTAAATTTCCTCCAAAATGAACTTCCAGAATTGTTAGAAGAAATTCCGCTAAATGAGAGAGCAATGTTATGGTGAGTGAGTGAGTGAGTATATTGATACCACTTTCCAAGGACGCCGTATCGGACGAAATGGTATGATACATTTTCCAGCTCGATCCCCAGATATTACACCTTTGGATTTTTTTCCTTTGGGGATATTTAAAAGATGTCGTATATACCGCACCACCTACATATCTGGATGACTTGCAGAATCAATCGTAGCAGCATGCCGAACAATTACTACAGATATGGTGAGAGCAACTTGCACAAGAAACCTTACGGCAAGACTTGAATTTTGTGTTAATGAATCTGGAAATCAATTTGAACATCTTATAGCCTGAGTTCTTGTCGCACAACTTTTATTAATTAGTTTGTTAATTTGTTCGTTGTTTTTAAATACATTGTTCTTCAATCACCTATCAAAAAAGCCATAAATATACAGGGTGTCCTATTTGAAATTCTGAAGTTGATATCATTTTCATGGAAATGGAGAAACGGAAATGAAATCTATATAATCAGAAAGAGGCATCATTTCCAATCATTTAAAGCCACCAAATTTAATTTTCGTACTACTTACCGTTTTTGATATCGGCTGTTCACTACCACTATATATATATATATAACAATAATAATAATAAATTGTTTATTTGTATACTCAAATTCAATACAGAATAAATACAAAATAAAATATAATAGAACAACAAAAACGAAACTAGATCAGCTTGTATATCAGGCGCAAGTCTGATATTGCTGTTACTTTCTCTAGATTGCATAATAATAAATAAAAAAATAGTGATGTGTCCATCATGGTACTTTCCCCGGTGAATTCGGTCAAATAAGTTTCTGATTGAAAATTTAATAGTCGTAAATGAAAATTCACTTGATTTGCTGGGATAACAACAACTTCCTTAATTTAACCTTAAACGAGCGGAACGTGCCTTGTCCAAAATTATATTATTTATTATAATAATTTGAGATTTTATAACTGAAGCTCCTTTTATAAAACTCCACTCTATGCGAAGGTATAGTTAGGGCGTCCTTTCGACGAATATTAATATTATGAACATCGGTTCTGAATCTTAATTTCTTATATAGATATGGAGGAGATTTAGTTAAAACAATTTTGTAAAACTGACAGGCAGTATGCAAGATTCTACGGTTTTTCATTATTAGCCAATTAAGTTTATTGATTTTGTGACGAATTGGTTGCCTTTTACGTACTCCAAAAATTATCCTCGCATATGAGTTTTGAATTTTCTGAATACGGAACTGACACACCTCGTCTATACAGGAACCATATACCGACTCGCCAAAGATAAATTTTTTTACTCCTATCCCGAAAGATATTCTCATTTTGTTTGTTGTCCCAATCAGGTTGATTGTTTCCACTTTTGTCTCTTTTTAACTGAACCACTTCGGATTTCCCTTGATAAAATTTGATAGCACTAGCGCCTCGCTTAGGATTATTTTGCTTTGTTTGCTCAGAATATCCTTATTTATATAAATTGACTTGAGTGCAATAAATGCTCGGCTAGTTACATATTCTCTAAAACGGAGCTTGTAATCTATGAGTAAACCCAGTTTTTTTACGCAGTCTGAAAACGTTATAGGAGTTCCGTCAAGATGAATTTTGAGACATTTCAATATTGACTGTCTTCTTTGTTCGGAAACGAAAACTATGGCCGTTGTTTTATTAGGGTTTATTTTTAGAAAACGTAGTGCTGAATTTTTAGAAATTTTCTCAAGATCATGAATTATTTTAAATTCAACATTTAACACATCAGCAGCATCAAAGGAGAAGTTAACTGTGTATCATCGGCGTATTGATGGTAATGACAATAATCGATACATGAATTTAGCGTGAAGGTATAAATTAAAAACAAAAGGGGGCCGAGGATTGAGCCTTGAGGTACCCCTGATAAAATATTTGTTGCCGAAGATACACTTTGATTGCATTTAACTGTTTTTTGTCTATTTGTTAGATATGAATTTATGAGTTTGCATGCTGAATTATTAAACCCAATAAATTTAACAATTGTAATTGTTGACATTATCGAAGGCTTTATTGTCTAATAAAATCAGTACCGTTAATTTGTTATCATTAGTAGCTTAAATAATGTCATCAGTAATTTTTAACAATGTAGTGGAGCAGCCACGAGAAGAACGAAATCCTGATTGTAATTCAGGTAAAATATTAAACGATTGTAGATGACTTTGAATTTATTTTTCTAATAGTTTTTCATACATTTTTGATAACACGGGGAGGATGCTTAAGGGACGTAGATCATTAATTAAAGATAGATTATTTATTTTGAGTATTGGAGTTATTATTGATTATTTCCATGCATTGGGAAATATATTACTTTCGTTAATAATGTGGTAATATAGGGAATTAGAAAGGGGCAGCATAGATTAATCATTTTAGAATTAATGTTGTCGCTATCATATTGTGAAGGTTTAAGATTATTTAAAATAATTGTCTTCAATTAACTATTGAAAAACAAAATTTATTTCTGTATCCATCATTGGCAGTAGAATTATAAAAGTTTAAAATTTCTGGATCCGGATTAGATATATAATGGCGACGTGTCCATCATGGTACTAATCCCTGTGAATTCGGCGAAATAAGTTTTATAATAAAGATTTCATAGCAAATGAAAAAATATTAAATGAATAAATACAACAATCTGTTGTATTTAAAAGTTTAATTCAATAATCGCTAAGAGTATAAGTCAGACATAGAAGACGCTACAATGAAAATATAATAAAAGAAAATACTTTTTTCTTCGAGATATAAAACTTTTATTTGAAACATTCTTCGAAAAAATCGAAAATAAAGAGGAATTAGGAACCTCTTCTTTTTTCAATTAAAAAAATCTCTAAATATTATAATTTTTTTAATATTTTTTTTTTTTTTGAAAAATCATTTCAATTTAAAAACCACTTAGTTTATTCCACGATAAATTTAATCCCCTCACCCCCACCTTCCTTAAAAAAAAAAATCAAAAGAGATACTTCCACATAATAAATGATCGAGTAAACAATTTTAGTGGGCCATTAATCAAGCGATATTGAAGGAAAATCGTGACGATGGCGATGTCGGTGTTGACGGGATTACCTCTCCTTCTACTACGCTTTTTTTAAAGGTCCAAATAATGGAGCGATAAATTTAAAATAACTACCAATAAGTATCGGAATCGTAAACTTTCGAGTGCCCGTGTGCCGCATTAAATCCATCACTCGCCGCCTTTTCTGTTATCCACTCGACTAATCCACTCGGATGATACAAGTAATAGGAATAAATAAAGTTTTGCGCTTATTTATTTTCAAGTATGAACGGATGAAAAAATGAGTGAGGATGAATTTTATTTTCATGTTAAATCAACATAACATGAAAGTACAATTTCTGTATAATTTATTCTATAATAATAGGAAAACGTCCAAATTTTGCTATCCTGAAACTCCTATTCATTCATTCATCACATCACTCTTTAATGACTAACGGATTAATATGACATTAAGACAGGGACTCCTGGCTGAAAGACCGATGGTCGATAGCCAATTAAGAAGAATATTATAACTTAATATAATATGCTATTAAATAAGACCTATATAAAAATTTAAACATAAAAAAAAAAACTAGAATACATTTGTGAAACAATTCACGAACGTTTTAAATAATAATGTATATCTACAACATTATAAGTTAAATTCCACTCTAGAATATATTATATATATATATATATATATATATATATATATATATATATATATAGGTAACTAAACACACGTACATTAATGCATTTGACTCGCGTATTTTGCAGGTATACATAGAGGAAATGTATACTGATAAAAAAATCTCTCTGTATATATATACAGTGCATTTTTTTTATCTAGGCCTCATTGGGATTTACATAGGAAAATCTTTTCGTCGTTTTAATGGTTTTTCTATGGTATGGATTTTGATCAAATTAAACACACATTTAATTTAGAGTAATATGTACAAAATTCAGTAGTTTTTAAACTATTTTAAATGCGTTTATTTTAGAAAATAGGCTTTTCGGCATTGCATTTCTAATAAATCCTGCTATATTTTAGTCGAAAATAATCTTTCTGTGCCAGCTGTGATTGCCTGAAAAAAAATCGCAAAATTTAGATAAAATTTCGAAGACTTTTCAAACGCCCGTTTTGCGAGCGCACTGATCGAAAACTAATTCACTGATATAATTGAAATTCTCACAGGCGATGCTCCCATTCTTTAGCTACATTTTGGTATAATTTTATTTCATTTGGAGATTTTTGAATTTTCGATGAAAATCCCTTACGATATTACAAATTTAAGTAAAAAAAATTGTCTCAAAAAAATTAAAAAAAAACCTCAAAGATTCTTGATGATAACAGAAAGAACATAGGCTATTTAATTTCAAGAAAAATAATGATTTTTAACCATTTTTTATCCATTCAAAATCTTCCACAAAATTAACATGGGGCCTTACGGGAACGGTTTATTAGAGACCCGCCGATTGGCCGTTTTAGATGCAACTGCAGTTAGGCCAGAATTACTAAGTTTGCAGACTATATAAAAAGATGGGGTTTTCAGCATTCGATTCCTAAAAAATGTGGGATTCTTCTTATAAAAAAATAAATTTATATTTCAGCTGTGACCGTCAGATAAAAAAATCGTAAATTTTAGAAAAGAAATATCCAATTTTCGATAGCCAACTTTGTAAGCGGATTGACCAACAACCAATTCCTGGAAATAGATAAAATTCTCACAGCTTATTCCCCCATTCTTTAGCTACATTTTGGTTTAATTTGAAGTCATTTAGCGATTTTTAGATTTTCGACGAAAATCGACTTTTTTCCTTATGATTTTTCAAATTTCGGTGACAATTTTTTTGTCTCAAAAAAAATTTGATAAAAAATCTCGAATATGCTTGATGGCAGTAGAACATAAGCTATTCAGTTTCTTGAAAAATAATCATTTTCAACCATTTTTTGCTCTTAAAAATCCTCCTGAAAATTATCGTGCATATAGGCAACTTAATTTCAAAAAAGATAATCATTTTTAACCACTTTTTATCCATCCAAAGTCCTCCGCAAAATTAACATGGAGCCTTACAGGAATGGTTTAGTACAAACCCGCCGATTGGCCATGTTAGATGCAACTACAGTTCTCGTCTTATTTTCAATATTCCTTAAAAATTCCATAACTACTGCATTCATTTTCTTTTTGTGTTTTTCCGTTATGAATTTATGAATTAATTTCAAATTATTTTTATTTAATTTAATTTATTGTATTAAATAAAATAAAACAAAACGGAAAGACCAATTAACAGATATAAAACATACATTTCATTTTGTATTTTTTCAATATTTATTTAGTATTTTTTGCTGTATAATAAAAATTATTATTAGTAAAATGAAACATTTGCAGTTATTTAAATTGCAATTGAAATTGTCCCGGATGGTACATATGTGTACCACAAATGTGTGAAAACCCCTGGAACCTAAAATAATCGCTCGTTTTCAGTGAAAATTGTACCAGGCCGTTGTTTATGCGTTTGGCTTTGAGGTTATGTACAAAAATCGCACGCTGCAAGACTCTAGCTAGTCTAGCGCTAATTTCCATTGTCTGCACGTGGTTTTGTGCAATTTTAGTGTTAAAACGTGTTTAAAAGTTGTGATACACTATTATTATTGATTATTAGTAGAGTAAATCACCAGAGAGTAAATTACAAGTAAGTGATCGAAATAGTTAGTAATTAATTTTTTGGGTGGATATTTTTTTATATAGTACATATATGTACCATCCGGGTTTTTCAGTGGTACACATATATACTATCAGTTTTTTATGTACAAAATGTAAATTTTTAGGACAACAATGAACAAGAAAAATTTGAGCCAAAAAGAGTTGGAAGATATAGCTGAAAATCTGACAGACTTTTCCTCTGGGTCTTCAGATATATATAAACCAAATACTAGTGAATCTGATTCTTCAGATGACTATGAAAAGAAAAACAATACAGATACCATGAAAAGAAAGAAGATTACTAAAGGTCCTAAAAATGATGAAAGTACTCAAGACAAAGAATCAAGTAATGAAGATGATTCGGACAATGATGATACAAATATTGAGGTAGAATCAGAAACTTGCGTTGAGGAGCATACAAATCGACTACCTGAATGGATTGTTCCAAGCTATACATTTTTACCTGCAAAATCTATTCCTTCTTCAAGACCTTGTAAAATTTATAACATTAATAGAAATTCTCGTCCAATTCAAGTGTTTCATAAAATGTTTCCACATTCACTATATCTTCAAATTGTTAATTGTACAAATGAACGAATAAAGATTTTGAATAATGTAATAAAACAAAAACACAAGCCTACTGACAAAGGTGAATTACAGAAAATTCTAGCAGTTATGATGGTAATGTCCTATAATTATCGGCCATCTCTCAAAAATAGTAACAAAGAATCCATGGGAAACAGACTGGTTGGGAGAATAATTTCTCGCGACAGATACATGGCTGTAACATCGAAACTGTATTTTTCTCTTCCCGAAAAGCCACCAGACGCAATAAAGACATACTATGTTGATGCATTACTTTCTTGTTTCAAACACACATTTAGAAAATATCGCCAGGATAGCCCTTTTTAGAGCATCGACGAATCCATGACAAAATTCATAGGGCGTTCTTCTCTCAAACAATATATGCCTCTCAAACCGGTGAAACGAGGCATAAAGTTATGGTGCCGTTGCGACTCAGATTCCTGGTACACCTACGATCTAAACGTATAATCCGGAAAGGAATCTCAACCTATAACAGACGGTGCCCTTGCTCTTGGAGAGCGAGTTGTTAAACGTCTTGCAAGTACAATACAAGAACCTGATGTGTGTTTGTGCTTTGGTCGTTTTTTTACTAGTGGTGTCAATTTGTTAGAAACATGTGGTTATGCCGCATTGGGTACGTGTATGAGTAATCGCAAAAACTTGCCCAATGTACAAGGAAAATTGAAACGAGGAGAATAAATGTTTAGAAGTAATGAAACGGAACGCCTGTTAGCTAAATGGCAAGACAAAAAAGAGGTTTTAGTTCTAAGTAATTGCCACAAACCAGAAACAACTGAGATCCTAAAAAAACAAAAACAGGCGAACAAGAGCGTATCGACTGTCCTGAAGCTATTGCTTTTTATCAAAAAAAAAAAAAAATGGGTGACGTCGATAGAGCAGATCAGTATCAAAGTCTATATGATTACGACCGGAAATCCACAAAATGATGGAAAAAGGTTTTTCATACCTGTGTCAACATTTGCACTGTAAACGCATGGATATTATATATAGATTTGAAACGAGAAAATAAAGATGTTTCATATTTGACATTTTTGATAGATCTGGCAGAAGAACTAGCTGAAGAAGGGGTAAAACTTTCAAATTTGCCGTTGCCTAAGAAAGGGCCTCCAAAAAAGCGAAAGACAAGTGCTTTGCATTTACCAATAGAAGGAAACACAAGAAGAAGGTGTATTCGTTGTACAACAAATCAAGTCCAGAAAAGGACAAAAACTATATGCAAAGAGTGCAATTTTATACTATGCAAATTATGTTTCACCCCATATCATACCGAGTAAAGATTTTTCAATTTTTATCAATTGCATTATATAAATAAATAGAATATTGCAAAAAATTGCGTGTTTTACTTTCTGTTGATACATACATGTTCCCTATATAAAAACCTGGTGGTACATATATGTACCACTATAAAAACCTGCTGGTACATATATTTACCACAACCCTTTCTCGATTTTTTAACAACCCATAAAAGATTTTCTAATTTATATGGTAAATAATATCTATTATATAGCTAGTGCACAGTAACGTGTATAAATTTTTTGATAAATTTCATGTTTTAGTATTCCGGGGACGAAAGGGTTAAACTAGAAAATTTCTGGCAATGATGAATAAAATTCGATAAACCCCTTTTTCCAACTCCAAAAATTACTTGCACTGTAAGTTTTATAAACATCCATTGAAACAACTACTTCCCGATCATATACCCCTCCGGACATTGTATTACACAATAGATATTTGTTTGTTGCATAGCAGTACTACTGCGAATTGCAATGATTTTATTTTCAGACGAAAATATTTAATGAAAGAAAACAACAAATAATTATTACAAGTCTATCTGTAGACACATGTTTCGGGATTTCATCCCTCGTCAGTATAGCTTTGCTCTGTAAGCCCTTACTTGTTAAACAATGTTTAATTAATTAATAACAATGTTATATTAATTATTTCATCCCAGATCCCGTTGAAGACGGTATCAACGGGATCTCGGATGAAAGTGATCGCGGTATTTTTTGTCCTCATAAATTATCTTTATAGGGTGTAAATATTGAGCGCAGTCCTGGAATTTACATAATTGAAATTAGTGCGTTTCCCTTTTCCTTACCGGCGCGGACTTTATTGTAATCGCGTTACCGCTTAATGCCGTTCCACGTTCAACATTTCGGGAAGGAATTTACGATTTGTTTTATTATTTTTTAAGGCACTGAATAAAGTATTATGTCATTATAACGGTAACAGTCAGAGTTTTTACTGTCCCCTTTTCTTCTCTCTCTCTGTTTTTTTTTTTGGCGTTTTATGTGCACTCACGGGATAAACCAATTAACATTCACTAAGGGAATTTTTCGAGAAATGATAATAAATCTTTTATTTCGACCTTTTTCAACATAAAATATAATTGAATCGTTTCGTGAACAGGAAAAATACGCGCCCCGGCCGTAATTTTTCGGGCGTAATAAAGTTTAAGTTTGAGTTTCTGTCCGTCATTATTGTTTTAATAATAAACGACGAAGCTAACGGTGGTTTGTTTATGGAATATGTTTAAATTAAGGCAGAAAAGAAGAGAAAAAAAAGAGAGAATCCTACGTCAACAAAAAAAGAAACGGATACCGTACAATGTAATTTTTTTTGTTCAAACTCTTCGATCAGGCCCATCCTGCATATATACATAGGTGCTGGTATAATATTACACATTTTGTACTTTTTTTATTTAAAATGACAAACAAATAAAGATTAAACGTTTTCATGTATAGGTATTGAGTAGTTTTTAAGTTATCGTTAAAATGCCAAAAATTATTACTTCACCCTTAAGATTTCATAAAAAGTATGAATTATATATACAATCATCTTTATTGTGGTGTTTACATATATATATATATATATATATATATATATATTATACAAAATATTTGATCTAAACTTATAAATGGCTAGCCATATGAATTATATATTTAATGTATATCCCAACGAATTAATTAATTAATTCATTTATTTACGGAAATCTCCTTTCTACAAAAACTGTAAACATTTACATAAATCATCATAAATAATAATACACAAATAAGTCAACTATTCAACATAAACTTTTAACATCTTTATCCCAAGTGATTTTACAATTCAAAATTAAGAGTGGTCAGGTAATCTCAGGGGTACATTACAAAATAGAAAATAAATAAATATTGAATAAATAAACATATATATATATATATATATATGCAATAATCAAACAATATATTAATAATAATAGAATAAATAATAGTAATAAATTTTTGGATATGTGGGACGTGAATGAAAACAGAAGACACAGATATATTAGACAACCACTAGCCCTAAGTAAATACCCAAATAATTGAAGTAGAAAAGATAGACGTAAATCGTATTTATGATTTATGAGCTTTATAATCCACTTGTAATAATATCTATAATTTATTTTATTATTTATTATTCGATTATCTCGTTTTGCTGGACTCTAAAAAAAATGTTTATTTGTGTGAAAAAAGGGAATATTTTATTATTTATTCGAGTTAATGTTGTTAGCATTATTATTGAAGTATTTCTTTATACAAGCTTAAACTTACTTAAACGAACGAACGTCAAACAAAGTGCGAGCAGAGTCCCGAAACACGCGAGCAACCGTCCCTAAACAACAATAAAGAATAAAGGACGGTTCGAAAAATTTAAATTGATACTCGAAAACCGTCAGGATCAATATTCCGCGTGAAATGAAATAATTCAGGGGATGTTTTCGAAAGTTTTGATACGGGAAAAGCGAGGGGCGTGAGGGCCGATGCCGAAGTTTTCGAAATGTCGGGACACGGTTGACTGTCGATGAATAGTTGAATTCCCATTGAGGGATCCGTCACGAGTTTCCTTTCCACGGGAAAATGGCTGAATTCACTTGACTACGTAATTATTATATTTGCGTAAGATTGCTGAATGGGCTCATTATGAATTCATCGTGTATATCAAGGAGTGGAATAGTGGGGGGTAAGGGTAGGGGGGGAGAAGCAAACTTTCCTGAAAGACGTGTAATGAAGTTTCGGATCCCCGGGAACGAATCAACCGGGGGATTCTCTCGCTTCTCTATGCCCGGCTGTTCGCGGAATGAAGAATTGACGGTCTGTGTTATTCATTGAGTGGAATTGGGGTAATTACTATTATTATCCTTTATTTAAACAAGAAAATTTCAGAAAAATAATAATCGGTATTATAAAAATATATCGACATCATTTCATTAGTCGGAGCTAACCTACAAGAAAATACGAAATTTTGCTTGTTCCCAGAAAGTAAAGAGAGAGGAAATCTAAACGAATAATAAATAAGTTTAATCGTTTATATACACAACATATAATTATTATAATAGAAAACGAACTAACTTAAATTATGAGATTGACACAATTAACAGTCTAATAAATAAACACCTATTTAAACAAAAGGTCACATTTTCCACCCAATTAGTCAGTTTAGTAGATAAAGACTCTAAATACGCAAAATTCATTTATATATCCCGTATTTATTGCCCCAATTTATTTTTTTAAGTTAATTTAATTCGAGCCTTTTATGTTGACACGAAACTAAAATTTTTATTAGGTAATACATTTGGTTTTTGCCTATAATTCTGATAATCTACTCCTTCTTACAAAATTCTGTATTCCCCGTAACCCTAATATCCTTCCTAAATACAAACATCCTACAATCACCATTCATCAATTCATTTCCGCAAATCATCAGGACAGTTCAGCTAGCTAGCATAGATTTTTCTTTAACTTCATCATAAATTCACGAGAGGGCAGAAAGACCTCTGGTCGATAGCCCAGACAGACCAACACCTATATGTATTGTTATTATTTATTTTGTTATATTGTTAAAATTATCTATATAGTCTGAATAAAGATATATATATATACATTTGGTGGATTGAATGATCTAGACAAATCAGGCATTTACCCTGATTTGACAAGAATATTAATAAATAAACACCTATATTGGATCTTGACAAAACAAGGTAAATGCCTGATTTATTTATTTATTTATTGAACGATAAATATCTTTACAAATTGAAAAACTAATTAAATTACAGGGAACTGAGTATACTTAAAGATAATTTTACAAATGTCAATACTACACACAAACAAAAAGAAATACCATCCGATAAAGAACTTAAACTATATGAATGAAAAACTTAATATTATACATAAAAAATATATATTATATAAGCTACCAAACATGACACTTAAACTAAATGAATAATGAATCCAGATCAATGACCAAGACCGCTCTGCAAAAGCTTGAGTAATTACTAACAAATAAAACAAAGTTTAATGATTGCAGTAAACAATTTGCAGTGTGCATCAATCTAGATAACGGGTTATTCCTAACATAAGAGGATCTATGCAATTTTTCTCTAAATAAAACAAGTGATCTCGTAGAAGGACCTGCCTTTTTATACCAAAAGTCAAGTCTTCCTAACAGTTCTGGACAGTTAATATGACTGTTTATTAGTTTGTACAAAAAAACACATGTCAAAATAATTTCTGCGAAACAGTAACGTTGTAATGTCTAGATTTACTCTAAGCAAATTATAATTTAATTGTGGATTCAATATATTCATCCTATATGCTATACGACGTAAGAATTTCTTTTGCACCATCTCCAACGAATTTATTAATTAAAGCTGATGTGGATACCATATGGTTGCTCCGTATTCTAAAATCGGTCGAACTAAAGAGCAATATAGAAGCCTTAAAGTGTCGATCTTACCAATTCGAGTGATAAAACCCAACATCTTGTAAGCTTTATTAGTAATAGCCAATATATGAGTTTTAAAACATAAGGATTTCTCAAAGAAAACACCTAAATCATTTATGCCCGATACTCGTTCCAGTGTAGCATTATTAATGCTGTAATCACCGTCAATTATGTTTTTATTCCTAGTGAATGTGATACATTTACATTTGGAAATATTTAAAGATAATCTATTAATTGTACATCACCCATGTAAATAATTTAAATCATCTTGAATGTTATTAACATCAGATACAGAGCCCACGGTGTGAAATAATTTTAGATCGTCTGCGTAGAGTAAATATTTGCTGTACACTAAGCCTTTGGGCAGGTTATTGATAAATACATTAAATAAGATTGGACTAACATGGGATCCCTGAGGTACACCAAAGGTCGCATTTACATTAGCTGAAACGCAATCTAACCATTTGACATCTATCAGAGAGAACGCTTTCTATCCATTTAACGACACTGTTCGAAAAGCCGATATTATATAATTTTTGTATTACGGTGTGATGACATACTCTATCGAAAGCCTTGGCGAAATCAGTATAGATAGCATCTACCTGACACCGGTTCTCCAAGGCAGTCAAAAAATAATCTTGATTGATCATCAAATTTGTGGTTGTAGAGTTACCCGAGGAAAACCCATGCTGTTCGTCAACAATTACATTCTTCAAAGACCAACCCAACTGTTCGCTTCCAATACGATCTAAACATTTTGGAATCGCAGATTGAATAGAAACTCCGCGGTAGTTATTAATATTAGTCCCCACATTTGAAAATTGGACTAATATAGCTTCTCTTCCAAACGGATGGTACACAATGTTGCTCTAGAGAAAGATTATAAATGATTGTCAAGATAATTTATTTATTAAATGATCTATTAAATGTAATAATTGCCACAATTTATATGTATTTCAATCAAAACGCAAGTACCAGATTCAAAGAACGCACAGCCAATATTAGACATAACCGTCCATATAAATTAGCAGTCGCATATTACGCAATTGAAACAGGATACAAATTCTCAACAACTAACGTAGAGCTGCTTAGGAGCTCAACGGATTATCATTTAAGGGTGCGGTTTAGACTAAAGAAGCTATCTCTTTCGTCTAAACCGCACCCTTAAATGACGAAAGAAGCTATCTCTTTCGTCTAAACCGCACCCTTAAATGATAATCCGTTGAGCTCTTAAGCAGTTCTATATAGATATTGGCAATCACAAATTCGAGTTAAATTGCTGTTATAATCAATGAACAATATTGTATTATACATTAAAGTAATCTTAAAATAAGCAGGAATTTCATGAGATGAATTAAAAATTATTTTAATGTTTAGTTTGTGTAAAAAACAATTATGAAAAAACAATGAATATTGATCAAATTTATAGCAAATTTTAAATTAATTTTATGCTAATAAAAACTTGTGCAATGAAAATTTAAAGGATTTCACTGAATTCTGCATTCAAACAACTTAGCAGACATTACCTATTCATTTTATTACATCTTACAATTTTCTTTTCTAACTTGAACTAGTAATTGACGTAAATACGCGAAAATTAATGATTATTTTTTTATTTATGATACGGTAGATAAAAAAATGTAAATACATATTCATATTATTAAATCCAAAAGAATGGCTCTTTTCTCAAACTATTATTTCTATTTTAATATTATTAAAAAAAAATATTATTAATAGCCCAGTGTACTTTAATGAAAAAAAAAAAAAAATAGGATATTACTATGTTATTTTTTTCATTTTAATTGCTTCCAATATATATAAGGTTGTGGTTTAGTAGAAAGAGATAGCCAATCTCTTTCTTACTATGTTTTTTTTTTCATTTTAATTGCTTCCAATATATATAAGGTTGTGGTTTAGTAGAAAGAGATAGCCAATCTCTTTCTACTAAACCACAACCTTATATATATTGGAAGCAATTAAAATGAAAAAAAAACATAGTAATATCCTATTTTTTTTTCATTAAAGTACACTGGGCTCTTAATAATACTCTTGATAAAACACAAAATCAAAAACTGCACAATTTCACTTCAAACCACAATTCTTCACTAAAATAAGTCCAGCTTTAAAAATCCACGTAAATATCGTTAAATCCCGCGCTTTTGTTCCTGTCTTCCTCTCTTTTTTTTTATTACAGCGCGTTTTAACTGCATTATAAAACGATTTTTAACCGAGAAAAGCATTTCCTCGTTTCAATTATCCATGAGTAATTGAAATGTTCTTACACATTAACGCACGTTATTTAAACGGGCCGCGCCGCAAACAAGCCCACGAAAATGGATTTTTAATTGTGTTTACACGAATATTATAATCTTGTTAACGAAGTTAATGTATGGGATTAAAATCGTTCTTTTTTGGTTTGAGGGAAAAAAAGAATACAGAAAATTAAGTGTACGGGGAAACGTGCGCGTTTCGGCGTTCATTAATTTGTCATTAATTTCTTTATCTTTCGCGATGATGCACGGGAATTATTTCGAGAGGTATAGTAATGTGGATTTTTGTAAGAAAATGAATTAAAAATCATCGGGAATTAGATTGAAATTATAATTCATTTAATAATAGAAAAAAGGGATTTATTCACTTGGTCACAATTATTTAAAATAAATTAAATAAAAAGGAAATGATTAATTTACACAATTAATATTCTTCAAGTTAATTAAAAATTTCCACAACTGACTTTAATTATTTAAATACACTATTTTTATATATATATATATATATATATATATATATTATATATATTTTATATATATATATTATATATCTTTATTCGTGTAAATTTACTAAATTAAATATTCGGGGCTATTCTCTAAGGGAAATGTTAAGTTTAACATGTACGTTATTTTTTATCATCATACTATTAGCAGCTTTTTTAATGACACAATTTTCACAAAAGCATCATTTTACGACTACACCCTTATAATTCAAGACTTTAAGGTCAATTATAGAAAATCCCGTCATTTCCACAATTTTTGTTCCAATTCGAATTTTATAAAAATCCCTACGCCTCCCACATTTATAACGAATGAACATCAATCCACTACTCCTGAGCTTATCCTATCCTTACCAACATTTGCCCTATTATCCATTCCCTAAAACCAAATCCAGACCTCTGCTCCGATCACCTCGCAATCCAGGTTGACCTTAATACCCTATCACCCCCCGCGCAACCACTTCTCGAGCATATTCTCAATTACTAGAGCTGTAATATAGGAAACGTTGCTCATAACATTCTAGCAATTTTTAATATTGATGAAGACATAAACCATACTCTTATTTCGCTTTTTAATAAAATAATATCCGAGTCTATTTTCTCATAAAATTAAAAAAAAAACAATTTTACAAATATCGTCTCCCAAAATGTATACTCAGACTGTTAAAATATAAAAGAAAGATTTACAGAGATATTAAATTGAATGATGTCAGTTCAATTAGACTACGATTTAACTAACTGAACAAACAGATTAAATCTTTATTGTTAGAATTTAGACACAATAAATGTACAAATACTTGCAACAAAATAAATGAAATGCAAGCAAAGACTTACTGGACGAATATTAAACAAATATGTTTAAAAGTTACAGATTTTTTATATTTCGACAACAAATATAAAAAATCAATTTACGTAATATAAAAGACCCAACGGATGATTCAATACCAACTGACGAATTTTCAATAGCGGAAGTTTTTGCTGATAAACCGACACGACAGAGGAAAACGCCTATGACGATATTTTTTAATTTGATAAACAATTGGTACGAAGCTTTCTACAAAACTCCAGACGATTCAATAGACGAGACGGATTACTATACAATTATACACTGTTATAAAAATTCTTCTCTCGGTTTCGATAAAATCCCCAAATACATTGACAAAAAGCTCCCAGACAAAATACATGAATTCATCCTTAAAATCTTCCATTATTATTATTCTTACCAATACTTCGAATTTTAAAGAATTGGGATAGTGGATGCCCATTTAAAATATTGTTTTTTCTCTTTTATATTATATCTGAGATTTATAGAGAACCATGTGGGATATTTATTTGATGGTTTGCGAATGAAGAGATTTAATAGATTATTTATATTTTACTGTTTAGCGCTGTTTCTATCAAATCGCAACCTTAAAACGAAAAATTGTAATATATTGAAATTTATTTAATATATAATTGATGATTGTAGCTATTGCTTTGTGATATATTTTTAACTAATGTAGAAAGAGATAGGTTTAAAAATTAAACACTTTACTCGTAACACATTTTTTTTCTTATTTCTAAACCTATCTCTTTTTTACATTAATTATTTATTAATTTATAATTTTAATTATTAATAACTGCAATCTTCGTCCAACACTTATGTATCCCTCGAGACTCAAACATAATTCCAAAATTTAAGCACCCAGTACTAACTATTCATCAATTCATTTAGCAGAACGAGACATTGACAGTTAGCAATCATAACGGTTTAATCAACGATAGGAACTATACAAAGACAGACCTCCGGTCGATAGCCGTTTCTCTTAATATTCTTAAGAGATTGTTTTAAATCGTTTCATGTATTTTATGTTAAATTAATATTGGGAATAAAGATGTTTGTATATATAACTGCAATCTACTGAATAAACTCTTCTTTATTTGAGGTTATTCCGTTTATGAAATTTTAAATTTATTGTATACGTTATTCGTTATCGTTACAATTTAATCGAATTTAATAATTGATAATACTTAGATTGTGAAGTTACATTTCAACGAATACGTTAAATTTAACATTTTACAATTAGGTAAAATTAAACACGTGGTTTGTTTCAGAATAAATTTAAAATAAATAATATTTTATTCTGACCAGTTTCGATTTTTACATTATTTTCAAAGAATAGTACAAATGAAAGCCGATAACAATATATACACAGAAATCGGGTTAAATCAAGTAAGATGGGATGCTAATATCGGGAAAGTCCAAATATTTTCATTATCATTTACGCTGTTTTTTTTTTGTTTACTGGATTTCCAGGCCCTCGCGGAGTTTTAACACGAATCCTTTATTAACTGATTTTAATATTTTAAATTTGTTATGGTTAAAGAAATGGTTTTCTGAAATGCAATATTTAGCAAAACCTGTGATGTTTTTGTTTTCAATTATGGATTTTTTTATGTTCTTTTAGGTGTGCTTCGAAATTTCCGCCTGTTTGGCCTATGTAAATTGCATCGCACTCTCCACAACATATTTCATAAACACCACATTTTTTGCTTTTTTCTATTATTGATTTAGAATTTAATAAAAGTTTGCCTAAATTAGTAGAGCTAGAGCAAATAATATTAAATTTCATCCTTTTGAAACAGCTAATAATTTTGGACGACAAATCTTTAACATGGTTAATTTTGTACCATACTCTATTTTCGATAGTATGTGCATAAAAATATTTAAGTAGTTGTTTTTTTTTTCTTTTTACGATGTTGTCTACAATTTCATCACTATATCCATTATTTGTTACAATTACTTTATTTATACGATCTTGTATATGCTTGTAATGACGTATAAGTATTTTCAATTAGCAATATAATTATAATTACAATACCTTTAAACATAACATGCCTATCCCTAAACTCATTAATATTAAACAATTTAACTTTTAATAACATTATAAACACTAATTATTTTATATTTTAACATTATAATAATATTTGTATCCTATTAATAATTGTAGTTTTCTGCTGAGGATGATTTTATATCGAAACTAGTCCAGAAAATAAAATAAAATAAACAATATCAAGAAGTACTCTCATTACACCCTTTAAGAATACTTGATATAATGGACAACAACCCATTGATTAATTACTTTTATGGTATGTAATTCTTGTGCATAATCAGAATGATTCATTGGAATATTAATTAATCTATTGATAAAAGAGTTTAACGCACTATATTTTATCTGATTGGGATGATTCGAGTCATTGGGGATTATATGTAGTGTCTGTGACGTGTCTTTTCTGTAGATTTTAAATTTTAGTTTGTTGCTTTTTTCTAAGTTTACATCTAGAAAATTTAAGCTATTATTTTGCTCAAGCTCGGACCTAAATTGAATATCTGAATCTTCTGAATTAAGACAACGTTCAAATGAATGTAATTGTCTTGTTGTACCATTCCAAATACAGAAAATATCATTAACATATTTTGCCCAAAACAAAACCCTTGAAGAATCGCTGCTATTGAAAATAATGATTTCTAAATGTGCCTTCAGCTAATAGTGGAGAGCCCATTGGCAAACCATTAATTTGATTAGATATATTTCAATTTCAATTTCAATTTACTTTATTAACGGAATCTCCATTTCCAAATTACAATTATAATTACATATTAAAAATTTTTATAAGAAAAGTGTGACGCTCTAAAAAGATTATAAAACATATGTATAAAAAAAAGGCAAATTACCAATCACAAATTATGACAAAATACAAAATAAAAATAATACGCATCAAAATATTTATTTGTCAATCCCAAACAGTTCATTGTGATTCATTATTCAATTCAAAATAATTCTGTTTTAAGCAAAGGTCTATCAATTTCATAAGTTCTGTTTTAGAATTGTTAGGATGGTCAGTGTTGTTGATAATTTAAATTAACTCTTAATTTGGTTGAGGGTATTGATGTGAATAATCTGTTTATATCAAACTATATTAATTTTGAATTGAACGAAATTTCTACTGTTTTTAGCTTCGTGACGAGATCTATTGTGTTTTTTATTGCATATTTTGACTTAAAATTAGTAAATTTCGGGAAGAATTCATTTATGAATTTACATAATTTATATGCAGGAGCATATATGTATGAAACAAAAGGTCTCATGGGTTCATCTTTCTTGTGAAGTTTTGGTATTCCATACAAAGAAGGAGCTTTAGGATTTACTGTTATAAACTTAAATCTTTCATTAGGTCGAATAATATTATTAATTGATTTAAGCATACTTTTTTTACTATAGTTGGAACTTCTTTGTTGGATCTGTTTTTATTGTTTTAAAATTTTCTGAATTTAAAACTGTTTCAATTTTCTCCATATATTGTTGTTTCTTTAAAATTGCTATTGTGTTACCTTTATCTGCTTTAGTTATTATTAAGTTATTATTTTTGTAATATATATTTAAATTTGCCACATTTTATTCTACGCTAATTATATGTAATAAATGAGCGTGCGTGAAATGTAATTAATTGCGCACGCCCCAAAAACCGAAAATGAGAGTAATGTAACAATAGCGATCGGGCTAAGAAGAGAACCGCGTGGAATATACAAATTATAAGCGTTTTATCATATGGTATTTTGTGTATGGTGTGGGGTTTAATAAAGTGTGTTGGGGTTAACAGCAAGAGTGTCATTTCCCACAAAAAAAAACCTTCAGAGAATACACTACAATTTTTCAATTTATTTCTAATATAAATAGAAAACAGTATTCATTCACTTGGTCACAGTTATTTAAATATATTAAATAAAAATGATTTGAAAATAATTAATAAATTATTTTCACATTTATCTCTGTGACTATAGACTTACCTACGTAAGTACGTTAAACAAATGCACATTAAAACAACTACTTCCCGGGCAAATACCCACGCCGGACATTGAATTACATAATGTACACCTGCTGCTGCATATCAAATATTGAATAATGCAACAAAATTTTTGATCCGAGAAAAATTTTATGTAAAAACAACAAAAGGAACGTTACATAATATAAGGCCATCTGCAGACACGTGTTTCGGGATCTATCCCTCGTCAGTACAGCTATGCCTTACATAATTTAAAGATGTTAAAATAAATCAATTAAATTAATTCAAATACAATCAGCATAATTAAATCAGTTATATTAAATCAAATTAAACTAAATCAATTTAAATTAAATTAAACCAAATTAATTCAATTTAAATCAAAACCGAATAAAATTAAACGAAAAGAATTGAATCAAATTAATTAAAAAGAGCGACTCTCACCTGCCGCGCGCTGAGATAGTAATGACCGGCGAAGGAGGACGTGCGCTCGTGTATTGTTGTTATCGCAAATTCACAAACATTGTACATTATGTAATTCAATGTCCGGCGTGGGTATTTGCCCGGGAAGTAGTTGTTTTAATGTGCATTTGTTTAACGTACTTACGTAGGTAAGTCTATAGTCACAGAGATAAATGTGAAAATAATTTATTAATTATTTTCAAATCATTTTTATTTAATATATTATTTCTAATATTTTTTTTAAGTTGCAGATTCCAATATTGACTTTTTTGTTTTATTAATTCTTTTGTTTTCAAAATTATTTATGAATTTTGATACTTTTAACTTTGTTAAAGTTTTGTCATCCTGTGGTGAAATTTTATTACTGATAATTTCTGCCTGAATATCCGTGTCTTCAATAGTGTCTTTTGATACTATAAGTAGGTTATATTTTAATCCCTTTTCTAAGAGTACAGTTTCCTCGTTGTTGAATTGAAAATCTGTTGAGTTAATTATTCTGGGATAAAATTTATTCTTATTCTCACCAGTCTCTTTTCGAATCTTCTGCTGTGTTGTTTTATTCTGATTCCTCAGGTACTCTAGCTTCCTCTCTTGATTGTGGTATTGTTCTGTTCCTATGGTCCATCTTCTCGTAACTTTCAGTCAATACTTTCGAATTCAATGTATTATGTCATTGAATTCGAAAGTATTGACTCAAAGTTACGAGACGGGTGTGTACGAGTTTAAGGTAATGTGAATTGTTGTCCCTTATCTTATACCATTTCTTTATCTGTAGTAAATTTTGCTCGTACTTCTTATGATTTGTGGTAAAGCGGGGTAAACCAATTGTAAATAATATGGATGAGATTTGGAACTATCCTATAACGTCTGCACTTATTACCTGATTTTATGATAGCATGAATTTGTATATATATTTAGTTGTTAAAATTTTTTGTAAATTCCTCCCTGAAGATGACCAATGGTCGAAACTAGTTGGAGAAAATATAAATAAGTGAAACAAACCAAGTGTTTTAATTTCAATTAAATTATCCTGAATTAATTCAAAAATGTTTCACCACTGGTTAAGTGAGATATTAATTAAACATAGAGTTTTCTTCTGTACTTCGATATCAGAACTGCTTCACTGCACTTAAAAACTCTTGAATTAATTTCTCACTTAACACTTGGTGAAACATGTTTAAACAATTAGGTAAAATTAAACACGGGGTTTGTTTCACAATAAATTTAAAATAAATAATATTTTATTCTGACAACGCTTTTATCAATAGATTAATTAACATTCCAATGAATCCTTCTGATTATGCAGAAGAATTACATACCATAAAAATAATTGCTACAAATAATGGATAAAGCGATGAAATTATAGACAACATCATAAAAAGAAAAAAACAACTACTTAAATATTTTGTATCCACACACTTCCGAAAATAGAGTATGGTACAAAATTAACCATGTTAAAGATTTGTCGCCCAAATTATTAGCTGTTTTAAAGGTGTGAAATTTAATATTATCTGCACTATCCCCACCAATTTAGGCAAACTTTTATTAAAATTCTAAATCAAAAATAGAAAAAAGCAAAAAATATGGTATGAAATAAATATGAATAAATTATTAAAAATCAACCAATAAAACACAGATTAGATTGAATAACTTTAAATTCTCGACTAGTTTCGGGTTGTCAGCCCATTTTCAAGATATTTTTTTTTTATATATTAAAAAATATGGTGTTTATGAAATATGTTGTGGAGAGTGTGATGCAATTTACATAAGCCAAACAGGCAGAACTTTTGAAGCACACCTAAAAGAACACAACATATCCATAATTGAAAACAAAAACACCACAGGTTTAGCTAAACATTGCATTTCAGAAAACCATTTCTTTGACCCTAATAAATTTGAAATATTAAAATCAGGCAATAAAGGATTCACGTTAAATCTCCGCTAGGGTTTGGAAATTCAGAAAGCAAAAAACATCGTAAATGATAATGATGATATCTGGACTTCCCCGATATTAATAATAAATATTAATAATAAATAAGTAAATAAATGATAATGAAGTTATCTGGACTTCCCCGATATTAGCATCCCTTCTTACCTGATTTAACCCGATTTCTGTATATATACAGAGAGGTCTTTTTAACAGTATATATTCCCCTATGTTTTTTTGCAGGTAAATATAGGGGAAATGTTTACTGATAAATAAACCTCACTGTATATAAATATATTGTTGTCAGCTTTCATTTGTACTATTCTTTGAAAATGATATAAAAATCAAAACTACTCAGAATAAAATATTATTTATTTTAAATTTATTATGAAACAAACCACTTGTTTAATTTTACCTACTTGTTTAAACATGTTTCACCAAGTGTTAAGAGAGAAATTAATTCAAGAGTTAACATTTTACGTATTTAATAATCCCTTCAGTACTTCAATAATTGAATACTTTCAACATCTATTTATCCTTACAATGAAATTAAACAAGGAAAATTTTTTCTGGCAATGATCAATAAAATTCGATCAATCCCTTTTTTTAAAAAAAACTTACAGTGTAAGTAATTTTTTGCAGTTGGAAAAAAGGGATTGATCGAATTTTATTGATCATTGCCAGAAAAAATTTTCCTTGTTTAATTTCATTGTAATTTAAATAACTGCAAATGTGTGAATCATCTTTGTTTCATTTTATTTAATCTATTTATCCATCAAAAATGATAACTTTATATTGGCATTTGATTATGGGACACCTTGTATATAAAATTTTTTTTATGAAAAATATGCAGACGTAAAAATACTAATTAACCTGTCCGGGCATTTTTTTTCTATAAAATAATCGCCAATAAATTATGAATGAATTTGTTCTTTTAAGATAATTACATATATTTTTAGACACGTTAACAATAGAATTATTTTTTTTTTCAGTCGTCATTTTTTTTCTATAAAATTAAATCATGTTTCATCAATTGATTAGTGAGAACCAGATTAAAGATGTTTTAATTTTTCTCAAAATCTTAAAAAAAAACACAGCTTATAAAAAATGCAACCCTCTTAAATAATACTCATTGATTACTTAAAAAGAAAATCTACACACGTAAGCGAAGCTAGCGAGGAGAGAGAAAAGCGAAAAAGAAAAAAAGAAATAAAAAAAACGACCTAAGTAAAGCAAACAGTACTTAAGTAGGGTTGGCGCAGTTGTAGATATTTTCGAATCGTCTAAAGTATCGAATGACAGGCGGTGGATGTCAGGATTGTCAGGGACCATAAACCATTGCTCGAGCCATATATCCTCACTAATTACAAGCAGAATTACAAGAGGACGACTCGAGGAGCAACACTCTGACTGGATAAATAACATCCCCTGACCTTGAACTGTTGCCAACACACACACACAGGCGGACACTCTCGCACAATCCAACACACATTCACAATTATCTCATTTTGTTTTTGCGGCGGCTGTCACATTAAAGAACGCACTTAATGCTCGCTATTTCTTCTGATCCTAAAACTAAAATTAATTGGATCGACATTTTTTGTTTTGTTTTGTTTCTTAGATTTTATAATTTACTTAGATTAATCGATTGGATGCTACTAATTGTGATCCTAATAAGTATTAATTCATTAATTAAATTGATAATCATTTTAATTGAAGAAGAGTGTACACACTGAAATATAATTTAAATTAATAATAATAATAATCTTTATTGTCCAACAGATATACCATAAAAGGACAAATATCAGAAAAAATATACAAATCAATTAATTAATAATTAAAAATGGTTCAATAACTACTGTAAGTATAATATAAAAATAAGAACTAAAATGAATTATAAAAATTAAATTTCATACAATATTAATTAAGTATAAGTGGCAAAGAAACATCTCCGATAGTAAAATTAAATAAAATGAAACAAAGATGATTCACACGTTTGCAGTTATTTAAATTACAATGAAATTATTTAATGAAAGGAAACAACAAATAATAGTTACAAGGCTATCTGTAGACACGTGTTTCGGGATTTCATCTCTCATCAGTACAGCTCTACGCTGCAAGCTCTTAGTTGTTAAACAATTTTTAATTATTTTTTTAACCGTTGCAATTCGCCGTAATGCTGCTATGCAACAACAAATATCTATTGTGTGATCCAATGTCCGGCGGGGTAAATGCTCGGGAAGTAGTTGTTTCAATAGATGTTTGTAAAACTTGCAGTGTAAGTAATTTTTTGCAGTTGGAAAAAGGGATTGATCGAATTTTATTGATCATTGTCAGAAATTTTCCTTGTTTAATTTCATTGTAATCTCCGATAGTATTTGAACTTCTTTTCCACTTATATTTAATTAATTTAAATTAAATCTCAATGCTAAACACTGGAATTTCTTCAATTTCATAAAAAATAATTCGATTTTAATTTCAGAAAGATGAATATTGCTTCAGATACAGTTACTAGCGGGTATTCTTGAACCCAATTAATTATTAATCAAAATTAAAACCACATAGGATAATAATTGATTAATTTATTTGTTAATTAGTATATTACTGATCACTGAGGCTTCTACTTCGTTATACATTGTGTAAGATTATAATAAAACACTTTTTTTAACTTTGTTTGTATAACAGAATTATATATTTAGCGACTATAGTTTCAACAATTTACACTTGTCATTATCAAACTAAAAGTAAATTCAAACCGTACAGTTTTTCTTTATATAAGGCGCATTCCATCATAGTGGAGGGACTAAGGGAAGGGGGTTAGTTGTGGCGGTAGTTGTTTTTGTAGTGCGGGGGGTTACAGCTTTATTTTATTATAATGTTAATTGGTATTCTTAGATATTAATAATAGGAAAAGGATTTATTCACTTGGTCACACTTATTTAAATAATTAATTAATTATTTTCAAATTATTTTATTTAATTTATTCTTAGTTATTGTTTATTTGTATATAATAGCTTATTTATCTACTACTCATAGTAAAACTTGTTATAATTTTGTAAAATGGTGAATTTTCCGTAAATAAATATTATTATTAATGTGAAGAACACGTTTGTAGTACTCTTTGTTGTTTTTAAGGTCTATTCTAGGTGTGTGATTTCAGTGAAGTGATTATCCAAGTTTAACAGAAAGAGTGTTATTTCGAAATTGAAATTATATAAATTTTATTTATAATTAAAATAATTATGACTTTAGATGTTGAAATTGTCATTTGTTTCTAACCTGAAATCTAGAATTAATTATCTGCATTGTCGTAACGATTGTAGCAGTGTCTGTACAATAATTTTTGTGAAACTAAAGAGTCTGTTGTTTTATTTACAAATAGTGTATTCTGGAGTTTCATCAAGTAAAAGCCTCAACTATCGATTATTAAAAAAAAAAGATTTATTTTATTTACTGTATCAATTTCCAATTTTACAAAATTATAAATATATGAAAAATGTGTCGCACACATCGTATATTCCTCTTTTTATTATTATTAGCGTAATTGGTGTCCCATTGTAAAATACCCGCAGCAGTTTTAAATTATTTCTGGAATAATTCACGAAGCTAAATACCAAAACGAGGGCCGTCCGTCCGGATGCCCAATATTCCGTGCGCGCCGCAATTAAATTCCATCGATTCGCTATTAAAATTAATCAAAACAATCCACCCTCGCCGGACGGATGACGAATCGAGGGCGGTTTCGGTATGGAACGTTCGTTTTGTAATTGTTGTAGTTTTAAATTGAAATCATTACTCCTGACAGGATTCAATTGTGGAATTTATTAAAGCTGAGTTTAATAACAGTAACATAAGCATGTGGTCATAATAATAAAAATACTGTATATTTTAGGTGCTAATTAAATAAACTTATATAAAGTTAATGCTTGTTGCGCTATACTCTTGATGGAAACAAATATTACTATTAGATGAAGAATTACACTTGTTTTGTTCCATAATGTTTTTATTTTCAGTTTCCTGACACGTGTTTCGGTCTTCGAAGACCATTATCAAAGTTAACTTTGATAATGGTTTGAACAAAACAAGTGTAATTCTTCATCTAATAGTAAACTTATATAAATTTGCTGCGCTGTTTTATGGTAACAAATTAAAATAATCTCTAATTAGTCGCCATTAGCAGACTATGTATATTATAGTCTGCTATAATTTAATAAAAATAATTATTTAATTAAATTTATTTATTTATTCATTTAATCGGCTGACAAATGTCCAAAGCGTCTCTCGAGCGCCTTTGTCGCGGTTATTCCACGCGCAATCTCTATCCACATATCAATATAAATTGAAATTTCTTTTAAATTATATTTATACCTATGAAATTTATGAAATTTCAATGTACAAGATTGAGATATGATTTACA
The DNA here is from genome assembly GCA_963082785.1 of Philonthus spinipes. Taxonomy (NCBI): domain Eukaryota; kingdom Metazoa; phylum Arthropoda; class Insecta; order Coleoptera; family Staphylinidae; genus Philonthus; species Philonthus spinipes. Next base: position 9,097,445 of record OY720316.1, read on the forward strand.
TTAATTAAAAATTAATGGAAAAGAAACATCTCTGATGGGATTTGAACCCATGTCCTTCGATTTCTAACCAAGTGCGTTACCAACTATAACTACACATTGAGGGACATTGGTTCAAATCCCATCAGATAGGTTTCTTTTCCACTTATATTTAATTGATGTAAATTATATCTGAATCTTGTACATTGCAATTTCTTGAATTTCGTAAAAATAATAATATTTTATTTACAGGAGACATAACATTAATATTAAATAATACAAAATATCATGAAATGTCGTTGAGTGTGGATATACAACAATCAAGCATTATGTAATAATATTATAAAAAATAAATATATAAAAGCAATATACAGGGTGTCCCCGAATGGTCTGTATAACGCTCTACCACATATTTTTTGAAACAAAATAAGATGATTCAACTAAACTTATCTCTATCCAAAAGTGGTTCCTAAGCCATCTACGAGGCCTCAAAGATATTATTTTTTTTTTAATTATTTTTCAAATATTTTTATTTTGGACCTAGGTAAGAAAACCTAATTTGGCACATTTAATTACATTAATACCATGCACTTTTTGCGATATGTTTCTTTATCCTACGTTTAAAGTAAGTGGTCAAACTAGGACCATCGACTTCTTAAGATACCTAAATCTTTTTATTCAACAGGTAAAATCATAAGGAATATTTTTTTTTTTGCAAGATCATTCAATTTTACGTATTTTTTGTCTCTTATAAAATTTTGCTATTTTCACCACACAAAAAAATATTTTTATTTGTCAAAAAAAAAGTAATAAAGTTATGAACAATATTTTGCTTCTCAAAACAATTAACAAAGTAGAAATAAAGATAGGTACCTAACAATAAACACAAATTTATTAGTTTCACAACAAATGTTCAAACTGATTGCCATTTTCAGCAATACAACAATTTCTTTAGAATTTTATTTATTTGTTGTTTTGACAATTTTTTTTTTGTGGGGAAAATAGCAAAATTTTATAAGAGACAAAAAATACGTAAAATTGAATGATCTTGTGCCAAATTAGGTTTTCTTACCTAGGTCCAAAATAAAAATATTTGAAAAATAATTAAAAAAAAAATAATATCTTTGAGGCCTCGTAGATGGCTTAGGAACCACTTTTGGATAGAGATAAGTTTAGTTAAATCGTCTTATTTTGTTTCAGAGAATATGTGGTAGAGCGTTCTACAGACCATTCGGGGACACCCTGTATATCTAATAGATATTAATAAGACTATATTGATCTTTAGCGTATGATAAATAGATTGCAAAGAATTACCAAATAATTGAAACCTGTGAAACTTATTGAAATAATTAGCGCACTCACAAATTAAGCATCTCATCTCATAACTGTATCACAAGCATAATGAATACAATTATTCTTGTGATACAGTTATGAGATGAGATGCTTAATTTGTGAGTGCGTTTCCCAAATTCTCCATATTATAAACATTATATTATTATATTAAAAAACTTAAATTTAAATATTTATGGACTCGAAATGGAAACATATATGCTAAAAAAATAGACACAAGTAACAAAATCAAAATAAATACATATTCTGGCTTAGAAAAACTAAACTAATACGCTAAAATTAAACCAAAATCAAAAAACAACATAAATTATAAAAATAACAAATGAATGACATATATTTACATTATGTAAGAAGCGTGCAAAACAAATTCGAAGAAATAGAAACGATAACATTAACATATAAAAACTCTAGAATAATTGTTTTAACAGAAACGTGACTCAAATCTCATAATGAACATCTTTATTAATTATCCAACTACAAAGCCGAGTAAAACTTTAGAAATGCAAGGGAAGGCGGTGTTCTACTCTTTGTTCTTTATACGTAACGATACATTTAATATCGTTACGTATAAAGAACAAAAACTTTTCCATAATTTAACCATTAAAAAATACAAATAATAACAATACAAACAGAAAAAGATCTAATTATAACATTGATATACAATCCCCCGCAAATTAACACAAAACAATTACATATATATATATATATATATATTTCTACACATATGGGTGTAGGATTTTGTTATATTTTTCTTCTTTTTCTTATTTCTTTATGAACTTTTTCCAGGTCTTTCTGTCTTTTGCCATTCCTGCAGCTTCTTATCTGATGATGCCTCTCTTTCCTAGTATCTCGTTTATTACTCCTTCCGATGTTTTTCTTGGTCGTTCTCTTTTCTTTTTCCCTTGTGTTTCTGCTTCACATACCTCTCTGGTTTGCATACTTTTTTTGTTTTTCAAATGTCACAGAGCTAAATGTGGAAATAATTTATTAATTATTTTCAAATCATTTTTATTTAATATATTTGCATACTTTTGTCAATTCTCTGTATATGCCCCCACCATCCTAATTACCTTTCTTCTATATATTCCTCGATGCTATTTACTTGTAGGTCTTCTCTGATTCTTTCACTTTTGATCTTGTCCATTAATGTGACGCCGTAGTTCTTCTTAGGTATCTCATTTCTACTGCTCTTATTCTGCTTTTTTGTCTTTCATTCAGTATCAACGTTTCACTTCCGAAAGATAGCACTGGTCTGTATACAGATTTGTACACTTTTATCTTTGTGCTCTGCTTAATTTCTTTTTTCCTTCTAATGTACTTGCTTAGGGTGTAGTACAGTCTGTTCGTGTTGTTTATTCTATGGTTTATGTCCGCCCCATGCTCTCCTGAGTCTTGTATAATCACTCCTAAGTATTTATATTGTTTCACTTGTTCTATTTCTATATTCTCTATTTTTATTCTCATTTTGATTTCTTCTCCTGCTATTGCCATCACTTTCGTTTTGTTGGTATTCATTTTCATGCCAAATTTGTTTAGAACTTTATCCCATATTATTAGTTTTTTTCTTGTAGGTCTTCCTGCGTATTGGCTATTATTACAATGTCATCTGTAAATGCACATTGTTGTATTTGTACTCTTTTCTTATTTCGGTTTCCGACGATTGTGAGCCTTGTTTCATTGTTTACTTCTTTAATTATTTGATCCATGTATTTTATAAATAGTAGTGGCTTAGGCTTCTTCCTTGTCTCACTCCTTGTTTAGTTGTAAACTCTTCTGATTTTTTTTTTATTTTTTGCTATCATGACATTTCTTGTTTCTTTATATATACTTTAATTTTTTTGCTGACTTCTAGTTTTCTTAGGTCTTCCCAGATTTTTTTTCTAGACACTTTGTCGGACGCTTTTTCCATATCCATATATGCTATGAATATTACCTTTTGCATTTCCAATGTTCTATTAATTATTGGCTTCAGTGTGAATATCTAGTCTTCTTGGTCTTAATCCGTTTTGTGATTTAGTTATTTTCTTTTCTACTGTTTGTCTCATCCTTTTTTCAATTATTTTCTCGTATATTTTTGTAGTGGTTCTAATTAATGAAATTCCTCTATAATTGTTGCATTCTGTCTTGTTTCCAGCTTAGTAAATGGGCAATATCATTCCTATTTCCCACTCTTATGGTATTATTGTCCTTTCCAGTTATTCCCATATTCTTGATCTTTAGAGCTATTATTTTGTCAATTCCTGGCGCTTTCCCAGGAAGGACTAAAAAATGGGAAAGCGCCAGGAATTAACAAAATAGCAGCTCTAATGATCAAGAATATGGGAATAACTGAAAAGCTACTAAAATTACTCAACAATGTGTGGAAGGAAGAGAAAATACCAAAAGAGTGGGAAATAGGAATGATAGTGATTGTTTCTTCTACCTCTTCTTGTTATGTCATCTTCTGGAGTATCTATCTCTTCTATTTTAGTGTCGTCTTCTTCTCGGTTTGGTTTATAATCTTGATTCAGTAGTTCTTGGAAATGAGTTTTCCATCTTTCCATTGTTTCTTCCCCTGTCTTCAATAGACTTCCTGTTCAATCTTTTATTCTTATGTATTCATCTTTTTTGTCGTTTCTCAGGTTCTTACGTGTCTTGTAGAATATTTTCTGGTTGTCTTTTGCATTTTCTTCCATCTTGTTTCCAAATTCTTCCCATGTCCTTTGCTTTCCAATCAGTATCATTTTATTTGTTCTAGTTCTCTCTTTCTTGTAGTCATCGCAGCTGCTCTGTGTTCTCATGCTTAGGTACTTCTGCCAAGCTTCTTTTTAAATTTTGATTTGCTCTTTTATTACGATCGTCCACCAAGATTGTTTCTTGTACTTGCTTTGTTTGTTTGTCCCACATACTCGTTTTGCTGCCTCTATTATTATTGCCTTTAATGATTCTCATTCTTCGTCTATACTTTACTTTTCTGCTTCTGGTAATTTGTTTATTGCTTCGTTTTTTACTACTTCATATATCCGAGCTGTTTCTTCATCTTTTAGTTTGTATGCTCTTATTACTTCCTCATATTCTTTTACTTCGCCTTTCTCTTCATTTTCTTTTGGTTTTTCTTGGTCTATATCTTCTATTAGTAGATAGTGGTCACTTCCTATTTCATATCCCTTTCTAACTCTTATATCTTTAACCTTTCTTCTGTTTATCCTTTCTGTTTTTATGTAATCTATGATTGACCCTTCTGTTCTACTGTGTTCTACTGTGTATTTATAATAATAATAATAATAATCTTTATTGCCCAACAGGAAATACATATTTTCCTAATTACAAGACAAAATAAAAAATAAAAAAAAGTTAAGTTTATGAATTTTATTATGTTGGAAAAACGTATTTGTTATTATTAGATCTTGTTCTATGCAGTATTCAATCAATCTTTTTCCATTATCATTCCTGTGGTCTTCGCCATATCTACCCAGAACTGCACTATATTTCCCATCTCTTTTCCCTACCCGGCCATTGAAATCACCCATTATTTATATTTCACCTTTCGCTTTATCTGTTTCTTCGGCAAGTTGTTTCCAGAATTCATCTTTGTTGTTTGCTTTAGTGTCATCACCGTTAGGTCCATACACTCCTATTAATGTTCTCAAAACAATTACAAATAATTTTTAAAAAATTAAATATTTTATAAAAACATACACAAATAATAATGGGAGATATTTTAATATAATTAATGGTTTTAATATTTAGACATTGGTAGTTCTTATTGTATGAAATAAATATGAATATAATATTAAATATCAAAAAATAAAACACAGATTAGATTGAATAACTTTAAATTCTCTTGAAAATGGGCTAATCACCCGAAACTAGTCGAGAATTTAAAGTTTTTCAATCTAATCTGTGTTTTATTCGTTGATTTTTAATATTATATTCATATTTATTTCAAATAATAGAAGATATTCATATCAATATACTAGAGAATAACAAGACAACAAATGAATATAAACAATTTTTAACAGAAAATAAGTTTGAAATATTAAATTAAATATGGGAACAAACATATACTAGAATTAACACTAACGATAAACACTCCATACTAGATCATGTTATATTCAATAACGAAAAAATTATAACAAATATTAGAATAGAAAACCCCAGTATCTCTGATCACTGTGCAGTAATAACGAAACTAAAACATACAAATACCACACTAAACTATACACAAATATCACAAGATATAAAAAATGACATAAATGCGATAAAAGACTTTTAAAACCTTTCGAAAATCCTACTAACTATGATAAACTAAAATAAAAGCACTCAAACTATAAAAAGAAGAATCGACAATCCATGGATAAACAAGAACATAATAGATCAAAATAAACGTAGAAATAAACTACAAGAGAAATACATTCAGTACCCAATAAATGAAAAAATTAAAACTGAATATTACAAACAAAAGAAAAAGACACAATAAAAACTACAAAAATGAAATACAACCAAAATATATTTGAAAATATTCAAAATAATACAAAAGAACAATGGAAACAAATAAATATACAAACTAGAGATGGCACAAAAAAAATGCAATCACAAAAAAAAATCAAAAAAGTCTGTGTAATCGTCTTTTTTGATTTTTTGATATTTGTTGTTGCAGTACTATGGCGAATTGCAACGGTTTGAATCGAAATTATTTAATGAAAGGAAACAACAAATAATAGTTACAAGGCTATCTGTAGACACGTGTTTCGGGATTTCATCCCTCATCAATACAGCTCTACCCTGTAAGCTCTTAGTTGTTAAACAATTTTTAATTACTTTTTAACCGTTGCAATTCGCAGTAATGCTATGCAACAAAAAATATCTATTGTGTAATCCAATGTGCGTCGGGGTAAATGCTCGGGAAGTAGTTGTTTCAATAGATTTATTTATTTATGTTTGTAAAACTTACAGTGTAAGTAATTTTTTGCAGTTGGAAAAAGGGGTTGATCGAATTGTATTGATATTTGCCTGAAATTTTCCTTAACTAATTTCATTGTAAATGTATTTGTGACTTTCATACAGTATGCGTTATATTTTCAGCTTTTGAAGAAATTACCATAAAGTTACCAAAAATGAAATAATATTATACATATTAATTCATTATTACGTGATATAAATGTTATTTTCAAATTTATTTAAAACAATTCTTCATTGTTTCAAAATACTTCACTTAGTAATGAATGAGAAAATTCCCCCCAATCAATATTAAATCATGCCATTAATAGAAAAACCTTTTACGACCGTCATATCATGTCACATCACCATTTTTACGACAATTACTATTTTTACACATCAGATATTACAGCGAATGATATCGAATGGTTTATTTCTATCCACGCGGAAGCCGAGTTGGAAATGGAAGTCGGGTTAATCCAGCGCCCACCCCTCACACCCCCGTCCGTTTCATCATAATTAAACACTTTCAGGAGCGCGATGGACTCGATAAGGAAATTAGATCCCATTAGTGCCATTATTTTATGGTCTTTACTGGTTTTCGTGCAACGCCGAATAGAATAAATAATGCAGAGTACCGTGCACATGTGTCGCTATTTTCATATGGTACAATTTATGCTTTGTACAAACACGTTATAACTGCCGACACGCATCGATATATATATAATCGTGCGCACTAATCTAAACTAATTTATTAAGCCCTCCTCCCCCTACACCCACCTCCTCTTCCGGTACACATTTACTCACATATTAATATATATATATATATATAACAATCTTTATTAACAATTAAGTTTACAAAAAGGTAACAAACATTGAATATGTATATCACACAAAAATTAATTAATTGTTAAATGGCTATCGACCAGAGGTCTTTCTGCCACATATTAATATTTATACTCAATAAAAAAATAAAGAATTTCAATGATGAGTTTTAAAGTCAGTTTTGTATTGATAAATAAAGCACTTTATTTGATTTACCAAATGTAAATTTCGCACACAAAATGAGCTTTATCAATGGATTAATACTAAATATAAAACAGAAATATAACATATAAATGACAAGGGTTTTTTTATGGGAATGCTATGGCACAGGGATTCAACATCAAAGGAAATTAATCTTTCATTATCTTTGATATTTATGTTTTTTAATCTGTCGGCAAGTTCTTGTGATTTTTAACGGCCATTTTATTTTCTAATTGTAACGATTGAAAATGGGTAAGTAACCATTTTAATTTAAATTGAATTAATTTAATTTGAATCAACTTAGTTTAATTTGATTTAATTTAATTGATTTAATTTGATTGAGTATAGTTGAATTAATTTAATTGATTTATTTTAACATATTTAAGTTATATAAGGCTGTACTGACGAGAAATAGATCCCGAAACACGTGTCTGCAGATGGCCTTATATCAAGTAACGTTCCTTTTGTTTGTTTTTGCATTAAATTTTTCTCGGATCAAAATTTGTTGCATTATGTAATATTTTAGCAGGTGTACATTATGTAATACAATGTCCGGCGGGGTATTTTCCCGGGAAGTAGATGTTTTAATGTGCATTTGTTTAACGTACTTACGTAACGTAAGTCAAAAGTCACAGAGCTAAATTTATTAATTATTTTCAAATAATTTTTATTTAATTTATTTAAGGTTGCGGTTTAGTAGAAAGAGATAGCTATATATTAAAATGGATATAATTGTTCGAAACAAGAGCCATTCTTTTGGATTTAATAATATGAATAGGTATTTACATTTTTTATCTACTAAGTATAAAGTATCAGTCTGAATAAAAAATAAATCGTTAATTTTCGTGTATTAAGTCAACTTACTAGTTCAAGTTAGAAAAGAAAATTGTAAGATATAATGATATTAATAGGTCATGTCAGGTAAGTTATTTGAATGCAGAATTTTGTGAAATCCTTTAAATTTTCATTGCACAAGTTTTTATTAGCAAAAATTTAATTTGAAATTTGCTATAAATTTAATCAATTTTCAATGTTTTTCATAATTGTTTTTCACACAAACTAAACACTAAAATAATTTTTAATTAATCTGATGAACTTCCTGCTTATTTTAAGAATACTTTAATGTATATTACAATATTGTTCATTGATCACAACAGCAATCTAACTCGAATTACTGATTGCCAATATTTATATAGCTATCTCTTTCATCTAAACCGCATCCTGAAATAATTGTGAGTAAATAATATTTTCTATTTATTTTAATCATTTTGCTATTTTGTATGTTGAGGAATTATTTAAGACTATACGCCTAAATTTGTTATCTTTTTTATACGTTTTGATGAGAAAATATAGCTGTGGCATTCCGGAATTTTTCTGTTTTAATTTTCAACTGACCTTTTTATCAATTAAACATGCTGATGTTTTGAAAATTTCGTTAATTTTCCTAATGTATATTTTAATCAAGTTCTTCTTTTGAGTGTTGCATGGACCTTCATCTAATAATTTCTGAATTATAAATATTCACATAATTTATTTTTTATGTATAATCACTTCAGTGGACGAAACAATGATTCACGTCCGTCTATCTTGTTGACCCAAATTGTTGACGATGCCACACGAATTAGACCAAAGATGGCGCTTGCGTCGTTATTCATTTATTATGATTAATCACTATACTGTTGACTTTGTCAGATTTTAGATAGTAACTCTCTTTCTCTTTTAACTTTTTCACTATATTGTGCGCACTGTTTACGTCCTTTTGGATGAAACAATGATTAACGTTCGTCTATTTTGTAAACCCAAATAGTTGACGATGTCACATGAATTAGACCAAAGATGGCGCTTGCGACGTCGTTCATTTATTATGATTAATCACTATACTGTTGACTTTTTCCGATTTTATATAGTAACACTCTTTCTTTTTTGAAAGAGAATCCGATGAACGGAATTCTGCTGCTTGATCAGCTGAGAATTGGGATGATGCCATGTCGATGTCGTTGATAATATCCTCTATGGGAAACATTGTAGGTGCAATCCTAAGCGCAATGTATCGAATGAACGTTAATATAACTGATTAAATGTATTAGATTTAATTTAAATTAACATTTTTAAATTGTGTACGGCAGAGCTGGCGAGGAGTGGATCCTGAAACACGTGACGGCAGATGATCTTATATTAAGTAACGTACTTTTTATTATTTTCCTTGAATTTTTCTCGTATCTAAAAAAAATTGTTTGATGTAATATTTTATTGATGTGCAGCATTAGGTGAACTTTATGTAATTCAATGTCTGGCGGAGTATTTGCACGAGGAGTAGTTGTTTTAATGTGCATGTGTCTAAAGTACTTACGTAACGTCAGTCAAAATGTCACAGAGCTAAATGAAGAAATAATTTATTAATTATTTTGAAATAATTTTCATTTATTTTATTTAAATAATTGCGATCAAGTGAATAAATACTTTTTTCTATTTAAAACTAAAACCCAGGCAGAAAGACCGATGGTCGATAGCCATAGGGTTTTATATATAGAAAATCTAATCTAAATTTATTTCTGAGAGATACATTAAATTACATTACAATATTTACATTACAATCATAAATTTAATGTATTTAATGTATCTCTCAGAAATAAATTTAGATTATATTTTCTATATATAAAACCCTACACCTGAAATATATATATTTAAATTATTCTAATTACTGATATATTGTAAATTTTAAGTCTCTGTTAATAAAGTTATTGTCTCTCTCTACGATTAAATAAATAAAAATTAAATTAATAATATTAAAATTAATTTAAAACTATTTTTTATTATTGTAAATAATCAAAACAAATAATAATCAAATTAAATTAGTTTGAGTGATCGATTCGGATCGAGTCGCGTTACGGCGACATTAAACTTCCACACAAATCATAATTACAAATTGACTTTTAACACGACACGGGATAATTCCTTACGGAATAAAGTAAATAATATGTCGTTGTAACTGGTAATTTGGCTATAAGGTATATTATTGTAGCTGTCTACATGTTAAAGCAATTACATAAAAAATACGATTCGGCACGAGAAGTCGGCCGTTGTCATGCCACGGGGGAATAAGAAATAAGGAATATGGGGTGGAATGTCTTAAATTGATGAAAATTTCCAGAGAGGTGATGTACCAAAAAATGCGAAAGCGATAAATTACGGAAAAATACGTACAAACCGCCGCTTATCACGCTCACCGCCCAAAAATTTATTTCGAACACGATAAGCGAACGTATATACCGTTTTCTTTATAATGTTTTTCTTTTTTTTTTACTTCATTTCATTCGTTTATTTTTACACACTTGTTACCTGTTAACGAGAAGCAAATAAATGATAAATATAAAATCTGTGGTTATAACAATAATAGCCATCACTAGCTATCCATACGCTAGATGAATGTTGGCTGAACATTTCATTTAATAATTCAATATTCTCATTAATATTACAAATTAATAATAAAAGCAACACATGACATTGAAAGTGGAGAAATTCAGGTTAACAATATAATGTATTAATCATAATTAATTAAAGACGACGCAAGCGCCACCTTTTGCCTAATTTCAAGTGGCATCGTCAACGATTTGGGTCTACAAGGTAGACGACCGAGAATCATTGTTTCGTCCACTAAAGGAAGGCGAACTTATCCTGTTTATAAAAATATATAATATAATGTATGTTTTTAAGGCTGCGATCCCCAATACGTTCCTGTTTTAAGTTATTAACAATGTTATGCTGTTATAAAAAAATATACATTAAATACAGGCAGATAGCTTATTTACTGATGAACGACATCAGATAACTTTTATTTTTTTAAACCAAAAAAAGTGAAAAAATATTTTTTCAAAAATTAATTTAATTTAAAAAAGTAAATCTAATCTATATTAAACACATTCAACTGCATGTGGAAAGTCTTCGTCTTAAATATCCATATTAAATACATTCATAATATATTATCTGTAAACTTGTTAATCTTATTAAATAGTCAATGAGAACAAATTTGGTTCGATTTTTATTGTGGAATAGTATCTAGTAGTTCAAATATTTGCCGCTAGGTTGAAAAATCAAAGTTGGAATAAAATAAATACACACATTTTGTAAAAACTCTGTCGTTAATCGTAATATTAGGCGTAAAATCGCAGCCTTAATAATGGTGGCAATAAATTAAATTGATTGATTGAGTTACGTGAAGATCAAACTAATTCGACGAATAAAGCACTAATAACCTTTCTTCACACTTTTATTTGGATTACCAAATGTACATTTCGGTCACAAAGGATTAACATTGATTACTAAATTCACTCGATTTTGCCCAACACTATATTTTTTTTAATATTTATTGGACACTTGTGAAATTTATATTTAACATATAATTTATTGGTTGGTTGGGCAAATAAAATAGTTATTATTCAATAATAACTATTTTAACAAATTATATGTTAAATATAAATTTCACAAGTGTCCAATAAATATTAAAAAAAAATTATAGTGTTGGGCAAAATCGAGTGAATTTAGCAATCAATGTTAATCCATTGATAATGGTTACTTTGTGACCGAAATGTACATTTGGTAATCCAAATAAAAGTGTGAAGAAAGGTTATTAGTGCTTTATTCGTCGAATGGTGGCAATGTTTAAAATTATAGTTTTAATTAAATTAACAAAAACTTGATTTTTTGTTATTACATTGTAATTCAATTTTAATAAATGAAACCTTTTCTTCCCATCTTGCAAAAAAAAAAAACACAATTGGGCTGGACATTTTCTTCCTATCTTGCAAAAAAACACAATTGGGCTGGATTATTGCAGAGCCATTTCAAATTAATTTAAATAAATTTAAACAGTTTCAAATGTATCAGTAAATAATTTAAGCGATGATTTTACATTATCTAAATTCTGGGAAATAGAGATCATTGGCGTAACCCCATATACTCAGCAAGAGAGTCAATGTGAGGAAAGCTTTACTAAAACAACAAGCCGTAGTGAAATAGATGGTCTATTTGTCGTTAAAAAGTGACCCAATTATATTAGAAAATTCCCACATTGAAAAGATTTTACTCATTAGAAAGAAAACTAACTAAAAATTCTGAACTCAGAAATGCATATGTTAACTTTACGGCGGAATACGAACGATTGGAACAAATTAATTCACACAAATCAAATTCATTTCCGTCATTTTATCTCCCACATCATTCTGTAACTAAAAATGATAGCAATACCATAAAAATTCGAGTTGTATTCGATGGGCCAGCGCTTTCTGATAATTCACCATCTCTATATTCTATACAACTGGTTGGGCCTACCATACAGCGAGATTTATTTTCCATCTTATTAAGATTCAGGTTTTTTAAATATGCAATAATTGCTGATATAGAAAAAATGTGCTAATAGCCCCCGAAAACAGAACATACGGCACTACTTCAGCATCCTTTCTTGCAATTCGTTGTCTAAAGCAGCTAGCAATTGAAAACAAATCATTATTCTAGCGATAGGGAATAATGATTTGTTTTCAATTCAATTCAGTTCAGTTATAGAAAATGACTTTTATATTGATGATCTGCTGACAAGAGCCGATACTATTTCAGACATTACGCGCTTACGCACAGAAATCACAATTATTTTAGCAAGCGCCGGCTTTAATTTGCGCAAGTGGTTGTGCAATGACACGTCAATTTTCTCAAATATGCCAGCCAAAAACAATAATAATTCATTAACAATATCCGATTCATTAGAAATCAAAACATTATTGCCACTTGAAATTAGGCAAAAGATGGCGCTTGCGTCGTCTTTAATTAATTATGATCAAAACATTAGGTTTATTATGGGATTCCATATCTGATTGCTTGAAATATAAAAATAAAGGCAAAATGAACTCACGAATGTCTAAACGGACCATATTGTCCTTTATCGGCCAATTATTTGATCCACTAGGATTTATATCACCTTTTATGGTTAGAGTTAAATTAATTATGCAATCCTCGTGGCAGCTCAAAATTAACTGGGACGAATCACTTCAATTTTAATTGCATTCTAAATGGAATGAATTTATTTGCAATTAAAATTATCTTGATCAAATTCAAATAAATAGAAATGTTATGTGTGGAAAACATATCGACATTGAACTTCATGGGTTTTTCGATGCTTCACAATCCGCATATGGATTAAATCAACTAATGTCGACGGGAATGTTAATACAGCTCTGCTTTGTGCAAAATCAAAAGGGGGCTACTTTTGCAGCAAATCTCGATTCCTAGATTGGAGTTTTGTTGAGCCTTATTACTAGCTCAACTATTCAACAAGGTTGGAAATGCATTAGAAATAAAATTTTCAAAGGAATATTATTGGTGCGATTTGACAATTTTTTTATGCTGGCTTCGGTCAGAATCAAATAAATAGAAAACATCGCGTTTCATAAATTCAGGAGTTAACTAATTCAGGTCAATGGCTACATGTAAAATCGAATTAAAATTCCGCCGATTTAATAACAAGGGGCATTGATTCCAGAAAGCTTGCAAATAATGAACTGTGGTGGTCATTTTTAACCTCATGTTCGGATTTTTCACCTTTGATTAAAGTAGGAGAGGCTGATATTCCAAATATTGAATATAAAAATGGTGATGTGTCCATCATGGTACTTTCCCCGGTGAATGCGGTCAAATAAGTTTTTGATTGAAAATTTAATAGGAAAGCAAAATGATTAATAGAAATTAATATGAAAAGCGTAACACATAAACCTGTATTGCATCATTAAATATTCTTCGAGAGTTTGATATTATATCAAAATATTCAGACTTCAATAAATTAATTCGTGTGACTGGTTATTGTCTTAGGTTCGTAGAAAACTGTACGAAAACTACCATAATTAAAAACAAAGGACCGCTAACAACCGACATTTTGAATCGTGCTAAAATATCATTAGTTAAAATTTCTCAATCGGAGCACTTTTTAAATGAGATTAAAGACTTAGTCAATAATGAAAATCTTAACAGACGTAGTCCTGTTTTGTCATTGAATCCTTTCTTAGATAAGGATGGAATTTTACGTGTAGGAGGTCGTCTTAAAAATTCAAATTATTCATTTAAAAAACGTCACACCATCATACTCCACAATAAAAAAGCCATACATTTGGAAGTTGTAACCGATTTAACAACGGCTGCATTTATTGCTGCTTTAAGAAGATTTTGTAGTAGACGAAGAAAACCTTCCCATATATATTCTGACAATGGTAAAAACTTCATAGATGCGAGTAATGAATTAAATGAGCTTGCTCAATTCATATTGAAGGATAAGAATCGTACTGTATTAATTGAAGACTCCACAAATTTTGACATTAAAGTTGCGGTTTACTAGAAAGAGATATCTATATAGTAAAATGGAAATAATTGTTCGAAAAAAGAGCTATTCTTTTGGATTTAATAATATGAATATGTATTGACATTTTTTATCTACCGAGTATAAAGTATCAGTCTAAATAAAAAAATGATTCGTTAATTTTTGTGAATTACATCAATTTACTAGTTCAAGTTAGAAAAGAAAATTGTATGATGTAATGAAATTAATAGGTAATGACTGCTAAGTTGTTTGAATACAGAATTCAGTGAAATCCTTTAAATTTTCATTGCACAAGTTGTTAATAGCAAAGATATAATTTGAAGTTTGCTATAAATTTGATCAATTTTCAATGTTTTTCATAATTGTTTTTCACACAAACTAAACATTAAAATAATTTTTAATTCATCTGATGAAATTCCTGCTTATGTTAAGATTACTTTAATGTAAAATACAATATTGTTCATTGATCACAACAGCAATCCAGCTCGAATTAGTGATTGCCCATATTTATAAAGCTATCTATTTCGTCTAAACCGCACCCTTAATTGGCATTTTATATCACCCCGATTTAACTGACTTTACTCCAGCTTCCCATAGTCCTCCAAAATGTCCTCCAAAATGAGGACATTTTGGAGGACTATGGGAAGCTGGAGTAAAGTCAGTTAAATCAATTTCTTCCAAATAGAAGTTCACACGCTTTTTTTAGTGTTTAAAAACTAGTGGTTATAACAGTTCTCATAAAACCTTTAAAGAATGGCTTTTAAAAAGTAATAAAAAATGTAACATTTAGTTGAATCAATTGAATAACACTTTAAATAATTAGCAGAGACCGTAAGATAAATATCAAATATGGCAAGAGAAACCACGAGCGGAGATAAATCCCGATGATTTGTCTTAATGCCATACAACAGTATAAAGATTACCAGCTCATTAATTCAATGGCACATTTCAATTTCTTACATACATACTGCATAAGTTATACAGCAACAGTGTATAATACCGAAGCAGAGTGCGTTTAGCGCAAGAGCAAAAGCGAAAGATGGCTGGGCGTGATAACCCCAAGAAAAATGACCGATCCTCGAGGTTATTGCATTTTTATGCGGTTCGCCTCAAAAATAAATATTCATAATTGCGTCCGTTCCTTACGTTTATATTTTTCCTCTTAATATTTCTCGTTGTTGTTTTTTTTTTCTTTCTTTAGTTTATTTTTCGTGCCGTCTCTCTTTTCGCACTCGCGGCTATAATTACACACAAACACAAATTTATTCACAATTCAGCTTTATTACGTTATCACGTGCGCGTTTACAATGTAAATAGTTCAGGTTTCTTTCGGGCCCGCCACGGAGAGGCAGAGAGTGATATTTGTTGCTTGAGTTTTTATGAAATATGGGATTTCATTTTAACTGACACCGTTTTTTTAAAAAAAATTTCAGACTAAATATTTTGATGAAGCAAAATGCAATTAAATATAATAATTACATGCAAACCAGATTTAACTGTAGAACTAAAAGAGCATATTTTTTAAAAAGGAGGAAGAAATATTATTAACGTACAAACATAAATGCGCGGTGTGTAAATGTATTGTATGTGGCGTCGGTAAATAAAGTCATTTAATCATTAAAATACATATTAATACATAATAAATATAAAACTGTGTTTACATGGTGCTACTCTCCTTATACATTTCGAACATTAAATAAGGGTTTTACAAGATCCCAGAAAGAAGAAAAAAAAAATTACTGTGTGTTAAAACAATTCCATGTTTTGGATGCCTTGTCCGAACGTATCGCTGCTAAATTAAACACGACCTTTGAGAAGTTCGAGCTGAAGATATAAACTCTTGAAAAAAATATGGATAAACTGAGTAAGGAGAACGAGGAATTAAAACGGCAATCGGAATTTAATTTTGACAAATTGGAGCAACGCAACAAACTATATAATTTGCTAATATTATGGAATCCCAGAAAATAATAACAAGAGGCAGAAAGACCGATGGTCGATAGCCATTCTTTGAGGCTTAACTAGAGGTTTATGATTGTAATGTAAATATTCTAATATAATTTAACGTATTTCTCAGAAATAAAGATTTTCTACATATATATATAATAACAAGAAATTAGAAAATACGGTAGCTGAAGTGATCATGGAATATCTGAATGTTGATGTCTCCGGTGGAAACATAGAATATTGTCATCGTGATGAGACACGATGTTAATAAAACTCTCCGTGACACCCTGGAGCTCGCCGGTCGTCTTAACGAGGAAAGAAGAAGTCACCCTATGCCGTTTGCTTATGGGGCATACTAATTTGACCTCTTCTTCACTCATCACCGGTCACGACACACTAACGGTGGAGCATGAACTAATGAAATGTCCAGCCTAAACAAATCAACGCGCTAGGCTAAGGTTGAAAGGTGATGTGGCGTCAGTTTTAGGAAACACAAAGAGTCCATAGAGAAAATAGTCAATTTCCTACGTGAATTAAATTTACTAAAGCGATTGTAGGGTGTGTCGTCTTTTGTGTTAATTTATTATAATTTCGTCCTGTTTTGTCCAGTCACATCGAAGTCCTTTTACAACTTCGGTGTCATTTATTTTTGTATGTTCGTGTTGTATCGTTTGCCCTAGAGTCCTTTTACAACTCTATAGCATTTAGGTTAGGTTTTTAGGCTCCGGCATCAGAGTTCTTTTACAACCTCGGTGCCATCTCTCTGTGATATTAGCTTTAGGTTTAAACTTGTTTAGGGTTAAGTTTATTATTATAAGTGTATTTAAGTTTTATTTTATTTATTGTAGGATTAGGTTTTGTATTTTTTATTTATTTTTAGGATTAGTACTCTGTGATACTAGGTTCAAGCAAAATTGTCTGTGATATTAGGTTGTAAGTTAAATAGGGCAATGCTTGATACAATAACACCTCAAGATCAGAGCATATATTTCGAGACGGGCCAATGACCCTGGCAGTCGATGCCGGTAAAGTGGGAGGGGTTTTTAGTTAGTAGTCTCCTGGAAAAAATCTGGAAGCAGTCCGACAGTCTGTCCGTAAATGAATTTTCCACAGCCACAAAAAAATAACTTTTGTATTCAGTCAATCCCTAAATCCAATGTTAGTCATGGTGACCTGATACATCAATATAAAAATAATTCGAAATGAATATTTCCTTCAAGATTTACCTTTAAATAATTAAGAACGACAGATGTATATAAATTTTTATATAAAATTAAATCTACCTCTAGCGGCTATCATAAGTTGGATATCAAAATTGTTAAATTGTGCATCCTGTACATACTGCCTTTTATTACTCACATCATAAACTGTTGCCTTCTAGAAGGTGTGTTCCATGATGTTTGGAAATTCACATTAATTGAGGTACTTCCAAAATATAAAAACCCCACTGAAGTTAGCCATCCAAGCATTTTGCTCATACCATCTAAAATTCTTGAAACGATCAAGAATAATCATTACAATGAAATTAAACAAGGAAAATTTTTTTCTGGCAATGATTAATAAAATTCGATCAATCCCTTTTTCCAACTGCAAAAAATTACTTACACTGTAAGTTTTACAAACATCTATTGAAACAACTACTTCCCGAGCATTTACCCCGCCGGTCATTGGATTACACAATAGACATTTGTTGTTGCATAGCAGCCCTACTGCGAATTGCAACGGTTTGAGTCGAAATTATTTAATGAAAGGAAACAACAAATAATTCGACTCAAACCGTTGCAATTCGCAGTAGGGCTGCTATGCAACAACAAATGTCTATTGTGTAATCCAATGTAAACTATTAGCTCAATCCATCACTTCATAAGATGAGCCAATGATAAAAAATATGAAAACCAAACAATGCACTCCAACTTTCGTTTGTCAGAAGAATTTTCCACAAAAGAAACTATATATAGTAATTAATGCTTCCACATCCTATGACATCCAAACTATGCTCGAAGGTCGTAAAATCACAATGTCCATTGGTGATGAATCGGCAACTGTATTTGCAGTAAACGGATGGTGCTTACAAGGCGGGATTTTTTCACCCATCGCTGTGTCAGTGTTGTGCAACGACGGATTTGACATACAAGGCTATGCTGACGACATTGTCCTCACAGTAATTTAGTAGAAAATGGGATCTACACCCCAAGATGAATTATTGTTTTTTTAGCATTTAAAAATGAGCAATGCCACGAGTATTCCATCAAACACACAAAAGCGCCTTTTTGGGGTGTAAACCTAGTTTTGCTATAGCTCGCGGCACTTTATTTGGTACTCTCCAAATGAAGCGCCGCGAGCTCATTTGTTAATAAGTCTATCAAAAAACGATTCTGTGTTATACCGCTGAAGCAACAAGTTTTCAAGTATTGGGACGACTAGATTTGTTTTCCTCGAATAAATTGTAGGGAACCCAAACACCTGCTCTGCTGATTTTCATAACCTGTTTTAAATGTCCCTGAATGGTTGAGCAAAGTTCGTTAAGATTTTTCGAAAGTTCTTCAATGGTCTGATATGGATTTGCTTCCACTTCCGCCGATAAAATACCATTATCCAGCATAGCTGCTAAAGCATGAAGACCTTCGTAAAGTAAATATATGGTGCGAGCAAAACCAACCCCAACAAAGCTGTAATTGTTCCATTTACAGGGCATAGGAAATTAAACCTCAAGTCACTAACTATGAACGAATTGGGTTTTCCAACAATGTTAAATATCTCGGCCTCACTTTTAACTAGAGGCTAAACTGGAAAACCATAGCTTTCAAAGCAGTAAGGACAACATGGTCTTGTCGTTAACTATTTGATAGAAGATGGGGTATATACAACAAGATGATTTATGGGTTATTTATCACGGTGATTAAACGAATTATCACCTCGCTGAACCTTGCTGAGCTTTGTTTGGGTTATGCTCTCAGTTGACTTTGTCCACCAGACGACGGAACGGTGGACAAGGTCAACCAAGGTCAACCAAGAGCATTCCCTTGGACAACAGTCGCTACGACGCGAGCCGGACCGCTTCATCAAGCAAGCCGTTTAGTCCAGGTAAACGGCAAGCTTGATGCACTGACATGACTCTTCGTGGAGAAGACATGCTGGACCCCTGCCGTATGTGGAAGAAACTCATCAAGGACCAGCTAACCTTGCAGGGGTTGAGTCAGAACCCCGGGCGACCCCTTGCGGTGCATGTGAGGACAATTGTAAATGAACGCCGTTGCTGAGCTGGTAACTGATCTCCTACAATAGAAAGAGATTGCGTATGGAATACCCGCGGCTCTAGAGACGCGCAAGACATTAAGCGACACAGTAAATAATAATAATGGATGCCAATTGCAGGTTTTGCAAGAATGCATAAGAAACAGCACAGCATATACTTCGTGAATGCTCTGCCTTGTCACTTCAAAAAGTGAACCACCTGTCATCGGCCACTTAAAGCCCGATGAATTGGTACGCGTTAACCCTCAAGTTATTGTAGACTATGCAAGTTACACTGGTGATCTTAGATAAGTCAGGGACTATTACAAAAGGGTCGAAGTAATTTCGAAAGACCATACGACCCGCCGACCTCCTTAATGTAACATAAGATTTCATCTGGTACTACTTTTCTTTTGCTCAGCCCTATAAAAATCAGTTTTGGCATAATGTGACTTCCTTGTAGGCCACTCGTGAGGTTTGCGTCTTCCTCGCCAGCGTCTGCACGGCATTTACAAAGTGGGGTGGTGCACCATCTTACATAAAAATAATCTCATTTATGTTAGTTGTTAAGGCGTTCACTTGGTTATGGATTTGAAGTTTATTAAATAAAAACACTTTTTAACTTTTTTTTGTATGACTTATTTTATTTTAGTTCGAAGCATAGAGCATCTTTATTAAATCAAAAGTTAAGTGGTTCCATGCAGATGTCGTAGGCTAATGTTAAGGCGTTCACTTGGTTATACATTTTGGAGTTTATTAAATAAAAACACTTTTTAACTTTTTTTTGTATAACTTATTTTATTTTAGTTCGAAGCATAGAGCATCTTTATTAAATCAAAGGTTCCATGCAGATGTCGAAGGGTAAACGTTCTCTTGAAATATCTGCTAGCGTTCTGCGTTCATTGTATCGCGTAGGATAAATGGCCTCATAATATTTGTGGCAGTCATTCATGGTGTAGTCACTGCCTGTATCTTTCCACACTAATACCATTCCTTTCCAGACATTGGATATTTTATAGATACGGATATCTATAAAATATCCAATCCCTTCAGTACCCAAAATTATTTACAGACCCATACTCTTTCACAATTCATAATCAACCCAATTAAAACTTAAAACGAAGACGTAATCAATGCTCGGGCAATATGAAATAATCCGAGTGGCGCGCGGAGCTCCTCCCGGTGAGTGTTCGCGTGATGAAATTAGAGCAATTTTAAAGTTTCGGGTCGCGCGGAGGAAAGGGGAAGGAACGGCCCTTTGGAAGTGCACCGCGTTATACGAAATGAGCGAACACTGACGGGTCCACAAAGGGGACTTACAGGATTAAAGCTTTGTTTTAACGCTTCGCGGTTTCATACACTTGTCAAACTTGCCGGCGAACTTTCCGGATTCGGATTGCCTCTTAACTCCTTTCCTTACACATAACTTCAAATTACGCGACCGGATTCTTTTTACCTTTCTTTTTTTTGTCTAGTTGTGTAAAGGGAAAAAAGTATGGGCGAAAGGAAGGGCGACTGGTTGTTGATATATATATATATATATATATATATATATATATATATATATATTAATTTGGAAATATTTTATATATATATATATATACAGGGTGGCGCAAGATTCCGATGAAGTCCAATATCTCAGTTATAAAAAAATATACAAAAAAATAAAAAAATGTTACTTATATTGTTAGTAGCTACTGTCAAAATTCACATTTTAAAATTAGTTTCATATATACAAGGTGTCCAATAATCACGTAACGTATCAAACATATGTTTTTTTAAATGGAATGATATATTTTTTTATGAAGATTTTCGATTCTACGTTTAAAAATAATCATTTTTTATATAAGATTTAATAGGTCAATTTTTCATAGTTTATAAGTTATAAACAAATGAATGTTGAAATCGATAGATGTTTCGAGCCTAATATTTCAATAATGAAAAATGAAATAAACATTCTGTCAACGCCATACAAATGCAAAAATACTTAATAATAAAATAAATACTCTTTTTTTCTCTCAAAACAAATTTTTATATACAATGTGAAGCAATACGCAAAATGATTTTTTTCTCTTTTTACTTAAATGGGACACCCTATATTTTTTATGCCATTTTCATAGAAAATTAATCACTCTTCATTTTTTATATAACATATTAAATAGCTACCGTTTACCGTTTTTGAGATATTTAATCTCAAATACAAATTTGGTATAGAATTTTTAATCAAAGTAGGCCGTGCCAGAACAACTAATTTATTTAGTTGTGAAAGTTACGCGAACACAAATATAAAATAATTTAGTGAAACGAATAATCAAGTGTATTAATTAAAATACATCATAATTCATACATATTTTTTTTACCACGGGATAAATGAGAATTTAATAAAAAAAGTAAATAAATATTAAGCTGTAATTATTTTAATACACGATAATATTGAAAATACAACAATTTAAATAGGTATGTTCTTGGCTGTGCGCCAGGATCCAGGTACAACGAATCTTCTTATCTCAGGAATGCGTTTTCGGAGTGAGTCGTCGATCGTTTTTTTTTTTCTTGATTTGCGATAATTGCGCTCTTGTATTTCGATTCAGTCGTCCGAAAACGCGCAGTGTTCACTATTCCGGTTTAATTTTTAACGTTAGAAATTATTAATAATTAAAAACGCGATTTATTTTTGTTTATGAACAAGTGGTAATTAGTGAGTGGTGGAGGTGAGTTGGTTTTCGATTCACCAGGAATGGGTTGGAAGTATTTTTTTCTATTAAGGTGTGTTAATATTAATAATTTATTTTTAAACAGATTTTACGATTCCTATTATTATCATCAATTTATTCTCCAAAATTGCATTTATCAATAAATTACTTTCGCAATAAACAAATGCGATTTTCGCAAGACTAAAGTAGGTATACATTAGTTCTAAATTCATTAATGAAGATTTGCTAGTTTGTTTTTTGCGATTCCTATTCTTTTAAATCGTCCAGATCGCAAAAATTATGTTTAACAATAAATTAATTTTGCAACAAAGAAAACATTTTTTTTTTCGTAAATTTTTAATCATTTTCATCACTTAACCCGCGGTGAAATATTTTTGAATAATCTTTGAAATTTTCCAAAAAACTAATACTTGTTTTTTTCTTACAAAATGTTATAATAAATGGAAGATGTGCCGTCCCTTGCTCGAATACGCTTCTATCCTATTCCATAATTACTTAAATGGGACACCCTATATTTTTTACGCTAGTTTAGTAGAAAATTGATCACTCTTCATTTTTTATATAAAACATTAAATAGCTACCATTTACCGTTTTTAAGATATTTAATCTCAAATACAAATTTGGTATAGAATTTTTAACCAAAGTAGGCCGCGCCAGGACAACTAATTTATTTAGTTGTGAAAGTTACGCTTAATATTAAAATTAGTAAGTAAAGTACATTTAACGTTATATTTTGTAACACTGGTGCAGTTAAACATACTTCTTCAATAAATGATTAATTTAATTGTTAAAAACTAACAACAACCATATTTTTTGGTTATTATTCGAAAAATATTTAAAATATTCCTATATGCTTCTTAAATTGATTTATTTAAACAATTCATGTTGACTGAAAAACCGAAAATAGATACTAAGTAAAATAATAAAATATTTATATCATTATATTTTGTTAACATTTTTATGTATTTATTTCACACATTCACATTTTTTTTTTAATTCAATAGCATTCAAACATTTTACAATTTTTTTCTTAAAAAAAATATGTCCCAATAACCATTATAACTCGCTAAATAATCGCTGAGCAACTATTTTCTTTATATTTTGCATGCGTCTTTAAATATCGATTGTCATTTGAATATCCTTTTAGGTTAGGGAGTAAGTATGTTATTAAATACCAGAAAACGATTATGAATTGCATTTGTTTTAATTATAGCCTACTTAAATTATAGATTATACGCGAAACTTATAATTTTCTACTTTGAATTGAAATTGTTAAAAAATGGTAACAGATATAGGTATAGTTTATTATACAAAAATTAAAGAACAATCAATTTTCTATCGAAATAGTGTAAAAAATATAGGGTGTTCCATTTAAGTGAAAAAAGAAAAAAAATCATTTTGCGTATTGTTTCACCCTGTACACAACATTTGCTTTATGGCAACAAACGATTATTCCTTATATTATTAAGCATTTGTTTTTTCAATTAAATTGCGTTAACAGAAAGTTTACATCGTTTTTCATTTTTGAAAAATAAGGCCCCAATCTTCCATTGATTTCAACCTTAAATTGTTTATAACTTTTAAAACATTAAAAACTGACCTAATAAACCTTATGTCAAAAATGATTAATTTTAAGCGTAGAATCTAAAATCGACATAAAAAATATAGCATTCCATTTAAAAAATCATATGTTTGATACGTCACGTGATTATTGGACACCCTGTATATATGAAAGCAATTTTAAAATGTGAAGTTTTACAGTAGCTACAAATTATGTCAGTAATATCTTTTTGTAAATTTCTAAATAACTGAGATATTGGACTTCATCGGAATCTTGCGCCACCCTGTATATATATTCATATATATCTTCTTCATCCTTACTTGAGACTCTTATTCCCAGATATTCAAAATGTTCAATCTTTTCGAAACTACATGTCCTATTATTTTGTACGATTAATGTTAAAGCGCAAGCGTTGTAACGTTCATTTGAAAATATTTTGTTTTTCTGTATGAAATAAATATGAATAAATTATTAAAAATCAACCAATAAAACACAGATTAGATTGAATAACTTTAAATTCTCGACTAGTTTCGGGTTATTAGCCCATTTTTTTTTCTTTAATAATTTTTAATGAATAATTCCCAATTTATTTACATATCATTTAATACAGTGCAAAAAATACATAATATCTTCGTAAAGGAGCCAGGATTGCTAATAATACTAATAATATTTTAAACTATGCAAACCTGAAGCATTTGATATACGCAAATTTATTTTACGACGCACATAAAATCCGAATTAATTAAACGAAAATAAACAAATAATAACATAGCATCAATTCAGTCCCGCTCTCGAATATTATATTTTATTTCATAATCCGCCGATTCGATTTATTATTTCATTTGCGGTGATTTGTATTTTTTTTATTTAATTTATTCATTTTTCATATATGTATTTGGAACGTTTCCATTGTGGTCGTTATGTTTATTTGATTTCCATTAAAATATTCGCCGGGATTTACAGCGTCTCTTTTTTACAGATTTGTAAAGGATTTTATTGGCCGCAGAGTTGTAAATAAAATCCGCGCAATATTCGCGCCGGATAATACATAAAAATCGACCATAAATTAGGGGATCCCATAATCTACCGAATGTGTTTATAGAATTTTTATTTTTCTGGACGTTGTTTTTTTATAGCGAACAAACACGATAAAAATAGGAATGGGATATTTCTAAAATACAAACAAAATGTGCTATATTAATTAGTGTATATGTATGGAGATAATTTTAATATTATTTTGATTATTTGTCGATTAATATATATATAAAGAATCTTTATTTTCAGTACATTATACATATAAATATGAAAGAAATTAACAATAAATATTATTATTTAATTTACCGACAATCGGCTATCGGCCAACAGCCTTTCTGCCATTGTCGATTAATTTATATTAGTAATTCAAAAATGTTAACTCGGTTGAGTTAGGTGCGATCAAACTCACCGGTAGAATTTTTTCTCTCATGATTTGATATTTTTTAATGAAAACGAACTTTGTTTTACATTTCACTTATGGTGAAATCTTCTTTTTTTTCTTTTAGATTTGCACTGGATTTGTAACCAATAAAACAGTAACTTGAATTTTTATGAAAAATTAAAATTAAAACAAAATTTATTTTTATTTAATAATTATTATCAAATCAATATAGATAAATATCAATCGGGTAGTTTGATCGCACTAACCCAATCGATTTGAGCGCTCGACGGGCTTTCCCGACCCCTCGCCCATCCTCATGGAAAATATAAATTCGAGTCCCGAATTGTGTTACACTTTTTTGCAGTTACGAGTCACTAGCTACTCGTTATGGGTGGAATACTGCGGAAAACTTTAAATTGAGTTATCTCTTTCCGACTGGATTTAAAGATAAAGTTCAGCCCTCGACAGCACACTTTCCCCATACGTTTCGTTCCCGGCCCTCTCTCACTTTTGCCCTTTCTTCTTTCCCCGTCGTTACTCCTGCTTTTCCTTTCCGGGCGCATGTAAGTAAACAGAGATCGGTTTATTTAATGGAATGCGCTGAATTGTTTGCGGTGTGTTATGAATTTCAATTTGTGCAATGGGTAATTTCCCGTAATTACTATAAATTACGGGAAATTATAAAAAAAAAACTAATATTTTTTTAACCTGTGATATCAAATCTCGTGCTTCAAATCCACCTATTTTTTAATTAGTTTTACCGCCCGCGACAACAGTGGACGTAAAAAACCTGGTCTTAAGTGTGAAATAGAATAAAGTTAAAAGAATAACCAACTAATTGTTTTCAAGATTTCAGTCAGTTTTTAGTTTTTTTATTTACTGTAGCCTTTTTGTTGATATTCAGGGTGATTCAGTTTGGTGTTCCACCCCCTTGTAACTTATTTATTTTGACAGTAAACTATAACAAACCATATATATTTGTAAACCGCAGAAAATTCTTTAATTAATGATATCACCAAATTGATAATACGATGACAACTGTCGAAGAAGCGATAGTCAACTTTTTTTATTCAAATTACTACATAACTATTTTTTGTTCAATTCGGATAGGAGGCACTTTCCTGCACACGAATATTCATCACAACTATACGCCTAGCTAATAAAAAAAATGAATAAAATAAGAAAATATCCAAATAGGTTTAAGTTATATAAAAAATGAAAATAATAAAAAAAATAAACTGTTTAATTAAATTCACATTTAATGAAACGTTTCAATCAAAATTCATCTCGCTAGATGAATGGTGACTGAACGTTTCATTAAATGTGAATTTCGTTTTCCTTGTTTGCTTAAACAGGACAAGTTCGCCTTCCTTTAGTGGACGGTCGTCTACCTTGTATCGTTGACGATTCCACTTGAAATTAGGCAATAGGTGGCGCTTGCGTCGTCTTTAATTTATTATGTTTAATTAAATGTTCAAAATGCCCACCACCTACTTCTAAACATAACTCCTCTCTATGCAAGACTTCTTGAATGCAGACACATTTCAAAACATCACGATTTAATTTATGGCATTCAATGTGAATCCAATTTTTTACATTTTCTAATTTTATTTATTTTTTTGTTAGCTAAGCGATAATTGTGATGGATATTCTGGTGCAGGAAGGCACCCGCTATCCGTATTGAACAGAAAATATATATAGTATCATTTAAAAAAAAAAGTCGACCAATTCTACTTTTATAGTCGTCATCTTATTGTCAATTTGGTGAAACCATTAAATAGAGAATTTCTTGCCGTTTGTTATAGTTTACTATCAAAATAAAAAAAAAGTTAGAAGGAAGTGGAACACCAAACTGAATAAACCCTGTATATACTTTTATCTTAACACTCCGTACTGCTAAGATTAGATGAAGGAAACAACTCTTATTCCCTCCTAGGGGAAGCTATCAGAGCTTCGGTGAAGGATTATCAGGCTACGTTTAGCCACAGGGTTTATGGGGCCGTTACTGTGGAATATAATCTACGACAGGGTACTGGCACTCGACCTAACAGAGGGGACGAAAGTCTTTGGATTCGCGGACGATTTGTCCGTCGTTATCTTATATATGCATCTGGCGATCGTAAAGTACAACGCTTAACACCCGACATCGAAAATAATAATACTAGGAATCGATGTGCATGTCCAGTGTAGTCTGTCACCATCGTTGGGGGAATCTTCTGGAGAGGGCAATGTTTCCGCGATCACCTGACCCAGTAGAAGCTTGACTTCAGGAAACCATCGACGGCTGCCGTGGTTCAGATAAAAAGATATGATATAAAATACAGCTGATACAAGAAATGAAGCCACAACGTCGTATTTTCGGTGAATCGTATTTTTAATGGAACAATTGACTTAAGCGACGAGGCTAATTTTTGGCTTAATGGTACATAAACAAATCGAATTGCCGTATTTAGTCCGAAGAGCAACCGAAGGCAGTTCAACAGCTTGATAAAGGATGGAGGGTACTCCTTTGAACGACTCTAGCTCAAGAAGCACGTGAAGAGCAACTAATCCAAAAACAACTGATCCAAATGATTATAAAGTATATATAGTGAAAATAATAGCAACCCTGGTGAATGGCGTCGACAGAGAGGCAGGTAGCACGAACGGTGGTTGCTCTCTGGTTTCTGTCGGATCATCTCTCTGGATTTATACACCGATATCGTCGTAGGGGGTGGAGGCTGTTCTTTGTGATTACCGATTTGCACTTCTCGTATTAACAAAACACCTGCTAATGAATTTCACGAGAAACGATAAAGAAAAGATTATCCTTTCTCGCGAAACGGATTGGCTTTTGATAATCCGATTGGATACAGTAGGTAAACGTGCGTTTGGGATAAACCCATTTTAATTATTTACGAAAAATAAAATTGAAAACCGGCAAAATGTGTTTGCCGGTGACAAGCTGATCCCTAAAATGTTCCTTTTGGTGCTGTTTATAAGCTGGACGCATTATTTGACCATACTTCTTCAAAGTCGATGATGACCGAAACGTTACTATCAATGGAACAAGGTACCGTTCGATAATCACGATTTTTTTTTAATTGGACTTGGTTGATATGTGGTTTCAACAGGGCGGTGCAACATGTCACGCTATACGCGATACCATGATCCATAGAAGCTAGTGTGGTAAGCAATTCATTTTACGTTTTGGCCTAGACTATCGTCCACGTGCGATTTGACCCCACTAGACCATTTTTGTGGAGGTACTTGAAGTCATTCGTCTATTGGCACAAGCCAACCACAATTCCTGCCTTGGAAGGCAACAACACACGTGTCATTGATGAGATACCGACCGAAATGTTGGAAAAGGTGTACCAAAATTCGACTTTCAGAATGGACCACTTGAAACGCAGTAGCAAGCAATATTTACATGAAATAACCTTTAAAAAGTAAATTTGAGTTGTTGATTTGTCTATACCAGTGATTCTCAAATCACTCAAATATCCAGGGATATCAGGATCATTCTGGGTTCCGTGGAAAATTGAAATTGATTTGTGAATCCTTAAACAACGCTAGGGAGTCCGCGACACAATTTTATTAATGTAGAAGATATACATAAATAATAATGAAAAAAAATTATTAGCGTCTTACAAACTATAAATATAGACAGGTTCTAATCAAGAGAGGCTCGCGGCCTAACTTCATGTGAGACTCAAACCCGAGATACAAAAAAAAATAAGATTATGCATGTCGTTCATCAATGCTCTTCACGTCGCAGAATTGCGTCATCAATATCATTTAGCAGAGCGGCAAGCGCACCTTTCAATGCCGGCATTACCTTGGCATTTTTGTTTCACATGAAACTGACCACCACTGGTTCCAGCATGCAACCTGCTTAAGGGTGCGGTTTAGAAGAAAGAGATAGCTATACAAATATGGACAATAACTAATTTGAGTTAGATTGTTGTTGTGATCAATGAACAAAATTGTATTATACATTAAAATAATCTTAAAATAAGCAGGAATTTCATCAGATAAATTAAAAATTATTTTAATGTTTAGTTTCTGTGAAAAATAATTATGAAAAACAATGAAAATTGATCAAATTTATAGCATATTTTAAATTAAATTTTTGCTAATAAAAACTTGTGCAATGAAAATTTAAAGGATTTCACTGAATTCTGCATTGAAATAACCTAGCAGACATGACCTATTAATTTCATTATATCTTACAATTTTCTTTTCTAACTTAAACTAGTAAATTGACGTAATACACGAAAATTAACGATTTATTTTTTTATTTAGACCGATACTTTATACTTGGTAGATAAAAATGTAAATACACATTCATATTATGAAATCCAAAAGAATAGCTCTATTTTCAAACGATTATTTCCATTTTACCATATAGCTATCTCTTTCCACTAAACCGCAACCTTAAGCATCATATTCCAGACTTTTCAGAGCGTTCGATATGACATTTGTTTACTTGAGTAAATATGAACTATAAAAGAGTCGTGTATCTAATCAAAAATGTAGTTTTAATAAACGCTGATTCAGTTTGTTTGTATAAAGTTATACAAACAAAGTGAATCAGCTTTTTTATTAAAACTTAAAACAATGTATAACGAAGTAGAAGCCTTTTATTATCAATAATTCACAAATGTAGTTCTGTGTAATGCGTGATGTGAAGTGCATACAATAATATTTCTTTATTTTTTGTATTATTGAATCAAACGATTCAATAAAATCTTGTAAACTTAAGGAAGATTTTATAAAAATCGATAATAACTGGCAGAAAGACCTCCGGTCGATAGCCCAGGACAGATATATCCTTATTTTAATGTATATACTCAATTTAATGAAATGTTCAGCCAGCATAATAACTGGCAGAAAGACCTCCGGTCGATAGCCCAGGACAGACAAATCTTTATTTTAATCTATATACTCAATTTAATGAAATGTTCAGCCAGCATTCACCTAGCGTATGGATAACTAGTAATGGCCATTTCGGTTTTTCGAATCTCCTTAAACTAGTGTGTTCCATGTGTAGGTGGCGCTTGCGTCGTCTTTAATTTATTATGATATATACTCAATGTTTTTTAAAAAATGTAATTTTCTGAATAAAGATATTTGTATATTCCAAATTAACAAAAAAGACAAGGATTTAATGTCAAAGAAAAATATTTGAAAACGTCCGTTGCAAGACTTAAAAAATGAGAAATTAATTTAAAATCAGCCTCGCTCTTATTTAATTCCCATAATAATTTTCTACCGGAAAAAATCGAATTAATGATAATCATTTATAAATTCGGGTATTAATATCCAACGGAATGATTGATTTATGTAAGCCAGCATGTGTACATATACATGTAACCTGCACGTACATGCGCGTATATAATTGAGATATAAATTGCGTGAGTTAAATTGTGAGCGCGGCCCGAGGCGGACAACTGTTTGCGGTTGTTTCGGAACACGGTAGCCTCTTCTGGGCGCCGTAATGATTTTAAGATTTTTTGACTTCGATAAGTGTTGCCGTTCATTACGGGGCCGTGATAAATTATAGCCCGTGAAACCGGGTCACGGGAGGCTGGACGCTTCTGGTCTTCGGGGAAAGAAAAATCCGCTCGCGTCTTCTTCTTCATCTCCTCATCTCGCCTTAATTTCGTTTTGGGCCAAATCACAATAATTAACGCGGTAAAAATTCAATTATACAGTAATAAAACGTACGTAAAAAGGATTATATCTACGGGGCAAGAATATGGACGGAAAAAAGAATGACGAAAAAGAAAATTAATACACGTTTCATGTAAATAATAATCGTAAAAATTGTGAATGCGGAATAATGACGCATAAAACAGTCGTAAAAATTTAACTTTCCATAAAATTTGAATTTAATTCATTCAGTTACTTCAAGATGATGTTTGTGATTATATAAAACAAAACAAACAACAATCATTAACATTTCTACAGTAGTATAGAAAAACGTATTTAATTCACTTAGTCAAGTTATTTTAATAATAATAATATATTTATTTACGGTATCTCCTTTTTACAAAACATATGCAACAAAAATCAATATTAAAACTAAATATATAAATGTATGTAAATGATAATCAAACTGAATTAAAACTGATTAAAAATCGATTAAATTAATATACATAGTCTGTTTGGGCTATCGACTAGAGGTCTTTCTACCCTGTCATGATGAAGAAAAAAAAAATCTATGCAAGCTAGCTGAATACTCCTGATGATTCTCATAAATGAATTGATTAATGGTGATGAAAGGATGTTTGTATTTAACAAGAATATTAGGGTTGCAGGGAATACAACATTTTATAAGAAGTGATAGGTTAATAATAATAATAATAATAATCTTTATTCACAAGTTTTCATTACAAAATTGAATACATATTATTATGAGGAGGAAATACACAACAAAACAAGTGAATCATTAGGTGGGATTCAGTTGAGCTTACGCTCACTGTTCTTCCATCCAAACCTAATTATTAAAATTACACGATTTATAGTTATAAAGAACATAATTTATATTTATAAAGAGCATAATTCATAGTTATAAACAACATAATCTAAAGTATTAAAAAAAACATAAGATAAAATTAAATAGGTTATATAAAATTATATGAAATTTTTTCAGTTTTTTTATTTAATTTTGAAACAAAACCTGGAAACATTGACATTAACATATCGCCTCAACTTAACACCAGATCATTTGCTAACACCGACTTTTTTTAATTTGTCTTTGAATTCAAGTAGAGAGAGACTCCTGAATGCTTGTGGTATATCATTATAAAGTCGATATATATTATAAGAGAATGAGCGTTCAAAAATTGTAGACCCATGTTTAGGTGGTGATAACCTGCCTTTATAACGGGTGTTGATGTTATGAACGTCCTCTCGAAAAGAAATTTTATTATATAGATATGGCGGGTGTTTAGTTAATATAATTTTATGATATAAGTATGCAGCCTGTATTGTTCGACGCTCTTGCATAGACAACCAACCAGAATCTCTAATTTTATAGGATATTCTATCAAACTTTCGTAATCCATAAATATATCTCAGGCAAGCATTTTGTACTTTCTGAATTCGTTTGTTTGTTACACTATCAATAGCAGCGTTCCACATCAGGATTTTAAATTAATATTTCTAAATACTTAAACAATAAAATCAGGAAGAAGATTTTATTTAATTTAAACCCAAATAAACAATACAAAATTCAATAGATTTTTTTATTAACTTAGCAATAATCAATCAATGTTGGTCCTTCGAACACGATGCTAATATCTCAGAAAATATTTGCATCCGGTTAAAAGGACCAGAATTGATTGAAAGTTTATTTTAACATGGAAATCAAGAATAGTGTAATGTATCAATTTAAGAGTGTAAATAAACAAGTTAAATTGAATACAGAAATGAAATAAGAAAAAGTCTATGTATTAAAAGTTTGATATAGGAATAGTTTACCAGGAAGTAGTCGAATTATTGATTTATACATTAAGTGCGGCAGCTATTACAAACTTTTCGCCTTAACTCGCCCCCCGTTTATTTTCTTCGGTGTTATTATTTCGCCTTTACTTATTTATTTATTCTCTGTGTGCCGCCCGTACTGCTCGCTTGCCCGTGCCGGATTGGAAATTTTCAGATGATTAATAACCCGTGTTGCGGAATTATCCGGCGCGGCCCGCGGTAGAACAACCCGGAGGGGGGTGTTTCACTTATTTATTTATTTAGTTGGAAAAGTCGGCGGGAGCCGGAGAAAATGTAAAGTATCCGCAATTAATTTATTGCGTTCCGAAGGCGGAAATAAAACGGCGCGGCGCAAAACTTTCCCGTTATTTCATATATATATACGTATTTTCGCGGGCTTCTTTAAAAAGTATGTACGGTGCTTGCAACTTAATCAGCGGAAGGGGGGAGGGGAACAAGAGGGAAGTCGTGCTTTACGTCTCGAAGCGGGCATAAATTTCCGAAACGGAATCTATTTGATTTCTAGAACTTATCAAAATAATAAAAAAATCATTACTTAAAAATTATTATTCTGTAGATGATGAATCGGCTATCGACCGGAGGTCTTTCAGCCTAAAAATTATTATTTTATATAAAATTAAACACACTTTACAAAATTAACTAAAATGAAACTAAGATGATTCACACAACCGTATACCCCCCGTATAATCCAATGTCCGGCGGGGTAAGTACTCGGAAAGTAATCGTTTCAATAGATGTTTGTAAAACATACAGTGTAAGTAATTTTTGCAGTTGGAAAAATGGATTGATCGAATTTTATTCATAATTGCCTGAAATTTTCCTTGTTTAATTTCATTCAAGCTTTAAATATATAAATTTGTCTTTTAGTCGCGACAATTGAAGCCCTCGCTGCGGGAAAATTTCCAAATATTACTCCTCCCTCTTTCTATCCATTATGTTTTAACATAAAAATACATCGAATTAAAAATTTCCGAGAGGAAAGTAGATGGAAGTCCTCTTTTAGAGTCCAAACCAAAAAGAAACATGATTTACGCCCGGGCCGAAAACTCCCGTGTTTCAATTTATGGTTCCTTTAATGCAACGGTATCTCCAATCTTGTGCAGCTCGAACACCACACTTATAACACAGTATTTTATCAGGGGTCATAAATAATAAAAACACACACAGACGCATGCACACAACCACACACCACTCAGCATTCTACTTCGACAAGATAAATGTTTAATTATCGGACAACGAGCAGCAACGCATATAAAAATTTAAACCGAATGGTTTTTGACGAGCATTAGTGATTTTATGGACGGAAAAAACATGCGAGATTCTTTTTTAATTTGATTATTATCATTATTATAACAAACAAACAATTATTATTTACAGAAGATTTAATACATATAATTATTAATGCAGTTCGGTAAATTAGCTATGCACCAACTATCTTTCCTCCTTATATTATTATTCATTATTTAGACTATACAGATAATACAAAACAATATAATAATAGTAATAAACTTTATTTTCTCACATACTACATATTATACAGTATAAATGATACATACAGAGAGGTTTTTTTATCAGTATACATTATGAGAAGTGTATAACTTCAAAAAAAAAAAAAAAAAAACGCGAGTCAAACGCAATGTGTGTATGTTTAGCTGCTTATTTGGCATATATGTATTCAGTTGCCTGTTGTAGGCAACTAAACACACACACATCAATGCGCTTGACTCGCGTATTTTGCAGGTATACATAGGGGAAATGTATACTGTTAAAAAAAAACTCTCTGTATATCTAACATTCTGTTAAAAAAAATAGACGTAATTCAGATGTGTATGGAGTGTACACTCTAATCTTCCATTACACCTCCAACACTTATAAATTTAGAAATTTGAGATAATAGGATAAATACTATTAAATATATTACTAATTACACTTTTCAACAAATAACATATCAAAAAAGCGCTTTCTAAAATTTCATTTGGAACAGATATCAATAAAGAACATGTGTAATTTATTAAATAAAAATGATTTGAAAATAATTAATAAATTATTTCCACATTTAGCTCTGTGACTTTTGACTTACGTTACGTAAGTACGTTGAACAAATGCACATTAAAACAACTACTTCCCGGGCAAATACCCACGCCGGTCATTGAATTACATAATGTACTCCTGCTGTTGCACATCAATAAAATATTGCATAATGCAACATTTTTTTTTGATCCGAAAAAAATGTAATGTAAAAACAACAAAAGGAACGTTACTTAATATAAGGCTGGCTATTTATATAAATAGAAAAGGCGATCTAATATTTATATTACATACATCACTTCTATAACATA
This sequence comes from Philonthus spinipes, assembly GCA_963082785.1. NCBI lineage: Eukaryota > Metazoa > Arthropoda > Insecta > Coleoptera > Staphylinidae > Philonthus > Philonthus spinipes. The sequence continues at coordinate 9,132,777 of OY720316.1, forward strand.
GCTTTTCAAACAAATAAATTGGTGGTTTTTTCTTAACTATGTCATAATTTAAACAATAGCTTTGTAACTTTCGACGGTTCTCCATATTTAGCCACTTTAATTCTTTCAATTTATGACTTATTCTATCTCGCCTACACATTCCATAACAATTTGCCTTTTTTTATACATATGTTTTGTAATCTTTTAGAGCGTCACACTGTTCTTATAAAATTTTTAATATGTAATTATAATTGTAATTTGTAAATGGAGATTCCGTTAATAAAGTAAATTGAAATTGAAATATGTATTTTGAACTCTCTGGATCCGTGACTTTGCAGCTTGATCAAGAGAGGAATGTATCAGTGAAGAACAGCACGTAAATTGTGATATAACTGTCGTTTCATAAAGTAAGATTTTATTATTTTTGTTTAGGTAATCGCGGTTATGATATATACGTCTTAAATTTCCGAAATCTGTATTAATACATTTTGAAACAAAAACTACGATATCTAAAAGTGTTATCCATCACAAAAGTGGAAAATAGTTCTTATTTTTTGTTTTTCTTGGAAACTATAAGAGATAGAGAAACGATTAAATGGGCAAAGAAGTGCAGATTAAAAATCCACTTATACGATTTTCAAAAAAGTCAAGGGTAACTAGATATTTAAAAAAAATGTTAAAAATGCCGATTTTTTAAATCGAATTTTCTCGGCACTCCTGATTTTATTGTTTTAAATCGTTAGTTAGGCTATTAGCAACAATCCACTTGTTCTTGCCGTTTTTTTTTTTGACCAAATAAAATTTACCATGACATTAAATTGAATGACTTGTTCATCTTTTTTTCATTTCTCTTTCCATCACATTTTTGGCATTAGTGCTAAATAATATCGGCTTATTATTAATTAGTGGTTTAAAATTGGGTAGTATTTCGGCACATTTTATTTTTGGTCCAAACAGCAGATAAAATGATTTTGATGGATTTAATAGAAGACTAAGCGATATTGATAAATCATTTAAACTTTTTAGATCTTCGTTCAATTTAATTAAAGCATCATCCTATTGATCAGGGTAAAAATGTATATTTGAGTATCATCGGCGGACATGTGATGACAGCAGTGAGAGATCTTGTTTATAATATTTGAAGAGTATATAGAATACAACAATGGCCCTAAAATTGATCCTTGGGGAACATCTACAGATACTGCTTGAAAATTAGACAAAGATGATTCTAATTTAACTGCTTGGTAACGGTCCTTTAAATAGCTTTTTAAAAGAAGTATCGCGGGTTGATCAAAGCCTATGTATCGGGTATATAACTCCAATACAATTTCAGTTCAGTCGCCTTCATCAAGGCATTGCACGTGGAACACACTGGTCTGATGAGGTTCGAAAAACCGAAATGGCCATCACTAGTTATCCATACGCTAGATGAATGGTGACTGAACGTTTCATTAAATGTGAAAGCCTAAGTATTTTAGAATTGCAAATAAAACAGGATGGTTCAGCTTTGCTGCAGTCAAGGAGTACCAGTGCAGTTATTTTACCTTTATCACAACTGTCAAGTATATCATCAGTTACTTTTAAAAGTGCGGTATTACAGTTATACCTTCCCTAAATTCCGACTGTAACTTAAGTAATACGTTGTAGGTGGCTAAGTTTTTTTGTTGTTTTAAGCGTAATAAAAAACACATCGAATTATAAATATGAACGGAAAATGAGTAAAAATCTAGTAAGAAATAATTATTTATTATAAAAAAACTAAAATCAAATTAAAATTTTTGATCGATATAAGTTCTAGAAAAAGGTCATAAGATTTTTCAGAAAAAAAGGTAGATCTTTATCTCCACTAATAAGCTCTCTAAAAGTACGCATTTTTATTAAGAAATTCCATAAGAAAGCTTCAAGGTCGATTCGGAACGATGCCTCTTAAGTGTTTGGAATGTGGCTGTTTCTTTCCATCTCCCTTTTTCGAAATTTAGGATTTTCGTTTTATTCATTCCGAATATTATTATTATTATTATTATTATTATTATTATTTCCCTTGTTCTCTCGGTGATTAATCAGCCGGTGTCTTCCTTGCTGACGGGATATACCAAGTCGCGCAAGTGATCTATTGTAAGAATTTACGTGTAATACTGCAGGTTTTCAGGATGACTGCCTTTGGATGTTGTTGTGGATGAATGGTTCTACGTGTAGTCTTTTTAGATTTGGCTTAAACTCTTTGTGTATGGTCTTGTTTCCATATTATTTCAATTTCTATGGCTAGCGCTCTATATTTTTTGATTTTTTCTATCTCTTTTTTGTAGTGTTCTTGTCTACCGGTATGGCAATATCAATAATACATGTGATTTTGTGTGTTTTGTCTTGGAATGTGATGTCAGGTCTATTGCATATTATGGTTTTGTCAGTTTGTATAGAGATAACAAGAGAAATAATAATAATAATAAAATTCGGAATGAATAAAATCTTAGTATTATTTATAATTGCCATTGTCTAAAATATTTATAGTATGGTACCTTCTCGTCAATGAGGTTATATTTTAGAGCTATGGCTTGATGGATGATTTTTACTGCAATATTATGGCGGTCCGTATAATCTGTTCCTGCTAGCATTTTGCATCCTCCTATAATATGGTGAATTGTTTTTGTTTGGAGCTGACATTTTCTGCATGAGTCATTGGTTATGTATGCGTCTTTGATAATAAACAAAACCAAGAGGACGAAAACTGATTTGTTGCCAGCACATCAAGCTGCCTATATTGGGAATAATGCAAAGCAAGCCGAGAAGACTCAAGAACTACAACAATCCGATAGCAATAATCAATTAACAAATAATAAATGGACAGAAGTCGTACGGAAAAAACCAACAAATAAGACACGTAAAAATACCGCAGCAATAATTGGAAAAGCAACCCATTTGTCAAAAATAAAAGTTGTTCCCAAGAAAGCGTTTATCTATGTGTCTAGACTTGATCCCAGTGTGTTAGCATCTGATCTAGATCTGCTTAAATCAGATTTTCCGGAAGTTGTATGCAGTAAGATAGACTCTAAATTTCCACAACACTATTCCTCGTTTAAGGTGATGATAAATTTGAATAATTACGAATCCGCTATGGATAGAGACAAATGGCCAATGGGTGCTTACATAAATAGGTTTTTTCAGAAGAAGGGCATAATGAAAAACTTGACATAACCAATGATGAGTTTCGTATTCTAAATCTAAACATCAGAAGCATTCGAAATAAAGTGGACGAATTTAATGTATTCCTTCATTCAATTAATCATCCAGAGGTAATCTGTCTATCAGAAAGTTGGCTAACAGAAGAGGAAGCAGCTGCGATTAAAATCAGCCAGTACAACGTTGCAAGCTACTATTGCCGAAAATCGACCAAAGGAGGGGGAGTGCTTATCCTAGTAAAAGAAACCTTAGATTATATTGAAAAAAGAAATATCACTCAAAATGAACAAGTATTTGAGGCAGCTGCCATAAATATTTACTTAAAAAGTATAAATCAAGATATAAACATATTTTGTGTATATCGATCTCCTAATTCAAACGATACTCTCTACTTAGACGAATTAGAAAATATACTGACTAAACAAAAAGGGTGTGTATTCTTATGTGGCGATTTTAATTATAATTTTTTAGACAACAAAACAAAGGTACAAGAGGTAAAAAATGCTCTGTTATTCTATGGCCTGAACCAGTGTTTTTACAAATTCTCCAGATCACAAGGTAAATCTCAAACGTTAATTGATAACATTTTCACAAATTATCCTATAGATGATATAAAAACAACTACAATCTGCACAACGACATCAGATCACAATGCTCAATTAATCGCATTCTCTATTAAAGAATGTAAATATCCAGTCAGGGTAGCTTATGAACGTAATTATTGCGATTACAATAAACATAAGTTTAAAGAATTATTATATAATGAAACTTGGGATTTCCTATCATTAAATGAGAAAGTCGAGGATAAATTCAAAATGTTTTTTGACGTATTTAATAATTATTTTAATACAGCTTTTCCTTTAAAGCCTAGAAATATATATTGCGCACCCAAAAAAACATGGATTACGCATAGTATAATTAAAGAAGGCAATTCACTGCGAGACTTATATAATATAATTAAGATTAACAATGATCAAAACCTCAAAAAACATTATAATGTATTAAAAAAGAACATAAAAAAAATATTAACAATACTAAAAAAAGATTTTTTGAAAATAAAATTCAAAATTCAGACAATAAATCGAAATGTACATGGAAAATCATCAAAGAAAATTTAAGGAATTCGAAGTCCAAACACTCTGTTCCAAGTAAATTAAAAACTTCAAATAATACTGTAGAAAACATCTGTGATATGCCAAATATTTTTAATAATTTTTTTATAAACTCTGTTAAACAAATAGTATCTAATTCTAATTTTAACTTAGATAATAACAACATAAATTTGAATCCAAAATCCATGTTTTTGAATCCAACTACTCCTCTTGAAACGTTTAACATAATAATTGCATCAAGCAAGAAGAGTTCCAGTGGGTCTGATGGTATACCTTGTTCGATTATGAAACATATTGCTGAATATATTGTAAAACCACTGACCACACTAATAAATCTTTCTTTTGATCAAGGATACTTCCCAGAACAACTGAAGACTTCTATAGTTGTCCCAGTGTTTAAAAAGGGCGATCACAGTAATATAGAGAACTATCGACCAGTTGCACTATTGTCAGTTTTCTCTAAGATCTTAGAAAAGGCGTTTTTTGTAAGACTTTCTTCATTTATGGGCAGGTTTGGGCTGCTGTCTCCGCGCCAATTTGGCTTTACACAGGATGCCATCTTAAGTTTTTACCAAACGCTTCTCGAGAACTTCAACAACCAACACAAATCACTTGGAATATTTTTTGATTTCTCGAGGGCATTTGATACAATAAACCACGCATTACTGTTGGATAAACTCCATATGCATGGTTTGCGCGGAACACCCTGGAATTGGGTGAGGTCATATTTGTCGGGGAGGCGGCAGCGCGTCCGGCTGAATGATGGTGAACGACAATTTTTATCTGAAACATCTGAGATAACTACTGGCGTTCCCCAAGGAAGCATCTTGGGGCCATTGTTGTTCATTATATACGTAAACGATATAGTTTCCAGCGTAGACAACTGTTCCGTAACTTTGTTTGCTGATGACACATCTGCAATTATAACCTCCAAATCAGTTGATCAGCTTAGGATAGAAGCAAATAACACTGTTCAACTTGTCTCATCATGGTGCAACAACAATGGCCTCGTATTAAATGCTAAAAAAACCATTCAAATGGTTTTCAATCTCAAGAGAGTCCGAAACAATTACAGCCTATTAATAAAATCAAATAACACATCGATAATTCAGAGTGACTCAGTAAAATTTTTAGGAATAACTATAGATAATAACTTATCTTGGGAAAGTCATATTATTCAATTAAAAAACAACTTGGCGACAAGAAACTATTGCATAAGGCAACTGGGATGGTTTGTTAACTCAAAAACCTTACTCTCCTATTATTATGGATGTGTTCATTCTATCTTGACTTATGGCATCATGTGCTGGGGTAATTCTAAATACATAAATAACGTGTTCATAAGCCAAAAGAGAATTATTAGAAGTATTTTTAAATTAAATTTTAGAGTGTCGTGTCGTCCATACTTTATAAAGCATAATATTTTAACGGTCTATTCCTTATATATACTTCAATGTGTTATATACATAAAGAAAAATATGCCAAACTTAAAACGAGTCTGTGATATTAATACCTACCCCACAAGAGGCGCCAGTGATCTGTATGTACCACCATATAGGACATCCCAAGTGGGTCAAGGTCCATTAACAGTAGCAATAAGAATGTACAACAAGTTACCCAAAGAAATTAAAGAAATAAGCAGTTTCAATCAATTTAAAAATTCTGTGATCAAACTTCTTGAGAAGGCTGCATTTTATTCATATAAAGAATACTTGGACAGAGAGTGATATTTCTGTAAATCTGGATGTTTTTGATCCTCTAAATGTATTACCATAATTAGTTATTTTTATATACTTATGTGGTTTTGACGATTCCTATACTACTGTAATATTTTTAGTCATTGGAAAATAAAGAATTTATTATTATTTATTATTATTATTATTATAAATTTTTTATAGTTTTGTGTGGCTATTACTTGGTCCTGAATAGCTGGTAGGAAACCCTCGGACTCTGGGTGTAGTTGTCCTTTTTGTAGTCATGCATAGGAGTCCGTTCTGTCTATACTGTTGTTGATCATTATATATAAGTGTTTACCATGCAGTGATTTTTGTGACCATTTTTCATTTTGTATCTGTTTTTGTAGGTCTTACGAAAAAAGATTTAGTGGTGTGTAATTTTTGTCTGATTGTACTATTGCCGTATGTAGTGATGTAGTTTTATTGTGCAAATATTCTTTTAGAGTTTTTATTTGTTTATCGTGTAGTGTTTGAAAGTCTATTAGCCCTCTACCTCCTTCCTGTCTAGATATACTTAACCTTCTTTTACATGCATGTGGATGGTGTGCTCTGTATTATTATTATTATTATTATTATTACTAACTTCACTGTCTAAGTTCTCCAAATAGTACAATTTTTTAATGTTTCCTGATGATCATAATTAATTAAAGACGACGCAAGAGCCATCTTTTGCCTAATTTCAAGTGGCATCGTCAACGATTTGGGTCTACAAGGTAGACGACCGAGAATCATTGTTTCGTCCACTAAAGGAAGGCGAACTTGTCCTGTTTAAGCAAACAAGGAAACTAGTGATGGCCAATTATCCATACGCTAGATGAATGGTGACTGAACGTTTCATTAAATGTGAATTTCCTGATGATGTTAATCTTTTTAAAATTATTCGTACTGTTAATGATTGCTGCGATTTTCAATGTGACCTTAACCGCTTATATAAATGGTGTGATAATAACCAGCTTTATCTAAATATTTCCAAATGTTATTCTATGTCAATCTGCATCAATAAAAATAAGATTGAACACACATACTATAATAATTCTAGCAATTTAGAGAAAGTTAGCTCCTTTAAGGGTCTTGGGGTGACGTTCAACTGCAATCTTTCCTTTAATACTCATATCTCAAATATTTGTTCAAGTGCTATGAAAATGTGGGGATTTGTTTGACGAGTCAGCAGAAACTTAGATATAGAATGCATTAAGGCTCTCTATTGTTCACTGGTTAGGTCCCATTATGAATACGCGTCGCCTATCTGGACTCCAAATTCTAACTTCAACGTGAATCGATTAGAAGCTGTCCAAAGGAAATTTCTGCGATGTATATAGTATAAGTTGGGGCTGCCTCACACTCGGGGAGAATACACTCAAATAATGAATTCCCTCAACTTGTCTTCGTTAAAGGATCGTAGAGTTAATGCTGATTTATGCCTTTTATATCGCATTTTAAACGGACACATTAACTCTCCAGAAGTGTTGACCACGGTTAATTTTCATGTACCTGTCAGGAACACCAGATCAAACACCTTATTTTACTTGGATTATCATCGCACGGCATCTGGATCGCCGAAGACCATGACTAGATTGATGCAGCTTGGTAACGAATTTAACAAATTTTATTGGTTTGATCTGTTTAACATATCATACAACACATTTAAACATAGACTAAAGTGTTACTCGTAATTATAACTTATCATATACTGTTGATTTGGCGCTTTTATGTTAATAATGTATAATTGAATACTGAAGTTACTGTTATTATTATAATTATTTTTCTATCGTTATATATATTATTTTTTGTATTATTTGTGTATTATGAAAATGGCGTTGCCGTTAATAAACATTTATTTATTTATTATTTATTTAAAATTAGTTTAAACAAATTGTAAATGAATGATGAACATAGGTAGGATTACGAGGGATTCGTAGGTGTTTTATAACAGGAGCAATGTGAGGATTGTTGGCGAATTTTAAGTCTGTTTAATTTTACATGTTTCGTATGGGAAAGAATTGGAAGAGTTTTTATATATACAAACATCTTTATTTGTGAAATTAAAACAGTATATAAACAATACGCTAGAAAACCATTACATTACTAGATCATACATAATAAATTTCACAAATTGGCTACCGACCAGTGGTCTTTCAGCCTGTGTTTGTCCAGTCTATGACATTTCTTTAAATGTTATGATCTCAAACGTCATTGTCGATGTCCGGATGATTAGATGCAATGAATTGATAGATGGTTGATTTTGGAGTTTTACATCTGGAGTTGCGGGGCATAAAAAGACAATGATATCGTGAATGAAGGGGTTGGTGGCAAATTTTAGGGACAGGATTTCAATACGTTCTTTAATGGATGGGATTTTACAAGTATCATAAGGAATAGGGGGATTGTTCGGGTGTCTAAGTTTGGTCAGCACTCGCAAGGCAGATCTTTCTGCAACTTCTAAGTTTTTAAGGACAGCTGGATGAGGATTGTGTTGAAGTATAGCTGCATATTCAAGCAGGGGTCGACATATCATACTATAAATGTGAACAGCAGGAGGAGTTTTTATTTTCTATAATTAAAGAAATTGTAGGATAATTATATTTCCGGGGAACAATATATAAAATAAACAAGAATAATTTTAAAAAGTTTGTTTATTGTTGGCCATATAATAATATATTTATAAACAGCAACTACAATACAAAATTTACACACTATAATTAATAACTGTAATATATAGTATATATCAGTATAATACAAATGATTTACAAATGCTTGGGTCGTATGATACATCAAGGTTATTATGCAAAAATATTGCTAACTTTATATATATATATATATATATATTTATTTTCTTCATTTTTTTCATCTCTTCACATCCTCCTTTCTACACCGCCAAGATAAAAGTAAATAGTAAAACTCGAAACGAATATATTTAGAACATCAGCGTTTGAAATTCTATAACGTTAATGGGCCGGAATAAAACACATAAAGAAACAATAACACAAAAATTAAATAAGATACGTAATAAAAAGGAAAAAAGAAACAAATTAAAAACACTAATATTCGATAGCCAATTAACAGAATTTATAGCTGTTAATTGACCATCAAGCAGTTAATTATATTTGATTTTGTAATTTTTACTACTTATGGTTTCGGTTTAGAAGAAAGAGATAGCTATACAAATACGGGCAATCACTAATTTGAGTTAGATTGTTGTTGTGATCAATGAACAATATTGTTTTATACATTGAGCAAAGCCCCTTTAACGCATATGTGCCGCAATGCTAACAAAATGAATAAAGACATATTCTTTGTGCATAATGTTTAATTTTGTTTGTTACTATTCATTTATACTTTGTTTTTTTTTCTGTTCAAATTTATTATCTGATAGCTTGTATTTTCTTATATTATTTGTATGAAGACATATTTTTTTGCATAATGTTTAATTTTGTTTACTAATATTAATTTATACTTTGTTCTCTTTTTTCTGTTTAAATTTAACTAACTTTGCTTGTACTCTTCTTATATTATGATTTTGATTGTATATTTTCCCTTGTTGGATTCTTCCGTTGGAAAATAAATTATTATTATTATTATTATTAAAATAATCTTAAAATAAGCAGGAATTTCATCAGATAAATTAAAAATTATTTTAATGTTTAGTTTCTGTGAAAAATAATTATGAAAAACAATGAAAATTGATGAAATTTATAGCAAATTTTAAAATAAAATTTTGCTAATAAAAACTTATGCAATGAAAATTTAAAGGATTTCACTAAATTCTGCATTAAAATAACTTAGCAGACATGACCTATTAATTTCATTATATCTTACAATTTTCTTTTCTAACTTAAACTAGTAAATTGAATTAAAAAAATAAATCGTTAATTTTCGTAATACACGAAAATTAACGATTATTTTTTTAATTATTTAGACTGATACTTTATACTTGGTAGATAAAAATGTAAATACACATTCATATTATGAAATCCAAAAGAATAGCTCTATTTTCAAACGATGATTTCCATTTTACTATATAGCTATCTCTTTCCACTAAACCGCAACCTTAATAAACATGTTTTATTAAAAATAATAAAACAATACGAAATAAAAGCTTTAACAATTATAAAATCATTGTTTTTTTTTTCAGTGATTTGTTTAATATATTGGATGAGATTTATTGAAAATAATAAAAAAAATATATAAAATAAAAGCCCTAACAATTTTAAAACAGTTGATTTTTTTTCACTGATTTCTTTAATTCATTGAACAACATTTTTTTAATAAATTTATATGACAAATACAATACGTATTAAATTGTACATGTCTTCTGCTAAATAAATTTAAAAAAGGAATATATATTGACAATAATAGAGAAAAAGAAAATGCAAAATAAAAGCTTCAAAATTTTTAATACTGTTAATTTTATCGAGTGATTTTTTTAAATTCTTGAACAAGGTTTATTGGAAATAATAATAAAAGAATACACAATTAAAGCCCTAACAATTTTAAAACAATAGATTTTTTTTCAGTGATTTGTTTAATTCATTGAAAAAGATATATTAAATATAATAGAAAAGAAAACACAAAATGAAAGCAATAACAATTATAAAATAAAATGAAAAAAAAAAAAAAAAGATTCGTTATTTACTCCACTTTTTATTATAATAATAAAAAGTGAAGTAAGAAAAGAATCATTTTTTTATTTTATCAAAGTGAAGTGTGTTCACATAAAACGCATAAAGTAAACTTGGCAATTATAAAATAGTTATATTTTTTCCGGTAATTTGTTTAAATTATTCAAGAAGGAGCATTGAAAATATTTTTTTTATTATTTTCAATGCTCCTTCTTGAATAATTTAAACAAATTACCGGAAAAAATAATAAATATAATAATAATAAAATATAATAATAATAATAATAATAGTTATTATTTTCGGTAATTTGTTTAAATTATTCAAGAAGGAACATTGAAAATAATAAATAAAATATTTTCAATGCACCTTCTTAAATAATTTAAACAAATTACCGGAAAAAAATAACTATTTTATAATTGCCAATATATAAAAAATAAAAATTAAAGACTTAATAATTTTGAAACAGTTTTGTTTAATTCGTTGAACAAGACATATTGAAAATAATCAAACAAAAAAAATCAACACAAAATAAAAGCCTTATCTATTATAAAATTGTTGATTTTTTTTTTCAGTGTTTAGATTAAATTGTTGAACAAAATTTATTGAAAATAATAAAAATGAATACAAAATGTAAGCAATAACAATTTTAAAACAGTTGATGTTTTTCAGTGATTCTGTTTAATTCATTCATATTGAAAATAATAGAAAAAGAAAAAACACAAAATAAAAGCTTTAACAATTTTAAAAGTAAAGTTTATTTATAATAATGAAAAAAAAAAAATGTTAACAATACTTCTTTTTCTTCTTTGATTTCTATAATCTATTGAGCAAGATTTACTGGAAGTAAAAAAAATACAAAATTGAAGCAAAATTTAAAAAAAATGATTTTTTTTTCAAAGAATTGAAGGATTTTTTCAATAATTTATTGAAGAACAAAACAAAATGTTTAATTAAAATAAATTATTGTTTCTTTTAAGTGATATATAATAGAAATTATACAAGAGGGAGATGCTTGTTAAAATCACAATTTCAAGCATTTTTTTTTTTCAAAAATCCTCCCTTTTATAAAACACAAAAATTCGTAAATTCCGGCCCTTAATAAATACAAAAATCCGCCTTCACAATAATCACCATATTAATATATATATATCATTATAATTTTTTTTTTCGCATTTTCTTTTATTGCAATAGTGAAAAAACGTTTACAATTTTCAACAAAAACAATCTTTACACATGAGCAGTTTTTTTTTAATTCATTTTTAAAATCTTTAATAATATATTCCTTTTATACAACTATTTACAAAATCCGCCGAGCCCGGACCCAAAACGCTCCGCGGAGGAAAAACCGGCGGTCCTCGCCGGAAAATCGCATTTCTTCTCCGCGAAAAGAAAAATCAGTCGGCAACGACGCTCTAACCACCGAGTAAAAAAAATAATAATAAAACGAAGAATTAAAAAAAATAATCAGCGGAGATTTTGAGTCCGGCCAGCGGGAACAAACGTTATTATTTTTTTTTTTCATCTCTTTTATTATTATTATTATTAATATTTTTGTTTTTTTCTTTAAATTAATTGTTGTTTTTTTCTGGGTACAAAAATACACCGAATATGTTAAAATCTACAAATTGTTCTTCTTTTTTTTTTTCATTTTTTTTATTAGTTTATTTATTTTTTTCATACTGTACCAGGCCTCATAAAATTTTAAAATTCGAAAACTCTTATATATATAATATAATATATTTATACGGACAGTCCGATCTAACTTTAATTGTTTAATCGTAATAAAGATTTTTATTTGTGTGTAAATTTCTCATTCTTACTTCTTTGCGTTATTTTTCTCTCTTATCTGCTTTATATAATAATATTTTAATGTATATACTAGTACATTGAAAGCACACGTAAAGAACGCATCACGCGCCTTTTTTTTATTTGTTTACTCCTTATTAATCCTCTTTATTATTATTATATCAATTTATATAAGAATATCGATGTCGCTTGCTCTACTTACTAAGTTTTTTATTACTTGTTTTTTTTTAATCATTTTCTTGTAAATTTCGAAAAAATCTATTGAACTTATTATTTGTGTTTTTTTTTCTTTATTAATATAATTAATATTTATTTCGTTTTGTTTGTATATATATATTACTTTTTTTACTTAGCCATTTTTTGTGCATTGACTTGAATATAATAATTGTACATCGAACGTAATTCATACTTTTTTTCTCATTATTATTATTAAGCGTATAAGGTATACATATTTAATGTTACTTAATTAATTAACGGACTCGTTTGTTTATTTCAATTGTTTTTTATTATTACTTAGTTATTTAAAATATTTTGCCTTATTAATATAAATTTCTGGTCGATGGCAGATGTTCATTTTCTGAGGCTTAACAGTTTGTAATTTATTTATTTATTTATTCAACGGAATATACCATTTTTACAAATATAAGACATACATGTAAATTGCAATAAATTTATATGTTTAATGATGGAAATATTGTGACGTGATTTAATGTAATAAAGATTTTTTTTATACAAAATTTATTTCATTAATATTTATAATTATTTAAATAAAAATCGAGCATTCCATCTTTTTTAATCAACCTTACATATCACTAATAAAAGTATAGTGAAGCAGAACCAAGTGTTTAATTTCAAAAGTTTAAAATTAATGAAAATGTTTCATGGGAACCAAATTGAAATTATAAAATTTAAAATTGAGTTTTCGGGTGATCATTTTTTTTTTAACAAAAATCCCGTTGAAACACGCTCAGTAATATTAAATAATAAACAAAATTGATTTCACGATTTTCACTATTATTATTGTAATTTGATTTAGTTTTAGGGATGATTCATTTTTATTATGTATTTAAAGGTTTTATTCATTTGATTGAATAAATCGAAATAAATCGAATAAAATTTATATTAATAAGGCAGAATTTTTACTTATAAATATAAATGCTTTTGTTTTGAGGATGGGATTCTTTCATTTTCGTAATTATAAATTTAAAATAAAAATCATAAAACAATAATATAAGAATGATAAGTCAAAATATAATTATAAATTTTATTTGAAATTATTGCTAAAACTAAAAATGGAGTTGCACTTTAATATACGTGTCAAATCATTTAAAGGCAAAAGAAACATTTCTGTTTAATGAGATGGAAGTCTCAATTGTTTTAAACATAAAAAAAACGCAACTTTAACAATCATGTTTCAATTGATTCTATTTATTTTGATAGAAATCACAATTGTTTAAACAATTAACAAAAACGCATCTTCAATATTCACGATTCAAGTGTTTCTCTTTATTGTGATGGAAGTCTAAATTGTTTAAACAATAAAGAAAAAACGCAACTTCAACATTTATGATTCAATTGTTTGTTTATTTTAATGAAAATCTCAATTGTTTAAGCAATTAATAAAAACACATCGTCAATATTCATGATTCAATTATTTTTCTTTATTGTGATGGAAGTCACAATTATTTATACAATAGACAAAAACGCAACTTCAGCATTCATGACTCAATTATTTCTGATTGTTATGATGGAAGTCTCAATTGTTTTAACAATTAATAAAAACGCAACTTCAGCATTCACGATTCGATTATTTTTCTTTATTGCGATGGAAGTCTTAATTGTTTAAACAAAAACGCAACTTCAACATTCATGATACAATTATTTCTGTTTATTGTGATGGAAGTCTCAATTGTTTAAACAATAAACAAAAACGCATCTTCAACATTTATGATTCAATTGTTTCTGTTTATTGTAATGAAAATCGCAATTGTTTAAACAATTAACAAAAACGCATCTCCAATATGCATGATTCAATTGTTTCACTTTATTGTGATGGAAGTCACAATTATTTATACAATAGACAAAAACGCAACTTCAGCTTTCATGACTCAATTGTTTCTGGTTGTTGTGATGGAGGTCTCAATTGTTTGAACAATTAACAAAAATGCAACTTCAGCAGTCAGGATTCGATTTTTTTTATTGTGATGAAAGTCTCAATTGTTCTAACAATAAACTTGAATGCAACTTTAACATTTATAATTCAATTGTTTCTATTTATTGTAATGAAAATCTCAATTGTTTGAACAATTAACAAAAAGTATCACAAATATGCATGATACAATTGTTTCACTTTACTGTGATGAAATTCTTAATTGTTTGAACAATTAACAAAAACGCAACTTCAGCATTCACGATTCGATTATTTTTCTTTATTGTGATGGATGTCTCAATTGTTTAAACAAAAATGCAACTTCAACATCTATGATTCAATTGTTTCTGTTTATTGTAATAGAAATCTCAATTGTTTAAACAATTAACAAAAACGCATCTTCAGTATTCATGATTCAATTGTTTCTCTTTATTGTAATGGAAGTCTCAATTGTTTAAACAATAAACAAAAATTCAACTTCAACTTTTATGATTCAGTTGTTTATTTTTATTGGAATGAAAATTTCAATTATTTACAATTAACAAAAAGTATATTTAATATGTATCTTCGTCATTCAACATTCATGATACAATTTTTTCTGTTTATTGTGATGAAAGTCTCAATTGTTTAAACAATTAACAAAAACGCATCTTCAATATTCATAATACAATTGTTTCTGTTTATTGTGATGGAAGTCTCAATAGTTTAAACAATTAATGAAAATGCAATTTCAATATTCATGATTAAATTGTTTCTGTTTATATGCCATATAAGTCTCAATTGTTTAAACAATAAACAAAAATACATCTTTAATATTCATGATTCAATTGTTGAATTATTTCTGTTTGCTGTGATGGAAGTCTTAATTATTTAAACAAAAATGCAACTTCAACATTTATGATTCAATTGTTTATTTATTTTAATAAAAATCTCAATTGTTTAAACAATTAACAAAAACGCATCGTCAATATTCATGATTCAATTGTTTTTCTTTATTGTGATGGAAGTCTCAATTTTTTTAAACAAAAACGCAACTTCAACATTTATGATTCAATTGTTTATTTTTATTGTAATGACAATTTCAATTGTTTGAACAATTATCATTGTTTAAACAATGAATGAAAATGCGATTTCAAGATTCATGATTCAATTGTTTCTGTTTATTGGGATATAAGTCTCAATTGTTTAAACAATGAATAAAAATACATCTTCAATATTCATGATTCAATTGAATTATTCCTGTTTGCTCCGATGGAAGTTTCAATTATTTAAACAAAAATGCAACTAAAACAGTCATGATTAAAATGTTTTTGTTTTTATTGTGATGAAAGTCTGAATTGTGTAAACAAAAACTCAATTTTGATATTCATGATTCAATTGTTTCAACAATAAACAAAAATACATCTTCAAGTTTTCGTATTCAGTTATTTTTCTCAGTAGCTAATTAAGGAAAGTCTTGCACAAAAAGTTAGAGTAAGAGTCTAAGAGTTAGAATAATAAAAAACTGTTTCGTTTTCAATTTAGTTTAGTTTATTCTTTGGTTTTTGTTTCACTGTTTTGATTCTATTACGCCAGACCGAAACTAGTCAGTACTTAATTAAGTCGAAACAGTGAAACAAAAACCATGATTGTTTTATTTATTAAAAAAATTAAACAATTATTTTCCACCAAGTGTTAGATGAGCAAGAAATCAAAACGTTAATTTATTCTACAAATGATTTCTTTAATTAAGTGGATTCATTAGTTTTCAAATATTTTCAAATAAAGTGTTGGTTGGATTTTTGAATTTAGAAAGAATGTCGGGATTTCTGAGGACTCACAGTTGCTTCAGTAATTGATAATTATAATCGTTGCATGCGAATTATTTTCCATTTAGTTGCCTTACATACATTTTATTCTGTAGAAAAGTAGGAAATCAGCAAAAAAAAAATTTAATAAAATGTTCAACCACATTTACCAAGCTTATGGATAACTAGTGATGATACCACATGAAATATTATGCAAAAGATGGCGTTTGCGTCGTCTTTCATTTATTAAATCCCATCCTCATAACAAAAAGTCACTTATTTTTATTATCTTCTTTTTTTTCGAAAAACATCTTAACACGCGACAGACTTTTTTCATTAATTTATTTCAAATCGATTCGTATATGTATTTCGTTTATTTTAACATTTTGTAATGGACGAACGCTCAAACTTTATTAAAATTGATTGAGTATCTAAAAAAAACGACAAAAAATAAACATATAATAGGAGCGCTATTTATGCAACACATTTAATTTATTTGATTGTTCAATATTTGATTAGCGACGACGCAGCTGATATTGATTGGTTTTTCTTTAATTTAACTCTCACTTAATTTTACGGAGGAGAATATTCGAAAAAGAATGTTTTTTTATTAAATATTGGATGATTCAGGTTGTCATTTTCTTAAACCCCCATTATTCAATTATAATCAACATTTATTCACTTAAATTAAATAAAAAAGAATATTTGAAAAAGAATGTTTTTTTTTATTAAATATTGGATGATTTAGATTGTCATTTTTTAAACCCCCATTATTAATTAATTATAATCAACATTTATTCACTTAAATTAAATAAAAAGAATATCAATTATTAGACATTTGTTAAAGTACTTGTGTAACATAAGTCATTATGTCGCAATAGCAAAAGAGAAAATAATTTATTAAATAATTATTTTCAAATTCTATTTATTTAATTTATTTAAATAGCTGTGACCGAGTGAATAAATCTTTTTTCTATTATTATTTACTCACATTTATTTAAATACATTAAATAAAAAGAATTTGACGCTTGGGTGAAAGTAGAGTAATTTTAATCGAACCTTAGTGTGAGAATGTAATTAAAACAAACAGTTTTAACGCCGCTTAAAACAAATCGAGACTAATTGGATTTACCTTCATTCCCAATCCGGATGTATTTACTCGAGGTGTTATTGACGTCAAAGCGCGATAAATAAAAAAAGAGCGTGCGATTGCAACCGTATGAACACACGATTGCAATCGCACATTTTTTTTTGTTCCTTGTTCAAGAAGGAAAAGCACGTCAGAGCGCTGCTCTTGGGGTTTCGGCGTATTCGGTGGGATTGAATCACCCTTAGCATTAATTCTCTTGGATTAAATTGAATAGTGGTAACAACACAGTAAATATATTTCAATGCAATTAATAATTTTAACATTGGTAGTACATGTTGTAGTAATAAATATGAATGGATTATTAAAAATCTACACTGTAAGAATAATAGTCTATCCAATGGAATCTTTTTTTTATATTATTCGAATCTGTTGTTTTTTTTAGTATTACATTGAAATATTATAGAATTTAATATTAAAAACCTACGACTAAAATAAACACGGATTGAATTGTTAAGTAAGAAATTAATTCAATAGTCAGATTGAATTGAATAACTTTAAATATAATCTGTGTTTTTAATTAATTAAAATCAATTAAATAAATATGATTTGAAAATAATTAACAAATTATTTCCACATTTTTGCATGAAATTTTTCTCTTTTTTCTCTGTACTGACGAGGCATAGATCCCGAAACACGTGTCTGCAGATGGCCTTATATTGGTAACGTTCCTTTTGTTTGTTTTTGCATGAAATTTTTCTCGGATCAAAATTTGTTGCATTATGCAATATTTTATTGATATGCAACAGCAGGTGTACATTACGTAATTCAATGTCCGACGTGGGTATTTGCCCGGGAAGTAGTTGTTTTAATGTGCATTTGTTTAACGTACTTACGTAAGTCAGTCACAGAGCTAAATGTGGAAATAATTTATTAATTATTTTCAAATCATTTTTATTTAATTTAATTTATTTTAAATAACCGTGACCAAGAGAATGAATACTCTTTTTATTTATAATTAAAATCATATTCCTTTTCAAATTATATTTATATAATAATAATTTCCATTTATTTCCATCACAGACGGTAGCCTAATTACAAGGGAACTTTTCATATATAAAACTAATTTTTCTAAGAGTAAATACATGTATATAATTCTGTATTGTGGAGGCTTCTACTTCGTTATACATGTTAATTTCACCAATAAAACACTTATTACTTACATTTACTTACTTACAAGTGTTATACAAACAAAGTAATAAGTGTATTTTTTTTTTTTTTTGGTGACATGTATATAAAATTAAAAATATATATACGTAGAAATAGGGAAATTATATCTTAGTTTACATGTATACACACAAACCAAGTAGAAATAACAAGAATCTAATAACAAGCAATAAATAAACTAATAACAAAATTATATCAATGAAATTCAAAAAATGTTCAGTGTACAACATTGAAATATAATTTCAATTAATTATATATAAGTGGAAAAGAAACATCTCTCATGGGATTTGAACCAATGTCCCCCAGGTTTCTAGTCGAGTGTATTACCACAGTCTTGTGTTTCTGTTTATCTCATTCGTAGATTTGTAATAATATATTCATAATTAAATATATTTCGTTTATTAATTTAACGATTTCGCAGTGCAGTTTATAATTTCGATTGAGTCACCCTCAGAGTTAATTCCTCGAGGATTAAATTTTATACTGGTAAAAACTGAGTTAATATTCATTAATTTAGCGATTTCGCTGTGGAGTTTTTAATTTGCGTTAACGATAACTGGGTGTAATCTTTATTATTATTGCATGGGTTTTATTGCACACATTTACGTAAGATAATTTATATATATATATATATATATATATACCTTTTTAATTTTTAAATACATCGGGTGGCGCATAAGTAACAAGTGAATACATTTTTTGTTGACTACATTAAAAAAATCAAAAGTAACTTTGAAAAACTTGGGATAAGGATAAGGTGTAATGGAAAATCAGAGTGTACCTCGGTACGCATCTGAATTGCATCTTTTTTCTTTCAGTATCAGAACTATTATTTTTAGAAATCGCTTATAATTGTCATAAATATTTTCGTTTCTGTATTTTTGTTCTATTATGGAAAAATAAAAATATTATTATTATTATTAAATGTATGATGGAAAGATTCAGCACAGAACAAAGTTAAAAAATTGTTCAATTTTATTTTGAAAATCAGCATTCGATTATTCAGACACAAAGATCGTATCGAAATCTCTTTCATGTTCGAAATGAATCAAGCGCCCCAAAAATTTACCGATTTCGGCAACTAGGTGCTGTCAGTGATCTTCCGCGTGCCGCAAGACCTCGTGCTGTTCGAAAGGATGTGAATATTTCTCGGACGCACGCAAGTATTGAGGAAAAAAAAACGAAACTTCCACCAGAGGACGTTCTTAGAAGTTTGTGAAGTCTGGGCAGTCTTTGCAAATAATTTTACATAATTTAACATCGTTACCTATATAAGATTCAGTTGGTTTACGAGTTAAGCGTGCGGTTTAGACGAAAGAGATAGCTATATAAATATTGGCAATCACTAATTCGAGTTAGATTGCTGTTGTGATCAATGAACAATATTGTATTATATGTTAAAGTGATCTTAAAATAAGCAAGAATTTCATCACGTGAATTAAAAATTATTTTAATTTTTAGTTTGTGTAAAAACAATCATGAAAAACAATAAAAATTGATCATTTATAGCAAATTTCAAATTATATTTTTGCTAATAAAAACTTGTGCAAAGAAAATTTAAAGGATTTCACTAAATTCCACATTAAAATAACTTAGCAGATATGACCTATTAATTTCATTATATCTTACAATTTTCTTTTCTAACTTGAACTAGTAAATTGACGTAATACACGAAAATTAACGATTTATTTTTTATTTAGACTGATACTTTATACTTGGTAGATAAAAAATGTAAATACATTTCTCTCTCTCTATTTGTGCATCATTTGGTTTTAAGATTGCCGTTTAGTAGATATCTCTTTCTATATAGTAAAATGGAAATAATCGTTTGAAAAAAGAGTCATACTTTTTGATTTAATACTCATATTATTAAATCAAAAAGAATGACTCTTTTTTCAAACGATTATTTCCATTTTACTATATAGCTATCTCTTTCTACTAAACCGCAATCTTAAAACCTTTCTTTTTGATTTAATATTCATATTATTAAATCAAAAAGAATGACTCTTTTTTCAAACGATTATTTCCATTTTACTATATAGCTATCTCTTTCTACTAAACCGCAATCTTAAAAACAAATGATGCACAAATAGAGAGAGCTTGTTCACAAATTAGTTGTATGTGAATAAACAAAATTGCAGAACATGAAGAACAAAAATAATTGTTGAACATATAATGCACGCACTAAAATGCACAGTATGGTGTGTAATAACTTCAGAAAGAATAATTCCATTTTTTTAAACGATGAGCAAATTGCGGTTAATGTTAGTGGTGATAAATATCGAGCAATAATTGAAATATTTTTAAAGCCAAACGTTGAGAATAATCCAAATTTGTGGTTCCAACAAGATGGAGCCACAGCTCGTCCAACTATGGCTCTCCTGCGCAAAGTTTTTGGCGATAGAACATCATCGCGTTTTTCCTATTTTAACTGGGGCTACTAAAGGATAAGATGTATGCCAATAAGCAAAAAACCAACAGCTTAAGGCCAATATCCAAGAAGAAGTGAAGGCGCTAGAAGTTTAGCTTCTAAGAATAGTAATGGAAAATGTCCTGGAAAGGGCACGTCAGGCACTATTTGAAAGATATTATCTTAATAATCTAATGTAAAAATATTTCCAAAGTATAATCTAATTTGTAATAATTTCAACGTTAAATAAAATCAGACGAAAAAAAAAACTAATTAAATCATAAGGTTGTGGTTGGGATAGCCGAGTGGGTAAAGGCCTTGCTCATTAGGCAGAAAGACTGCGGGTTCGAGTCCCGTTCCGGATGAAATAAATATGAATAAATTATTAAAAATCAACCAATAAAACACAGATTAGATTTTCGACTAGTTGAGAATTTAAAGTTATTCAATCTAATTTGTGTTTTATTGGTTGATTTTTAATAATTTATTCATATTTATTTCATACAATTTGAACTACCAAAGTCTAAAAATTAAAACCATTAATTAAACTTAATCGATTTAAATTAAATTAAACTATAATAATTCAACTTAAATAAAAACCGAATAAAATTAAACGAAATAAATTTAATTAATTAAAAAAAGAGCGACCCTCTTTTCTATTTATGTCACTTATTTAATTATAAAGATAAATTAATTGTTCGAGTCCCGTTCCGGATGAGGTTTGTTTAAAAAGACAAATTTCATTCGGGTCCATGGGTGTATTGTGACGTCTTAAAATTAATATTAAAATAATAACAGTGAGTGGTCGAAATGGCCTAGCAGCAAAGGCCACATCCTCAATTTTTATCCGTAACCTTCGTATCCTTTCATCCCTCATCCTTTCTTTAAAAAAAAATCATAAGGTTACTTATGCCCCACCATATACCATATGATAGGAAACTTTTCTCCTCTAGAGTGCTTCAATTGTTTTCTTCAATTTACATTTTGTTAGCACAAGTGAATTAAAACATGCGTCATTATTTATCAAATCAAATTCTTCAATTTCTTAAAATAACATAACCTATAGCGTGTGCTTACTTTTATTGCCAACAGTTTTTTATTTTAATAAAAAAAATCAAAGCATTCTGGAGGAGAAAAGTTCATGATCAAATGGTAGTTCTATTATAATTTGAATGATACATACGCACATGACATGTAATTATAATTTTGAAATCTTTTTCTTTTTCTAATATCGTCACGAAGCGAAATATTGTAACATAAATAAAAATAACCTTTATTAACAGAAATTCAAAATTTAACAAAATTTTATATAAATATTACGCCAAGGTGGAAAGACTTTAAAGGTCGATAGCCGATTCCAGGCAAGTGAATTTTGGTTTTGTAATATATTGTTTATCCGACGCACTAAGGGGCAACAAGGGATAACAGAAGAAGAAGTAATATATTGTTATTTTTCTTTTCTCTTTGTATTACACGCGCAATGATTGTAGCTTATAATATATTCATTTTCAAGAATCAGCGGAAATAAAAAAAAAAACGTCGACAGCCATTTAACAATTAATTAATTTTTGTGTGATATACATAATCAATGTTTGTTACCTTATTGTAAACTAAAAGAAAACGACTGCGTGATAGCCACGTGCGCACTTCAATATACGCTTGCGATTGTCGTTCGGTGGTGCGTATGTACTCCTGGCCGGTTCGGTTTGACTTTTGGACCCCTGTTTTTGAAAAGTGTATTTGTAAAGAGTTTTAAATTATCTTCTACTGAGTCAGGCGATGAAGTGCAGGCAAATGTAATTAGATAAGTCCCCCACAAAAAGTGGAGAAAGTATAGATTGACAAAATCGATCTTTTTTTCTCGTTGTATAAGACAATTTTCTTAATGTCTTTAGTGATAGTACTATGAATTGTCAGTTATTTAAATGAAATAAAAAATGATTTGAAAATAATTAATAAATTATTCTCACATTTAGCTATGTGACTTACGTTGTCTGTTAAATTAAATTTGTACCCTCTACTAAAACTTATTTTTAAGTAATCTCAATTTAGTGTAAGTACGTTAAATACCCCGCCGGACATTGAATTACATAATCTATATTTCAATAAAATATTGCAAATTGTTAATGGTTTTAATATTTAGACATTGGTAGTTCATATTGTATGAAATAAATACTAATAAATATGAGCAAATGCTGGGACAAATTGGGAAATTATTTTGCCTGCCCCACAATTAAATTAAAATAAAAATTAAAAAATCAATATATCCGTTAATGTAAATATCCATAGAAATTTTAATAAAACAAATTTTTTAATTCTCTTGAAAATGGGCTAATAACCCGAAACTAGTCGAGAATTTAAAGTTATTCAATCTAATCTGTGTTTTATTGGTTGATTTTCAATAATTTATTCATATTTATTTCATATTGCATAATGCAACAGATTTTTGTTCCAAGAAAAATTTAATGCAAAATCAACAAAAAGAACGTTACGTAACATAAGGCCATCTACAGACCCGTGTTTCGGGATCTATCCCTCGTCAATACAGCTATGTCTTACATAATTTAAAGATGTTAAAATAAATCAATTAAATTAATTCAACTATAATCAGAGAAATTAAATCAATTATATTAAATTAAACTAAATCGATTTAAATTAAATTAAACCAAATTAATTCAACTTAAATCAAAACCGAATAAAATTAAACGAAACGAATTAAATTTCAATTTACTTTATTAACGGAATCTCCATTTCCAAATTACAATTATAATTAAAAAAAAGAGCGACCCTCTATTTATGTCACTTATTTATTTATACAGATAAATTAATTGTTATTTATTGCCTTTAGCTACTTAAAATTGGTAATTTAAAAGTACTCGATTACTAAATTAGATTTTACACAACGCTAGAAATAACTCTAACTTAATGAGTTACACTTGTAATAAAAGTTTATTGACGAGTTAGCCTATTCACTCGTCAATAAACTTCCATCAAGTTTGAGCTCTTTATGGAAAAAGTAATTTCTCCGTCGTCCGTCTTTTGATTTGCGCGGTCCAAAATAGCACTTTTCTTGCATAATCATCCCGTGAAATATTCTTCCCTCCAACAGCCGAAATATTAATTTTTAAATGGGCTAACCTGTATTATTCATTTCAGTTATATTTGACTTGCAATAAAGTAATCTCAATTTAGAGTAATCACCAAGCAACAAGGTGATTACACTAAATTGAGATTATTTAAAAATAAGTTTTAGTAGAGGGTAAAAATTTAATTCAACAGACAAGCTTTAATTTGTTAGAATTTATTTAAATCGAAATTACTTAAATTTACTTATAATGTGATAAATATTAATCGAGAAGCGGAAAGACCCATGGCAAAAAGCCAATTCTATAAGAAAATAATTACGTTTTATGCATTTACTTTATTTTTTTAATGAATGGATTATTTTATTGGAAGTCAAATATAACTGAAATAAATTATACATGTTAGCCTATTTAAAAAGTAATATTTCGGCTGTTAGATGGATGAAATTAGTTCAACAGACAAGCTTTAATTTGTACGAGATCTGAAATGCCGGGCTCTTTTTTGGATTTTGTTTCTAGACAAGTGCGTATGTGATTTGAAGGAGAGTTTGGAGTCGAATAGATTGTCTCGGTATTTGCAGGCGTAGGAGATAGAAATCATGGCAGCCTGGTATTAGGGAGAGTGCAGTTCTGCATTGCACTTAGGCTTCAATAGCCCTATTGTGCTAACTCCCGTAGATTACCCATCCTCAGCTCCGCCGGCCTACCTTGTTTAGGTAGTCTAGTATAGCCGAGGTGGGTGGATCTCTAATGTAAGCCATTGCAGGCTATCTGTATCGTTATTGGCAAGAGCGCTGGGCACTCGCAAAAAAAAAATGCCACGCAGTCTCGACTTTTATGCTGCAACCTCTGAAAGATGTAGAATCAACTATCCCCATCCTATAGAGGTGCCCACTTAGTCCACAGCGACCAGTAAGGATGGCTGTTAAGAGCCTAAAGTTCCTTTTAGTGAGTTGAAGTTGCCGTTATCATGGCAGCTTTCCTTCAAATCACATATCGCATCCACTAAAATCAAAATTCAAAACAGGGAGTTTTTAGGGCGCTTCGACATTTTTCATTTATGTTGGTTTTATTGAAGGAAATTGGGGGAAATTTTGGTGTACTTTTGTGAAATCGAACAAAATGTTTGGATTTAGTAGGATTAATTTTAATGCACCATTTTTGAGCACCAGCCTTGTAACTAATTGAAGGATGTTTGCAGAGATCGTTGGGTATATTGAAGAACGGGGTCATGTGAGATGACGGTTGTGACTAGAGATGCGAGTTGGGACACGCGTGCGATCGACGGTGCGCAACGCCTGTTAAAGTTGACACATTCGCATTTGTCGCCCGCAATGCTCCCACCGAAATGTGACAAGTTTCTGTTGTTTTTGCGTCAAATCCATGCGCATGGATGGATCGGCCGCGTCTTCGGTCCGTATATTCATAAATGTATCAATTATGCCGATCGTGGAAGTCTCAGTTTGTTTATGAAAATACGAATAAGTGTTTGTGTACATATTATTTTTTCTCAATTAAAATAACATCGTGCGGCACGCGCATACTCGCGCTAAGGCAATGCAACGAAAATACAGCCGATTATGGGACATATGAAATGTGACAAATGCATGCGCATGGACTTGGCGCAAAAACAACAGAAACTTGTCACATTTCGGTGGGAGAATTTCGGGCGACAAATGCGAATGGGCCAACTTTAACAGGCGTTGCGCACTATCGAGCGCACGCGTGTCCCAACTCGCATCTCTAGTTGTGACGTCAGCGAAAAGTAAGGAATACTAACACGTATTACATTATTACAGGACACAAATAATAATGAGGAATACTAACACGTATTACATTATTACAGGACACAAATTTTCCTTTGATAAAATGAAATTATTAAAAAAATTCTCCAGTAATTATTGACTGAATACACTTGATGCAATTCAAATACCCGAAACATCAAATATCAAACTCAAAGTCAAACTAAAAAATAAATATTGATAATATATATTTATTTTTTAGTTTGACTTTGATATTGGTCAAATCGTGACTGAAATGTAAATCTGTTTTTAATAAATCTTATGAAGAAAGAATATTCAATATTTCATTAAATAGTATGTGGAATCAGGATTGTAGATATCATGGCAAAATATGTTATATATAAGTGGGGATAAGGTAGAACCTTGAGGGACGACCTGTAAGATTGGGAATGACGGTTACGGTCTTGTGGGAGGCGCGCATGCTGCTCAGGCATACATAGGCCCTAAGGCTTCCTTTCTGTAGGGTATCTGCCATCAAGCGTTAACACAGCCAACCTACAAGAAAGGCTACCAGCCATGAGGCTGGTGAATCGCTGATAGAATTGCTCGACAGGATATATTTTAGATGAAGTTATGTGTAAGGATAATTAGGTGACTCTAATGCTTGCTCCATGTAGGGTATCTGACATCAAGTCTCAACTCATCCAATCTACAAGATAGGCTAGCAGCGCAGAGGCACATGGATCCATGATTGGATGAGCGGAAGAGTTTGGCGTATTCTTACTCGGCAGGATCTATTTCAGATGAAGTTATGTATAAGGATAATTAGGTGACTCTAATGCTTGCTCCTTGTAGGGTATCTGATATCAAGTCTCAACCCATCCAATCTGTAAGATAGGCTTGCAACGCTGAGGCTGAATCAGCGGGAGAGTTTGACGTAATCTTGCTCGACAGGATATATTTTCGATGAAGTTATGTATAAGGATAATTAGATGACTCTAATGCTTGCTCCTTGTAGGGTATCTGATATCGAGTCTCAACCCATCCAATCTGCAAGATAGGCTTGCAACGCTGAGGCTGAATCAGCTGGAGAGTTTGACGTAATCTTGTTCGACAAGATCTATTTTCGATTAAGTTATGTGTAAAGATAATTAGGTGACTCTAATGCTTGCTCCCTGTAGGGTATCTGACATAAAGTCTCAACTCATCTAATCTACAAGATAGGCAAGCAGCGCCGAGGCTGGTGGATCCCTGAAAGAATGAGCGACAGAGAGTTTGACGCATTCTTGCTCGACAAAATCAGTTTTAGAAGTTATGTATAAGGATAATTAGGTGATTCTAATGCTTGTTCCCTGTAGGGTATCTTAGATCAAGTCTCAACTCATCCAATCTAATAGATAGGCTTGTAGCGCCGAGGCTGGTGGATCCCTTATAGGATGAGTGGGAAAGAGTCTCACGTATTCTTGCTCGACAGGATCTGTTTAAAATAAAAAATAAGGATAATACGGAATGTGCTATTACACAGGTAAAGCCTTCTAATATACCAAACTGTATAGAAAGATTTTCGTTTTTCAATTTTTTACCTTCCAAATATTTAATTTGCATATTGGAAGTAAGAATGGCTGTGGGATATATTATGGATCTTATGTGAAGGAAGACAATTTGGTATTCTGGGATGAAATTATAAAAGGCGTCAAGTAGTTTCAAAAAGCTTTTCATGTAACTTGCAAATCTTTAATGTGTGTATGTGTTTTTTTATAAATTTAGGTTTAGTGGTGTGTTAAAACTTGATTAATTATTAATTTCTGTTAATTTGTTTTTGAAAGGTTAGTCGACTTTAGAAAAAACACCCCTGTTTAATATTTTTTTAAATTTTTTTATTCAATATTGCATATTATAAATATTTACTATTCAATAATCTGAGGAGTCGAAGAAGCGCTCTTTTTTTATAAACTCAAAATCCCTCGCACTCTCTCATTTTAAATAACAATCATATTTACCATATAATACAAATTTTCTTTTATACATTTATACATAAATACAAGGTGATTAATTTAAAGAAGAAATAAAAAAAAAACCGAACATTTTGTTTTGCTCTCGTTACTTTTTTCGCACCGGCGACGAAAGTTGCCATGACTGTATGTACAAAGATGGATTAGTTTATTTTATTTTTTTTGTAACGAAATTAATTAATCCCGTTGTTAATTTTTGTTGTTTTTTGCTTTATTTACTACCCGCTTGTTTTTGAGCGGGAAGTCACACTTTACGTTTTGTTTTTTAAGTACTTTTAGAAATTTTGAAAGTGATTTTGAGTTTTCCGCGTGTGTTGTTTTATATAAGGGAATGATTTGTGTTGATTTTCTTTTGCGTGTTGTGTTTTCTCTCTTTTCATTAACTCAAGTGGAAGTCGTGATTTTTAGAACAATCAGGGATTACTAATTAGCAACAGGAACGTTTCTTTTACTAATGTTATTAATTATTAACTGCAATGCTCCAGTTAATTATCAATAATTTTACAAACTACTACTAATTAGCAAATGCTCCAGTTAATAATCAATAATTTTAAAACTCCTATTAGTAAGTAAGACTAATAATAATATTAGTAACCGAAAAATATTAGTTGCTAATTATTAAAATTATTGATTATTAACTGGAGCATTTGCTAACGCTCCTCTTACTAATTAATATTAAGAACATTCCTGTTACTAATGTTTTTGTAATCAATTTATTTGTTAAACTATTAAAATCGCAACTAATTTCCCATTTTTTTAACGTTATTTCATAACCTTTGAAAATTGCAATCAATAATTTTAATTAGAAATTTAATTTGATGAAAAACCTCTGCAGTTACACATGAAATTAGGCAATAGATGGCGCTTGCGTTGTCTCTCAACTATTATCGTTCAAAGTTAAATGTTTATGATTTTAATGTTTATATTCAATCCTTTGTAGTTACATATGAAAATAGGCAATAGATGGCGCTTGCGTTATCTCTCAATTATTATGGTTCGAGATTGAACGTTAATGATTTTAATGAAAAACTGTTCAATTGTAGTTATTTTTAATTACTGGGAAAAGCAGAAAAGAAAGTAAATTTATTTTGAATAATTGTAGTAATGTAATGTAGTTTTTTTTTTGGAATGCCAATAAAGGTTGTTTTTTTTTTCTTTTTTTTTTAATTGCTCAGTTGCTCCAATCTTGAATTGAATAATAGTGAAGATGAAAGTATAATTTAAAAAAAAGAAATATTTTAAAGGATTTAAAATCACCATTAATTTCTCAATGATTTTAATCACAAACAGCAGATTTTTCATTGCAAAGGTTTAAAATAGAAAAAAATCAAACAAACAAAATAAATAAAATTAAATTAAATTAAAAAAGTTCTTAAGCTTAAGCTCTACTTAGATTGCAATCTGATATTTAAACTTAAAAAAATAAATGTTAATTTATTGAAATTTCAAGAGATGAAGGAAAGAAATTCTTAAGCTCTTGAAATGGCAATGATTTTTTTAAGTTAGAATTACCGATTGCAATCTCAAGAGCTTAAGAATCTCTTTTCTTAAGTTCTTAGATTATAAATGTCATTAAAAGAATTAAAATAGAAATTAATTCAAACTTAAAGAAAATATAAATTGATTACCGTTTTAAGAAACTAAGAAAACAATTCTTAAGCTTTTAAAAAGGCAATAAATTAACATTTATTTTTTTAAGTTTGAATTACTGATTGCAATCTAAGTAGAGCTTAAGCTTAAAAACTTTTTTTAATTGAAATGTTGTAATTTCAAAAGATTAAAATAGAAAATAATTCAAACTTAAAAAAAAATAATTACAAATTTATTGCGCTTTCAAGAGGTTAAGGAAGAGAAATTCTTAAGCTCTTCTAATGTGCAATGATTTTTTAAAATTTTAATTACTGATTGCAATTAAAGAAGACCTCAAAAATTTCCTTTTTTAAGTTCTTGCAATTGAAATGTTGTGATTTCAAAAGATTAAAATAGAAAATAATTCAAACTTAAAAAAAATAATTACAAATTTATTGCGATTTCAACAGGTTAAGGAAGAGAAATTCTTAAGCTCTTGAAATGTGCCATGATTTTTTTTTAAGTTTGAATTACTGATTGCAATCTAAGAAGACCTCAAGAATTTCCTTTTTTGAGTTCTTGGAATTGAAATGTGGTGACTTCAAAAAATTAAAATATAAAATAATTCAAACTTAAAGAAAATATAAATTAATTGCCATTTTAAGAAACCAAGACAACAAGTTCTTACGCTTAAGGAAATAAATTTTCAAGCTCTTATAGTGGCAATTAATTTATATATTATTTAAGTTAGAATTATTGTTTTTTTAAGAAACTATGAAAATAATTTTTTAAGCTCTTGAAATCGAAATCAATTTATATATATTTTTTTTAATTGGATTCTTTTTCGGCATTTCAAGAGCTTAAGAATTTCTTTTATTAAATTCTTGGAAATATTTCAAAAGTTTAAATATATAAATTGGTTGCCATTTCAAGAGCTTAAAATGTTCTTTTCATAGTTATTTAGTTAATAATTAGTAATTGGGACGTTCCTCTTACTAATTAAAAAAAAACATTTCTGTTAATGCAACAATAATACATTTTTTTTTCTAGTTTCTTAAAATGGCAATCGAATTATCATTTTGTTTTTGTGTTTGAATTAATTTTTTGGCATTTTAAGCAACTATGAGCAGAAATTTTTAAGTTCTTGAAAAGGCAATAAATTATTTTTTTAAAATTTGAATTACTGATTGGAATCTAAGAAGAGCCTAAGAATTTTTTTTAAGTTCTTAGAATTGAAATGTAATTTCAAAAGTTTAAATAGAAAATAATTCAGACTTAATGAAAATATAAATTGATTACCGTTTTAAGAAACTAAAAAAAAATCTTAAGCTCCTAAAGTGCCAATCAATTTATATATTTTTTTAAGTTTTAATTTATGATTGACATTTTACAAACTAAGAAAAAAAATCTTAAGGTCATGAAAATGCAATAAATTTGTATTTATTTTTTATGTTTAAATTACTGGTTGCAATCTAATGAGCTTAAGAATTTATTTTTTTTTAATTCTTGGAATTTAAATGTTGTGACTTCAAACGATTAAAATAGAAAATAATTCAAACTTAAAGAAAATTTAAACTGATTATCATTTTAAGACACTAAGAACAAAAATTCTTAAACTTTTGAAATGGCAATCAATTTATATTTTTTTTAAGTTTGAATTATTAATTTTTTTGAAACTATGAATCGAAATTCTTAAACTTATGAAATGACAATCAATTTATATTTTGTTAGGTTTGAATTATTTTTTTTTTTTTGGCATTTTAAGATAAAATGAAAAGAAATTCTTAAGCTCCTAAAGTGGCTATCAATTTATATTTTTTTTAAAGAAGAATTTTAAGAATTTATTTTCTTAACTTCTTGGAATTCAAATATTGGTGTGATTTCAAAAGATTAAAAAAGAAAATATAAATGGATCACCATTTTAAGAAACCAAAAAAATTCTTAAGCTCTTATAATGGCAATCAATTTATATTTTGTTAAGTAATAATTATTTTTCTGGCATTTTAAGAAACTATGAAAAGAATTTTTTTATTTTTTTAAGAAGAAATTTAAGAATTTATTTTCTCAAGTTCTTGGAATTCAAATATTGTTGTTATTTCAAAATATTAAAATAGAAAATATGAGTGGATGGCCATTTTAAGAAACCTAGGACAAAATTCTTAAGCTCTTGAAATGGCAATCAATTTATAGTTTTTTTTTAAGTTTTAATTATTGATTGACATTTCAAGAAACTAGGAAAAGAAATTCTTAAGCTCTTGACAAGGCAATAAATGTATTATTATATTTGTAAATTTGAATTACTCATTACAATCTAAAGATCTTAAGATTTTTTTCTGAAGTTCTTGTAATTCAAATGTTGTAATTTTAAAAGTTTAAAAATCAATTTAGATTTCCATTTTAAGAAATTAAGAATTTTTTGTTTTTAAGTTTGAATTATTGATTAACATTTAAAGACTTTAGACCTTAAGAATTTCTTTTCATAAACTCTTCATTTCAAGAGCTTAAGAGTTTCTTTTCTTAAGCTCTTCATTTCAATAGCTTAAGAATTTCTTTTCTTTAGCTCTTGATTCCAAGAGCTTAAAAATTTCTTTTCTCAAGCTCTCGAAATCAAAAATTCGTACTTGAAAATTAAATATAAATTGATTTCCACTTCAAGAGCGTAAGAATTTCTTTCCTTAAGTTCTTGAAATGGCAGTCAATTTCTCAATTATTTTAATTCCAACTTGAGTAATTGTTATTTATAACAATTACTCGATATAAAAAAAAAACAATTACTCAGCAATTTTAACCAAAATTTGTGTAATTGAAAAACAAAATTGTGATTTTCAGAGCTTAACTTGTAAATTAAAAAAAAATGATTTTAAAAAAGAAACTGTTGAATTGCAATGGAATTAATGAATTGAGATTTGAATAGAAATTGTGAAATTAACAATTGTGACAAATAAAGAAAAATCAAGTATGAATTTTAATTTTAAGAGCTTGAAAGTAACAATTTTCACCTCAATTTGGGTAATTGCGAAATAAAAAAATGATTTTAAGAGTATATTAAATAAAAATGATTTGAAAATAATTAATAAATTATTTCCACATATTTTTTTGATTTTAAGAGCTTGCAAATATAAAATAAACGGTTTATTTTAAATGGAATTTATTAATTGATATTACACTAATTGTGTAATAAAAAGTTGCGATTTTAAAAGCTTGCAAATAAATAGAATGATTTTGTTAAATAAAAATAATGGAAGTAATGAATTGAGATTTGATTAGAAATATTTACATTGCTGTCGGTATAGAAAGTGTAAAAAGTACTGAATTATTACGAATAAATCTATAATTGAAATTAAAAATTGTGACAAATGGAGAAAAATCAACTGTGAATAGTGATTTTAAAAGCTTGAAAACGAAGAAAAACAATTACTCAACGCAATTTGGGGAATTGTGAAATAAAAAGTTGATTTTAAGAGCTTGCAAATACAAAATGATTTTATTAAAAATAATAAAAAAAAACGGTTAAATTGAAATTGAATTTATGAATTGAGATTACACTAGAATGTATTGAAATTTCAATTCATTAATTCTTCATCGTATAGTTTTAATTACTGTGTAATTGTTATTAAAAAAAGTTTGGTTATTTTTAACAAATTGATTTGAATTCATTTCTGATTTAAGTTTAATTCATGATTTAAATTCAAATGTTTACAAACACTTCCGAAACATTTGAATTCAAATATTTACAAGCACTTCCGAAACATTTGAATTCAAATATTTACAAACACTTCCGAAACATTTGAATTTAAATCATTGAGTAATTTGTGAATTACAAAGATTATGAACAAAAATCGTATTTCAAGGGTTTGTTTCAAGAAAAAACATAATTATTAAAAATGGTGAGATATCAAAAATTTCACAAGCTATCAATATTTCTTAATTTTGTGTGTGTTCATAAAATAAAATTTAATAATAATATGAATCAAAATAATGTCGTCGAAGCGCACTAAAAAATCAAATTAAATTCAATTCAGAATAAAAATATTCAAATCTAGATTTCCAAAAATCAAATTAAATTCAATTCGGAATAAAAATATTCAAATCTAGATTTCCAAAAATTCAATTTATATTCAATTTGGAATTAAAATATTCAAATCTAGATTTCCAAAAAATCAAATTCAATTCAATTCAGAATGAAAATATTCAAATCTAAATTTCCAAAAAATCAAATTCAATTCAGAATTAAAATATTCAAATCTAGATTTCCAAAAATATGCTGTACTGGCTTAATTGATTTTTCTGCTTTAATTAATTTGAAGAGGATTATAAACTCATCCTTTTAATTCAATTAAAAAATATATCTCCGTTAAAATCATAACTTTTACTTCAAGTTTAACAAAAAATATTTCCCTTTTATTAAAATCGTCAATTTTACTTCAAGATTAAAAAAAATATTTCCCTTTTTGCTAAAATCATCAATTTTACTTCAAGATTAAAATAAATATATTTCCCTTTTGCTAAAATCATCAATTTTACTTCAATATTAAAAAAATATTTCCCTTTCACTAAAATCATCAATTTTGTTTCAAGATTTAAAACAAAATATTTCCCTTTTTGCTAAAGTCATCAATTTTACTTCAAGAATAAAAAAATCCCTTTTGCTAAAATCATCAATTTTACTTCAAGATTACAAAAAAATATTTCCCTTTTTATTAAAATGATCAATTTTACTTCAAGAAAACAACAAACCTTAAAATACATCCCTTTTTTTATCGTGTTGATTCACTTTTTCTTTTTGAAAATCCTCCTCCGCGCTTACACCATCCAATAATTAAAAAACATTTCCGTTTAAACAATGCGTCCGCGTAGATTTAAAGAATATAGATATATATATATATATTTATAAAGAATAATAAAAAAAAAACTCAAAAAAGTCCATCATCGTAAACGCCGCTTTCCGTCCAATTCCTCTCTCCTCACCAATCAAATCAAATCAATCAACAGCCACTTATAAATAATACACTAGCAAATATAATAATCATAATAATAATAAAATATATATATACGCAAAAAAGCAGATTTTTTTTGTCTAAATTTTCGATTTAAAAAGAAACAATGAGATGAAAAGAAAACGGAAAAAACGTAAAAAAAAATAAAACGGACCTTTTTGACAACTAAAAAATACATTGGTCATCGAAAAGATGAATCACAGCCTGATTTTGTGTCCCGCCGGTTTTTTTTTTTTTTAATTTTTTTTTCGGCAAGGTTAGATCTGTCGAAACTAAGGCCCGGTATTTACACACACGCACACGATCCGGGTCGACATATCGAACTGAGCTAGGCACTAACAACTGGTTGAATCCGGGGATTTAACACTTTTAATAATATTTTTTTTTCTCGTTTTCGCTTGTTTATCCTCGTAATTACTTTTTTTCTTCTTCTTCTTTAAAGAAATGAGAATAAAATAAACAAAACATTCGGGTTGTATTATTTTTGTACAAAAAAAGGGATTAATTAATAATTAAAAATAAAAACAAAATAATAGGGTAGAGACGCACTAGATTGGGTTAAATATTTATATGTATAAAAACACAAGTTGAGATCATATCTTTTTTTTAAAGGGGGTGGGGGGTTGTTTTTTTTATTTTAGGTGCAACCAAATCTTGGTTTGAGCACTGGACTGGCACCACTCGCTTTTTCTTAATTAATTATTTTTTTTACTGGGTTTTCCTCCCATTGGATCCTCTCTTTCCTGTATCTTCCAACAACAACGCAAGGTGCGGCAGCGTGTGGGTTTCTATTGAAACTCCAAACAAATTTCCTTCACAGTCTTTTTTTTTTCAAAATTTCCCGCGCGTGAAAATAAAAATAGTTCAGTTCATGAAAAGCTGCTCGCCGGTCCAGTTCTCGGAAAACAGGTCCGTCACGTCGGGCGTGCACGAGAAGTTCAGGTGCGAGGAGGTGTCCATCTCCGCTAAGGCTTCGAAGTTGAAGTGCTCGTCCACCTGGATGAGATCGGTGAGCGTGTCGAGGTCGTCCAGAGAGGTGTCGGGGTCCAGGATGTCTTTGGGCTCCTCTTTGACGTAACTGCTGAACGTCACCGAGCTGACGTCGCTGGTGTCCATCAGGAGGGAGTCGTCGTAGAAAGAGGCGCTCTCCGGGGAATCCGGGGTCTCGCACGAGGGACTCGACGGCACCTTCGCCAGCGTCGTCAGGAAATTGGCCGGCGGCAACGCCGTCGCCGTCGCTTCGACTTTACTCAACCTACTCTTCAACTTGGACGCCACTTTCCCACTAAATATTTTACCACTATTACTATTACTATTATTATTCCTATCATTCTTGTTCACTTTACTGCTCGCCGCACTAACGCTACTAACACTTTTGCCCGCGGACTTCGTCTTCTTGGCGGACGTCGGGAGGGATGATTTCGGGGCGGGCTTCGTCGTCTTCTTCCTGGGACGGTATTTGTAGTCTGGGTACTGTTTTTGGTGTAACTGGCGCAGTCTCTCCGCTTCCTCGATGAACGGCTGCCTCTCCTCCTCGTTCAGCAGCTTCCACCGCTTACCCAGCTGCTTAGAAATCTCCGCGTTGTGCATATCCGGCTGGTTCTCGCAGATCTTCCTGCGCTCGATCTGCGACCACACCATGAACGCGTTCATCGGCCTTTTGATGTGGTTTGGGTTGTTCTTTTTCGTCTGCAACAAAAAATAACAAACATTACAAAAACTGCTTTTAATACAACCACCAACAATATCTTAATAAATTTGATTAAACCGAAACAGCTGAAAATCTGATTTTCAAATATACATCATATTGAAATGACCTTGAAAATATTTGATCTCCCCATACTTCCTCAATGAATCTATAATCCAGATCCATTCAATAGATCAGTACTAGACTCAAGCACTAGACTATTGAATGGATCTAGAATGTATAGATAGCGCAAGCGCCATCTTTCGCCTAGTTTCATGTAGCATCGTCAATGATTAGGCGAAAGATGGCGCTTGCGACGTCTTTCATTTATTATGATAAATATCAGGTATATGACCACAATACAAGATCCGTTCAGCTGTCTTCATTAAGGCATTGAACATGTTATCCATACGCTAGATGATAGCTGGTTGAACATTCTAATAACTGAAACTAGCATATATAACACGATCCTCAAACACTGATCTATTGAATGGATCTAGGATAGACATAACACGATCCTCAAGCATAGATCTATTGAATGGATCTAGAATACCTGAATATATACACGATCAAGTGGAAAAGCACGTTAAAATATTGAAAAATCATAATTGAATTCAGATGAAACCAACATTGATCTATTTTTGAACATCCAGATATATTCTAGATCTATTCAAGTTATATTTGGTTTCAGACAAAATTAACATTGATCCATTGAATAAATGTAGAATCATCCATGTATTTCAGATCTCAAAACGATTCTCAAATATTGACCAACTGAATGGATCTAAATTATATAGATATAACACGATTTTCAAACACTGATCTATTGAATGGAACTAGAATGTATAGACATAATACGATCTTCAAGTACTGGTCTATTGAATGGATCTAGAATATATAGACGACGCAAACGCCATATTTCGCCTAGTTTCATGTGGCATTGTCAATGATTAGGCAAAAGATGGCGCTTGCATCATCTTTCATTTATTATGATTAATATCAGGTATATAACCACAATACAAGATCAATT
The DNA here is from genome assembly GCA_963082785.1 of Philonthus spinipes. Lineage (NCBI taxonomy): Eukaryota > Metazoa > Arthropoda > Insecta > Coleoptera > Staphylinidae > Philonthus > Philonthus spinipes. The sequence continues at coordinate 9,169,986 of OY720316.1, forward strand.
CAGCCGCCTTCAACAAGGCATTGCACATGGAACACTCTAGTCTGATAAGAAATGGCCACCACTAGTTATCCATACGCTAGAAGAATGCTGGTTGAACATTCTATTAACTGAAACTAGCATGTATAGACGTAACACGATCTTCGAACACTGATCCATTGAATGGATCTAGGATATATAGACATAACACGATCCTCAAACACTGATCTATTGAATGGATCTAGGATATATAGACATAACACGATACTCAAGCATAGATCTATTAAATGGATCTAGAATACTTGAATATATACACGATCAAGTGGAAAAGCACGGTAAAATATTGAAAAGTCATAATTGTTTTTTTACAAAACAAACATTATTGATCTATTGAATGAATGTAGAATTATCCATATACTCTAGATCCATTCAACAGATCAATAAGAAGATCCTCAACACGATGACACGTTCGAATGGAAAAGCACGTTAAAATATTGAAAAATCATAATTGGATTCAGATGAAACCAACATTGATCTATTGAACATCCAGATTTGTCCATATATTCTAGATCCGTGTTTATATATTCTAGATCAGTGTTCCAGGATCGTGTTATGTCTATATATGTTTGGTTTCAGACAAAATTAAGATTGATCCATTGAATAAATATAGAATTATCCATGTATTTCAGATCCATTCAATAGAACAATAACACGATTCTCAAATATTGACCAATTGAATGGATCCAGATTATATAGATTTAACACGATTTTCAAACACTGATCTATTGAATGCAACTAGAATGTAAAGATATAATACGACCTTCAAGCACTGATCTATTGAATGGAACTAGAATGTATAGACATAATACGACCTTCAAGCACTTATCTATTGAATGTATCTAGAATATACGAATACAACACAATCAAGTGTTTAAAAAAACATAATTAGTTTCAGATGATCCTGAAAATACAAAAATCACGAGAAAATCTCAAAGGAAAGAAGGAGGATGAAGGCTTCAACTCTTCGATGGCATTAACACAAAGAACCCGCGAGAAGTTGGTTAGGGATTTAAGGTAAGAACTAGAGATGGACAAAGTCGATCTTTTCGATCTTCTTTGTCACTGCAAAATGAAGTTTATGACAATTTTCTTAATGTTATTTATAAAATTAATATTGGAAAGTTTTACCTATTGATTAATAATCTCTATTTTATTGTTATTTAATAACTTTAGCTACTTAAAATTGATTTTTCAGAAATACTCGATTACTAAATTCACTCGATTTTGCCCAACCCTAGTAAGAACTACTATTTAGAAGTTCTCAAAGTTCAAATGAATATTCAAATCGTAATCAGAAATGTATATTTGATAATTTATGACAATTTATCAACGGCCAGAAATGTAATGTTTATAAAGAAAATGTTTCTTACTGCAATAATGTAAGTAAAAAATAAAAAACAATATAAACATCACATTTTTGGCCTTTGATTTTGAAGATTAAAACGGTCTTTCAAAATTTCTGCAAAAAAAAATGAATACTAGAATTGTGATTAGGAATGTCTAGTCGGCAATTCTAGATAATTTATTTAATGAGACATTTCAGGATTTCGAAAATATATATATTTTTATAAAAATCGTATTTCTTGCCACAAACTTTGAATATTTTTTTGTGATTAGGAATGTCTAGTTGGCAATTCTAGATAATTTATTTAATGAGACATTTCTGAATTTCGAAAATATACATATTTTTATAAAAATCGTATTTCTTGCCACAAACTTTGAATATTTTTTTTGTGATTAGGTATGTCTAGTTGGCAATTCTAGATAATTTATTTAATGAGGCATTTCAGAATTTCGAAAATATACATATTTTTATAAAAATCGTATTTCTTGCCACAAACTTTGAATATTTTTTTTGTGATTAGGTATGTCTAGTTGGCAATTCTAGATAATTTATTTAATGAGGCATTTCAGAATTTCGAAAATATACATATTTTTATAAAAATCGTATTTCTTGCCACAAACTTTGAATATTTTTTTTTGTGATTAGGAATGTCTAGTTGGCAATTCTAGATTATTTATTTAATGAGATATTTCAGGATTTCGAAAATATACATATTTTTATAAAAATCGTATTTCTTGCCACAAACTTTGAATATTTTTTTGTGATTAGGAATGTCTAGTTGACAATTCTAGATAATTTATTTAATGAGACATTTCAGAATTTTCGAAAAATCAAAACTGCAGTTTGAAACTACTAAAAAATAAATGAATGTTAGAATTGTAATCAGCAACGTTTAATTGACAATTTAAGACAATTTATTTATTGCGACATTTTGGGAATTCGAAAAGATATATTTTTAATATCATATTTCTGGAAATTGATTTTGAAGATTTAAAAAAAATCAAAACGGGCTTTGAGAATTTCGGAAAATACAGAAGAATACCGGAATTGTGATCAGCAATGTCTAGTTGACAATTCTAGATTATTTGTTTAATGCGATTTTTAGGGATTTTGAAATTATATTTTTTTATGAAAATCGCATTTTTAGCCACAAACTATCGAATATTTTGGAACCAGTGAAAATTTAAACAAATACCAGAATTGTAATCAGCAATGTTTTATTGACAGTTTAAGAAAATTTATATATTGTGGCATTTTGAGAATTCAAAAATAAATTATTTTTAAAACATTATATTTCTGATCATTGATTTAGAAAATTTACAAAAAAATCAAAACTAAGAATTTCTCAAAACGAATACCAGAATTGTAATCAGCAATGTTTTATTGACAATTTAAGACAATTTATATATTGTAGCATTTTGAGAATTCAAAAATATATTTTTTTAAAAAAACATTATATTTCTGACCATTGATTTAGAAAATTTACAAAAAAATCAAAACTGACTAAGAATTTCTGAAAACGAATACCAGAATTGTATATTTGACAATTGTAAATTATTTATTTACAGCGACATTTCGGTATTTCGAAAATATATTTTTTAATAACAAATGAAATGCCACATGAAATTAGGCGAAAGATGGCGTTTGCGTCGTCTTTCATTTATTATGATTAATTGTCAACTAGATATTGTTATTCACAATTATGGTATTCGATTCCATTTTCACATTTATATAATATAAAAAAAAATGCAAAACTCATGTGAAAATGGAATCGAATACCTTAATTGTGAATAACAATATCTAGTTGATAATTTAAGATAATTTCGCCATTTCGATTTTACGAGTATTTAATTTTATTATAAACTATATTCTAGCCATTGATTCAAATATTTTTTAAAATTCGAAACTGATTATAAAATTAAGCTAAATTGTTATTCCTTTTAAGTTACATTTATATCTATAAATTGTAGAAATTATCAATGTACAACATTGAGGTATAATTTATATTTATCCACTTTATATTTAATTAAATTTAAATTATACCTCAATGTTGTACATTGATAATTTCTACAATTCGTGATTATAAAATATTTGAAAAAGAGCTCTGAAAGTTTTATCTAATCAAAATATTTTTAAATAGTTTCGCTCTTTTTTGAGTATAAAATATTTGGATAGGAGCTCTAAAGTTATTATCTAATCCGAATATTTTAAAATAATTTCACATTTTCTTAGAGTTCAAAATATTTGGATAAGTGCTGTAAAACTCAGATTTTGAATCAGTTTTCTGAACATTTTCTTGGAGTTCAGTGAAAAGTTCTAAACAGTTATATTTTAAAATAATTTCACAATTTCTTGGAGTTCAAAATATTTGGATAAGTGCTGTAAAATTCAGATTTTGAATCAGTTTTCTGAACATTTTCTTGGGAGTTCAGTGAAAAGTTCTAAACAGTTACAGAAGAGTTTTTATTTTTAAATCATCTGCAACCAAATTTAAGAATAATCCCACCAGTTTTCAATTCTATACGATTTCTTTAAACAACCATTCACTTTTTTTCACTGTTTCAATTTTTACAACCATTCCTTCCTTTACTTTCCTTTCCTCCCATTCATTTTCTTCAAGATTTAATTTTTTGTTCTACTGTCGTTTCTTTCTTTACATTTTTCTGTGTGTGTGTGTGTGTTTAAAGGCAAGGTTGTCACCAGGCCGGAACGTCGTCGCCGGCGCGACCTTCTCCGTTTCTGATACCGCTATCGCTTCCTCTTCTTGCCGGAAGCGCGCAATTTCAAACGCGGCAGGATAATGCAGATTTAATTATTTCATGCCGAATTTCAGCTCTTATTACCCTTTCCGTCCTCGCCGCCGAAAAGACATTAAAACGACATTCCAGAAACGCGATACGTGGACATTAAATAAACAACGCGCGCGCACATAAAAAATAAAAAAAAGACAAAGTGAGGCCCAGAAATGCTCTTTATTAATTGCCGCGGGTGTACGGTGTCTGAGTCTTATTCTTTTTTTGACGCGTTGTGGATTGTAATCTCTGTGAGTGTTTTAATAAAATCTTTCGTAATTTTGTATCAACGTTTATAAAAAAATAAACAATAGACCGTTATTGGCATGCCATTCCACTAAATAATTACAAACTCCATAGCAAAATAATACCATACAATTCATAAATACAAGTGTCTCTTATTTATGTATTGTATTAATAATAATAATAATAATCTTAATTAACAGATATATACAGCAAAAAAAATACTAAATAAATATTAAAATATTACAAAATCAAATATATATTTTATATCTGTTAATTGGCTATCGACCAATGGACTTTCCGCCTTGTATTATATTATATTATATTATATTATATTATATTATATTATATTATATTATATTATATTATATTATATTATATTATATTATATTATATTATATTATATTATATTATATTATATTATATTATATTATATTATATTATATTATATTATATTATATTATATTATATTATATTATATCACTTTATATTATATATAAATCTAGACTTAGGAGACCGAAAAACATGTATATCCGTTTAAATTGGCGATTCGAAAAATTTTATGATCACAATACTCTCGCTTAAATAAAGTAAAAATGTGTTTTTTTTTTTTTCAAGCAGTGTGATTCGTTACAGGAAGCAGAAGGTATGTATATAATTGCAGATCTGCTTTCTGACGATTAAATGAACTATAGATTATCGAATATTAATCGATTGTTTCATATTCGATTACTCAAATGATCGATTTTGTTAATCACCACGAAGAATACTATCTCTCAGTACAATATATATCTATGTCACAATAAAGATGTTTGTATATAAAAATGCAGAGACTGAAAGATCTTGAAAGTAAATTTCAATTATTCAATAAAACGTTTCTGAGATATTTAAATCTCTTTTAAATCGGGATAGACATTTATAAAAAAAATCCTGGAATTTAATCGATTACTGAAAGGATCGATTTTGTTAATTACCACGAAGAATACAATCGGGACTAGTCTGTAAGGGAAGTGCTAAGTTTAACGTGTACGTTACTTTTTATCCATCACAGTCTAAGCAACTTTTTGTATTATATTTATAATATATATATATATATATATATATATATATATATATAATATAATACAAAAAGTTGCTTAGACTGTGATGAATAAAAAGTAACGTACACATTAAACTTATAGAATGTAGACTTAATTAATAACGTTAAACTTAACATTTTCCGTACGGATTAGCCCAGTATCTATTTTATATTTAACAATAATAACATACTGATTATTATTGTTACATCCTATATTTTTTTAATTTTATACAAATCTCCTGTTTCCTTATCTTGTCTTCAATGTTGCTTTTCCTAACGAGTTAATTAATAATTCCATCAAATAATTCCTCTGATGGTACAATCAGCGTTTAAACAGTTGAATTAATTCAATTTGTGAAAATCTCTGTAATCCCCGCCCTCGGCCCCGGTTTCCCAGGTTAAACTATTTCGAAAATCCTTTTCTGTCCGTGCGATAAGGTAAGGGCCGGACTTTGGGCGATTAGAATGATAATGCGGCCGTCGCCGTATAATCGGATCAACGGAAGCCGTTAGTCCAGTCGTTAGGGTAATTAAAACCGCCGTAACGCCCCCTCCTCTGCAGTCCCCGGGGCCGATTAGCTTAAATCGCCCATCGATTTCACCCCCCCGCAACCGACCCCAACAACCACGTTAGGCTCGCATGTGCAGCGACTTTTCCTAACTCACATTTTTTTTGTAATACTTATTTAATTGTTTATTCATATAATCAACGGAAATGATATTCCAATAACAGATCGCAAAACTAAATTAAGTCTAAATACTTATGATACACAAAAATTTGTTTGAAATGATATTGCTTTTTTTAACTTGTTAATTGTTGAGGCTTCTACTTTGTTATATATTGTAATTCAATTTTAATAAATGAAACACTTTTTTACTTTGTTTGTATAACTCGGATTGATTTTATTGTTGACTATAGTTTCAAGTAAGAAAGCGTTTAATTTATTAAAATTGCTTTTTTGTCCACTTATTTTGTTTTTTTTTAAATTACAATAAAATAAATGCACTCTTTTAGCGAATGCGGACTACTCACACACAGACACACATTATCAAGTAAGAAAGTGTTTAATTTATTAAAATTGCTTTTTTGTCCACTTATTTTTTTTTAAATTACAATAAAATAAATGCACTCTTTTAGCGAATACAGACTACTCACACACAGACACAACACTGTTGCTAAAATTATACACCAAACATTTATAAACAGCTATAAAATTTCCCAAAATTTAGATCCCTATTATAAATAAAATCCATCGCAAATTTTAAAAACTGACACACATAAATTATATCGTCAATAGTGTAGTACTGACAGACCTGACAATAACAGCAAACAGACGAGACATTACATTATTTGACAAAATTTTCAAATGTTCGACAAAAAAGTATAAAGAAAATATTGGCAAATACCAACCAATTGCATTTGAAATTAAACGTATATGAGAACTAGAAAAAGTTATAATAAACTAAATTGTTATTCCTCTTAAATTATATTTATATTTAAGGATTGTAGAAATTTTCAATGTACAACATTGAGGTATAATTTAAATTCAATTAAATATAAAGTGGAAAAGAAACATCTCTGATGGGATTTGAACCAACGTCCCCCGATTGCCGGCCGGGTTTGTATATATTGAATATAGGTGGATTTGAAGCACTGTATCAGATTTGATATCACAGGTCTCTGTGGTGTAGTTGATAGCTCACCCGACCTGCAATCGGAGGACGTGGTTTCAAATCCCATCAGAGATGTTTCTTTTCGACTTTATATTTAATTAAATTTAAATTATACCTCAATGTTGTACAGTGCTTCAAATCCACCTATATTCAATTTATACAGACCCGACCGGCAATCGGGACACGTGGGTTCAAATCCCATCAGAGATGTTTCTTGTCCACTTTATATTTAATTAAATTTAAATTATACCTGAACGTTGTACATTAAAAATTTCTACAATTCATAGATATAAATATAATTTAAGAAGAATAACAATTTGTTTAATATTATTATAACTTTTTCTAGTTCCCATATACGTTTAATTTCAAATGCAATTGGTTGGTATTTGCCAATATTTTCTTTATAGTTTTTTGTCGAACATTTGAAAATTTTGTCAATTAATAAATTTAATTAAATTTAAATTATACCTCAATGTTTTACATTGAAAATTTCTACAATTCATAGTTATAATAATATCTTTCATCATTTCGGTTACCGGTATTACACAAAAAAAATTGCCTTCCGTATTGTATTTGAGCAGCCAAATTAATTTTCCCAAAATTGGTCGAATAAATTTAAAATTATTAAATTTGCTCGCTCAAATACACAACCCAATTCAAAAGTCCACTATTCGTCATAAATTCATTGCAATTAAATAATTGTTTAAATTAATCGATAATGAACGCGATAATCTCCACCTCCTGAGTCTACTTCATCTTAATGTCCCACGTATTTTTTTTAGAGGTAGCAGAAACTTCTTTTACGCCAAGCAAAACACAGCTCACAACTCCCAATCTCCCATTTTGAACATGATAAAGAAATTCCATGACAAATATCATGGCGTAACAATAATAGAACTGACTTTATGCGAAATCTACAAATGTTTCTGTGTTTGTCTTATAGGTTATACGGGGCTAGTGAGACGTAAGTTAGCCTCATGTGAACTGCGACCTGTAAGATCTATTGTTCTGTTTGTCTTAAGTTAGGTACTGAATGTATTTTCATCTTATTGTTCTTACTATTTATAATTGTAAAATTGTTATATTTATTTCTTAGAATTTCCTTTTTAATTAGAATATGTCTGTCGAAGAAATAAATATTATTGTTATTATTATAAATATTATTATGTGTTTAGATTTCTCAGTCGTTAGCTGGTTCATGAAATAATCGGGACTCTACCTGAGTCCTTTGATTTTATTGTTCTAGTCTCCATTTGATAGTATTTTAATAATTATATAAGCAGAGCCTAGTAGCGCATTTTTTGGGTCTGCACTGAGAAAAAATCTCTACGTATTTTGCTTATTATATCTTCAAACTCATTTTTTTATCGTTCTCAGTGCTACAATCATAGATATCACGCTCGTGTGGGTGCTACATATATTGGATATTTCTATATCGAGGTCTTTGTTTTTCGCTGTATTTAGCATTGACATTTGCATCAATCAAGTACTGATACATCAATAAGGAGACATTGTTTCATTCTCTTGTCATTATATAATATTTAATATATTTATTATGATGTCAGGTCTATTTGCTGCGATTGTGCATGACTCCCTTGTCATATAGAATAGTGATCTCTATAATAATAATAATAATAATAAGTTTATTGTGTTACATATTTACACTCGCCAATAAGATATGTTTAATATTGAATCAAAATGCGTAATTAAAAAAAATCATCGATTTGGAAATGGCATCTGTCTATTAGAATAGCTCTAACAGTTTGTCTCTGTGACTTTTTCAGGCTGGGGCTCCTATTTTTATTAATATTATATGATTTTGTCTCGCTTTTCGCGGTGAGTTAAATACGTGACAAGATTTTATCCAATGTACATTGGATAAAATCTTAATAGTTTGAAAAATAATCAATAGTTTGGAAAAAAAAACACTTGACTCCCAATGAAAACCAAATCAAAGATTGGATAAAATCTATCCATTCACTATTTAGAAATCTTCTTGTTGTACTACAGCTGCTCAAAATGACAAGTGTTTGTAATTCTATGCAAATGTTTTCCCTGATGTCCATTCTTTTTATGATCTTGCTGAGGTTTTTGGGAATTATTCCAGTTGCAGATATGACTATTAGCAACATAAAATGGATTCCAACTGCCATATCTCCTTCAAATCAATGAGTAGGTCTGAGTATTTTCTTATTTTTTCAGCATGGGTGGACTCCAGATTTCTAGATTTATGATAGATGGTATAGCCACATCTATCGAAATCTGATCTTGTTGACCAGTACAATATCCGGGTTATTGTTTGGTATTGCATCGCCTTGTCAGTAATTACACTCCAATCCCAGTACATTCGCATTCTCCAGAAGGGCTGGTGGGTCATGTTTATAATATGGCTCAACTTTGTCATTTTTTTGTCAATTTTACATAAAAAAACTATTGGAGAGCATCCAAATAAAGCTGATGTCACACTCGTCTCGTGAGCCAACACATTTTCTATCATTTTTAAATCGGGCGATACGCTGGGCCACGCTAGGATTTCGATGTTGATCATGTTGAAAAATCCATGGTAAACCTTCCATAGTTCTATGTGCTTGAAATATACATATAGTGATAAAAATAAAAAAAGTGAAGAAATGAATAAAATATTACTACATTATATTTTGTCAATCAGCTTGTGCTTCAAGGCTAATTGCTGAAAACGTATTTTCGCAACATTATCATGCCTCTGTTTATAATCGTTTTGCACAATAGTTCCAGATATTACGTGGTTTATGTTCTCCACCGCCGTTCAGCATTGTCCTGATGATTTGCGCAAATGAATTGATGAATGATGTTTGTATTTAGGAAGGATATTAGGGTTACGGGGAATACAGAATTTTGTAAGAAGGGGTAATCATTTTTATTTAATTTATTTAAAAATTGATTGAATTTAAAAACATATATTTCCTTGATAAAGAAATAAGAAATCTTGCTGGCTATTTAACCTCAACATCGTGGTCGGTGCGTGATAAATTTGCAAGGCTAACTCAAATAGCTACGGTTCTTAATCTTGAGAAGGTGTCCGAAATTTCTGATTACTGGGGTAGTCATGAAGGAGCTCTAACATGGAGACTTACTCCTTCAGAAGTAAGAAATATATTAGCACTGAGAACTGATTTCAAAGCAGATGACATAAGGAGATTAAAGCTGTAAATATGGGTTAATATTAATATTATTTATGTTTTGAATGTCTAAAGAAGGACATATATTGTTGTTTAATTATGTGTATTTAATTTCTGCTTAACTATAAACTGTCTAATTTTTGACTGTTTTGTAATTTGTCATACATTTTTTTTTATTTTGTTATATTAAATCGCAAGCTATCTTTCACAAACACAAACACGCACAGCGAAAGAAATCATAAACGAACATGTCGAAATCAGTCAAAGCAGCACGTGCTGTTTTATATCCCATCGACAGCGCGAAATATCAATCGTGACTCGGGACCCATTACGGCTGCCTCGCTATCATTTAAAGACAGGCAATTTATCAGCTATGTGTGTGTGTTTGTGCAAGGACAGTTTGTCCGGACAATACCGTCCAAATAAGGCTGATGTCCTTTCCCTCCGATCGCGCAGACCCGGAAATAAAGAAACGACCGAGCGAGCTGGCTCGAGCCGGCAAACAGCCGACGTCCTCACGTTCTCCTCGCGCCAAGGATCCGACGTGATGTATTTTAAATAACGAAACAGCCGACGACTCAGGGTCTCCCAATACGGGTGCTGTTTTAAAAGCGGGCTTTCTAATCCGTATTCAACAAAACTCAAGGAGATTGTTTCAAGTGGAGCTTGCTGAACTAATTTTGCTCAGATTCAAATAGATAAAAGTTGGGAAAATGTATGGTGAAACTAAATTAACATCACCATTAATTCATGACATGGCAGAAAGACCTCAGGTCGATGGCACATGACAGACTAAATTTTTCATGCTAACTTGTAATTGTGCTATAGAACTGTATATTAAATTCAAAGTTATTGTCTGAATAAACTCCGCGACAACTTTAACGCAAAGTTTTTTTTTTTTTTATTTGTGAGGCTAATTCGATGTCACAGTCTGTTGCTTTGTAACAAAAAAAACTTGCAACTCGAAAAGAAAAATATGATAATACACAAATATTTAGGATATAAAGGGCTAGTATCCTAACTTTATTGTACTATTGCATAAAACTATCATTAAAATTGGCAATCATAATCAAATCATAAGTTCATTAATGCGTTAAAATTGAAAAAAAATTTTTTTCACTTAAAATGACTTCAAAAACACGATGTCAAAATATTATACACCTATTATAAATCTCCTTGTATGTATGTATGTGCAATAAATAGATTGCGGATTAATATTTCCAAAGCAAGCTTTTCTATTAATATCGAAAAGGGCATCTTTAAAAGAGATGCTATGCTATGTGTAAAGAACTAGTATCTGGATCGTTTCATTTACTTAAAAAAAAAACATAAGGAAACAAACAAAAAATACTTTGATCTTTAATTCATTCACTTAGAGCTGTTTTACACTCACAAGAATTCTCGGAGAAATTCATAATATAATTATATAAAGAAAAATATTATAAGTTTGCGCAAGCTAAAAACACAAATTTTTGTTGTGAGAATTCTTGGGAGAATCCAAATAATCCAGAAAATAATTATATAAAACAGTCTGTCAATAATGTTAAGTATTGCATAGCACAATGGCGGGTATATATATATATATATATATATATATATATTATTGATAATTAAATAAAAGTCACTTGGTTTGTTTCACTACTATTTTTTATATTCTCCGACTAGTTTCGACTTATCGTCATTCTCAAGGAGTAATACGGAAAAAAATGTTTACAAGATATATATACATATTTTTTTGTGAAGGTCAGGTAATAAGGGCTTTAAGAATTGGAGAGTTCCAGATGTCTTCGTACTCATTTACAATGTGTTTTCCCTGTTTAGGCCTTCTCTAAAATTTAATTCTTGTCCCTTATTACCTGAATATAAAATTTGAAGATTGTCTGAATTGAAAGTGATTAATGAGAACCAAATTGAAGATATATATATATATTGTATTGTTTTTGTAAAAAGGTGATTCCGTAATAAAATTATTATTATTATTAGACGATCGCAAAAATAATCTGCTCTGAAAGTAAACGTCATTTATTTTCATAATAATACTTTGTTGTGTAAAACATAGAAATATATTTTTATGTATAGAATTATATCAAAATTTTTAAATACAAGGTGTACAGAAAATGAGTGAAAAGCTTTAGGTAGCGTAACTGTTTGACTAATTTTTAGATAAAAATATTAACGGAAATAAGTCACACGCTCCTTCCTTAAGCCTCACGGGCCACTTAAAAGAACTATACATTTGGCAACGCTGGATCAAACAAGTGTGCATTTATCCTGTTTATAACTGCTAAATCATCCGCTGGAGGTGTTGCATACACCTTTTCTTTTACAAACGAGCGTGCGTCGTTGCCAGATCTATTTTCATTAAAAGAATGCTTCTGATGAAGTTATACAATTGTAAAAATATCCGATTTATTAATCGTTTACATCAATGGAATTATACACGTGTCTAATTGATTGTTAATGCTATTGATTTTTTTACAAAATATTTAAAAAAACAATACTATTATTTAAAATTCCCAAGACCTCGTGAGCCTCAATGAAGAACCATACAACATTTTTTTATTTGGATTATCTAATAAAAATTAATTAATGAATTGAGTTACCTGAAGGTTTTCACTCATTTTCTGTACACCTTGTATAATCCTCACACAACTTTCTGCGAGAATTATTGTTTGTGTAAAACGGTCTTTATATTATTAAAAAATAGTGAAAGTTGTGCTAAAAACACAAATTTTTGTTTAATTAAACACTTGATATATTTTATTGTTTTTTTCTCGAATTAACTTAAATAATCCAGAAATTATTTCTTTACACATTCCTACATTATTTTTACTGCTAAATTTATCAATTACAGCGTTCGAAAAATTTGCGGATTTGGCATACATTTGTTTACTAATATAAGCATCATTTCAGGAATTGCAATTAAACCCAGCGTTAATCAAAAACACGTCACGCAGTTTCGCAACACGAATCGATTTACATATCGCTATCTCCAAATATTTTTTGGAAGTCGCATTTCCATAAACCGATAAGGATTTAATCAAAAATTCCAGCATTTTTGTAAATTTCTATCTCGATATAAAATGGATATCAAAATTAATAACATAAATTAAATAAAAAGAATTTGAAAATAATTAATTAATTATTTTCCTTTTTATTAATAAATTATCTTATTAATTAACTAATTATTTTTATTTAAATAATTTAAATAAGTGTGACCATGTGAATAAATCCTTTTTTTCTATTATTATTAATATATTATAATTAATAGATACAGACAGATTAAAATGAAACATTGTGATTTTTCTATTATTATTAATAATATATTAATATTAATAATAGAAAAATCACAATGTTTCATTTTAATCTGACAGATTAAAATAAAAAATAAAAATAATATTAATAATATATTAATATTAATATATTATTAATAATAATAGAAAAATGACAATGTTTCATTTTAATCTGTCTGTATCTTTGTCTAGTGTTTATTTTAATTGCGTGTTTGGCATTTATCTGTGATACATTTTTTTTTTTCTTTTGCTGGGATAACATCTGTGATACATTATAGGACATAATTAGTTACACATCTTAATTGACAAGTTTTTTTGAGTTTACAATAATACTAATAACAATATAAAATATTTTTAAACTGTAAAGGTTTCTCGTCAATTGGCCATCGACCATAAGTCTTTCTGCCTATCTTATAATTAATTGTCTTTATCTTCTTTTGCAATTTATTTTGTCGTTGGTCGTCATTATTAAACTGTCTATTGAATTGACCCTGATTATTAAATCAATTGAAATGTTGCTGTGGAGGGATTTTTACGGATAAGTCTTGTGTTTTGGGGTACGTGGGATACATAAAGTGTATAGAAGGTCGCGGGTGGTTGGATTTGGGGTAAATTTTTGAGAGAGAGCTTTGATACGTTGTTCAATGGGGAGGATATTTGTTTGTTCATATAGAAGTGTGTTTGATGGGTTATGAAGTGGGTTTTGGAGGTGTCTTAATTTTGTTAGCGCTCTGAGGGCTGATCTTTCCGCTATTTGTATATTTCGAAGGGTTAGATGATGAGGGTTATGGAATAGGATTGCAGCATAATCAAGCAGGGGGCGACAAATAATTTTATAGTTGTTTACTGCAGTTTTCATATTTATTTCCTGCGATCTGTACGATAAACTTCTGAAATGTACAGCCCTCTGCTTGACTTTTGCATTTAGGATCATCGAGTTGGGTTTGAATGTAAGTTTTGGGTCAACGGTTATGCCTAAGTATTTACAGGAAGTTAAAGAACATATTTAATTTTATATTTGATTTATATATAGTTTCATTATTTTTTTATGTTTACGTATTCAATATTTATTTAGCACGGCTTTATTATTGTAAGTACAACTGAGATTATCGTACCATTCTTAATCTTGAACTGTCGAACCACTTCGGATAAAGTTGACTTATTTGTGTATTAATTATTTGTGATGATTTATGTAAATATTTATCATTTTGTAGAAAGGAAATTTCCGTAAAATAAATTAAGTATCTCAAAATTTTTTGTTGAAATTGAAAATTCCGTGATATTTTTTCTTTACAACAGAAACGAAAACAAAAAAAATATATTAAGCAATCTATAGTGATGGTACTTCATTGGGCGGATGAAGAATGGGTAAAATTAAACCAGCGCGTACAATATATAATAACAAAATTAGAGGAGGTACATAAACAATAATGGTTAATTACACAAAAAGTACAGTAGCGAGGAAAAAATTACAAATAAATATATAAATTTACTTAAAAAGCTATAGCGTATATTACATATTACAGAAATCAGTGAAGGTACAAACAATATTGTTCAATTACATAAAATATACAGTTATGTGAAAATATAAAAGTTATAAGTTTTAAAGAGGAGAATTATTTATTTCGGTATGGTCATTTAATAAAACATGTTTCTTTATAAATTTATTAATTTCTTTTTGTTCTAATAAGAGATTTTGTTTTATGCATTATGTAAATGTCAAAATATATGAAAAAAAAAAAAAACTATACTCAGTTACGTTGTTATTTTATTTTCAACAACCAAAAAAATAAAACAAATAAAAAAGTACAGAAAATTAATAATTCCATTGCGCATTTTTCAACTGGCATAGTTTACTTATCATCAACCGTTCCGAATGTGTTTTCATAAAATTCAAAAACACGCACGTGTGTGTGTTTGTATACAGCCGAAAAAAAATGTTATTTTTCCGTGTTTATAAAAATTTCGTTGCGAAATATTCGCGCCGCCGTCGAAACACTCTCATTCATTGACCTGCGTCGACGATTTTTTTTTTTTTTTTCGCAGTTTGGAATTAATTTGTTGACAAACCCGTCGTCGCCGCGAAATCGTCAATGAGATAACGAACTGAATTATGTTTTTTTTTTTCAGCAAAATACGTTTTATCGGGAGTTTTAATGGTTTTGTTTTTGACCTGAATTTGTGCATATTATTAAAAAGTAATAATTATAAATAAATAATTATGAGGTGCGCGCGTAGAGTTTTCATTATTTCGCAATATTGTTGTTATTTTGGAGTAAGTATAAATAAAGAGTAGATTTTTTGAATTTGCATTAACATATTTCTATTAACCCTTAACGCGCTGCAAGAATTCATAAACCAATCAAATACTGTGATTTCGAAAAATTATAAAATGTGTTAAAAATTGATAAAATCGTATGTTGGTGAATCAGTGCTGAAATATACACAATATTATTTTTGCTACCAGGAAAACTGCAAATCTTACGGATTACAAAATTATATTAGTTTTAATGTGTATTTGTAAATGGACACCGTGAATAAATTATTGTTATTATAACCCATAACATAATCGGTTGGCAAATCACTGAAATATCCTTATTGTAGTTAGTAATCTGGTTTCGCCTATAGTTGTTTATTTTTTTAATACACTTTTAATACAAGGTGGCCAGAGAAGGTGTGATAATCTTCAGTTAATTTTCAATTTTAAGTAAAAAAAAACTAAAAGGATTTAAAAATAAAAAAAAAAAATCAATATATAAAATAAAACACAAAATAAAATATTTGGTAATTATTCAATAAGCTTCTTGAGACCATTAATATCCTAAATATGTAACTAAAATTTGTTTTTAACATTTAATGTATTATTTTTAGTCACATATTTATTAATCAATGGCCTCGTGAGTGTTAATGAAGAACCATACAATATTTTTTTTTTACTTAAATTTTCTACTTGAAAATGAATCACACTTTACCTGAAGATTATCACACCTTTTCTGGCCACTTTATAATATATATATATAATTTAATTCTTTGATTCTTGTAATATAGTTTTAGTTTATTATACATAGTTATTCGATTAAAGAAAACACTTTTTTTAAACTGAAATTAATTTCACAAAGTTTAAAAAAGTGTAAAAACATGTGGTTACTTTTATTGCCAACATATTTTTTTTTACCGAAAAAAAAAAACATAGCACTCTAGAGGAGAAAATTTCACGAGCATATGTTACATCTATTTTTTTTTAAATTTAATTCATTTATTTTCTTGTTCATATAACTCTTTTTTTTTCCTTCTTGTTATTTTTTTGTTGTTGTTGTAGTCCGTCGAGGTATAGTTAGACGTAGTAAGTCCATGAACCTTATGACCTGTACGCCCGTACAGATCCACCTCATATCTCCTGTTGTGCTCAGTCGTGCCGTTGTTCCTCGGGGCACACTTGATTTATTCCGAAACCAGTTCTCGGAGCGAATCCTCCGTAAACTCCGGCTTATTACACATTTTACCTTCCTCACGGGTCGTGCACCACAGATTATCAACGTCTTCTCCGGCAAACTACCACGAAATCACATAAATTATATAAGGAGATGTAAAAAAAAAGCGGAGAAAAAAAAAAACTGAAACGAGTCGTTCCCGAAAATAAATTTAATCCCAATCAAATGAATAGATAAATATATTTATAAAAAAAATTGGAACCAGTATAGTTTTTTTTATGCTTTCTGGGAGATTTATTGTGATTATAGATTCAGTTTGAGAGGTCGGTATTGTAATTAGTCCGGATTAACGGATGTTGCGTAATTTATGGGAATATTCTCTCTAGATATTAAATGAAAAAATAATTTATCATTAATTTTAATAAATTAAAGACGACGCAAGCGCCATCTTTTGCCTAATTTCAAGTGGCATCGTCAATGATTTGGGTCTACAAGGTAGACAACCGAGAATTATTGTTTCGTCCACTAAAGGAAGGCGAACTTGTACTGTTTATGACAACAGGAAGCGAAATTCACTTTTAATGAATGATCATTGCCAGAAATTTTCCTTGTTTAATTTCATTGTAATTTAATGAAATGTTCAGCCACTAGTTATCCATACGCTAGATGAATGCTGGCTGAACATTTCATTAAATATGATTAATTTGTTTATAATTAATTCAATTAAATTGATTATTTAATTAATTATATTATTTTAATATATATTGTATAAAATAAATATGAATAGATTATTCAAAATCAACCAATAAAACAGATTAGATTGAATAACTTTAAATTCTCGACTAGTTTCGGGTTATTAGCCCATTTTCAAGAATTTTTGGATTATCTTGAAAATGGGCTAATACCCAGTCGTCTAATGACAACTGTTTTAAGAAAGTTGTCTTACTTTATGCGTAATCCATTAATTTAAAAATTGCACGTAGCGCCATCTTTTGCCTATTGTATAAAATAAATATGAATAGATTATTCAAAATCAAACAATAAAACAGATTAGATTGAATAACTTTAAATTCTCGACTAGTTTCGGGTTATTAGCCCATTTTCAAGAATTTTTGGATTCTCTTGAAAATGGGCTAATACCCAGTCGTACAATGACAACTGTTTTAAGAATGTTGTCCTACTTTATGCGTAATCCATTAATTTAAAAATTGCACGTAGCGCCATCTTTTGCCTAAAATTATAAGTGTAAGCGTCAACAAGTAGGGTCTACAATGTTAAAGCCAATTTTTAAAATCATCAGCTAAAATGATAGCAAGTTATTTTTCTATTGGTTTTTATTTGATTGAATTAATCTTGATAATAGACGCATAGCGATTTCGGCTACGCGTCCATTATCAATAGTATTATTGATAAAGTCCGAAATGTACATTTAATAAATAACTAAATAAAAAGAAGAAGAAACAAGTGTTTACAACTTGTTTTACTTTATATGTAACATCTTCACATAACTAAACCTAATGAATTTAAATAGATTACGCTTTTTCAAAATAACGATGCGAAGCCACGGTTTCGTGCCCGGCGCATTCACCATTCACGTTTAAAGTTTTGTAGCCACGAATTTGAAATGATTTAAGTCTTCTGCGTTATTCAATTAATCTCTCTAGCATTTGTATTAACTATATGTAAGCGCGAAGCTGACTTTAACTTGTTTTACTTTATATGTAACATCTTCACGTAACTAAACGTAATGAATTTAAATAAATTACGCTTTTTCGAAATACCGATGCGAAGCCACGGTTTCGTGCCCGGCGCATCCACCATTCACGTTTAAAGTTTTGTAGCCACGAATTTGAAATAATTTAAGTCTTCTGCGTTATTCAATTAATCTCTCTAGCATTTGTATTAACTATATATAAGCGCGAAGCTAACTTTAACTTGTTTTACTTTATATGTAACATCTTCACGTAACTAAACCTACTGAATTTAAATAGATTACGCTTTTTCAAAATACCGATGCGAAGCCACGGTTTTGTGCCCGGCGCATCCACCATTCACGTTTAAAGTTTTATAGCCACGAATTTGAAATGATTTAAGTCTTCTGCTTTATACAATTAATCTCTCTAGCATTTGTATTAACTATATATAAGCGCGAAGCTAACTTTAACTTGTTTTACTTTATATGTAACATCTTCACGTAACTAAACCTAATGAATTTAAATAAATTACGCTTTTTCGAAATACCGATGCGAAGCCACGGTTTCGTGCCCGGCGCATCCACCATTCACGTTTAAAGTTTTGTAGCCACGAATTTGAAATGATTTAAGTCTTCTGCGTTATTCAATTAATCTCTCTAGCATTTGTATTAAATATATGTAAGCGCGAAACTGACTTGATGTGAGATAAATAAGCTGAACTGATGAGAGATGAATCCCGTAACGCGCCTGTAAGATTACAAGCAATTTATATTGGACAAACCGGCGGATCAATCGAAATCAGAATCAAAGAGCGTAAAAAAATTGTTTTAGATAATAAACAACAACTGGCTTTTACAAACATTGCATTGCATTTATTCACTTCTTTAATTCGCATAATTTATTTTTTTTTGATTGCGGGTAATAAGGGAAACGTACTAATATAAAGGAATTCCTGGAGATTAACAGCGACGTTAAATTGGGGGGAAAAAATCGTAAATAACAACGAGGATATTTGTAATTCCTCAATTTTGACTTTTCTTATTACCTGAAATAAAAATATTTGTATACACAAGGTCGCCAGAAAAGTTGTGATAATATTCAGGTAAAGTTGTTATTTGATTAATTCCAAGTAGAAAATTCAAGTAAAAAAATATTGTACCGTTCTTCATTAACGCCCACGAGGCCATTAATATAATAAATGTTAGTGATGGGCAAATTCGATCTTTTATTACTGATAAATTAAGTATATTATAATTTTATGAATATTACATATTATAAAAATATCAAAAATAACTTCCCATTCATTAATAAACATAAATTTTAAATCACTAATTCGTTTTAAATAATTAAAATGTCACATTTAGTAATACTCTATTACTAATATTATTCGATTTTGCCCAACACTAATAAATGTGACCAGAAATCAGTAATATTTTTGAAATATTTTGATTAAACCTACCTAAACTTGATTAACGAACCACTTGAACTGAAGATTATTACACCTTTTCTGGCCACCCTGTATACTTAAACGCGCCTATGTAATTATACAAATAGATTTGGTGCCCGGCGCATCCACCATTCACGTTACAGTTTTTCAGCTGCGAATTTGGGATGATTAAGGAAAACACCTCCGGTCGATAGCCGATTCATTTACAGAATATAATTCTAATTTTATATATTATTGTACATACATATACATATTTGAATAAAGATAGTTGGTTAGTTAGTTATTAAAGTTTAAAATCTCTGGCTAACTTTACATCCGTTACAGAAACTGCGTTTGTAAAATTATAGTTAATACAGATGCTAGAGAGAGATTTATTGAATAAACGCGCCTGTTATTCAATAAATCTCTCTCTAGCATCTGTATTAACTATATGCAAGTGGAAAACTGTTTTGTTGAAATACAAATAAGCTGTACTGATGAGAGATGAGTCCCGAAACGCGTCTGTGTAATTGTACAAATACTGTTTCTCTAACGGATGTGAAGTTAGCCATAGATTTAAACTTTTATAACTAACTAACTAACCATCTTTATTCAAATATGTATATGTATGTACAATAATATATGAAATTAGAATTATATTCTGTAAATGAATCGGCTATCGACCGGAGGTCTTTCAGCCAAACTTTAATATTTTCCTCAATTTACAAGAAAAATCGACTCTGTTTGCAAAGAGATGTTACATATACATAAATTTAACACATTATATTAATTACATTAAGGATTGATAAGTTAGAGCTAACTACCCTTAATATTTCTACACACACCCAAAATTTATATTAGGATATTTTCAACTAAAACTATAAAATTATATTACAAGAATCAAAGAATTAAATTATATTATGTTGATTGTTAAGGCTTTCACTTGGTTATACATTTTTAGTTTATTAAATAAAACACTTTTTCACTTTGTTTGTATAAATTGTTATTTTATTTTAGTGACTATAGTTTCGAAGCATAGAGCATCATTATCAAACTAAGAGTAATTTACAAAAGTTTTGTAAAAAAAAGTGTTTTATTTAATAAAATTAAATTTTATATATATATATATATATATATACAGAGAGGTTTTTTTATCAGTATACATTAGGTGAAGTGTATACCTGTAAAAAACGCGAGTCAAACGCATTAAACCGATTAATGTGTGTAT
This sequence comes from Philonthus spinipes, assembly GCA_963082785.1. NCBI lineage: Eukaryota > Metazoa > Arthropoda > Insecta > Coleoptera > Staphylinidae > Philonthus > Philonthus spinipes. The sequence goes on from OY720316.1 coordinate 9,191,384, forward strand.
GTTTAGTTGACTATTTGACATATGTGTGTTCAGTTGCGTGTTATAGGCAACTAGACACACATACATTAATGCGTTTGACTCGCGTATTTTGCAGGTATACATAGGGGAAATGTATACTGATAAAAAAGCTCTCTGTATATATATATATATATATATATACAAAGTGGTCAGAAAAGTTGTGATAATCTTCAGGCTTATTTCATTTTCAAGTAGAAAATTTAAGTAAAAAAAAAAAATATTGTATGGTTCTTCTTTGATCTAAAAGTTATTAATACAAATGGATTTAGCATACTTCAATGCATTATTGAAACAAAAAAAATTCGGAACACCGGACTTTTGTGACTTCCAGCGATCGTCCGAATTTTATTAAAATTTGAAAAACGACAAAAATTTGAGATAATAAGTGTTAAGCATTACTGATGAGAAATGTATCCCGAAACGCGCCTGTGAAATTGAAACGAAAAACACTGTTTCTGCATGATTTTCAGCAATTTTATTCCAATTATTGGAGGATTTTGTAAATGTTAAATTTCATTAAGCTTAATCACAATAAATTAAAGACGACGCATGCGCCATATTTTGCCTAATTATTATTAAGCTTGTTTTAACTATATGCAAAAGGAACTAATGTAATGAGAGATGAATTTTATGAATTTTATTACAATTTGAAAAACGACAAGGTTTGAGATAATAAGTGTTAAGCAGCACTGATGAGAAATGAATCCTCAAACGCGCCTGTGAAATTGACAAAACACTGTTTCTCTATAGTTTTCAGCACAAAAGGGATGTTATCTTGATTAGAGATAAATAAGAGTTAAGTTGAACTGATGATATTTATTTTCAGTTATTTTATTGCAATCATTGGAGAATTTAGTCAATATTAAGTTTCATAGCTGTTGTATTAACCATTTATATAGCAGTGTTTATGTGAGATAAATAAGTGTTAAGCAGTAGTGATGAGAGGTGAATAACGAAACGCGCCTGTGAAATTGCAAAAACACTGTTTTTCTATGATATTCAGCATTTTTTTTTTTTTTTTTTCTAATGATTGGATGATTTTTTAAATGTAAACTTCATTAATCTTGTTGTAACTATATGCAAAAGATAAACTATTGTGATGAGATAAATAAGTGTTAAGTAGTAGAAATGAGAGATGTATCCCGAAACGTGCCTGTGAAATTGAAAAAAAACACTGTTTCTCTATAATATTCAGCAATATTTTTCTAATGGTTGGAGGATTTTGTAAAAGGAAACTTCATTAATCTTGCTTTAACTATACGCAAAAGGTAAGCTATTGTGATGAGAGATAAATAAGTTTTAAATAGTAGAAATGAGAGATAAATCCCGAAACGTGCCTGTGAAATTGTAAAAACAATGCTTCTCTATGATGTTCAGAAATATTATTCTAATTATTGGAGGATTTTGTAAATGTAAACTTCATTAATCTTGTTTTAACTATATGCAAAAGGTAAGCTATTGTGATGAGATATAAAGAAGTGTTAAGTAGTGGTGATGAAAGATAAATTCCGAAACATGCCTGTGAAATTGAAAAAAAAAAAACACTGTTTCTCTGTGATATTCAACATTTTTTTTTTTCTAATGATTGGAGGATTTTGTAAAAGGAAACTTCATTAATCTTGTTTTAACCATACGCAAAAGGTAAGCTATTGTGATGAGAGATAAATAAGTGTTAAGCAGTGGTGATGAGAGATGAATCCCGAAACGCGCCTGTGAAATTGCAAAAACACTGTTTTTCTATGATATTCAGCATTTTTTTTTCTAATGATTCAAAAACTTCATTAATCTTGTTGTAACTATATGCAAAAGATAAACTATTGTGATGAGATAAATAAGTGTTAAGTAGTAGAAATGAGAGATGAATCCCGAAACGTGCCTGTGAAATTGCAAAAAACACTGTTTCTCTATGATATGCAGCAATTTTTTTTTGTAATGATTGGAGGATTTTGTAAATGTAAACTTCATTAATTTTGTTTTAACTATATGCAAAAGGTAAGCTATTGTGATGAGAGATAAATAAGTGTTAAATAGTAGTTATGAGAGATGAATCCCGAAACGTGCCTGTAAAATTGCAAAAACAATGTTTCTCCATTATATTTAGCAATTTTATTCTAATGATTAGAGGATTTTGTAAATGTAAACTTCATTAATCTTAAATAGAAAACAGTATTTATTCCACTTGGTCACAATTATTTAAATATATTAAATAAAAATGATTTGAAAATAATTATCATTAATCTTGTTTTAACTGTATGCAAAAGGTAAGCTATTGTGATGAGATAAATAAGTGTTAAGTAGTAGAAATGAGAAATGAATCCCGAAACGCGCCTGTGAAATTGCAAAAACACTTTTTCTCCATGATATTCAGCATTTTTCTTCTTCTAATGATTGGAGGATTTTATAAATGTAAACTTCATTAATCTTGTTTTAACTAAATGCACAGGGTAAGCTATTGTGATGAGAGATAAATAAGTGTTAAGTAGTAGTGATGAGAGATGAATCCCGAAACGTGCCTGTGAAATTGTAAAAACACTGTTTCTCTATGATTTTCAGTAATTTTTGCAAATTGTCTTGATGACAGATAAATAATTTTTAAACTGGAGCGGTGAGAGATGAATCCCGAAACGCGCCTGTAATATCGCAACAAATCAGTTTCTGGAAACAAAATACAAACTAAGTTGTTGACATTTCACAGGCGCGTTTCGGAATTCATGTCTCATGCGTACAGCTTAACATATATATATATATATATATATATATATAAAAACATACATCTTTATTCGGATATTTTAACAAAATTAATCATTATTTACAATACCTATATTTATTTACAGTAACATACAGACAGAATGAAATAGAGTAGATACAATAAATGTAACATATTGCAAAATGGCCATCGATCAGAAGTCTTTCAGCCCCATTTCGATATTCCAAACAATTCACACAATAAGTAAGATGCAGACTGGTTAATCTGAGTTTCTCTATTTCCAATTACGAAAAGGAAATCCTGATTAAATCACCATGAAAATTTAAAGAAAAATGAGTTTCTGTCTCTCTCTAATTGCCAAAAGGAAATAATGATTAAATCACCATAAAAATTAAAAAAAAAACTGACTTAAAATAAAACACTTAATGATTTTCAACTATTTTTTGTGTATTTCACGACAATTCGCAACGTTATAAGTTCTTCACCTGAAGAAGCAACAACGTTGCGAAACAATTGTCGTGAAATACACAAAAAAATAGTTGAAAATCATTAAGTGTTTTTTTTTTAAGTGATCATGGATTTTCAAAAATTAAGTGCCTCCACTATCTACGATAAAAAAAAACTTAGTTTCTCTCTCTCTCTCTCTCTCTGTAATTACGAAAAGGAAATAATGATTAAATCACCATGAAAACTTAAAAAAGTTGAGTGAGGAGTAAAGTTGAATTTTTATTTGTATTTTTTGTTTGTTGGTGATTAAACGATGATCCGAAGTCGAAGCCCGCGGGGGATTTCGTAATGGTATCAGATGTGCCCGCCGAGTGGGATTTTATTTCTGCGGTAACTGGTCGGGTTGTGTGTAAACAGGAAAGCTGCAACTGTTGTAAATAAAGATATGCTTGCTGGAGATAAGGAGGTGAAACATCTGCTGTAAACGATTGGGAGGAAGCTTGTTGAATATAAATTTTATTATTGAACAAAAAAATAAGACAATTTTACACTTCACTTGTTTACAATTTATAATAATCTTTATTAACAGCAACATATTCAAAATAAATAATACAACTTACAAAATCAGTGCTCTTTCCAACTGTTTATAATTAAAAAAGTCGATTTACAAGAAGGATTTATTCTATTTATTTATTTTATTATTTGGAATCGCTGACTAGAAGCTTCTCAAGTGCTTATAAATGTCTAATTTGTACACCCTAAAAATGGACCACAAAAACTACAGTCAAACTGTAAAAAGTCGTGAAAATTATAGTTATGATTCACTAGAAACGAGTATTTATTCACTTGATCAGTTATTTAAATAAATTACATAAAAATGATTTCAAAATGCAACAACAGGTGTGCATTATGTAATTCTATGTCTGGCGGGGTATTTACCCGAGAAGTGGTTGTTTTAATGTGCATTTGTGTGAAATACTTACGTAACGTAAGTAAAAATGTCACAGAGCTAAATGTGGAAATTACATAAAAATGATTTCAAAATGCAACAACAGGTGTACATTATGAAATTCAATGTCAGGCGGGGTATTTGCCCGAGAAGTGGTTGTTTTAATGTGCATTTGTCTAAAGTGCTTACGTAACGTAAGTAAAAATGTCACACAGCTAAATGTGGAAATTACATAAAAATGATTTCAAAATGCAACAACAGGTGTACATTATGTAATTCTATGTCTGGCGGGGTTTTTGCCCAAGAAGTGGTTGTTTTAATATGCATTTGTCGAAAGTGCTTACGTAACGTAAGTAAAAAATGTCACAGAGGTAAATGTGGAAATAATTTATTAATTATTTTCAAATTATTCTTATTTAACAGTCAAGATTATTAAAATTATGGCCAAAACCGTAATTTTCTGAATCGAAACTTTAAACGCGTTTTTTCCGAAAGCACTTTTTTCTTCGCCGCGTGCACGATTCCGATCGAAAGGATTAACCTATTCGAATGGGACTTAAATGACATCAAACTAGATACAATTAATCGGATCTTAAACTAAACTTTTAAAGCAAAAATGTTATTTTCTCTATTTTTTATCTTGGATTAAACACAGGAAAATATGGTGAGAATGAGACTTTTTTTTAAAATGGCCGCCATTTTTCTTAGATTTCAACCAATTTACGCTCAAAGAAAATTGGTTGAAATTCAAAAAAAAAAGTCAGTAGTATATAATTGCTAAGCTGTAGCGATGAGAGATGAATCCCGAAACGTGCCTATAAAATTGTGACAACTCAGTTTATCTTTTGTTTTCAATTGTCTAAATATCACAGTAGCTTAAGAGGGAATAATTATTTAATTATTTTCAAATTCTTTTTATTTAATTTATCAAGACACGATATAATTATTAAATCGTTTATACACATTAGACCTCTCTGCCTTAAAAGCAAATGTTGTCCGAAATTCCCGAGAATAACAAATATCCTCCAATTAAAAATTAGAAACATCCCTAAATTTCCATTAACACGAAACCATCAATGTTAATTGTACATTCAACAGATGTCATTCGGTGTAATAAAATCGAATGTTCGGCTCATCCGGTTCGAATTAACATAAATTAATCATCGAATTAAATTAACATGGAGTCCTTCGGAACGGAACGGCATAGCAGGTAAATTCCCGGACAGAAAACGACTCTAATTTCGTTTGGAATTCCTCACCATCAATCACCGAATACCACAAAATTAAACGCGCGCTGTCGGGCCCGTTTCTTCGACTCGCCGGTGAGTCACAGATCGGATTCAAATCCATGGGAAGATTGAAAAATTTAAAAAAATAATTAAAAAAAAAAAAACAGACATCGCTTTATAAGAATAACGCTTTAATGAAAATTAATGAAAAGTTAAGATAAATAGAAAAGAGTATTCATTCACTTGGTCACAGTTATTTAAATATATTTAATAAAAAAAGGAAAGTTAAGACAAAAAAATAATAATTTAATCCTCGTTAATCCTTTAGAACTTGTTCTAAGTTTGGATGGTTCATAATAATTGGGAAATAATGCTTCAAATCCATGGGAAGCTAGAAAAAAAAAACATAGGAATCGAAATCGAAATACGCATTAAACACATTGAAATTAATGAAAAGTTGAGTTAGACAAAAAAAAAATAATTTAATCCTCGTTGATCCTTTAAAACTTAAATAGAAAAGAGTATTTATTCACAGTTATTTAAATAAATTAAATAAAAATGATTTGAAAATAATTATTATATTAGTCTCATATTTAGCTCTATGACTTTTGACTTATTATTGCCCGGAAAGTAGTTGTTTTAATGTGCATTTTTTAACGTACTTACGTAACATAAGTCAAGAGTCACAGAGCTAAATGTGAGAATAATTTAATAATTATTTTCAAATCATTTTTATTTAATTTATTTAAAACTTGCTCCAAGCTAAATGGTTAATAATAATTAGGAAATAACGGGGAGATTTCTTGCTCCTTAATACCAACAGTTATGAAATCCTGCTGTGTTTTAAAGGGTAATTCCGATTCAACCCGCCTCGAAACAATCGCAATTTATTAATTAAAAAAATCTCAAGCGCATAAACAACATCCCTCCCCTTTGATTGCCTCTTACGGCAACAGCATTTGAAAAATTAAAAATTCAACACGTGAAGCGGTACGCACCGCACCGAGAGGCGAGTATAGGCCAAGGTGCGGCAATCATCCGAAGTAATTAACCGTGCACAAGTAGTAAACTTGCGAAACTGGCTGATTTCGCAAGAGCTCCGCTCCGAGTCGATCGGGCGGCAATTAAATTGAGTTATTCGCCGATTCGGTGGGCGGGGGGATTTCTGCAGGGACAAACGACGTCGTTTGCGAAATTAAGGGCCCCATTCCGGGGGAAAAACATGGCCCGGCATCGGCGGCGTCGTCTGCCGTCAGGATTACACCACGTGAGGCGACTGTCGATCAAGAATTTTGGATTTGACTCTTGCCCGTGAGATGTATTCCCTTCCCGCAACTGAGTTTCGTGATTGGAACGTGACGTGAATGCGGAGCAGGGGTTGTGGATGCGATTTTTTTTCCTGGTTACGTCCTTTTTCTGGATGGAAATTGTTAACTGAGTACGAGTCAATCTGATTTCGTGGGGAGGGCTTTATTGCTGGATTATTCACTTCCATTTAAGTACTTGTTGATTATCTCATGAAATATTTAAGATAACTTCCTCTTGCTTTACAAGAAAAACAAAACAATAACGCCCTGCGTCGATTCATTAATTGAATCAGTCTTTATGAAAAATCACCCATGTGAAGTATTATAACTAATCAAATAATTCTCAACCTCGACACCCAATAACGGTAAAAGAGGATAAGATTAAGAAGGAAAAAAAGAAAGAAAGAAAGAACGAAAGAAAGAAAGAAAGAAAGAACGAAAGAAAGAAAGAAAGAAAGAAAGAAAGAAAGAAAGAAAGAAAGAAAGAAAGAAAGAAAGAAAGAAAGAAAGAAAGAAAGAAAGAAAGAAAGAAAGAAAGAAAGAAAGAAAGAAAGAAAGAAAGAAAGAAAGAAAGAAAGAAAGAAAGAAAGAAAGAAAGAAAGAAAGAAAGAAATCATTCTTGTGGTTATTGCAATAAACGTACAGAAAACTACAGAGAAACTGTTGTTTTTATAATTTTACAGTCATGTTTCGCGATTTATCTCTCATGAAGACACCTTTACACTATCATAAATCTAACACAATTATTACGAAACAATACATTCACACAATTCTTCAATGATTGCTTTATTTATTGCAAGAGACTTAATGAAAAACACAGAAAAACAATTTTGTTACAATTTTATACGCGTGTTTCAGGATTTATCTCTCATCGTAACAGCTTGACGCTGATATATAGCTAATACAACTATTTACAAATTAAACATACGCAAAATTCTGCAGTTATATTATTATCTATAAAGAAACAGCTTTGTTATAATCTTACAGACGTGTTTCAGGATTTATATCTCATGGTAACAGCTTAACGCTGCTATAGAGCTAATAGAACTATTTACAAATTAAACATACGCAAAATTCTGCAGTTATATTATTATCTATAAATAAACAGCTTCCTTATAATCTCACAGACGTGTTTCAGGATTTATATCTCATCGTAACAGCTTGACGCTGATATATAGCTAATACAACTATTTAAAAAATAAACATACGCAAAAATCTGCAGTTATATTATTATCTATAAATAAACAGCTTCCTTATAATCTCACAGACGTGTTTCAGGATTTATATCTCATCGTAACAGCTTGACGCTGATATATAGCTAATACAACTATTTCCAAATTAAACATACGCAAAATTCCGCAGTTATATTATTATCTATAAATAAACTGCTTTGTTATAATCTTACAGACGTGTTTCAGGATTTATATCTCATCGTAACAGCTTGACGCTGATATATAGCTAATACAACTATTTAAAAAATTAACATACGCAAAATTCTGCAGTTATATTATTATCTATAAAGAAACAGCTTTGTTATAATCTTACAGACGTGTTTTAGGATTTATATCTCATCGTAACAGCTTGACGCTTATATATAGCTAAGGGCCGTTTTATACACACAAGAATTCTCGCATAAATTCATAATAGAATTATATATAGAAAAATATTATAAGTTTGCGCATGTGCATTACAGCGATTTTTATAATATATTTCTTGCGAGAATTCTCGCGAGAAATATATTGAACATGTTCAATATAATCTAGAAAAGAATTATATAAAACAGTCTCCCAATAATGTTAAGCAATAGCATACTACATAATGGCGCGTATGCTTGTATTGGACGACTGTAAAAACAATCTGCTCTGCTTATTTCCACAATAATTATTTGCTGTGTAAAACAGAAAAAAATATTTTTATATATATAATTATAGCAAAACTTTTATATATAATTCTCGCACAACTTTCTGCGAGAATTCTTGTGTGTGTGTAAAACGGCCCTAATACAACTATATAAAAAATAAACATACGCAAAATTCTGCAGTTATATTATTATCTATAAAGAAACAGCTTTCTTATAATCTCACAGACGTGTTTCAGGATTTATCTCTCATCATAACAGCTTGACGCTGATATATAGCTAATACAACTATTTAAAAAATAAACATACGTAAAATTCTGCAGTTATATTATTATTTATAAAAAAACAGCTTCGTTATAATCTTACAGAAGTGTTTCAGGATTTATATCTCATCAGAACAGCTTTAATCTTACATGTAGGTAATACATTTATCATAATGCTACACATTCTCAAAATTACTTAATTATTCTTGTAGTTATTGCAATATACGTAAAGAAAACTACAGAGAAACTGTTTTATTACAATTAATGGTTTTAATATTTAGATATAGTATAAAATAAATATGAATAGATTATTAAAAATCAACCAATAAAACACAGATTAGATTGAATAACTTTAAATTCTCGACTAGTTTCGGGTTATTAGATCATTTTCAAGAGAATTAAAAATTTATTTTATTAAAATTTCCATGGATTTTTACATAAATAGATATATTGATTATTTAAATTTTAATTTAATTTATTATTACAATTTTACAGACGTGTTTCGGAATCTATCTCTCATCATGACAGCTTGACGCAGATATATACGAATCAATTATCTACATATACTCAAAAATATCAAATTATTCTTACAGTTATTGCAATAAACTTAAAGCAAAACCATAGAGAAACAGTTTGTTATAATTTTACAGTCACATTTCTGGATTTATCTCTCATCAGGACAACTTTACACTAACGCAAATCTAACACAATTATTAGCAAACAAGACATTTACACAATTCTTCAATGATTGCTCAATTTATTATAAGAAAAGCACAAATAAACTGTTTTGTTACAATTTTACAGACGTGTTTCTGGATTTATATCTCATCAGAACAGCTTTATACTTGTATGAATGTAATACAGTTACACACACACAAAATTATCAATGTTTCGGAATCTATCTCTCATCATGACAGCTTGACACAGATATATACGAATCAATCTTATTTTCTGGGAGGGGGGAATAATGTACGATTGATGGGCGGCTGTTATTGGTGGATTATTCACTTCCATTTAAGTAGCTCTACCATTAAACAAATAAAAAACAAATGAATTAATAAAATATGTAAATTTCTATAATATTGTTTTTTTTAATCAATTCAAATATTAGACATAAGTTACCATTTCTCATTTTTTTTATTATATTCGAACACTTTATGTAACCTCAAAAAAACCTCACTGAGTGATTCAATCAACAATTTCATTTTCTCACAATTAAACCAACACAAAAAAAATCCGATAACCTAATCAGCGTCTCCTCCTGTACAACAATACATCAAAATTCTATCGGCGTAATCTTCCGTGGCGGCGATAAAATATAAATCGCCCGGATTATGATTTGTTTTTTTTTATTTAAGTGTGCATGTGTGTGTTGTCGGTTTAGATGTGCACATAAATGTTAATAATAGCGAACCGGCTGACTCACGTACGCCACAACCTTGAAACGAACAAACACCTCTCGGCGAGCCGAACCAGCTGATCCCTGTCAGAGGCATCAACATCGGGCTAGTTAAGTTACTTGGCGACAGTGGGAAAGGACTAGTTTTTTTTATTATTATTATTCTGCGCGTTTAATGGTTCTGTGGCGGGAATGACTTGCGGAATATTTTAATGGTGTTATGAATCAACATCATTTACTAATACAGTTTTGTTTTTTTAATTGTATGTATATGAGTTTATATAAATAAGTTGCAAAGATAATAATTTAAACACTAATTAATTAAATAGGATACAAAGCGGAGAACTGAGAGAAGCAGCTTTTTAACAATTCTTCAAAAAGTTTGTTTTTAAATTATTTACATAATTATTAAATAGTGTAAAAAATAAACAAAATTATTTACAAACATCCAGTAAAGAAAATAGAGAAATCCGGGAGCTATATTTTTGCTACTGGATGTTTTAATGTAGCAATTATTTGTTCACGAAGGTTACATATTAAAACAATTCTCGATTTTAGTTAATTATTGCAATAAATCTATAAAATAAAACGGTTTTGCTAGAATTTAACAGACGTGTTTCGGGATTTATATCTCATCAGAACAGCTTTAATCTTACATATAGATAATACAGTTATTAGAATATCGTAGATAGTGGAGGCACTTAATTTTTGAAAATCCGTGAACACTTAATGATTTTCAACTATTTGTTGAAAATAGTTGAAAATCCTTAAGTGTTTTATTTTAAGTTATTAGAATGCTACACATTCTCAAAATTACCAAATGATTCTTGAGGTTATTGAAATTAACTTAAAGAAAACCACAAAGAGTTTTTTTTTTTCATAATTTTACAGTCACGTTTCGCGAATTATCTCTCATCAGGACACCTTTACACTAACATAAAGCTAAAACAATTATTAAAAAACAACAGACCCACACAATTCTTCAATGATTAATCTATCTATTGAAAGAGACTTAATGAAACGCATAGAGAAACCTTTCTGTTACAATTTAATAGACGTGTTTCGGAATTTATATCTCATCAGAACAGGTTAATACTTACATGTAGATAATACATTTATTAAAAATCTACATATACTCAAAAATATCAAATTATTCTTACAGTTATTGCAATAAACTTAAAGCAAAACCATTGAGAAACAGTTTGTTATAATTTTACAGTCACATTTCTAGATTTATCCCTCATCAGGACAACTTTACACTAACACAAATCTAACACAATTATTAGGAAACAAGACATTTACACAATTCTCCAATGATTGCTCAATTTATTGCAAGAAAAGCACAAATAAACAGTTTTATTACAATTTTACAGACGTGTTTCGGGATTTATATCTCATCAGAACAGCTTAATACTTGCATGAATGTAATACAGTTACACATACTCAAAATTATCAAACGATTCTTGTAGTTATAACAATAAACTTGAAAATCAGAGAGAAATAGTTTTTTTTATATAATTTTACAGTCACGTTTCGGGGTCATTGAAGATTTGTGCGAATGTGCTTTCGCAAAAATTGTGTTAGCTTTAAGTTTTTGTAAAGGTGTGCTACGAAAACATAAAGCTAACACAATTTTTAGAAAGCTCATTCGCACAAATCTTCAATGATCCCGAAACGTGACTGTAAAATTATAAAAAAAAACAATTTGCTTTATTTATTGCAAGAGACTTAATGAAAAGCACAGATAAGCGGTTTTATCACAACTTTACAGATGTATTTCGGGATTTATCTCTCATCATGACAGCTTGACGCTGATATAAAGCTAATGCAACTATTTTAAAAAAATACACATTCCTACAATTTTCCATTTATAACTGTAAAGACGCAGCTTTGTTAAAAGTTTACAGACGTGTTTCGGGGTTTGTATCTCATCAGAACAGCTTTATACTTACATATCTCCACAAACGACTTAAAGTAATAATAAAATTTATGTAATCATTTATATTCAAATATAAATTTTAATTTTTAAATCAGAACAGCTTTATACTTACATATCTCCACAATCGACATAAAGTAATAATAAAATGTATGTAATCATTTATATTCAAATATAAATTTTAATTTTTAAATGAAACACTTGATTAGTTTTACGTTTCATAGGCGCGTTTCTGGATATATCTTTCATTAGTACAGCCTTATTCATATAAAACCTTCTGTATGTGCGAATTAGAAAAGATTTAATGAAAATTGAAAGTTTCACACAAATATATTAAATTAAAATGATTTGAAAATAATTAATAAATTATTTTCACATTTAGCTCTATGACTTTTGACTTACGTTTAAACCGAGAGAAGTTTTTTTGTGAATTTGCAATAACATAAATACTCTTTTCTATTTATGCTTCACACAAATCTTGAATGATTGTTCTATTTATTGCAAGCAAGAGATTGACAAACACAGAGAAATAGTCTTATTACAATTTTACAGACGTGTTTCGCTTTTTATTTCTCATCGTGATAGTTTGACGCTGATAAATAGCTGAAACAACTATTTAAAAAAAAATTAGCAACAATTCAAATTACACTAGTTGTGAAAGCCTATACGGTTTCACAGAAAAAAATAAACAGTTTTGTTGCAATTTTATAGGCGTGTTTCAGGATTTATCTGTCATCACGACAGCTTGACAAAACAACTATATAACAAAATACACACAAACAAAATTCTGCAATTCTGCAGTTATAACTATAAAAAACAGCTTTGTTAGAATTTTATAGACATGGTTCGACATTTATAGCTCATCGGAACAGCTTTATAATTAAATGTAGATGATACAATTATTAGAAAGCTATATATTTTCAAATTTATAAATTATATATATAAAAATTGTCTGAATAAAGATGTTATAGTAGTAACCACAAGAATCCAGTTGATTCTTGTGGTTACTACTATAACGTCAAATTTATATTTAAATAAAAATGATTACATAAATTTTAATTTTCTTTATGTCGATTGTGGAGATATGTAAGTATAAAGCTGTTCTGATGAGATATAAATCCCGAAACAAGTCTGTGAACTTTTAACAAAGCTGTGTCTTTACAGTTATAAATGGAAAATTGTAGGAATGTGTTACTACTATAACATCTTTATTCAGACAATTTTTATATATATAATTTTCTTTAAAATATTTACAAGTAATTATTAATATTTAGTGTTGGTTTGTTTGAGCTATCGACCGACGATTTTTCCGCCCTCTTGTGGTTATTGCAATACACTTAAATAAAACGGCAGAGAAACAGTTTAGTCACGCGTTGCAGACACGTTTCTGCATGTATCTCTCATTAGTACAGCTTTACTCTTGTATAACCTTTCTGTATGTTCTCAGTACAGCGAATATAAAATTTAATAAAAATTGAAGAAAAAAAACTAAAGCGGGAATCATTTATTAATAAGATTGCAGACGCGTTTCTGGATGTATCTCTCATTAGCACAGCTTTAATCTCATATAACCTTTCTGTATGTTCTCATTACAGCGAATATAAAATGTAATAAAAATTGAAGGAAAAAAAAACTAAAGAGGGTATTATTTATTAATTATATTGCAGACGCGTTTCTGGATGTATCTCTCATTAATACAGATTTACTCTCATTAATCCTATCTGTATGTTCTCATTACAGCGAATATAAAATGTAATAAAAATTGAAAAAAAAAAAACTAAAGGGGGAATCATTTATTAATTAGATTGCAGACGCGTTTCTGGATGTATCTCTTATTAGCACAGCTTTACTCTCATATAACCTTTCTATGTATTCTCATTACAGCGAATATAAAATGTAATAATAATTAAAAAAAACTAAAGGGGGAATCATTTATTAATTAGATTGCAGACGCGTTTCTGGATATATCTCTCATTAGCACAGCTTTACTCTCATATAACCTTTCTGTATGTTGTCATTACAGCGAATATAAAATGTAATAATAATTGAAAAAAAAAACCTAAAGGGGGAATCATTTATTAATTAGATTGCAGACGCGTTTCTGGATGTATCTCTCATTAGTACAGCTTTACTCTCATATAACCGTTCTGTATGTTCTCATTAAAGCGAATATAAAATGTAATAATAATTAAAAAAAAAACTAAAGAGGGAATCATTTATTAATTAGAATGCAGACGCGTTTCTGGATGTATCTCTCACTAATACAGCTTTACACTCGTATTATCTTTCTGCATGTTCTCATTAGAGCGAATATAAAATGTAATAATATTTGAAAAAAAAAACCTAAAGGGGGAATCATTTATTAATTAGATTGCAGACGCGTTTCTGGATGTATCTCTCATTAGCACAGCTTTACTCTCATATAACCTTTCTGTATGTTTTCATTACAGCGAATATTAAATGTAATGAAAATTGAAAAAAAAACCTAAAGGGGAAATTATTTATTAATTAGATTGCAGACGCGTTTCTGGATGTATATCTCATTAGTACAGCTTTAATCTCATATAATCTTTATGTATGTTCTCATTACAGCGAATATAAAATGTAATAATAATTAAAAAAAAACTAAAGGGGGAATCATTAATTAATTATTTTAAAATTCTTTTTATTTATTTTAAAAATGTAATTTCCAAGAATCTTATCTTGACAAGCTGAACTTAATCGTTTACAAAGAAAATTCCCGTGTTGCGGAAAACCTGCGTTGTTGTTGATGTTATTTTTTATCCTCTCTGGATAAAGCCTGCATCGACCTTGCAGCGTGCGGCGCGCCGGCGATAACATTGTGAAATGAAAATGTGGAAAAGGTGATTATTTAAATTTTCATATTAAACGTCGAAACGAACTAAAAAAAACTGTATTTACCGGTTGAAGTATGTATGTGAGTGTGTGTGTGTTTCTGTATGTATGCAT
Organism: Philonthus spinipes; assembly: GCA_963082785.1. Classification (NCBI taxonomy): domain Eukaryota; kingdom Metazoa; phylum Arthropoda; class Insecta; order Coleoptera; family Staphylinidae; genus Philonthus; species Philonthus spinipes. The sequence continues at coordinate 9,206,467 of OY720316.1, forward strand.
ATGTGTGTGTGTGTGAGTGTTTCTGTATGTATGTATTTGTGTGTGACTGATTCTGTATGTATGCATTTGTGTGTGACTGATTCTGTATGTATGTATGTGTGTGTGTGTGTGTTGTTCTGTGTGTATGTGTGTGTGTGTGTGTGTGTGTTGTTCTGTGTGTATGTGTGTGTGTGTGTGTGTGTTGTTCTGTGTGTATGTGTGCGTGGGTGACACACACGCATATTATGCAAATCCGTCGATAATTCCGCCCCGATAAAGGTCGCTTGCGTGCGCCAGTTTTGTCCCTGACAAACACGGGGGATGATAAATTGTGAAAGATACGTGAGGGAATAAAAAAAGGTCATGGAACTGCAAAATGTAAATTAAAGAAATTATAGGGAAAAAAAAGAACTATTTTCTGTAAAATTAAAGGGGATTGTTTTTGGACGTTTCTAAAAGCCCATAAACTCGTTACAATTTCTGCCACTTCTCGTGTTTTGGCCAATAAACGGAAAGGGAAGTAATTTTTCCAGACTCTTCATTTTCTTTGTGGAATTTAAAAGAAAATTGTTAATACTCCTTCTTAGGATTGTAGAATAATTTCAAATTTACTCCAAAAATATTCAAGCATTTGTCTGTCATAAAAGTAGCACGAAATTGTACTTCTATTCACCATTTAATACAACGTTTCGATTTAATGCGATCGTTAAAAATTCTGTAAATATATTTAATCGAACTCCGCGACTTGTTTTGAGCAATTATACTAAAATGTTTGGCATTTTCCTCTAACCAGAATCAGTTTTATATAGTCTAATTAAATTTGTCCTTGCAAAATCTGCTAAAAAATAAAATTATTATTAATATACATATAATTAATAAAAAGTGCAGAACGGAATCAATTATTAGTGTAAAATACGTTAACTCAAACCAATTTGTAGTAAAATAAATTAAAGACGACGCAAGCGCCACCTTTTGCCTAATTTCAAGTTGCATCGTCAACGATTTGGGTCTACAATGTAGACGACCTTTCTTTAAATGTCGATTTATAGTGATTATTAATATTATTTTGAGGAAAGCAAAGTAAGAAAATTCTCAAAGCTCTCGTAATAAAAAAATGATTGTATTTAATAGACTTTGTTTTAATCAAAGTCTATTAAATTAAATACAATCATTTTTCTATTACTTGGTTTGTGTTTTAATCAAAGTCTATTAATTAAATATGTTTCACCACGGGTTAAGTTAGAAAATAATTCAAAATATGATTGTATTTATTTTTAATTCACTTACGATTATTATTAATCACAATTTATTTATATTTGTAACATCTTTATTAGTGTAAATTTACAAAATTAAATATTATTTACAATACATATGTTATAATTTCAGGAAATAGCTATAGACTAGAGGTCTTTCCGCCTGTCTTTGTCTTGTTCTTGTCGTTGCCTACTTACTCGTCATGATCGCTAACGTTATTGTAGAAGTTCGCATTATTTGTTGAAATGAAGTGATAAATCGTAATGGAACGGAATTTAAATTATGAGGTGAGATTGAGTCAATTTATTTATTATGGAATCAGATTTTACAGTATGCATTTCATTTACGAAAAAAAAAACTAATAAAAAATCGAAAATCTAATTGATGCTTTGAATTAATTACCATCACTGCAAAATTTCTTTATTTCGCTTGTAATTCCAGATGTGAAGGTCAAAGCGTGTGTTATACGATTACGTTATCCGTTTGCAAACACTCGCGCGCGCACACACACACACACGTACGAAAAATTATGCAAGCCGAAGTGAAAATTGCGGCGGTTGCGAAAACGCGAAAAGCCGAAAACGCACTTGCAAAATTCGCTTTTCGAAATAGTTTTTTTTTACAAACGAGGCCCGTGCGGCGTGCGGAGGGGGCGGCGAGTTCGGTCCGTCTATCGCAATTTACGGCAAGCAAACCGTGGAAAACGAATTGCGCGAATTATTTCTGCCAGAGATCGCGGAACGCGATAAAGTCCCGCCAATTTTCACTCACTCAATTAACAGCGATAACAATAGAGAAAAGCAAAATTGAAGAAACGAAAAAATAAGAAGTGTTTATAGCGAAAAATTATTTTAGGCAGTAAACCTAGTTTTCTTTTCTTAAAGAAGGGAATTATAATAAATATTAATATAGGTCGATAGCCTGTTCAAGTAAGCAAAAAAGAAACAAAGATACCATTATTTATTGTAAATATATGTAAAACAAATTATTTTGAATTAAGACAATACAGAATTATTTCAATCAACTCAGAATTAATTTTAATATTCGATTAAAATTACAATATGCTAGTTTGAAAATAAATAAATATTTTATTACCACACAATAGTAATAAAATATTTACAATTACAATATGCTATTTTGAAAATAAATAAATATTTTATTACCACTACAATAGTAATAAAATATTTATTTATTTTCAAACCAGCATATTGTTATTATAATCAAATAATAAAATTAATTCTGAGTTGATTAAAATTATTCTTTATTCTCGAAATTAAAATAATAATAAATAATTTTAAACAGCAAACCTAGTCGGGTTTTCTTAAAGAAAATAATAAATAGTAAAATAAAGGCAAAATTGTCTTTTTAAACAGGCGAATTATATTGGAAAAATTGTATATTGAAAAATTATTTTTTAATTATAAATTTATTTATTTTCAAATCAAAACTTTTTCTTTCCTTAATATATTAGATTAAAATATATAATTTTAAAAATAATACTGAGTTGATTGAAATAATTCTGTATCCATAAAATCTAAAAAATAATAATGATAACAAATAATTTTATACAGCAAACCTGATCGTGTTTTTCTTAAAGAACATTATTGAAATAATAGCGAAAAATAATTTTACTTCAATATCGTAAAATTATTTTTCGCTATTATTTCAATAATGTTCTTTAAGAAAAACACGAACAGGTTTGCTGTATAAAATTATTTATTAATTTTATTTTTTTTAAATAGGCTGTGAGAAAACAAAATTAGGTTTAATGTCATAAAATAATTTTTCACTATCATTTCAATAATTATAAATTTATTTATTTTCAAATCAAAACCTTTCCTTTTTACTTTAATCGAATATTAAAAGTAATATTGAGTTGATTGAAATAATTCTGTATCCATGAAATTATAATTATAATGTTAAATGATTTTAAACAGCATACACATTCGTGATTTCTTAAAGACTATAATTCGTCTTTTTTAGAAAACAAAATTAGGTTTACTGTCGTAAAAATATTTTTTGCGTCACCGCTTTCGTAAAGCGCTGCAGCGCTACAGTTCCCATTGACCAACGTAATACAACATCCACATAGAACATAAAATTTTACGCTGCAGGCTGCAAAACTCTGCCAATTGACTATCGACCAGTGGTCTTTCCGCCTGTGAACATTTTTATATATTTATATATTTAATAAATATTTCTCAAGTGTTTCAAAATATATTGATAAGTTTTTTTGGCAATTGAATTTATATTTACAAAGATTTTCAATCAACTGTGAATTTTTCTTAATATTTGAATAAAATATTAAGAAAAAATCACAGTTGATTTTGCAATTGAATTTATATTTACAAAGATTTTCAATCAACTGTGAATTTTTATTCAAATATTAAGAAAAATTCACAGTTGATTGAAAATCTTTGTAAATATAAATTCAATTGCAAAAAAAAACTTATCAATATATTTTGAAACACTTGAGAAATATTTATTAAATCCTTTCTTGATATCTCGAATTAAAAAAAAATGAGCAAAAATTAACTGGAGGAATAATATTAAACAAATTTGATAATGGCGAGATAATAATAGTAAAAATGTGAGCACGAAATAAATGGAATATTAAAACAATCTTATCTAAATACGATTAGTAGGTAAACCGTTACGCGTGTAACAATTAGGTTAAAATTAGTCACGTGGTTTGTTTCGTATGGGATTTAGTTTATTTCATTGACGAAATCACCACGATTTAATAAACGCAATCATTCAGCGATTGTTTAATACATTTTTGTTTTTGTTTATTTAAATGGATATCTTTTATCCTACTTATTAGTAGGAGACAAATTTTAATTTAAATAATTAAAGTCTCCACAACCAATATAAAGATTATTTTTTGTACTCATTTCCAATAAAAAAAATCGCACCATTCTCCCGATTTTGATAATTTTTAAAGTTCCGTATTTTCAGAAAGGGGTTGCTAATTTTTTAATTTCCTTAATTAGTTGTTTAAATAAAAAGGGAAAATTAACACAAAACATTAAAATCGTATTCTAAACCGTTGGTTATTTTTGTATTATTTTTACAAGACATCGCGCCATTCATCCTATTTTTGCTATAATCAAAGTGCTGCATTTTCTGAACTGAGTGGTTTATTTTTATTTTTCTTTAACTATTTCTTTAAACAAAGAGTGTAGAATAATATAAAACAACGAAATTATGCTCACATAAATCATTTATTTTGCAAGATAACACGGTCTAAACTTGATTTTGACAATTTTCAAAGTGCTATATTTTCAAAACAGGGTGGTTTATTTGCGATTTCTTTTAAATAATTGTTTAAATAAAGAGTCTAGATTAATACTAAACAATGAAATCATTTTCACAACCTTAATTTATTTTTTTAATTGTTTTTCAAGTTGTTACGGTCTAATCGTTATATTCACCCAATTTTGACAATTTTTAAAGTTCCGTATTTTCCAAACGCGGTGGTAGATTTCTGATTTTCTTTAATTGCTTATTTAAATAAAAAGTGCAGATTAATACAAAACAATTAAATCGTGTTCGCAACCATTAGATATTTTTTTATTAATATAAAGACGACACGGCCTGATCACGCCATTCGTCCGATTTTGACTATAATCAAAGTGCCGTATTTTCCAAACTGAGTGGTTTATTTTTGATTTTCTTTAACTATTTATTTAAAGAGAGAATGTAGAATAATATAAAATAATAAAATAATTTTCACAGCTTTTATTTATTTTTATTATTTATTTTAAACGATAACACGGTCTAAACTTGATTTTTATAATTTTCAAAGTGCTATATTTTCTAAACGGGGTGGTTTATTTACGATTTTCTTTCAATAATTGTTTAACCAAAGAGTCTAGATTAATATTAAACAATGAAATCATTTTCACAGCCTTAATTTATTTTTTAATTATTTTTCAAGTCGTTACGGTCTAATTGCGCTATTGACCCGAATTTGACAATTTTAAAAGCACCGTATTTTCTAAACGGGGTGGTAAATTTCCGATTTTCTTTAATTACTTATTTAAATAAAAGGTGCAAATTAATACAAAACAATTAAATCATGTTCGCAACGTTTAGATATTTTTTTATTAATATAAAGACGACACGGCCTGATCGCGCCATTCATCTGATTTTGACTATAATCGAAGTGCCGTATTTTCTAAACTAAGTGGTTTATTTTTGATTTTCTTTAACTATTTGTTTAAACAGAGAATGTAGAATAATATAAAATAATAAAATCATTTTTTATCAGCTTTTTATTTATTAAATCAGCTTTTATTTATTTATTTTATTTATTTTGCACGATAACACGGTCTTAACTTCATTTTTATAATTTTCAAAGTGTCATATTTTCCAAACAGGGTGGTTTATTTACTATTTTCTTTAAATAATTGTTTAAGCAAAGAGTTTAGATTAATACTAAACAATGAAATCACTTTCACAACCTTCACTTATTTTTTTAATTATTTTACAAGTCGTTGCGGTCTTAGTCGTGCCATTCACCCGATTTTAGTAATTTTCAAAGCGCCGTGTTTTTTAAACTGGATAGTTTATTTTTAATTTACTTCAATTATTTGATTAAACAAAGAGTGTAGATTAATACAAAAGAATAAAATCGTTTTCACAACCTTTATTTATTTTTTTATTAATTTTACAAGACGACACTGTCTAATCGTGTAATTCACTCGATTTTAACAATTTTCAAAGTGCCGTATTTTTTAAACGGGGTGGTTTATTTTTGAATTTCTTTAATTATTTGTTTAAACAAGGAATTCAAATTAATACAAAATAATAAAACACTTCATGTAAACTCAAATATCTAAAATACATTAATAATTAGAGCGAATAACGGCGGAGCGCCCGGCGCATTCACCATAGTGAAGGCGCCCGGTAAATCCATAGGTTACTTTACATCAGTTAAATTATTAATTGAGCGGTGAATTGTTAATTAAGTTGATATAGGTCGGATATATTGATATTATGGGAGATATTATGACAATTTGGAGTGATTCCGAAGAGAGGATTCGACCAAAGATGATCACGAAAGTTTAGAAAGTTTATTACAAATAAATACTAAATAATTTGAATTAGATTTGAAAAAAAATCTTTAAAATAATTAAATATAAATATTTCCAATTAGTTTCAAGATTTTTTTATTGCAAAAAAAGCTTTAAAATAATTAAATATAAACATTTTAAATTATTTTCAAGATTTTTTTATTGCAAAAAAAAGCTTTAAAATAATTAAATATAAACATTTTAAATTATTTTCAAGATTTTTTTATTGCAAAAAAATCTTTAAAATAATTAAATATAAATATTTTAAATTATTTTCATGATTTTTTTTCAAATCTAATTCAAATTATTTAGAATTAATTTATTAATTAGAAAAATTTTTACAATAAATAAGATTTGAAAATCTTCCTGTCGAATATTTATACCCTTTCACGTGTCGGATGAGATTCGAATGTATACTTTTATTTGTTTTCCTTATTAAATTATTATTTATATTTAAAGGTTTTTGTTTATGCGAGTACAAACATTATGTATTCAACAATTTTCACCTTTATTTTTTCAATAATTAAAAATTAATTCTTATTCAATTCCAATTCAATTCATTGCAAATAATCGGCGAATCTAAAAAAAAGTGCATAATTGAATGCACACGTGGAGTAAAAAAAAACATTCACATTTATACACATTGTATACATAAACAGCACTTTTTGATAACGACTCGCACTTGTACTTTGACAATTCGTGTCATCGGGACCTTGAACGTGATAACGGCACAATTTGCAAGCCACTTTTATATAACAGTTAATGTGCACATTTATTCCGATGCTACCGAAGCGAAAGATATTGCAATATTGCACTCCATAAAAAAATAATCGGATTAAATTACAACATTATTCAAAAATTGAATTGATTAGAATGGAATTAAATTATTAAAGAGGATATTTTAAAACAATGTATACAGACCTCTGACTGAAATCCCAGACAGACTAACGCCTACATGTTTTTTAATTATTTATGTTACCTTTTACTTATCCCCTCTTTATGTTTGGCAAATTCAGCTAGCCAAACATAAAGAGGGGATAAGTAAAAGGTAACATAAATAATTACTGCAGTCATAAGTAAAAATAAAGTGTTATACAAAACAAAGTTTAGATGTGTTTTTTATTATCACATTTATTGTAAATGTCAAAAAAACTGTTTTACTTGGTTTTTATAATTCAGATTGTTTTATTGTTGAGTGTAGTTTCGACAACCTTGTACATTTCCACCACAAATTGGTCATTATTAATGACAAACAAATAAAGACGCCTTTGTGGTCGAAATATACATCTAACGTCTTAAATAAAAAGTGAAGTACGGAAAACAACTCGAGTGTTATTATCAATTTAATACTAAGAATATCTTTATGGTGATTTTTATTTAGATCTTCAAATATAGCAGCTCCTCCTTTTTTAAATCTTTTAGGGGAAATTATATTAATTTATTGTTATTATTCTCTAATTAATTATTTATTATAACACTAATCCATTGTCATTATCGTTAATTATTAATTTTATTCTTAAAAATATCATACAAATTCTGGAAATAAAAAATTAATAATAAAAAAATATTTCAATGCTTACTTAACCAGAAAAATTGCTGTTCTTCTCTAATTATTTATTTATTTATTATTACACTAATCCGTTGTCATTATCGTTAATTATTAATGTTATTCTCAAAAATATCATACAAATTCTGTAAATAAAAATTTAATAATAAAAAAAATATTTCAATCCTTATTTAACCACAAAAATTGCTATTCTTCTCTATTTATTTATTTATTTATTTATTACACTAATCCCTTGCCATTATCGTTAATTATTCATTTCATTGTCAAAAATATCATACAAATTCTCGAAATAAAAATTTAATAATAATAAAAAAATATTTCAATCCTTACTTAATCAAAAAAAATGCTATTCTTCTCTAATTATTTATTTATTTATTATTACACTAATCCCTTATCATTATTGTTAGTTATTAATTTCATTGTCAAAAATATCAAACAAATTCTGGAAATAAAAATTTAATAATAAAAAAAATATTTCAATCCTTATTTAACCAGAAAAATTGCTATTCTTCTCTAATTATTTATTTCTTTATTATTACACTAATCGGTTGTCATTATCGTTAATTATTAATGTTATTCTCAAAAATATCATACAAATTCTGTAAATAAAAATTTAATAATAATAAAAAAATATTTCAATCCTTACTTAACCAAAAAAATTGCTATTCTTCTCTAATTATTTATTTATTTATTATTACACTAATCTCTTGCCATTATTGTTAATTATTAATTTCATTGTCAAAAATATCATACAAATTCTCGAAATAAAAATTTAATAATAATAAAAAAATATTTCAATCCTTACTTAACCAGAAAAATTGCTGTTCTTCTCTAATTATTTATTTATTTATTTATTATTACACTAATCCTTTGTCATTATTGTTAATTATTAATTTCATTGTCAAAAATATCAAACAAATTCTGGAAATAAAAATTTAATAATAAAAAAAATATTTCAATCCTTATTTAACCAGAAAAATTGCTATTCTTCTCTAATTATTTATTTATTTATTATTACACTAATCCCTTGCCATTATCGTTAATTATTAATTTCATTGTCAAAAATATCACACAAATTCTCGAAATAAAAATTTAATATAAAAAAAATACTTTCAAGTGGAGAGAGAGAGAGAGAAAAATCCTGTTATCACACAGCAATCGTGCGCGATACGAATGCCAACCAAGTGCAATGACGTAAACTGTGGCAGTGGCACTGGCAGACTATTTGTCGCCAAGCGTTCAAGTACACGAATAGAACACACACACATGCACGGCTTGTATACACACGCACACACGCCGGTGCATATAATGATGGACGTGTTTATGTAACATTCTATATTCCACTTTGCGTACATAGCAATTATATAAATATTTATGTCTGTTAGAAGCGGAAAAAATAAATAAATATTTAATATTTTTAGCAATCGTCGGGTGCAATTGTTGGAGTGTGTGATTCATTAGAATTTCATAATTTATTATAATAATTTATTAATGGGTGTATATTGAAAAATATACAAAAAAATGGTGATGTGTTCATCATGGTATGGAAATCGGTCAAATAAGTTTTTTTGAGTGAAAATTTATTTGGAAAGGAAAAATTATTGATTGAAAAAATGGATTGTTGTCTTTTAAAGCACTTTGATGTTTTGTTTGACATAAAAATAATTATTTAAATAATTAAAGTCTCCATGGCCAAAATAATAATATCTGGTAAATGAAATTTTAATAAAAACTAAAGGTCCTACAATAAAAGTTGTTCGTCTCTAATAAGAATTACAAAATCCAATATATAATAAACCCCGACACTAATTTGTAAAAGGGGACATCGATTATATATATATATATATATATAGGGAGGTTTTTATCAGTATACATTAGGGGAAGTGTATACCTGCAAAAATGCGAGTCAATCGCATTGGAACGATTAATGTGTGTATGTTTAGTTGATTATTTGGCATATGTGTGTTCAGTTGCGTGTTATAGGCAACCAAACACACATACATCAATGCGTTTGACTCGCCTATTTTGCAGGTATACATAGGGGAAATGTATACCGATAAAAAAAGCTCTCTGTATATATATAATAACAATAATTTTATTACGACATCACCTTTTTACAAAAACAATAGAATATATATATATATAAGTTGACGTTTAAATGTAATGAACGAACTCCCAAATATATCAAATTTAATATCACAGTTGAGAAGGTTAATACATCTTATTATTCTATTCAATGGACTGTTAAGTGAAAATAATAAATATGGGTTAACATTAAAACTAAACAAACTTAATAATTCCAAACATTGAGTTTCACCTGATATCAATTTATGAAAAAAGCATAAATCCAATTCAACTCTTCTAGACTGCAATGATTTCAGATATAATTTAGTTTTCGGCAAAATCGAGTAATATTAGTGTTATGTATCATTTTAAGCTTGAATTTAATTCGCGTTCTTTTGTATTTACTTTTTATCCCTTTGTTTCTTATCGTTCTGAGCGCTAGGTGTTTGCGCTTTCCCCAGTCTAATTTGTATTTTGAACGAAACGAATAAAGCTGTGTTTAATTGATCAGCGCTAATAATTATATTTTCTCCAAATAATAATTATTATTTAATTAAATTAAGTATTGCTTAACTGCATACTTAACAATTAGTAATCGAGTATTTCTAAATCATCAATTTTAAATGAGTAAAATCAACAAGTAACAATATAATGCGTCGTCTTTCATTTATTATAAGTAACAATAAATTTAGGTTTTTCAATAAATAGGGAACAGTTACTTATAGTAATAGAATATGTGATGAATATTCATCTACAGAATATAATTCTAATTTTTGTATATTATTCTACATACATATACACATTTGAATTAAGATGGTTAGTTAGTTAGAATATGTTGCATTATCATATAATTAATTTTTCAGTTACAAAAATGATCGAGAAGATTAACTTTGCCCATCTCTAGTATAATTTGTACATGCAACATCTTTATTTCTACCGAAGACAATTTTATATACAATAAATTATATAATTATATTGTTAATATAATTCTTATATTATATTATATTATATTATATTATATTATATTATATTATATTATATTATATTATATTATATTATATTATATTATATTATATTATATTATATTATATTATATTATATTATATTATATTATATTATACTTTGTCCTTAATAAATCGGCTATCGACCGTCGGTCTTTCTGCCATATAATTTATTAAATCTAATAAAAGGAATTTGAAAATAATTAATTATCCCAATTGAAAAATTAAATAACTGTATATTTTCGAGTTTACGTGGAGTGATTGATCACAAAATAGAAAGACTTACTTCACTTTTTATTTTTATGTTAGATGTACATTTCGAGGCACAAAGTGCTCATTTTCAATAACAAACTGTTAGTTTTGTGAAAAATTAAATAATTATTTTCTCTTTAGCTAATGCGACTTTTTCCCTTACCTTACGTAAGTACTATATGATCGAAAACATGTCTCCTGTGTTTTTTTTTATTTCGGCTAAAAGTAAAGAAAATTATAAGCAATCAACCTTGGTTCTGACAACAAACTAAATGAGAATATAACACGTTCCTGCTGCATGAAAAGTGCCTGGAGAACGACGAGGCCCTCCTGCAGCAATTATTGGACTTGTTAATTTGTGTGATTCATTAGAATTTCATAATTTGTTATAATAATAATTTATTAATGGATTTATATATTGAAAAATATACAAAAAAAAGTCATGATGAACACATGGTACTTTCCCCGGTGAATTCAGTCAAATAAGATTTTTTAGTGAAAATTTATTAGGAAGGGAAAAATTATTGATTGAAAAAATGGATTGTTATCATTACTGATCAACGAAATCGGCAGAGCCAATAAGTTACAACACGAAAATATTATTTTAAAGCAGAACAACGCTTATTTAAACCCAAAACTAGGAGTTATTAGGAATTATTTTTTCAGCAGCAATAACAATGTTTTTAATGCAAAGAAAATTATATTAAAACCCTCGAAAATATTATCAGCATTTCGGTTCTGAAAGTTAGTGTTAATCCATTGATAGTGGTCAATTCGTGTCCGAAATGTATATTTGGCAAGGTTTAGTGCTTTATAATAAACACACTTCATCAACAATTTATCATTTCATCTCATCAAATAATGCGGACTTTGACAATGACGTTAACAATCATGACAATTATCTAATTGTCATGTCATTCTTGTCATTGTCTATCTAGACAATGGTCGCGTTCAGGGAACTGTAGCGCTGCAGCGCTTTACGAAAGCGGTGTCGCTGAACGATACCGCTTTATGTGTGGCGCTGCAGCGCTTTATCAAGCGGTAAAGCATATATTTTTTCCGCTTGATCGATTTTCAAGCCGTGTAGCTGTAAACAAAACCGCCATATTTTCGTGAACGTCCTTAACATCGAAAGCGTATTCAGGGAACATCAAGCGCTTTGCGCTGTAGCGCTACATGTCTAAAAATTCCCTGAACGCGACCAATGACAAGAAGTGGACATAGACAGGTGGAAAAACGTTTGGCCGTTAGCCATTTCATTTATTATATGTGAAAATAACTCTACAAAACAGTTTGTAAATAATTATTCAAACTATGTATGAATGTCACGTGAATAAAAATGTTTATTAAAACAGAACATAATTTATAAATTGCAACAATAGCGCAAAAACGCTTAATTCATTTAACAATGTAATTTGATAATAAATATAATTATTTTTTAATAATTAGAAGATAACGCAAGGCCTAATTTCATGAGGCATCGTCAACGATTTTGGTGGACGACTGATTATTACTGCTTCGTTCAGTAAATAAAGGCGAACTTTTAATAAATGACAGAATTATTTTTTTGTAAAATATTTTATGTGTTATTGATTTACTTTTATATTTATTCACGGTGCGCATAATTATTAGTCTAAATTTTATCAAATCAATTCAATATATTGTATTTTGTAATTAAAGATTGTCATTAATTGTAAAAAGGTAATTTTCCGTCGATAAAGAATTAATTAATTCATTAATTTATGGATTCTGATTGGAAAACTCAATAGTTATACTTGATCAATGAGTTATTAGTTTTATCAAATCAATATATTGTTGTATTTTGTAATTACAGATTGTCATTGTCATTGTAAAAAAGTGATTTTCCGTAAATAAAGAATTAATTAATTCATTAATTTACAAAATGACAATACTTAAAAAAAATGAATAAGTTCTAAATAACGCATTTTAATGTTAATTCGTTTTAGCGAGATTTTTTATAATATATATATAACCATAATTACACTGACTCAGAATTTTGGTTAAGATTGCGGTTATTCTTATCGGAAATTATATATTTAAAACAACAACAAAAAACATGAGTAAAATCGCGGAGTCACGTTTATGCAATCACATGTTCTGGTAAAGGATTTTCTGTCTCTGATTTATCCCCTAATCAAAAATTTATTACAATAATCACTTAAAAACAAAAAAAAGGCATAATTTAATAATTATTTTCAAATTCTTTTTATTTAATTTAAAATGCATTTGTAGATAGGTTTTTCTTTTTCGCACTAAATTGTTGCTAAATGTTAAATTAACGACATAAAAAAATAAAATTAGGGGTAAGTACTTGTAACTATTTAAAAATATAAATAGAAAAGAGTATTCATTCACTTATTTAAATAAATTAAATAAAAAAATGATTTGAAAATAATTAATATTAACGTTTTGTAAAAAGGAGATACCGTAAATAAATATATTATTATAATAAATTATTCTCACATTTTGTTTAACGTACTTACGTAACGTAAGCCAAAAGTGATAGAGCGAGAAAAATTTATTAATTCTTTTCAAATCATTTTTATTTTATTTAATTTATTTAAATAATTTAAACTCTCAGCCACGGATTTCGCATAATAATATTCAAAATGAGATTTCTATACGAAATCCGTGGCTGAGCTTTATTTTTTTTAAGTTACGAAATATATATCCGCGATTTTATTATTTTGAATGATTATTTAGGCCTTTAGCAACAGTTCAGTAAGAAAAACAAGTATCTGAATTGTTACGAACGCCTTCGTTTTGGACTTAGAAAAGTTTGTGTCTCTATACGAAATCCGTGGCTGAGCTTTATTTTTTTTTTAAGTTACGAAATATAAATCCACGATGTTATTATTTTAAATGATTATTTAGACCTTTAGCAACAGTTCTGTAAGAAAAACAAGTATCTGAATTGTGACGAACGCCTTCGTTTTTGGAAAAGTTTGTGTCTCTATACGAAATCCGTGGATAAACTTTATTTTTTTTAAGTTACGAAATACATACCCCTGCTTTTATTATTTTAAATTATTATTTCGACCTTTAGCAACAATATAGTAAGAAAAACAAGTTCTGAATTGTGACAAACACTTTGGTTTTGGACATTCAATCTGATATGTCTAAGATTTTATTCGAGGATAATAATTGAAAATTATTTTAATTTAAGTTGGATACATATTGTTGTCAGTTCTTGTACAATTGGATAATTTTCATTCGTTTATAAACTGTGAATCACTTTTAAAATAAAACGGTAACCCGGCGCATCCGTTATGGTGGACGAGCCGGACAAATCCATAGCTGGAACTCCGTGGGTAACTTCACATAAGTTCTATGAAAACACTTTGTACACTTTTCTTCACTTATTCACTTTGTTAATAAATAAATAAGTGAAGAAAGGTGTACAAAGTGTTTTCACTTATTCGTTTTGTTAATAAATAAATAAGTGAAGAAAAGTGTACAAATTGTTTTCATATTTCATTCAAATCTTCACGAAACTCACATTTAATTAAGTGTTCACATGAGTTCATTTTTACACAACACACAATCCAACGCAAGTGAAATAATGAATCGTCTAAGTTTTTAATTTCATTATTCCAAACACTTCACGTAAGTTCATAATCGCATATTTTCTTTTCGGTCGAGATTCTTCCTAATATAATTAGAAATTTGGAAGAATCTCGACCTAAAAGAAAATATGCGATTCGCTTTTCACAAACAACACAAAACACATTTAAATAAAAAAGGGATAATTAAATTAAAATTCAATTTAATCCTTGCGTAATAAAAACTCGTTTTGTATACTTTACAATGTTATTTTTAAATTAAAGTAAATATATATAAAACATTTATTATGGAATCTCTGTTTAACAAAACATGCTATTAATATCAAGATTTTTTTAATAAGGGCAGAAAAGACCTCCGGTTAATAGCCCACGACGGGCAAAGCTTTATTTTAGGTTTTGTTTGTAATAATGTATTTGTCTGAATAACGATATTTATTTATATATTTATATAATTCACAACAGATTAATTCACCTTTTGTAAATTTGTGAACAATGTAGGGAATAATTAAAAGAAATAATTTATAAATAGAAAAGAGTATTCATTCACTTGGTCACAATTATTTAAATATATTAAATAAAAATGATTTGAAAATAATTAATAAATTATTTCCACATTTAGCTCTGCGACTTTTGATTTACGTTACGTAAGTACGTTGAAAAATTCACATTAGTTGTTTTAATGTGCATTTGTTTAACGTACTTACGTAACGTAAGTCAAAAGTCACAGAGCTAAATCTGGAAATAATTTATGTATACTTTTCTTGTTCACTTGAACTGTTTCATATGAAAGTTATATACATATTATTTTTACATCCGTCGCTACTTATATAGAAGTGAAGTAGGAAATAATCTAATTTTTTATATTTATTAAATCATTCACCTATCGTGAGGTTATTCCTGTGAAATAGGGAATAATTAAAATAAATCACTTTTCTTTTTTTTTCACTTGATTATTAATTTTAATATATCTTTCTGTTCTTATAATTATTTAGATTATTTTTTACGCTACGTCATATAAAAATTATAAATATATTAATTTTTCACATCTCGCCACTTCACAGAAATGAATAATCTAAGTTTTTACATTTATTAATTCAAGTTAAGTAAAAATCACGCACTTGGTCTTTAATTCTGTAACTACTTTCGATACAAGTGATACAAGCAAAGGGTTTGATTAATTTTTACCTTCATGTTAATAATAAACGTGTATCACAAAGTTTTGGCTTCAACAATCAATTATATTATTAAATCGAATTCATTGGGGAAAATCAAATGCATTGCTTGAGTTTATGCGAAATAATTATAAAATTTACCTTTTTATAAACTATAAAATAAAGAATGTTTATTATTAATACCCTTACACCACCATTATGGTAGATGGGAATTTTAGATTATATATATATATATATATATATTATTAATAATAAAAATTCCCGAACACTGATAATTTCTTTTTTTTTTTTTTCATTTAGATTTGTTGAGATTCTTCCCATTATAATGACAATATTTCACTTAATTTTCAAAGCAGAAAAAAACTTGGCTATATCTAATAGAATAATTCTTTATTGCTTCAAATCACTTTTTGGAATCACGTTTTTCAAACACTCGCGATTTTCTTCTGAATTGCTAGGGACTGTTCTAAAATTGTAACGACAATGTTCACGTAAATTTGATGGCAGAAAATAATAATCATAATATTTATTTCTCATAAGCAGAGCCTAATTACAGCAAAATATATATAAACTAAATTAAATATAGATAATGTGGATTCGATTTTTTGCAATAATAAAAATGTCTATCACAAAATATTGTGTTATTAAAATAAATTTATAGCAAATGCTATTTCTCAGAATTATTGTTTTATAATTTGCTTGCTAGTATTCAATCCTTGAAATAATTTAGAGTATATTTTTTGTATATTTGTATATAATGGGAAATTATAAAATAAAGAATGTTTATTACTATTAATCAAAATTTCCGAACACTAATAATTTCTTTTTTTTTTGTTGTTGTTCATTTCGATTGGTTGAGATTCTTCCCATTCTAATGGCAATATTTCACTTAATTTTCAAAGCAGAAAAAAACATGGATACATCTAATAGAATAATTCTTCATTGCTTCAAATCACTTTTTGGAATCACGTTTTTCAAACACTCGCGATTTTCTTCTGAATTGCTAGGGACTGTTCTAAAATTGTAATAACAATGTTCACGTAAATTTGATGGCAGAAAATAATAATCATAATTTATTTCTCAACAAGCAGAGTCCAATTACAGCGAAATAAATATAAACTAAATTAAATATAGATAATGTGGATTCGATTTTTTTTTTTCAATAATAAAAATGTGTATGACAAAATATTGTGTTATTAAAATAAATTTATAGCAATTGTTGTTTCATAATTTGCTTGCTTGTTTGATATTATTCAATCCTTGAAATAATTTAGAGTATATGTTTTGTATATCTGTATGTAATGGAAAACCATAAAATAAAGAATGTTTATTATTTTTAATGAACATTTCCGAACACTAATAATTATTAATTATTTTAAAATCATTTTTATTTAATATATTTAAATAACTGTGACCAAGTGAATAAATACTCTTTTCTATTTATACTAATAATAATTTCTTTTTTTTTTTCATTTCGATTGGTTGAGATTCTTCCCATTTTAATGGCAATGTTTCACTTAATTTTCAAAGCAGAAAAATAAACATGGATACAACTAATAGAATAATTCTTTATTGCTTCAAATCACTTTTTGGAATCACGTTTTTCAAACACTCGTTTCTCAAACGCGGATTGTTTTCCTCGCAATTTGCAAATAATAAAATATATATGTAAATTCTTTTAAATTATTGTTTTGTTTATATTGAATAATGGGTCGAAGCGGTCATTGAATATATAAATTATATTGAATAATTCAAATGTGTTTGTGAAATGTGTCCGTGATAGAATTTAGGATTGTTTTCTTTGTAATGATTTTTATCATTAAAAACAAAATTATATTCCTTGCAATAATATTTATTATTTAAAATCAGATTATATATATATATAACAATCTTTATTAACAATTAAGTTTACAATAAGGTAACAAACATTGATTATGTATGTACATCATACAAAAATTAATTAATTGTTAAATGGCTCTTTCTGCGAAATCAGATTATTTTCCTTGAAATAATATTTACTATTAAAAACCAAATTAATCTCCTTGCAATGATATTTATCATTAAAAATCAAATTATTTTCCCTACGTTCGATCTTATGTTTTATGTTCTCAAAGTGATAAATTTATTTTAAAATGTTTTTTTTTTTTTCTTTTCATCTAGTTTTATTTAATTATTGTAATGGTTTTGCAACAATAAAAATGTGCTAAATCAAATTTTTATGTTATTAAATTAAATGTAAACAAATTTCAATCATTTTTCTTATTCTTTTTGGTGATTTTATATTCCTGCAATGATTTTTGTAGTAGAAATCAGATTATATTTCTTTGAAATATTTCTCTCATGGAATTTAAGGTTGTTTCCCTTGCAATGCTTTTCCTCATTAAAAACCAAAATAATTTTCTTTCCAAAAATATTTATATTTGTGTATTTATTTATTTATATGTTTGTCTGTTCATTTACTTTTAATTTGTTAAACTACTGCTAAAATTGTAATTTATTCATTTTGTGTTGTACATTTATTCACTTTGGGATTTATATAATAATTAATAATATGTAATAATTTTGTATTTATAATATTTGTATAATGGACATTCCGTAATTAAAATATCTATATATATAAATACATCTTTATTCGTGTAATTTTACATAATTATTATTTATTTATATGTAAAATATTGCGAAATGGCTATCGATCATAGATCTTTCAGCCTATTCCAATAATATTTATCATTGAAAATTAAATTATTTTCCTTACATAGTGTGTAAAGATTTTTATCATTAAAAGCCAAATTATTTCTCTTGTTCTCCTTCAAATGATTTTTCATTAAAATGTTTATCCTTGCAATGGATTCTGTCACGACATGATTTCACTTGCAATGATATTTGTATTAAAAACTCAGATTATTTTCCTTGGAATGATTTTGTCAATAAAAGCCGAATTGTTTTCCTTGCAATGATTTTTGTCATAAAAACAGGTTATTTTCCTTGCAATAATATTTATCATTAAATATGAGATTATTTTCCTATCAATGCTTCTTGTGATAAAAAAATATTTTCCTTGCAAATATTTTTGTCTTAAAAAGCAAATTATTTTCATTGCAATGAATTTTGTCTTTAAAAAAAAGACAATGATTATTCTATTAGAAAATTATAATCATTTTCTTCGTAATAATTTTCGTCATTAAAAGCCAAATTATTTCTCTTGTTCTCCTTCAAATGATTTTTCATTAAAATGTTTATCCTTGCAATGGATTCTGCCACCATATGACTTCACTTGCAATGATTTTTGTATTAAAAACTCAGATTATTTTCCTTGGAATTATTTTGTCAATAAAAGCCTAATTGTTTTCCTTGCAATGATTTTTGTCATAAAAAAACAGGTTATTTTCCTTGCAATAATATTTATCATTAAATATGAGATTATTTTCCTATCAATGTTTCTTGTGATAAAAAAATATTTTCCTTGCAAATATTTTATTTTAAAAAGCAAATTATTTTCCTTGGAATGGATGTTTATCATCAAAATCCAAATTATTTTCATTGCAATGAATTTTGTCTTAAAAAAAATCAGATTAATTTCCTTGCATTGGAAAATCATAATTATTTTCTTCGTAATAATTTTGGTCATTAAAAGCCAAATTAATTTCCGTATAATAATAATTTTCTCATAAAATAAGGAAATCGAATGATTTTTCATTAAAAAAAATCAAATTAATTTCATTGAAATAATTTCTGTTATTATAAACCAATTTCCCTTGCAATGATTTTTGTCTTAAAAAAGATTATTTTCCTTAAAATAATTTTTGAATTAATAAAACCAAATTATTTCTCTTGTAATGACTTTTGTCATTATAAGCCAAATTGTTTTCCTTGCAATGATTTTTGTTATGAAAAAATCAAGTTATTTTCTTCGCAATAATATTTGTCATTAAACATTAGACTAGTTTCCTTGCAATGCTTCTTGTGATAAAAAAATATTTTCTTTGCAATGATTTAAGTTTAAGTTTTATAACTTCACATAACTCGAAACCAATATAGTGTATATTTATTTTTGTCTTAAAAAACAAATTATTTTTCCTGGAATGGATGTTTGTCATCAAAAGCAATTCTTTATAATGAATTTTGTCTTGAAGAAAAAACAAATTGATTTGTTTGCAATGATTCTTGTATTAGAAAATTATTTTATTTTATTTGTAATGATTTTTATCATTAAATCATTTAAGCGAAAGTAATCTCATTTTAATGAAAAATAATTCGAAGGAAAATAATTTATTTTTCTAATGAGAACATTTATTAGGATTATTTCCCTTATAATAAACATTTATAATAAGGATTATTTCCCTTATTATAAATGTTCTCATTAGGAAAATAAATTATTTTCCTTCGAATTATTTTTCATTAAAATGAGATTACTTTCGCTTAAATGATTTCTGTTATTATGAATCAAATTATTTCCCTTCCAGTGATTGTCTTAAAAAAATCAGATTGATTTTTCACAATGATTTTTTGCCTTATAAAAGCTAGTTATTTCCTTTATAATGACTTTAATCATTAAAAGGCAAATTGTTTTCATTGCAATGAATTTTATCATAAAAAAATGAGATTATTTTCTTTGCTAATATTTAACATTAAAATGAGATTATTTTCTTTGCAATGCTTCTTGTAAATAAATAAATAAATAAATAAATCTTTATTATTATTCTTGTGATAAAAAAATATTTTCCTTGTAATGGTTCTTGTGATAAAATAATATTTTCCTTGTAATGCTTCTTGTAATAAAAACATATTTTGCTTGTAATGCTTCTTGTGATAAAAAATATTTTCCTTGCAATAATTTTTGACTTAAAAAACATTTTTTTTCTTTGAATAGATGTTTGTCATCAAAAGCCAAATATTTTCCTTGCAATGATTTTTTTAACCATTTATTTCCTTTGCCATAATATTTGTCTTAAAACCCAAATTATTTTCCCCGCAATGATTTTCGCCAAATCAGATTTTCACTATCAAAAATAAACACAAACAACTCGCGGAGATCCGTCCGCGACATTCCGTAAGCGCGGACAAAATTAATCAACAAGAACCTACCTGAGTGGCATCAGAGTAGGGTGTTGCGGAATTTTTGTCAATCAACTGCGATCCAAAGAGCGGCTGGCCGCTACTCGTAGGGCTCTCCGACCTCCCAGAGTCCATATTCTGTTGGGGCACCATTTTCGTTTAAAATTATCCAAAAAAAAAATAAACGAAACAATTCGAAAAGAAAAAAAATTAAAACGCGAAAACCCGCGCGTGGTTTTTCTCTTTTTTTAAATTCAAACACTCACTTCACTTAAAATAAAATTAATATATAAATAAAATTAATTAATCAAGTCACTAGTTTATAAAAAAGTTTATACAAACTCGAACTAATAACTACTTCCGCGATAACTGTTCGCTTGTTATTTATTTTATATTCGTATATAAGATGCGTCTTTACTTTCGAGTAAAGTGTAGAAGTTGTTGTAAGCAGTGTCAGTGCTCCTCGCACCAATCTCTAACTACCATCTCTGTATGGTGTTGCCAACGGTAAGGCGATAACAACACGACTGAGGGACGAAACTTGTGTTGTGAGTTTGTATCCGAATCCAAGGAACTGGATGTCAGCTGTTTACCCCCACCGCACGGCACGCAATAGTGGGAGTGAACGCATGTGCAGATGCAGCTCACTCGACTGGCCTACACTTGCACACCGGCACGCACACATGCACACACATGCATGCACGGACCAGCTGATGCACGTCGCGGCACTTGTTTGTTCAGACTTTTTTTTTATTTCTCTCTCCCAAAAATATAACTTTATAGTTTTTTTTTAATTATTTCAAATCACACACTTAAATCTGCGATTTTTTTTAAAACAAAACTGTTTTTAAACTAAAATTCTCGATGCATGTTCTGACTTGTTTCGTTGTGCACACGTTTCGTGGTTATTTATTGTTGAAAGAGTTTTGTGGAAACTGATTGCTTTTCTGTGGAGACTTTCACGAACGAACACGTCCGTACTTGCAGACGCACCGCGAGCGAGTGCGGATTAGTATGTAGTGGACGGAGCGCGCTCGCACTTGTTTGCTTGCGATCGCTCTGGTTCCGGCGAGCGCCGCTGGGGGCAGCACCTCCTTGACTCCCTATATTTCCACGGACTTTAAATATATTTCACGCGATTTTTCTGTTCTAATTAATAATTTGGTTCATTTTTTTCTTTGAATATATTGTATATCCAATATTTCATATTTAATTAGCGTAATCATATTAATTTAAATACAAATCTGTACTAACAAAATTAAGTAGCTAATAAATGCGGTAAATACGTGCGATTGAAAATAAATCTAAAAGACGTATAGCGATTATAATTACTGCACAGATAAAAAAATTGTATTGAATGTTTTTTAACAAAGATTTAGAATGTTAATTTTGTTAATAATATTTTTTATTTTAGTTTTCCGGAGAGATTTTCGTTCGGTGTTTCAACAATATAACATTTTAAATTATTAATATTATATTAATTATTTGATCAAGACTATTCTGGAATGAAAATGTTAAGTTTCACGTTTGTGTTATTTTTATCATTGCAGTATAAGTAGCTTTTATAATAGAAATAAATACATAGAATGTTCAGTTTAATGTGTTTAACGTATACGTCATTTGCTCGATTAAATAACGTATACGTTAAACACTTTAAACTGAACATTAAACTTAACTTAACGTTAAACTTAACATTTCTAGAACCGAATAAATAATTTTCTAATGTAGTTTTTAATCACAGTGTAATTAATGACTCTATGGAACATTCTAGAGTGATTTTTCCAGTTTCTTCTTTCACTTTCGTTACAATATAAATGAAAAATTATTTTACATACATTTTGTTTTAATTATTTTTAATGTTTCATATCGATATTTTCTTAAATTACTCCGTAATTGGGCTTTTTGTCTATTAGGTAATAAAGTTTATTATTATTATTAACACTAATAATAATAATTTTATTACGAAATCACCTTTTTACAAAAACAATACAATATATATACAGAGAGCTTTTTTTATCGGTATACATTTCCCCTATGTATACCTGCAAAATAGGCGAGTCAAACGCATTGATGTATGTGTGTTTAATTGCCTATAACACGCAACTGAACACACATATGCCAAATAATCAACTAAACATACACACATTAATCGGTTCATTGCGTTTGACTTGGTTTTTTTGCAGGTATACACTTCCCTTAATGTATACTGATAAAAAACCTCCCTGTATATATATACCAGTGTTACAATCAATCAACGTATATGCAAGTACAAAAAAAGTACAAAATCAAAGTAATTTCTTAAGTTGACGCTTAAATGTAATTATTTATTATTATTAAAATTTATTGATATTTTTACAATTACTAACAATATATGAAATAAATATGAATAAAGTATTAAAAATCAACCAATAAAACACAGATTAGATTGAATAACTTTAAATTCTCAACTAGTTTCGGGTTATCAGCCCATTTTCAAGAGAATTTAAAATTACCAGATTCACCATCTTCTGCACAAGAATCTGTCGTCTTTCTTCCTGAAAACTCTTCTCAGTTACAACATGCACGAACATTATGAAACATTATTATTACAATAATTGAAACAAGTTCCTCAAGTGATAACTAAAAGGAAGCGTATCTGTTCATGAGCAGAGATAATTACATCGGCCGAAGCAATACAAAAATTAACAGATAAAGAAGCAGAAAATAAAAATTCCCGAAAAAGCCAAAACTAACAAACGAATAAAATCACTCTTACAATCGATATTGACGGCGATGATAATGAAGAACAAGTCGAGTTTATTGATGATGAATCAGATGATGGTAATATGAATGATGAAATCCAAGAAATAACAAATGATGAATTCATGGATTTGATAGACAAAGATTGTAATTCATTATCTGTGATTGTAAAGCTTTCGTCAAAGAAAACGACTAAGATGTATGTTGCTCAGGTTACCGAAAAGGAATCTTGCCTCTACGTTAAATTTGATAGAAGAGTTGATTCTTCCTCCTCGTTCTACTGGCCACATGTTGATGACACTAGTATCATTAATCCTGAAGAAATATACAAGTTTCTACCACCTCCAGTTGTAGATAAAAGAGAAAGAATCAAGTTTAATATTAGCTTTGACTCTTACTGTTTATCTTAATGTAAAACCAATGATTTCAATGTTGTTTACTATATTTAAATAAAATATTTTCTGAGCATTAAAATAAAATGAATTCACAAACTTTGTATACACTTGCCCTTTCACATTATAATGTTTCTTATACAAAAATCAGGTAATAGTTACACTTGCCCCATGCATGGGTTACACTAACTTCCCCCTTTGTATGGTGTAACTGTAACCCACAGTATCGGATATATATATACAGAGAGCTTTTTTTATTAGTATACATTTCCACTATGTATACCTGTTAATTATTTTTAGAATTGTCCTAACCAAGGTATTCGACTGTATTTGTATACATTTTCGATCAAATTTTTGATACAATTTGAAGTTTAGCATTTGACTTGTGTGTTTAATTGCGTCTTTATTGGCATTTTTTGCAGGTATACACTTCTCCTAATGTATACTGATAAAAAAACCTCTCTGTATATATATATATATATATATATATACATTATGTTGATAAGAAGAAGCTGCTATCAGACAAGTTGTAGACATTTGCCTCATGTTATTTTATAGTCATGTTGATATTCTCGCCAAATGTTATGTTTCTTAAAGTTCAACTTCCTACGCTGATGCAAATCAAAATTGATCTAATAAAATTAGGGGCTCCACTTACCCCGGGTGACTTTACATATAATATTTATTTCTTGTTACGATATTTATGAATTGTAATAAATGAAACACTTTTTTCCTTTGTTTGTATAACTCGGATTATATATTTATGAATACTTACTTTAATTATTTATTAATATGAAATATTGTTTGCTTTATTTTTCAAAATTCTAAAGAGAAATATTTCTCTTTTTGGACTTTAAAGGAAAACAAAATCTGTCAAAAAATCGTTTTTTTTTTAGTCAACTGGCAGTTTTTTTTTAGTCTTTTTTTTAATAATCGAGCCACGATAAGGCCACTCAAATTCAATTTACAATGTTTTCTGTTATTTTTTTTTCTATTTCTGATACTCTTAGCGGGTCGAGGAACGCCTCGCGCAGAATTAAAATGATTTAATGATTTATTTGTAGTAGTGGATACTGGTTGTTTATTCCATTGACGACTGTTAATCAACAATTCTACTCTTACGTACCATTCTGTCTTGTGGTAGTGTCTAAAAACAATTATAATTTTCATAAATATTGAAAAGTCTCAAAAACGATATGGTCCTTCCTTATGAACTATATATATATAATCGATGTCCCCTTTTACCAATTGGTGTCGGGGTTTCCTTATGAATTATGTAATAAAATCACACCTATAATATAAATTTCAAGTTAAAGGTAAGAGATAATATTAAAGATAACGAAGTTTTAATCTGTTTTATATTTCTATTGGTTTACATAAACTGTAAACATTTTCATTACAATCCAACAATTAATGTGAGTTCTCGGCGAGATGCCCTGCATAGTAATTACATATTTTTATAAAATAGTCAACATGTAAAAATTTTATAATCAAACTATATAACTTTCGATCTTTTTTATCACTGTAAAATTAAGTTTATGACAATTTTCTTAATGTTATTTATAATATTAATATTGGAATGTTTTACCTATTGATTAATAATCTCAATTTTATTGTTATTTAATAACTTTAGCGACTTAAAATTGGTTATTCAGAAATACTCGATTACTAAATTCACTCGATTTTGCCCAACACTAATATAAATTGAATAAGCTGAAGCTAACAGATTCATTTAAGGTTGCGGTTTAGTAGAAAGAAATGGCTATACAGTAAAATGGAAATAAGCGTTTGAAAAAAGAGCCATTCTTTTGGATTTAATAATATGAACATGTATTTACATTTTTTATCTACTAAATATAAAGTATCAGTTTAAATAAAAAATATATCATTAATTTTCGTGTATTACGTCAATTTACTAGTTCAAGTTAGAAAAGAAAATTGTAAGATATAATGAAATTAATAGGTCGTGTCTGCTCAGTTATTTCAATGCAGAATTTAGTGAAATCCTTTAAATTTTCATTGTACAAGTTTTTATTAGTAAAAATATAATTTGAAATTTGCTATAAATTTGAGCAATTTTCATTGTTTTTCACAATTGATTTTCACACAAACTAAACATTAAAATAATTTTTAATTCATCTGATGAAATTCCTGCTAATTTTAAGATTACTTTAATGTATAATAAAATATTGTTTATTGATCACAACAGCTATCTAACTCAAATTAGTGATTGTCAATATTTATATAGCTATCTCTTTCGCCTAAACCGCACCCTTAATAAATCAAAATAAAATAGAGAAAGTAACTCATTTTCACTTTAATAAATGGCGCTTGTGTTATCTTCGATTTATTATATTTGTTATTGCATGATTTAATGAGAAACCATATATTTTTTTCTGCAAATAGCTCTGCCAGAGAGATGGAAAAAAAGGTGTCGCTAGCGGTGGGTAATATTTTGAATGATTCATTTGTAACTAAGTTGCAGTTTCATCAACGAAACAGCGAGAATTTAGTTGCGCACCTAATATTATTCCTTATTCTTTATTTACTATGTAGGCACTCTGTATCTTTAAATCGGCTGCTAACTTTTATTTTATAAAATTGAATTTTAAGCCTATATTTGTGCAAATAGTTGTTAAATATGCACAGGTCATAACTAATTATGTTTGTACATACTTTTGAATTTTCTTTATGTTTTAATATAAAAAAAAACCTTTATTGGCATAACTTTACACACAAAAAAATTAACCCAACTTAAATACTTCATTTCTTTTCTTATTAAGATGCCAGACGTCTCCTCTGCTTTTCCCACCCCAGCGTTTTCAACACTTTTAATGTTTTAATATAGTACTAATATTATTAAAATTAAGTAAATTATATACAGATTTAATTAACTATTCCAAATAATCCTGGAATATACTATACTATAAATTATATTGTATTGGATATAAATTAAAGTGCTGATATATTTAATAGAAACTTATTTGAATTATTAATAATTAACTACTCACTTAATCCGTGGTGAAACATTTTTGAACTAATTAAGGTATATTTTAATTAAAACACTTATATATCTCCCTGAAGATGACTAAATGTCGAAACTAGTCGGAGTAAAAATATAAAAAAAAAACAGTGAAACAAACCAAGTGTTTTAATTAAAATATACCTTAATTATTTGAATTATTTTAACAACTTTAATATTTATTAGCCAGATATATTTCATATACAATATATTTTTGTGTACATTTTCAATGACGTTTATAAATAAATAAATATTAAAACAGAGAAAGGAACAGGAATAATTTCACATCAATTATTGTAATCAGCATTGGATTCCCACACAACACACTTGTACCATTTTCATATCTGATATATCTAAAATTTACAACTGTGTTGTGTGATAATTATACAATTATTCCTTTCTCCAATATTTTATTGATTGGATATATTTCACATACTATGTATGTATTTGTGATGTAAATAATATTTACATTAATTCTTTAACCTTCGAGTCGCTTACTTCGTGGTACGTTTGCATTTTCCCCGAACATCCAAAGGAGTGATAAGTGAGAAAATCATGCAAGAAATGAATATTTTTATTAATGATTGACTTTGATAATGACGCAGTAATGTCGTCGAAATTATAGTGACTTATAAAAATATTAATTTCTTTCACTACATTCCATTTTTTTTTTAAATTTTAATTAATATATATACAAGGTGTACAGAAAATGAGTGAAAACCTTCAGGTAACTCAATTCATTAATTAATTTTTTAATAGAAAATCCAAATAAAAAAATGTTGTATGGTTCTTCATTGAGGCTCACGAGGTCTTCGGAATTTTAATTATGTGACTATAAATTAGTACTGTTTTTTAAATATTTTGTAAAATATCAATAGCATTAACAATTAATTAGACACGTGTTATAATTCCATTGATGTAAATGATTAATAAATCGGATATTTTTACAATTTTATAACTTCATCAGAAGCATTCTTTTAATGAAAATAAATCTGGCAACGACGCACGCTCGTTTGTAAAAGAAAAGGTGTATGCAACATCTCCAGCGGATGCTGTAGCTGTTATAAACAGCATAAATGCACACTTGTTTGATCCAGCGTTGCCAAATGTATAGTTTTTTTAAGTGGCCCGTGAGGCTTAAGGAAGGACCGTGTGACTTATTTTCATATATTAAATAAAAATGATTTGAAAATAATTAATAAATTATTTTTACATTTAGCTCTGTGACTTTTGACTTACGTTAATAATAATACTCTTTTCTATTGACTTATTTTCGTTAATATTTTTATCTAAAAATTAGTCAAAGAGTCACGCTACCTAAAGCTTTTCACTCATTTTCTGCACACCTTGTATAAATATAAAAGATTATTCATTCACTTGGTCACTTGGTTTGCAGATGGCCTTATATTACGTAACGTTCTTTTTGTTGTTTTTGCATTAAATTTTTCTCGGATCAAAAATTTGTTGCATTATGCAATATTTTATTGATATACAAAAGCAGGTGTGCATTATGTAATTCAATGTCCGGCGTGGGTATTTGCCCGGGAAGTAGTTGTTTTAATGTACATTTATTTAACGTACTTTCATATAGTAAGTCAAAAATTACAGAGCTAAATGTAGAAATACTTTATTAATTTTGATATAAAGAAAACACTTAACTTTTTTATACCACTTTTATTTAATAAAAAAAAATGAAAATGTACCACGAAGTGAACGCCTCCAAGATACAAGATTTTATTAATTATTTTCAAATCAATTTTGTTTAAATTAATATGTATGTAAAAAACGCATAAATAAATAAATTAAGTTAGTATCAAATCCCGCACCAAATATTCAAATAATCGCGACTGAAACTCCTAACATGAAACAATAAATCAAGAATAACTTAACATAAAGCAACAACAACAAAAACATAAAAAAATCAATGTTTTAAAATTAACAACGGTATAGTTTACCCACTCCCCATTACCATAATTAATACCGCGGCGTTATTGCCTGGAAATTGGTAATTATTTTTATAAAATATTGTACATTTTTTCCCTTGCCATTTAAGTGGGCCGTTTAATAACGACGCGGGGCACGATAAAAGCGCAATTATATTTATCAAACGTGAAATTATGTATTGAATTTTACATCCGTATTTATGTAGGTTATACATATATGTATTTATAGTTTGTGCCTCGCGCTGATAAAAAACTAATTAGAATGGAAAAACGTTCGATTACATCGTTTCGTTATCTGCGCAGATAACGGCAATTAGATACTGTTAATTTACGAATAGAATTCCCCAAAAATATGTATTAACTAAGCGGGAATTGCCAAATTGTAAATATAATTTTTATATTCCTTTAATTTGTTTGGTTCTTATAAATTTATTATTAGGCGCGCAACTAAGTTCTCGCTGTTTTTTTTTTGATCAAACTGCAAGTTTATTGTGAATACATGGTTAGAAATGAATCATTCAAAATATTGCTATCGATAACTTTTTCCCATTTTCAGGGACATAATAATTTGCAAGAAATCAACACACGAAAAAAATATACACTAATAATACTCTTTTCTATTTATAAAAATATACACATTTGAAAAAAATAGATTGTTGTATTTTAAAGTTATAGCCCAGTACTATAAATTTAAAATATTAAAATAGAACAATCCATTTTTTAAATTAATTATTTTTTTTATTTGCTATTAAATTTTCATTCAGTTTATTTTACAGAATTCACCGGGGAATGTACAATAATGAAAACTTTTCCATTTTTTTTGTTATTATATTTAATATAATAACAAAAAAAAACAATAATGAAAACTTTTCCATTTTTTTTGTTATTATATTTAATATAATAACAAAAAAAAACAATAATGAAAACTTTTCCATTTTTTTTTGTTATTATATTTAATATAATAACAAAAAAAACAATAATGAAAACTTTTCCATTTTTTTTTGTTATTATATTTAATATAATAACAAAAAAAACAATAATGAAAACTTTTCCATTTTTTTTTGTTATTATATTTAATATAATTTTGTTATTATATTTAATATAATAACAAAAAAAAATGGAAAAGTTTTCATTATTGTACATTCCCCGGTGAATTCTGTAAAATAAACTGAATGAAAATTTAATAGCAAATAAAAAAAATAATTAATTTAAAAAATGGATTGTTCTATTTTAATATTTTAATAATTTAAAATAATGTATGTAATTGAATAATTAAACCAAACACAAAAATTTGCATGCAATTATTTCGCGCGAGTCGAGACCGAATAAAATTGCGGCATGATTTAACAAAATATTACTAAACATAAAATATTAATGATGTGTGCGCGAGTGAATGCATGGCAAAAAAAATGGAAGCATTACAATAAATTATAATAATTCATGTTTGTAAATTATTTTAAATGAGTCATATCATTTACATATGCATGCGCGTATTTCCCGTCGAATTCTTTCGATTCCGCCGCTTTTAATGTATACCTGAAATTTCGTTACGTATCGAAAATTTCCGCGATAGCTCGAATTGTTGTTGTTGCGAATTACACGCCGAACGGAAATTAATGGTTAGACAGCTTTTTATTAAAAAAATAACGATAATTTAATTAATTTTTCATTAAAATAAAAAAAAATCGCTGAAAGATAGAAAAACTGTTTAATATTTATAATTTTAAATAAAACAATTTGAAAATAATTAGAAAATTATTTCCTCTTTAGGGCAGAAAGACCTATGATCGATAGGCCATGACAGACTACTAACACAACTGTATATATTCGCGGCTATTCCGTACGGGTAATGTTTATTTTGTTAATTAAATTTACATTCTATGCATATATATCTATTAAAAAGCTATTTAGACAGTGATGATAAAAAATAACATGCACATTAAACTTAACATTTCCCTTACAGAATAGCCCCGATTGTTATAATAAATTTTGTAAAATTTTGTTGTCATATTGTCTGAATAATATATATATATATATATTCTCTTTAATTTTAGCCCTGCAAGAATAAATTATACAATGACTGAATGTGTCCACTGCACTATCGAGTTTCCTTCCTTCGTCCTCCACATCTTCTGAGTTTACGTGCATCATTCCTTGACAATCGAGGACACCATTTTCATAAAAAAAAACTCCCTCTTTGACCTTGCCATCATAATCGGTGATTTCAATTTAAATGTAAAAATAGGCAACTTTCTTTTCAGTCTAATTCAAACTTTTCCCATATCTATACAGATCCAACTTTTATTAAATCAAAGAATCAATCCTCCAGCACAGATCTGATCCTTGTTACTGGTAATATTGTAACTAAAGTAAATGAAGAAACTGGAAATATCACTTTAGAATGTTCTACCGAGCGCGCGACGGTAATCGCGGCGACATCGAAAGTTCTGGAAAGTTCGCGAAACAAGCACGCTATATAAGCGCGCGCGCTAGCGGCGCTGCAGTCTGTCAGTCCGAGGCAGTCTATCACGAACGTCCGAGTGTTCAATATCTCGTCGTAAATAAGTAGGGACAGTGTGGTGTAAATAAATGTATTAAGTTTACTCTAAATAAATAAATAGACATTGTTTTACTTGTTTCCGAGTTTGATTAAATCAGATTTCGTAACAATATAAAACATTTGACTTTAAATGAAGCTATTATATTTTTGTTTTTCACTTTACAGTTATCATGGATTTTTAAACAATTAATGCCTTCACAATCAAACATTTGATGCACAATCTCGAATTAATATCTGATCTGCGTTCCGATCACTTGTCTATCAAATTATCCCTGGCCTTAACTCCTCCCATTCCTGTACCGAAAAAAATAACGTATAGAAAATAACGTGACAGGAGATATAACAAACTGCATGCATGAACGCCATCAAGATATATTAAATAAAAATAATTTGAAAATAATTAATAAATTATTTCCACATTTAGCTCTGTGACTTTTGACTTACGCTACGTAAGTACGTTAAACAAAA
The DNA here is from genome assembly GCA_963082785.1 of Philonthus spinipes. Taxonomy (NCBI): domain Eukaryota; kingdom Metazoa; phylum Arthropoda; class Insecta; order Coleoptera; family Staphylinidae; genus Philonthus; species Philonthus spinipes. The sequence continues at coordinate 9,238,597 of OY720316.1, forward strand.
AATCAAGATATTTCGTCTCACTCAATATACTCATTTCTTGAAGCTTTCGCAGACTCCGTTAAAAGTAACAGCCCCATATTCCGTAAAAAAAAAACTTTACAAATATCTCCTTTCAAAAACTATCCTGAGACTGATAAAATAAAAGCGACAATTGTACAAGGAGATTAGACTGACATACGAAACCAGATTAAAAACTAAATATTGCAAACTTAAAAAAGTCTTAAAGAATAGAAAACGGACTTATGGATTAAAACCTACAAAGAATTGAATGACATACACGAAAAACTCAGCTTATAGCAAAACTCACTACTTATGGATTAAAACCTACCAAGAATTGAATGACATACATGGATTGAATCACAGAAAAAAAACTCAGCTTATAGCAAAACTGACTACTTTCAACATATACAGGATCCGGTGACGTTAGAGACGATTACAATCGAAAAATTTGTTAAAGGAAGAAAGGTACTCCTTTAATTGATCCTAGCTCAGAAAGCACTGGAAGAGCAACTAACCCAGAACAACTGGTTCACTTTATACACAATATATTTAAAACAAAAAAATATATGTACAATTAAAAACAAACAAAAGATATTGGCGAAAATAATGACAGCCCATGTGAATGGCGTCGACGGGTGTGGTGGTTGCTCTTTGGTTCTGGTGGATCGTTCATTTGACTTTATTTCCCGATTTCTTCGCAGCGGGTGGAGGCTGTCCTTTGTTGCACGATTACCGATTTGCACCATTAGGATTAACAAAATTCTGACTAATGAGTTTCATGAGAAACGACAAAGAAAAGATTATCTTTTCTCGCGAAACAGACCGGCTGTTAATGGTTTCTAGTAATCCGATTGGGATAAACTCATTTTAATTATTTCAAGAAAACAAAAATGATAATTTTATTTCTGTGGCCAGCGATTAAATGTTCGCCGGTAACAAGTTGATAGCGGACAAGTATGCAGACTAATTTAAAAGGACAAACACTATAACAAACAATAATTCATTCGACAGTAACTTTATGCGGACATTTAAGACATGTTATAGCTCCTTTTCGCATATCCCAAAATTTCGATGATGAAATAAAAGAGGAAGAGTAATTCAAATTGCTATATAATGGCAAAAATACATCACCTGGTTATGATGGTATATACAGATCTATCCTACTATTTGTCCTACGAATATTCAACTTCTTTTACGAATCCCAAAACTTCCCGAGTGAGTGGTATTCCTGTATTCATTAGGAATTAAACGACTAGTTAATTATAATATCTAGTTATAGTATATAAAGAAAACAAAATTACTTTTTTATACCACTTGGAATATTGTTTGAAAATGATTACTGTGTAATCGAAATTAGTCACGATTAATAAAAAATAAAAGTGGTATAAAAAAGTAATTTTGTTTTCTTTATATACTATATTGAAAATATACTACCAAGTTAACGCCGACAAAATTAAAGATATCTAGTTATCTCTAGTGAAGAAAATTATTGACCGCAGAGCCAAGGCACGCTTGGAAGCTTTCGCCAAAGACAAAAGCAAATACACTGAAGAATCAGCCTCAGCTGTCGATGCTTCTTAAACATTTTTATTTTATATTAATACAATAAAAAAATATTTCCCATTCTTCCAGGATTCCAAAAACATTAAGCATTCTTCAAACTTTGATCGACAAAGCGTAGACATGGTTTGCAAAATGGCGTATTTCAATCAATCTTAACAAAACGCAACTCCTTATTCCTTTCCATCGACATCATAACTCCCCCTATAGCGTAATCATTTACGACCATATAATTTTTCATTCTACCAAATAAAGGTATTTCCACGGATACAGCAGTATATATACATCGTAGTCCATTTAAAGTTTTTTACGCAGAAATGACCTGGGCAAATTCCTGCACTCTTTTATCTCCTTTTCAAATTGTTTAATTATTTGTGTTTTCTTTTCTTCACACGCCTACCTGTACTTCGTTTTTTTTTCTTTATCGCCCGCTTAGCCTCCAACTATCCAATTTTTTAAATTTTTTACTTACGTTGCTTTTGCTTCCCCAGCCCTGGGCAACCTCTCTCGCTCCCCATTCTCACTTTATTCGCACACCTCACTATTGCTGCCTCTTCCATTTCCTTCATATTTTCTATTTCATTATTCTCTCTATCCTTTCACACATTTTTTCCATATTTTTTCCTCTAGCTATCTTCCATCGTGTGTACTCCTATACGTTAATCTCATCCGTTTCCATCCATACTACAGCACTGGCCAATGATACGAATCTAGTACTACCATGATATAATCGATTACAGACGATCCTTGATATCCCAAGTACGTGATTTTCCGCTCCTAATCCCCCTCGGTGCGCCCATTCAGTAAATCCCATCCTTCTAAAAGTCAGCCTTCTAGAACGTTTCTTTCCATATTGACATACTTATCTTGTGACGTCCTTTCCCCTTCTTACATTAAAATCTCCACCCACCAAGTACCTCCATTCTTTGTTCGCTTGCTCGTCTATTTCTTTCCTCACCACTTCCCAGTTGTTATTTACGTATACTGTCCCAATCTTCACTTTCGTTCCACCCTGTTGACACGTTACTCATACTACTCCTCCTACTTCAATTCATCCTTTATAGAGACCATTACATCACCCTTTTCTCTGCCTATTACTGCATTCCTGTGAGCTTCTCTTATTTCCCACCTGAATCTCAAAGAAAGCTTTTCTTTCACTTCCTTCCAATTACTTTCGACTAGCCCTATTACGTCCTTCCTTTTCACCTATTCTTCGAATTCTATTTGCCATCTCTCATCCCTGTACTTTGATTTAATCCGCGCCACAATCCTGAATCCCATCTTCATAACCCCCTCTTATAACTCCTATCCATAATACTTAAATTTTTGATATTCTGTCTTTATATTGCTCCTTTACTTCATCCTAGGTCAGCGTCTTATTATCTACACTCAGTTTTCCGAAACCAATCGTTCTATTTTTTTTTTTCATGTATTTGTCATCATTTTAACTTTGACATTAAAGTCTTCCAGTTTGCCTATCACTACTTCCTTTTTTTTTCATTTCGATCGCCTCTACAACGTCCACTTCAACCTCCAAATTCTCCTTTATAACTTCTTTAACCGAGTTCATAGCAATATCACCCTTTATCCCTATATCTTTCTCTCTTCCCAACACTTTTTTTGTGTATTTGTCAGGTGGACCCAGATGCTGAATTCGCGCAATTGCCGAAATTATTGAGCAATTCCGGGTTTAAGTATAATATATATAGTGTTAAAAATTCGTCCACTTAGAAACCCCCCTCTTATAACTCCTATACGTAACACTTACTTTTTGATATTATATCTTTATATTGCTCCTTTAATTCATCCCAGGTCAGCGTCTTATTAGTCTTATCAACTTTCCGAAACTAACTTTTACAATTTTTCCGTTTACTCTATATTCTCTGGCTATTTTTTTCTTATTTCCGATTGCATATTTCGCTCTTTAATCGTCATCAACATACATATCTATCCTTCTAAATTTTCTTCTATTTCTCATCACTAACTTTGTCGTTAAAGTCTTTCAGTTTTTCATTTCGAACGCCTCTAGAACGTCCACTTCAACTTCAAATTTCTGCTTAATTACTTCTTTAACCGAGTTCATAGCAATATTACCCTTAATCGCTATATCTTTTTCTCTTCTTTCAAGATCTCCATGGTGAGGCTCGAATTTGAAACACATTGTATATATGTATATATATATAGAACTAGAGCAAAAATTGTATATTGTTATTATTGAATAGAATGGTATTACCTTGATATGTATAAAAAATTACACTGCTCCATCTCAAAAAACAAAAAAGTAATGATTTTCTATTACACTTCTGCAACTGTCAACATTTTTAGAATTTTTTTTTTTGTAACGACCAGTCAAAACTACCAACTATGTCATATTGATGTAAAGACTATATAAAAAGAGGAATCGGACAAAAATATAATATGTAGAGTGTTTTATTTACACTAACTAAGTTGATATCAATTCCGTGAAAATGAATCATCCTGTATATATGAAAATAATTTTCAGTAGTCAAGAAAGTTTTATTATTAGACTTTGTTTCACCACGGGTTAAGTGAGAAATTAATTCAAAATAAAGTTTTATTAATAAATTAATGTTGAATTTCTAACGACAAGGGAGATATCGAAGACTCACTCTGTACATAATTTTCGGACAACTTTCTGCAAGAACTGTTGTGTGTGTAAAACTGCCTTAAGGTATATTTTATAATCATTTGAACCGAATTTATGAGACAGCACGACCTTAAATGCTAGCTGAATAATACCTTGACAGGATTATTTTTCGTGCGCAATCATTTCATATTGATTTTTTACATGTTACGAATTAGCGAAAAAGTGCAAAGCGAATGCAATTATTGTTTCAGACTTTGTAATTATTAGATCATCATAATTGCATCATATTATACATTACATCACGAAATGTCTCACCGTGTGATAAGAGAGAAGGCTATACGGGAAACATGCACGGTTTGAAGGTAATATTTGATGTAAAAAAATTAACGATACTAATAAAATTGCAATTAATTTTTGGATGTAATTAGCGCTCTCAGTGTTATTGCAAACATTTATAATTACTTCATCGCGATAACTTTCATCCGCGATCTCATTGAAAACGGTATGTAAAAATTAATTAGCAACTAAGGGCTTACAGGGCTGAGCTGTACTGATGAGGGATGAAATCCCGAAACACGTGTCTACAGATAGCCTTGTAACTATTATTTGTTGTTTCCTTTTATTAAATAATTTCGACTCAAACCGTTGCAATTCGCAGTAGTACTGCTATGCAACAACAAATTTCTATTGTGTAATCCAATGTCCGGCGGGGTAAATGCTCGGGAAGTAGTTGTTTCAATAGATGTTTGTATAACTTCAGTGTAAGTAATTTTTTGCAGTTAAAAAAGGGATTGATCGAAATTTATTGATTATTGCCAGACATTTTCGTTGTTTAATTTCATTGTAATTTAAATAACTGCAAATGTGTGAATCATCTCTGTTTTATATATATATATATATATATTTATTGAGACAATTTTTAATACAATTTAAAATATTTACAAATAATTATTAATATTTAGTGTTAGTCTGTCCGACGGTCTTTCTGCCCTGTCTGAATCTATTATATGTTAGTAAAATCAAAGTATATTCGTTATGTTTATTTAATTGTCTTGTTGAAACGAACTATTGAATTGGTGAAGTGATGCTGCTGGGAGTGATGTTTGGATTTCGATGGATGCAGAATTAATTGATAATTCCAAAATTGTTGGGGTTTGTGGAGAATTTTGAAGATAGGTTGGTCAATCGGGATTACTTCTGTGGTTTCGTATAGGAGTTCATTGGAAGGGTTATAAAGGGGATTACTGGGATGTCTAAGTTTAGTGATGGTTCTGAGTGGCGATCTTTCAGATACTTGTATGTCATATCTAATTGAGGGACGGATTTGGCTAAAAAGGATGCAACCAGAGTCCAACAAGGACCGACAAATCAATGTATATATGTAGACTGCAGTTTCAATAGAAATACCTTGATTCCTATATGTCCCTTGAAATGTTCTGCCCTTACCCTAATTTTTGGTAAAAGTATATGAGATTTAAAGGAAAGTTTTGTGTCGAATAGGAGGATACCAAGATATATGCAGGAATATACGGGGTAGATTGAGGTGTTATTAAAGGATAAAAGCGGCGAACTAGGAGTGATTTTGTGGTATGGAAGGAAGAGTTGAGATTTTAATGGGTTAATTTTCATGCGCCATTTTGAACACAATTTTAGTATTGCATCAATGGGCTTTTGGAGGGATAATTGTGCTTTTTTAAGGGTAGTAGCGTGAGAGACAAGTGCTGTATCATCAGCGAAAAGTATGAAGTATCGTGAAGAATTAAAATATGTCGGGTTATAGTTATAGATATCGGAGCAATACATATTGTATAGTAGTAGAGACAAGTGAGAACCTTGTGGGACACCTAGTAGAAGAGTGATTGAGAATGAATATGACTGTCGAATTTTTATTTGTGATGATCTGTCTGACAGGATGCTATTTAGTAATATTATGAGGTGATGGGGAAGATGTAAAAGGAAACATTTGTAAAGGAAACCTTGATGCCAGAGTGAGTCAAAGACCTTTTCAATATCGACGAAGAGGACTGCAGTTTTTTTCCTTCAAGGTGTCTTTGTTTCATTTTTTTTTACTTTTTTACTTTACTTTATTAACGGAATCTCCATTTCCAAATTACAATTATAATTACATATTAAAAATTTTATAAGAAAAGTGTGACGCTCTAAAAAGATTATATATTTTATTTAATTTCTAATTACATTCAGATGATGAAAAGTTTGATCAACAGAAGTCTATAGCTAATTGTATTGAACGTACGCATAAAATGAGTATAAATAACGTTCATGTAACATTGATGTAACGTTTTTATGTCTATTTTTCTCAGTGATTTTACATTAAGATTTTTTTCAAAATTGCATTTTTTGTTTTGGTTTCTATAAAATTATATAGAACACAATTAAATGAAACGACCTCGAAAATAATTAATAAAATTATTTCTTCTTTAGCTACTGTAATATTTTGACTTATGTTACATAAGTACTTGCAAGGATTTAACTCCGTGACTAACAATTTACCCCCATACATAGGCTTGGTATAACTTTCGCTTTCACGATAAACGGAATTGGAAGGAAGATTTCCTGGACCACGTCGGACTCCCCACTTCAAACAAATGTTCAATAATGCACATTTGCTGTTGCATAACAATAACATATTGTATAATGCAACAATTTTTGAATTGAAAAAAAAAATGTAAAAAGAAAAATTCATTGTTTTACGTAATATAAGGCTATCTGCAGACACGTGTTTTGGGATTTCATCCCTCATCAGTACAGCTGTGCCTTATATAATTACAAAGTTGTTAAATTAAATTAATCAAACGTACCGTCAAGTTGAGGTCTCCCGTGGAAATGATCGAAAAGGACGGGCTCGACTGCCATGCGCAATCTCGATTAATTGATTTCGACAAAAACATAGCCTTACATTACGGAATTTTTCGTTTTCTTTTTTGTATTTTTTTTTTTCGAATCAAAAATTGTTAAATAAAATACATTAAAAGATATAGAGGCCCTGCACCTTTAATACAACTAACTAAACATCTTTATAAATAGAAAAGAGTATTCATTCACTTGGTCATAATTATTTAAATAAATTAAATAAAAATGATTTGAAAATAATTAATGAATTATTTACACATTCAGCTCTGTGACATTTTGACTTACATAAGTACTTTAAACAAATGCACATTAAAACAACTATTTCCCGGGAAAATACCCCGCCGGACATTGAATTATATAATGGGAAGTCCGACGTGGTCCACGAAAACTTCCTTCCAATGCCGTTTATCGTGAAACGAAAGTAATAATATACACCTGCTGTTGCATATCAATAAAATATTGCATCATGCAACAAATATCACAGAGCTAATTTATTAATTATTTTCAAATCATTTTTATTTAACTTATAAACATCTTTATTCAAATGTGTATTATGTTAAATAATATACAAAATTAGAATTATATCGGACACTTTTTTCTCATTAATCACTTGGTAAAACATTTTTTGAAAATATTAATTTGTAAATTAAATTCACTTGGTTTTAAATAGAAAACAAGTATTCATTCCACTTGGTCACAGTTAAATATATATAAATATAAATGTGGAAATAATTTATTAATTATTTTCAAATCATTTTTATTTAATATATCACTTGGTTTTGTTTCACTTATTTGTATTTTATTTTCTACTAGTTTCTTGATAATGGCATCAAGCCGAAACTAGTAGAAAATAAAATACAAATAAGTGAAACAAAACTAAGTGAATGTAATTTACAAATTAAAATTAGAATTATATTATACAGACGAATCGGCCATCGACCGAAGGTCTTCCAGCTTCTTTAATTATTATATTATTAAATGATTAATAAAAACAGTAAACGCAATTTATTTACATTCGGATAATGAAATTAAAATTACACTGATTGCTATACATTATGATTGCTGAAACTCGACGATAACAATACACAGATATGTATATTTTAAAAATATGATAAAAGAACATTGAATGTTGTGTAATATTTCGCAACAATGTCACGTATTCGCTCGAATATTTGTTTAATTGGTCCGTTTCCTGGAAGGTGGGTATCGGTACGAAATGTGTACCCGAATGAACGTCACGCTCCATGGAAAATAGAAAGTCCGTCACCGATTAATATAATTTCATTAATCATCAAGACGCTGGATTTAATTAATCTTAATAAATCATTTATATCGGGTTTATTTACGCGAAATAAATAAATGCATACTTGATTAAAAACATGCAATAATAATGTAATTTAGAAAATTCTCATAAGGGAAACATTTTATTAATATTATTAATAATATTATATATATATATTATATATATATATATATATATATATATATATGAAGTAGAGTTACATTGTTATTCTTACAATTTTAATATCTATAGAAGAGGAAAGACCACTGCTCGATATATCGAGCTATAAATCTATCGAGATATAAATTATACAATTGATTTTGTAATTTTAATTATTTATTTTGCTTAAATTTTTGTGTATAGATGCCGAATTCGCGCAATTGCCGAAATTATTGAGGAATCCCGGGTTTAAGTATACACAAATATCTAGATGAAGTGAAGTCATAATCGAAAAACAAGGCAAATCCAGCAAATCGAATTCCACTGCGTGTAAATCTGATGCAAGTTCACAATGCAGAATTCCGATTGTATTGAACTTATAAAATCATCTTTTGAGAAGTTTACAAACAGACAGAAGGCTTTGCAATGGGCTCACCATTAAGTCCTTTGCTAGCAGAAATTTTCATGAATAACATCACAAATTCCACATTTGTAAAAAAAAACATAATCAAAATATTCAGTGGCCTTATATTTTTGTTTGTTTTCTTCATGGCTCCATCCAAAACCAGTGAGAATAAAAGAGGGCTTAAGATACATCCTTGCTTAACTCCGGTCTTAGTGCAGAATTCCTTGGATTCTTCGTTATTCGTCCTTACTATGTATTTATTATCTTTATACATCGCTTTTATAATTTTTATTATTCTACTGTTTATCCCTCTTTTATCCAGCTCAGTCCATATGTCGTTTCTTCTGATTTTGTCAAATGCCTTTTGAAGGTCTATCAAGCATATATGCATTTCTCGATGTTTATTTAGGTATTTTTCACTCAGTTGTCTTAAGATTGCATCGTTTGTACTTCTTCCTCTTCTGAATCCGTATTGCGTGTCCTCTATGGTTTCTTGTCTCTTATTCTTTCCTCGAGGATCCTTGTTAGAACCTTTGCTGGGACACTTGTAAGGGTGATACCTCGGTAATTTGAACATTCCCTCTTATCTCCTTTCTTGTGTAGGGCTAATATTATCCCCTTGTTCCATTCTTTTGGTATTTGCAAGCTCATTATGTCGTTTAATAGTACAGTAAGAAATGTTGTATCTTCTTATGTCATTAATTCCTGCTGTTTTTCCGCATTTTTCCGCATTGAAGAAATAAGGGAGGCGATTAAAAAAATTTTAATCGCCCCCATTATTTCTTCAATTCTTATCACCCCACTTCTTTCTGGGGCACTCTGTAGTTGGTGTAAATAATTTTGGTCTACAAGATCCTCTGTAAATTCTGCTTCGTTTTCCGTGATTTCCTTAAAACATTGTCTCCATCTTTGCATTATTATTATTATTATTATAACAATCTTTATTGAGTATTAGAGGTAATTAATCCAATGGTCCTGATAAACGAGTTCAATAACAGGAAAATTGGTTGAGCGAGATGGTACATCAAAGGTTATATATATTTGTTAATTGTTAAGGCTTCCACTTGGTTTTACACATTTAACTTTGTTTGCACAACTATTTCTTATTTAGTGACTATAGTTTCGAAAACATTAGCGTGTCATTATAAAACTAAGAGTATCTTAAAAACTACTTTACAGGGAATATATACTATTTACAGAGGGGTAATAGCTTTAAAAATGGGAGTATATATTAAATCGAGTAAATTACGGGAATGTCCGGATTAGCGCGCGTTTTGTAGATTTCAAGCGACTTCAGGAGCTCCATCTTGGGACCCTTTTCGGCAAGGATTGGCGGATAAGTCGTCCTTCTCAAAACACCTTATTGAAAACAATCACAACTTTGGGAAGGACGCATTGTCGATAATCCATTGATAATTATAATATAGTGTTAGCCATGAATTTAGTATTTTGTATTATATTAAGTATTAACCTGTATTTAGTTCTCATTATATTATAATCGATGGTTGAAGTTTTTACTGGATATAACCTTTTTTTTTTTCTTCCTTTAATCAACATTCAGCTGATTCAGCTATGGATGATTAGCTTAATTAGGATCCGCTAATATGGGGTTAGCGGATTTATTCTTGTTGTCTCATAGACTGTGTGATTTTAGTTTCCCCCTTGTGCCTGCATTTGACCGTCTGGTTGGAAACTTTCGCCAATCATGACGATGTCCTTGTCATCGTGAAGAAGTAACCTCTCCATCATTTCTTCTCTTCTTCTTTGAGCGACCGTTAGTGTGTCCTCGGCGTTTATGTCTTGCTGTAGGATGCGGTTCCTTTCAATTCTTCCGTCTTGTTTTTTACACCGGCGGCGTTCCACGTTGCAATCCTTATCGTTTCCGTGGGGTTTGAGTTATTGAACTCTGCTCATGTTTTCAGCCAAAAATTTGGTCAACGTCTCAATGATAATTTTTTCAATCTGTGCCACTGTATTTGCTGGTAAAACCTCCTCTTTTTGTAAGCATTTTGAAGCGTACGAAATGCCCTCCTTTACTTTGCTGTTTTCCAGGATTTTCTCCCTATCTTCAAGTTTTTTTCTCTGGATAAATATCGGGTGGTTGGAGCAGGTTTTGGAGAACGCTGCGTGTTCTCCCTTACAGTTCGAGCATTTTCGTTTTTCATCTTTCTTTGTGCACTAGAATGATTCATGATTACCGGCGCAGAAAGTGCAGATTATTTCCACCGTACATCTGAACTGTACGTGACCAAATTTTTGGCATCAATAACACTGTTGTGCTCCGACGTTTCGGCTCGATTTTCACACGGTGTTGATTAATATTATTAAGGTTAAATATCGTCTTAGACTTGTCAGTTTTAGGCATATTTAGCATAATCAGTCGACACGTTCTCTTTCCGTAATTTCGGTTATGTCTAGTTCTAGGGGAATTCCTCTAATCACTATTTTTAACTCCTTCTCTTCGTCTAGGAGAAAGTGTTGTTGGGCTGCTTTCAGCTCATCAAGGATATTGATCGTCTTGTGGAAGTCGTCGGGCGTCTCAGTGTATATATAAATTCCTTTTTTGTTGGTGCTATATTGCACCGATAGAATATTATTTTCCGCCAGGGTTTTCTTCACGATAACAATCTTAGCCGTGTCGGTTAAGACTATTGGCGCCGGGCGTTTTGCTTTTTTCTCCTCTTCTTTTGGCGATTGGGAATTAATACTTGAGTTTGCGCTTACCTCCAGTGGGATTTTTAGTCCACTTTCCGTGATCCTAAAGTCCTGCGAAGAGGTCCTGTAGGTCCTGGTGGAGCTCTCTGTGGAGGGTGTCGCTGGGGTTGCTATGGGGTTCGTGTCTCTAGGTTGTAGATTCGTAGGATTAAGGCATCCTTGAAAATCGCTCTCGGTATCCTTTTTTGCGTACCGGTTGTCGCCTTTTTTCCTCTTGGAGGCTACCGGCTCGAAATCTTTATCGTCCTCGATGAGCTTTAGCTGTTGCCTGAGGTTGTTGATTTCTTCATTTAGCCTTTCAATGGTGCATATTATGGCTTTGCTTTTCTGCCACTTTGCTTCCTCGGCTGAAGCCTTCTTCTGCGCCTCCGTTAATTCCACGTTGGAGTCGCTAAGCTGGGGGAGAGTATCCATCTCCTCCTCGTTGTTTGGTCCGGGGCTTCCGGTTCGCATTATGAAACCTTTTTTCTCAACGCTTTTGTCGAACATGATCGAACGATGTAGCCACTTTGAAATTTCACGTCGTACTTTTTAATTGGATATAACCGCATAATACACTATTTATAAATAAAACAATTGTTCATAATAAATTAAAAACGACGCAAGCGCCATATTTTGCTTAATTTCAAGTGGCATTGTCAACGATTTGGGTCTACAAGGTAGACGACCGAGAATCATTGTTTCGTCCACTAAAGGAAGGCGAACTCCTGTTTATGAGAACAGGAAACGAAATTCACCACCACCATCTTGCATATGGATAACTATACGCCAGATGGCTGAACATATCATTAAAAACAATTATTATTTAAGTTTCACAAAAATATTTATTGTAAACACTGCTACTCTTGTTTGGCCAGCACAGTGGCAGATGATTAATCAGCCGCATCGTCACAAACAAATTGAAAATAGTAACTAAAAAAAATACTTGCAATATATTGAATAAATGTAACTTTCATTAAATTAATAACTCACTGTTACTCTTCTAAACAATTTATTTCTGAAAACGTCCATCATTATTTTGTATTCGCGTGGGTGAATTTGTGTGGGTGTGTGGAGGGGTGAGGGGAGTATAGGCATAGGAAATCGTGCTCGTGATTTTTCAACGTCGGCCCGAAAATGGGTGTGAAAATTAGATTTACCTCCGAGATAAAAACGGTGGACTAGAAAAAGTAGTTTACTGAAGGCCCAGGTAAAAAGAACCAACCGACCGACACGACCTTTTCCCTTTTTACCTACCGAACAACATCAAATATTTATGTCCGAACTTCCAAAGACGGCGAACGCCCATCTAGACGAAAAAAAAAAAAAAACTACGAAAGAAAAAATATATAAATGAAACGCATGCGGGAATCAAATTTTAGTTGCTGAAGAAATTATATTTAAAAGAGAAAAATAAATAAAAATAATTAATAATAGAAATAAAAAGATTTATTCACATGATCACAGTTATTTCAATAAAATAAATAAAACTAATTTGAAAAGAGTTCATAAATTCTTCCTTCTTTAGCTACTTTGACATTATTAATAGCCAGCTGTGCTTTATTTTAAATCTGAACCAAAAACAATCAACGTTCTCTCGATCAATTCCATCAGAGATCCCAGCGTGGACGGTACGTTATATATATATATATATATATCTTTATTCAGACTATATAGATAATTTTAACAATATAACAATATAAATAATAACAATACATGTAGGCGTTAGTCTGTCTGGGCTATCGACCAGAGGTCTTTCTGCCCAAGGTACGTTTTATTAATTTAATTTAACAACTTTAATATAATTAATGGTTTTAATATTTAAACATTCGTAGTTCATTTTGTATAAAACAAATATGAAGAGATTATTAAAAATCAACCATTAAAACAATTAAACGCAGATTAGATTAAATAACTTTAAATTCTCGACTAGTTTCAGCTTATTAGCCCATTTGTATTTTGTTTCTCTTATAAATGGGCTAATAACCCGAAACTAGTCGAGAATTAACATTAAATTCTCGACTAGTTTCGGGTTATTAGCTCAATCTAATCTGTGTTTAATAAATTAAATTAAAAAAAATGATTTGAAAATATTATTTCCACATTTAACTCTGTGACTTTTGACTTACGGTACGTAAGTACGTTAAACAAATGCACATTAAAACAACTACTTCCCTGGCAAATACCCACGCCGGACATTTAATTACATAATGTACACCTACTGTTGCATATCAATAAAATATTGCATAATGAAACAAATTTTGATCCGAGAAAAATTTAATGCAAAAACAAACAAAAGGTTTAATTGTTTTGTAACCAATAAAACAATTAAACCTTTTGTTTGTTTTTGATATTTTAATAATCTATTCATATTAATTTAACAACTTTGTAATTATATTGTATGAGGCAGAGCTGTATTGATGAGGGATGAAATCCTGAAAAACGTTTCTACTGATGATCTTATATTACGTAATTTTTTTGCATTAAATATTTTCGAAACAAATTTGATGTAATACAAATTTTTTCGGGCATTTGCTTTAACGTTCTTACGTATTTTAAGTCAAAAATGTTGCATATGCAAAAGAGCAAATAATTTATTAATTATTGTCAAATTCTTTTTATTTAATTTATTATGAAAGTAATTATTCTTGTAACGACTTTGAATTTTACCGTTGGTAACTTAATGGAGAAGGTTAGTAGAGTACAGTGTTAGTTAATTTAAATATTTAAGCGACTTTAAATTTATTTATTTTCTCTTTATCTACTATATTTTATTTACTTATATAACGCAGGAATTAATAAAATTATTCATATTTATTATTATAATTAATATCTATTATTTGGCAATAGTTGTCTTTTTTTATTTAAAACAATTATAGAGAAACTAATTATTAATGAGAATATAGTTAAAGCTATATTTTGTGGATTTTTTATGCACAGATGGAATTTCCATTAATTTCACATCAATTAAACTTGAATTAGAAAATGTGCATTTACAAACTAGAAAACCCGAGGAGAATTACTGCAATTAAATGAGCAATCGATTTAATATTTTACCCAATGATTCATAATTTATTTCGAAATATATATTTTTTTTCCTTTCTCGTGATTATGAAATAAGTTTGAATATTGATTATAATCAGTAGCGTATACCGCCACTCCTTCTAAAGGAGGGAGATTCAAAATTTGAAACTCACGAATGATAATTATAAAGACTAATACCAAAGAGGATGAAATGTATACTAGTTACTCTATGCTAATACTATAAACCCATCCTTTCTGTGATTTTTGAGTCACGATAAACACATAGTTCAAATTTTCATGAAACCCCTTAAAAAAAGAAAACTCGAAAATCTTGTGAAATTTAAAGGCTTGCCGAGTTCCAGATAGGCTTTTCCTTTTCGTGATTTCTGAAAGTCGCTTGCGAGGGATAACTAAATGGTTAACATTTTCATCCCCTTAAAAAAAGCACGAATTTCTCGTGAAAATTAAAGTTTCACGGAGTTTCAGATGGATTTTACCTCCAAACAATTTAAATGGTTTCAATCCCTGTATTTGTTTTCTATTTTTAAAATAAGTATCAAGCGCGTTTCCAAGATGGGTTAAAGATTAATCTCTTTAGCTAACGATGCTTCAAAATAGAAGGGAGGTTAAAGATTTAACTTTTTAACCCAACAACTTGCAAATGTATTAATTCTTATATATCTATAAAAAAACTTCACGTAACTCCATCTCTATGACAATTTTTAGCCTGAAATGGATACGCGTCTGGTACATATTTTGAAGAAGGGTTAAAAAGGTGGAGTATTTTTTGTCCCTTTATAAATTTCGATAATTTGTATTGTTTGGCCGGAAAAAAATGCAAAATAGTTCCTTCTATTAATTTGATGAAACGGAAATCTAGTTACCTGAAAACGTAAATTAATGGTAATTTTTTTAATCATTACTCTCTTTCATTATAATTTCTTAAGAAAAATATCACAAGATTTTTTTCTACATTTCATTCATTTCAAAAGCCGTTATTAAAAAAATATAATGTATTAAAAAAATATATGATATTTAAATTATTTCATAATAACATTGATTTTATTTATATAAAGGGTGTTTTTTTAGACGTGTGGTTCGGAACTGGAATTTATTCGAGCCTGCCGTGGCGCCCCATCGAAATCATTTTTAAAACATAATGGCAAACCTTTATCTATATAATAAAGCTAAATTCTTGGCCATGACATTAAATTATATGCGTTTTATTTCTTTTTAAAAACCACATGTCTAAAAAACATCCTTTATTATGCTAAGCTTCAAATTTGTTGAATTTTAAAACAAAAATATTTATTTATTTATTTAATCATTCAACCTTTTACTATTTAAAGTGTCCGAATTAATTCTGTATTTTATTAAAATTATTTCAAATTGAGATTGATTTCGCCCGGCGCAGCCACCATTATACCTATATAGTTTTATATAAAATTTTATATTATGAAATCAATGAAACGCCCAAGAAGAAATTTATATAGTTTTACATAGTAACTACATTTCGGATATGTTGATTTTTAGGTAGTAAAACTATATAGTGTTTCTACTATATATAGTTTCAATACAGTGTGTCCTGTTAATGTTGGGAAATGGCTTAACCTCAGTTTCCTATGATATATGATGATTCAACCAAACTTATCTATATACAAAAGTTAACTGTTAAATTGGAATTCATCCTCAAACTTGAAGAAAATAATATTTATTGGCTGAAAGACCTCCGGTCGATAGCCGATTCATCATCTACAGAATATAATTCTAATTTTTTAATATTATTGTACATACATATACACATTTGAATAAAGATGGTTAGTTAGTTAATATTTATTTTATTGATAATAATTGAAGGCTTTATTCGATTTAAGGCTGTGATTTTACACCTAATAGAGCGTGCATTGTATGTGAGTGTTTTTACAAAATGTTTGTCTTCATTTTATTCCAATTTTGATTTTTGCACCTATCGACAAACACCTGAACTACCAGATGTTCTACAATAAAAATTATAACGTCGAAATAATTTTTTTCTCATTGACTATTTAATAGGATTAACGAGTATACGAATAATATATTATGAATGTATTTAATATGGATATTTAAGAGGAAGACTTTCCACGTGAAGCAGAATGTGTTCAATATAGATTAGATGTACTTTTGTAAATTAAATTAATTTTTGGAAAAAAAATATATTTTTTCACATTTTTTGTTTAAAAAAAAAAAAATTATCTCATGTCATTCATGAGTAAATAAGTCATATGCCAGTATTTTATGTTTATTTTTTTATGAATCTATAACACTGTTATAGAAAATGTATTGGGGGATCGCAGCCTTAAATAAAATTTACGACGGTTTAGAATGAAAATATAACACATCATTTGAGTTAATATGAATACAATCCCTTGATGGTAAGTCTAAAATATAACATAACCTATAAATAAATACATAAATATGATTTTATTTAGACAAGCAATAATATTTTTAAAAGTATTACTTGAATGCATGTTCAATTTGGAGTATTTTATCTCTCTATAAATTTCGATAATTTGCATTGTTTGGTGGGAAAAAAATTAAATGCAAAATAATTCCTTCTATTTATTTGATGATCATAGCGTACAATACAATGCTGATGTTTTTGGTGATTCACTCAGCGCATTTACTAGACAGATAAACAAATGTTTTATTGAATAACTGCGGCTACTATTGTTGTTTGTGTTATTATTTTGTTTATCTAATATATACCAATTTTGTGTTACTCTTAAACTGATGTTACCCTTTTATTGGATGTACTGTATCTGTTGGGTAATAAATAAATAAAATGCAAATCTAGTGACCTGGAAAACGTAAATAAATTTGACTTATGAGTTATTAACCTACTCATTACATTAAATATTTGCTATACATTTATTTATTGAAGCATTAATTATTTATCAATATGATAATTTTTATTCTATTAAAAAATAAATGTGTCTATAATGCCTTGGATAACTAGTTTTTTTTTACCAAATAATGAATTTAATTGATTTGATTTTTTTTATGCAAATACTGTAAAATGTATCGAAAATCCTGAAGAGACAAAAATGTTTAAAATTTACTAATCTTTCCAGTAATATATTTTTTTAAATTTAATTGTGTGTCCGAATGAAATGATTTTTAAAAGTTTGTGTGGTGGTATTTTATACTTAATATTGATTGATGATGGTTATATTAACACAAATGATATATTATACTATTATATTAAACCATCGTATATTTTATAAAAATCGAATGAAACATTCAATTAAATAAATAATATTAATAAAACAAATAATATATTTAAAAAAAATGATTTGAAAATAATTAATAAATTATTTCCACATTTAGCTTTATGACTATTGACTTACTTACGTAAGTACGTTAAACAAATGCACATTAAAACAACTACTTCCCGGGCAAATACCCACGCCGGACATTGAATTACATAATGTACACCTGCTGCTGCATATCAATAAAATAAAATATTTAAAATTTAATATTTAAAATAATTTATTAATTATTTTCAAATCATTTTTATTTAATATATTTAAATAACTGTGACCAAGTGGAATGAATACTGTTTTCTATTTAAAACAAATTATGTTTTTTTAGAACTTTATTTATTTTTGATTGCTACAGTTTGCGATTACATTACGTATACAATACATATATACAGGGTGGGCCACGAATAACGGCCATTAAAAGTTTTCAGGGTTCGTGGCCGCGGAAATTTTTAAAAAAATCTACATTGCACGGTTGAATGCGACCAACTTATGGTAAATATTTTGACTTTCTTTCACTCACTTCCGGTCATACCGGAAATTACCACCCTATATTTTAATTTTTTTTCGGATTCCCCGTTCAATTACCTAATCACTCATATCGATTTATGTCTACATATCTCTTACAGTGTTTGAGATAAAAATTTATTTGTCAAATTTTAACCTCAAATTGACGTTTCGAAAAATGTCTATAACTTCTAGTAGAAAGAAAATAGATAGACCAGAGATATATTGAATTGTTAGTAATAGATCCATCTAGAATCGAAAAAATTTACATCTGTCAATTTTGACACTAGGTACTTCAAAAGTGTCAACATTTCAGTGACCTCTTAAAAACATCATAACTCATTTTTTTTTTAATGGAATGACCAATATTTCGTTTGATAGGGCGATTGATAAGACAATTTGCAACATAAAAGTATTATGTATCTTTATATCAAGCAGTTTTTGAGTTATTTCGAAATTTCTTTTCTCCCAAAATCTTTGCACAATTGAGTGATTCCTGCACTATTAATATGTATTACATAGTATGCTACTGTCAATATTCACTGAACTGAATGTGAAAAAAGTCATTTCCAACGTGTCAATATTTTTGAACTCTTCGTTCGAGTAATATTAAAATGAGTCAGTGTATCAATCAAGAAACTATGAATTTATTCGTCATACATGGCCAGTGCGGCAGAATTGTTTGTTTTCACTTACGATATAAAAACAAAAGCAAGAAGATTGAGTGAAAGTAATTTTCAGAAGAACAATTGAACACAAGAACTGATTTTTTTTAAATATAACAATTCTTCGAAATGATTTAAACTCTCTCAAATTGCAACAAAATATATCACAGTCAAGAAAATTGTTGAAAAACGACAAAATGGAGAGAACTTATGTGCATTACATATGAAATATTGTATGGAATGCCTACTACGTAAGCAATGAATATTAATGTTTATTCTAAAACTTAAATCATATTATGAATAAGTTTGCACAAAATCAGCTGACCCAAACTATCTCTGCGTACTGATAGTGACAAAGTTCAAGATTCACATTAATGCAAATAGTTATTAAAACCTTGGGGAGGATAAATACCAAATTTCACAAACAATAGATATTTGTAGAATCTACGTTGAATATTCTCAATAGACCTCTGATGTGTGTGGCATAAAGGATTCCATATCAAGGATCCGTATTTAAATATCGAACGTACATATGATTTGAATAAACGGATTAAAGAATAAATATTTTTGAATTCCTTGATATTTCGCATAATGTATCCGAGAGATTTATTAGCTTTGCAAATGATTGAATTATAATTTTCTCTAAAAGTAAATTTGGAATCGAAAATGATACCAGGATCCCTATATATTGACAGATTTTCTAATGATTTATTATCTAGATTGAGTTAGATTGAGCTAATAGTGCTCTCTCGTTAATTTTAACAAAAGTGTGCTAAATTATTATTTTTAAATCATGTATTAGTGTGTGCTTCCGTTTACACGTAAATTTGATTTTTCTTTAATAACTCCGTCCAAAAAATCACCTTGGCACAATTTTTGGACTGTTATCGCCGGTCGATGTGAGTTTTTTTCCATCCGTTTAATACACCAATTCATTCGCGACTTATCAGGTGCAATAATATTTGAGTTTAACGTCCTATATTGTGTGATTCGTACGGAGTTCCAGTTATATTTATACGAACTTTATATATTATATTTCTAACGTGTATTTGTTGCAACGCTATCACTGAAGCCCACACAGCAGTCAATTGCTGTGCTTGTAAAAAGGAAACATATAAAATTTCTTGTGTCGATATTGCTAAAAGTGAAGTGCATAAAATTAACTTAATGAGTGGACTATCCTGGTCTTGTAAAAAATGCTCAGAACTTGGTAATGATCTGAGTGCACTTAGGGCTACAATTGTTACTTTACAAAGTGATATCCTAGCATAAAAGACCTCAAACACAGCTGATGTAGCTACCTCAGTATCCATTGAGTCTAAAAAGATTATTTAAGAAATATTCGAACGTGAGAATGGGAAGTGCAACATAATTATCTATAGATTCCCGGAATGTGCATCTAATTCCACCACCATAACAAACGATGTTAGCCTTGTTAAGGAAATGCTTGCAACAATGAATGTACAGTATGAAGATCCAAAACCTATTAGACTAGTAAAATTTTATCCCACTAAAATAAATAACCGTCCACTGAGATTGTCATTGTCCAATCAATCATGTGTCCGCGAGGTGTTCCGTAATGTAAAAAAAAAACTAATTTTGATAGATCTGTGCCTGTTTATAATACCAAATTACGTAAGAAATAAAATTAATTTCCCGCATGGTTTTCCACTGAAATTATTAATAATGTTAAGTTAAAACACTACTACCATAAAAAATGGAAATCTACTCAATTCCTTTATTACCGATTGGAATTTGAAATACTTCGACTGTTAACAAAATCAAAAATTAAAGTAGCAGAAAAATCTTTCTTTTAAAAAAAATGAAAACAATGTTATAACCCGACCAAAAGATCTGTGGAAATTTGATCATCAAAGAAATGGAACATCAAGAATACCAGCTGAATTAAAAAAAAGATTGTAACATTTTTGATACTCCTCAGAGCATCGTGAATGCTTTTGCTGATACTTTCTCTGAGGTATATCTTGTTAATGAAGCTTTCATTATTAACTCTGCATGCACTAATTGTGAAAGTTTCTTTATTCCAGAAATCTATCATTCATAGTATAAATAAGTTAAAAACATCAGACATTCGTGGTGATGATCTTGTCTCATGTTTTATTATTAAAGATTGCAAATACATATTTGAAAAGCCTTTATTAACTATTTTCAATAAATCAATCAAATCGGGATGTCTTCCTAATGCTTCGAAGAGAGTAATGACAGCTCTCTTCGAAGCATTAGGTGTTAGGTGTGTGTGTTTAAAAAAGGTGTACACTCTCTCCTTCAAAACTACCGACCAATAGCAATTTTGTCAAATTTAAACAAATAATATATTATTTTCTATACAACCATGTAAGGAAATATATTCCATCACTTCAGCATGGGTTTATGACTGGAAGGTCGACCTTAACTAATCTTGCCTCAATTACACAATACCTAAGTTTAAACCTTGATAAAAGAGGACAAACAGATGTTTATACAGATCTGTTCCGTGCATTTGATACAATCGATCATAATATTCTACTTAATAAATTTAGTCAATTTGGTATTACTGAGCACACCATTAAATTTTTGACGTTTTACCTGAAACAACGAAAACATTATGTCCGGCGTGGGTATTTGTCCGGCATGGGAATTTGCCCGGGAAGTAGTTGTTTTAATGTGCATTTGTTTAACGTACTTACGTAATATAAGTCATAAGTCACAGAGCTAAATGTGTAATTTATTAATTATTTTCAAATCATTTTTTATTTTAATACATTATGTTTGTTTTAATGGATTTAAATCCTATGAGTTTAATTCGTCTTTGGATGTTCCTCAAGGTTCCAATTTAGGTCCTCTCCTCTTTATAACATTTATTAACGATTTAATTACGTCCGTATCTTCCTCAACACTTGAATATGCTGATGATATTAAAATATATACTATATATCATAATATTCTACTTAATAAACTTAGTCAATTAGGTCTTACTGAGCACACCATTAATTTTTTGACGTCTTACCTGAAACAGCGGAAAAATATGTTCGTTTTAATGGATTTAAATGGTATGAGTTTCATTCGTCTTCGGGTATTCCTCAAGGTTCCAATTTAGGTCCTCTCCTCTTTATAACATTTATTAACGATTTAATTACGTCCGTATCTTCCTCAACACTTGAATATGCTGATGATATTAAAATATATACTATATATCATAATATTCTACT
Source organism: Philonthus spinipes (assembly GCA_963082785.1). NCBI lineage: Eukaryota > Metazoa > Arthropoda > Insecta > Coleoptera > Staphylinidae > Philonthus > Philonthus spinipes. The sequence continues at coordinate 9,260,881 of OY720316.1, forward strand.
TAATAAACTTAGTCAATTAGGTCTTACTGAGCACACCATTAATTTTTTGACGTCTTACCTGAAACAGCGGAAAAATATGTTCGTTTTAATAGATTTAAATGGTATGAGTTTAATTCGTCTTCGGGTATTCCTCAAGGTTCCAATTTAGGTCCTCTCCTCTTTATAACATTTATTAACGATTTAATTACGTCCGTATCTTCCTCAACACTTGAATATGCTGATGATATTAAAATATATACTATATATCATAATATTCTACTTAATAAACTTAGTCAATTAGGTCTTACTGAGCACACCATTAATTTTTTGACGTCTTACCTGAAACAGCGGAAAAATATGTTCGTTTTAATGGATTTAAATGGTATGAGTTTCATTCGTCTTCGGGTATTCCTCAAGGTTCCAATTTAGGTCCTCTCCTCTTTATAACATTTATTAACGATTTAATTACGTCCGTATCTTCCCCAGCACTTGAATATGCTGATGATATTAAAATATATACTTCTATAACGTCATTCGAGGACAATTTGCTTTTACAACATGATTTAAATATAATATCGCAATGGTGTTGTGTTAATAGACTTCGACTTAATGTCAGTAAATGTAGTATTGCATCTTATACTCGCAAAGAATTAATTGCTAATTTTAATTATAACATTGATGGTTGTACAATTCCAAGAAGTTCATGCGTAAAGGATCTTGGTGTTGTTTTTGATTCCCGATTAAACTTTACCGATCATATTGATAGTATCACCCAATCTTCAATAAAAATATTGTTTTTTTTAATGCGCACCTCTACCCGTTTCAATAATGCTTTTAAAAACTTTGTATTTTTCCTTAGTGCATGCACTAATTGTGAAAGTTTCTTTATTCCAGAAATCTATCATTCATAATAAGTTAAAAACATCAGACATTCGTGGTGATGATCTGGTTCCATGTTTTATTATTAAAGATATGGTTCGATTATTGTGAATAGTGAGCTCAAAGTATAACGTGTACAAAGTCGGTTTTTGAAATACCTGTCATACAAAATCGATCGTATGTACCTACAAAGAAATGCCGACTATCAACAATTATTATTAAGGCACAACGTTTAGTCCTTGTTGGCTCGTCGCAAAAAATGTAGTGCAAAGTTTTTGTTTAAATTAATTAATAACAACATCGACTTTCCTTACATGCTAAGTAATGTAAATTATTACGATCCAACAGTAGGTTTTAGAAACACGCTCACTTTCAGGTCACCATTTGCAAAAAAAAAGTTTTTGGGAAGTCGCCTATAAGCTATATGTGCCGCAATGCAAATAAGTACTTCATAGGCGATCGGTATACTTAAAGGTATAAAGCTTAAACTTATTATTGTAATTATTTTTAATTTTGTAATTTTAGACTTTCAGTTCACCTCTTTTTTTCCTTTGATTCTTTTGTATTGGTTCAATTAACATGTACTTACGTTTTTTTCTTAATTGTTTTCCTATATTGGTTCTTCCGTTGGAAAATAAAGACATTATTTTTATTATTATCTATAGTATACGTGAATGGAATCGAAAGCTTCTTGCGTGAATACGTAACTACTTTATATTTAGCTACATTTAGAGGCAGATTGTTAACGGAGCACCATGTGGAGGTTGCATCAAGTACAATTTGTAAACGCAAATCGTCTATAAGTTTATCCGTAGTAGAAAAAAATAAGATCATCTGAAAGTAGTAAGTTGGAACCCTGAGGAACCCCTGAGCGGGCTATTGATAGAAACATACAGATGACGATTCAGTAGATATGATTTAAATAATTTCGTTAACATGAAAGCCAGTAGATATGATTTAAATAATTTCGTTAACATGAAAGCCATAAGTATTTAATTTTATTAAGTAAATGTATGATCAACACAATCAAAGGCTATGGCAAGATCCATATATATGGTCCTTTCTGTCAAGTTCACTACATAGAAATTCACTAAAGCAGCACAAGTTGGTCATTGTGGATCTTCCTGTTGTAAAATCATGTTGACGTGTAGATATAGGACTTCTAATCATGGAAAAAATATGACGATAAACAATTATTTCAAATATTTTACAAAAATTAGACAAGAAAGTAATTGTTCTATAATTGCCAATTTCCTTAGAATCGCCGCTTTTAAGTACTGGGCATATTTTGGATTCTTTCTAAACTGTCGAAAACTCAGAAGTCTTTAATATAATGTTGAATATAATCTCCAACGGTTTTATTAACAAGAAAAATTAAAAATCTAGCAATGCCTTCTGCGCCGCAAGTCCTTGTATTACCCAAGTGCTATATGACATAGCTGATTTCATCTGATGTAATATATTGGATGTTAATTAATGGGAAGTTTTTGTGCGAATCAGACTTTGTAGCAATAAACGAAGGATCAGTATATACGCTGCTGAAAAATTCAGCAAAGTCGTTAAAGATATTTTTTTAATAACGTCTCGTTAAATTGCATAACTTCAGGTATACGAGATGTGCATTTATTAGAATTGATAAAAGGCCAAAATTGCTTCGGATTTTCAGAAATATTGGCAGAAACGTTTTCAATATACTCCCTATATGCGCTATGAATGATTTTTGAGATCTAACATTCCGAAACTGTTCAAGTGGCTGTGCTTTTAGTAGAAACGTATATTTTACCGTTAATTGAAAAATTATAATTATACTTAAAAGCGGCGATTCTAAGGGAATTGGCAATTATAAATAAATTGCTTTCATCTAATCTTCTTTATGTTGGTTGTTTGTCGTGGAGACTTTAATTATTTAAATAAAAATACTTGTCCTTTCTCCTACTTATTTTTTATTTTACTAGATATATTTCGGAAACTAAACATAGTTTAGTTTAGTTAGATATATTTCGGAAACTATGTTTAGTTTCCGAAATATATCTAGTAAAATAAAAAATAAGTAGGAGAAAGGAGAAGTATTTTTATTTAAATAATTAAAGTCTCCACGACCAACAACCAACATAAAGAAGATTAGAAGATATGGCTCCCTGGTCAACAGAATGTAACAGATTCTTTAAATATTCAACAAAAATTAGACTTATTGGATGTGACATATATTTTCTCCAAGAATGCATAAGAAAAAAAGTATTCCCAAAATTTATAAACGTTAAGGTAGGAAGATTTAATAATAAAAAAGATAAATTAATTAAACAATTTAAAATTAAAATTATGAAAAATGAAATTTCATTTCTTCATCAAAAAAGAAATATTTTGGAAGTTAAGGCTTACGAATTGCATTTAAAATTATCAAATAATATTTCGCCAATAATATGGGATAAAAAACTTTTAGAAATAAATGATGTAATAAAGAAGAAATTACAAAAGAAAACAAATATTTTAAAAAATAAACTTGATTCTTTAATTAGAAGAAAAGAAGAAGCAATTACAAAGGATCATAAGGAATTAGAAAATTTAACCCAAATTTTAGTACACAACAAATCCAATAGTACATTTAATGAAAAAGAAATTGATTTATTAAAGAAAGGATTCAAATATTCGATTTTACCAAAAAAGATCCCAGTGGAACAAATAATAAATGATTTAGACCTAGCATCCGATAAATTAAATAGTGAGGAATCAATTGCGTTTAAGAACAACGTAAAGGAAATTTTAAAGAAATGCATACAGAAGAAAGGAAGGATAAACGAGCGAATTATGGAAGAAGCAAAATTAATACGAAGTCTTAAGGAGAAGAATGTTTTTTTACCTTAAAGCGGATAAAGGAAATTCCATCGTCATATTGGACAAATCAAATTATTTTGAACAAATTGAAGAGATGTTAAAAAATGGACCATATGTAGAACAAAGGAAGAATCCACTAAAATTATACTGTGCTAAAATTAATGATTTTTTGAAAACTTCAACATGTTTGACTGATAAAAAATTAATTGACAAAATCAAAGTCAATAATCCAAGGCTTCCAAAATTATATGGTTTACCAAAAATTCATAAACCAGGTAATACCTTCCGACCAATAGTTTCAAATATTAATTCACCAACTTACAAAATTGCCAAATTCTTAGTCAAAGAATTTCAAAATTTCAAAATAACAAATGATTTTTCAATTAAAAATTCTTTCGATTTAATAAATAAACTTTCAAAGATCACTTTAAATTCTAATGAAAAAATTATTTCTTTTGACGTTCAATCACTATTTCCGAGCATACCAATTGATGAAACTTTAATATTTTTAGAAACATTTTTAATCGAAAATTTAGTCCCTGAAAATAAAATCAAAATTTACGTAGATTTGACTAAATTAGTTATGGAATGTAACACCTTCGTATTTAATGGCAATTTTTTTAAACAAACATTCGGAACAGCTATGGGAAATCCTTTGTCTCCTTTTTTGGCAAATTTATTTATGAATAATTTAGAAAATTTAGCAAAATCAAAAATAGTTAATTTCCCAAGAATATGGTACAGGTATGTAGACGATATTTTCGCTATCATTAACGAGAATTTAAAAATTGACCAATTTATTCACGAAATTAGTACTATTAATAAAAATATAAAATTTACATACGAACTTGAAATGAATGGAAAGTTACCCTTTCTAGATCTTTTAATTATTAGAAATTATTCAAAATTAGAATTTAACATATACAGAAAACCAACTCACACTTTTAATTACATTAATTCAGATTCTAATACACATTATAAGCATAAATTAGCAGCATTTAATTCAATGATTTATCGAGCCATTTTTTATCCAATCACTGAAGAAAATAGAAAAGCAGAAATTAATTTAATATATAATATAGCCAAAAAATTAAATTTTGAATCAGAAATAATAACAAAAATAATTAATAAATTTAAAAACAAATTTTTAATCAAAAATACTACAACTTTAACACCACTTTATGAACAAAATTCAAGTAAAAATTATGCAAAAAAATTATATAATCCATGTATAAATTTCAAATTAAATAATATTTTTAAAAAATTCAATTTAATACCTGCATCATATTCAAACACAAAATTAAAAATGTTATTAGGCAACACCTTTTTGAAAAATAATCCTTTAGAAAATTCTGGTATTTATTCAATAAAATGTAGCAATTGTACAAAATTATATGTAGGTCAAACTACTAGAAGTGTTTTAACCAGATTTAAAGAACATAATTACCATATTAAAAACTTTAATTCTGAAAAATCTGCTGTAGCTTTTCATTCAATAAATACGGGACATAAATTTTCGATTGAAAATGTTAAACTTCTTAAATTTTCACGTGAATCAAAATTAAACATGTTGGAGTCTATTGAAATGAAAAAACACATAGGTAATCTTTTAAATTTCGACACTAGTTCATTAAATAATCCCCTTTTAGATCTTATTAATTCATAAATTTTAGCACATTATATATAATTATATTTAGATTAGTTTATAATTAACATGATTTGTTAAATATTTTAATTTTATTAATATTGCGTTGTATACCATAACAACATATTTATATTTATAAAACTTCAACTACTGAAGATGGAAACATAGTTTCCGAAATATATCTAGTAAAATGAAAAATAAGTAGGAGAAAGGACAAGTATTTTTATTTAAATAAAAAATTACTTTCTTGTCTAATTCTTGTAAAATATTTGAAATAATTGTTTATCGTAATATTTTTTCCATGATTAGAAGTAATTTTACCTTTATTATGTTTTAAAATTTAAAATATGAATAACGTCAAAAGTAAACAAACACGGATACTGGTGTTTGGATTGCTTATACGTCGGTATTATCGATACAAATATTTAATTTTTTAATTATCTCTCCAATTCAGATTTAAGTTTTTTTTATAAAATGCAATTTGGCGGGCCCTATCGAATGCAATTAACACACTTTTATATGACGCTAATTTTAAGTACACATAAAAAAATATAATACATTTTTTTTTGGCGTATTTAAATTAGTTTTGCCCATCACTAATTTAAATACGCCAAAAAAATGTATTATATTTTTTTATGTGTCGATCTTTTATTATTTCTAAATTCAGTATATTATAATTTTATGAATGTTACTTATTATAAATATATCAGAAATAACTTCCCATTTATTAATAAACATACATTTGAAGTTACTTTTTCGTTTTAAATACTTAAAATGACACATTTAGTAATACTCGATTACTAATATTATTCGATTTTGCCCAACACTAATTTAAATCCAATCCCTAATTATGATATTAACAAATTTAAGAGAAAAGAGAAAACGATATATGACGAATGATGACTTTCGTCGAATCAGTCACACCTGATCAAACCATTATCAGAAAGAAAAAAAAACGGTACAATCCGTTACGCACCGGAATCAAACAAATCGATCAAGAAAAATCGCCCCAATCAACCGAATCAGGTGACACCGCAAACGCTCAGAAAACGCGTGCAACGTTCGACGTGTACGTACCAGCCAGCAGCCGTCGTCATGCTGTCTACAACACGTAGACACTGGAACCATCCAAGGTTAACGCTTTTTTTCCCATTTCATTTATTTGTTGTTTTTTTTTTTGCGCCGGTCCGCATTTTCATTGGACGAGTTACGACCTGTTTTCCCTGATAACAGACTCATCGGCCGTTTATCTAATTCTCGGTATTATTGTGCAACAGCCGGTTGATATTTAAATGAAGCCACCGCGAATGCGAAATTGCACGGCGCATGCACTATATAATTAAGTCGATTCGCGTTAGTCCGACTGAATGACTCGGGTAATTCCTAGAGTACGTAAAAAAAAGAGGAGTTTTGCTGTGGAGGAGAAATATGTGTATGCAGCGTGGTATGTGGAAGGAACGGCGGAGATTGCGATCTCTGGTTTGGCTTTGGCTGCCAGGCCTTCGGGTTGGTTTACGATCCTCCAATTTCGACTGGTTTATGTGGGTAGAGGAAGACCTCCGTGTCTTCCACATCCGTCTGCGATGTGCATTCGTTCGCTTGGAAATTAATCGGGAATCGTTTCATTTTTTTTTGCGGCTTTAAATATTTATCTTGATACACTTTAATTAGTGAAAAATGGTAAATCTTTTACCACATTAAAAAAAAAATCGAAAAAAAAATTACAATATGCTTAATTAATTTCTCACTTAACCCGTAGTGAAAACTTTTGAATTAATTCAGGATAATTTAATTAAAATTTCATATTTATTAAATTATCCTGAATCTAAGGTAGATTAAGGACTATTTAATTCTTCAGGCTGTTACTTTTTGAAAGTTCATACTTCTTAACATTTTAAGGTTTTTTTTTTAACAAACACAATTTTAAAATATAAATTTTGTTTTCGCAATATTTGTTTTGCGCGCTTTTGCGGCTTCTTCAGGCGAAAAATGATAATGTTAATTTGTAATATGTAGACTTTTGTGCAGTGAGGATAGTTATGCCAAAATAAAGGTCCCATAACACTGACCAAAAGTATACAAATGACAAACGGGAAAGGCAGTAAAAGACAGAATCGAAGAACACAGAAAAGACCTAGAATTCCAAAGAGGAAATTCAACATTCGCAACCCACCTCAGAGAGTTGCAACACAAGTATTTTATGTAGTTTTGTGTTATCTGTATAGTCGGAATAAAGATGTATAAATAAATTAAATAAAAAGAATTTGTAAATATTTTTTATTTGATTATTTATTTATACATAATAAAGCAAAAAAAGGTTTTATTCACTTGGTCATAGTTATACCAAGTGAATAAAACCTTTTTTTGCTTTATTATGTATAAATAAATTAATAAAAACAAAAACGTATCCTTTCCATAAACCCACTTATTACATTTATCTACTTGATGGCTTAATGACCATTCCGCATTATTATAAAACAATTATAACGTGTAATTTGTTCATTTCCGATGCGTTAACGTCTAAAAATAAATATCGGAAAGCGGCGCGGCGGCATTGTGAAGGAAGGCGATGTTGAAAAGGCAACCAACAAACACGCCAGCCATCACGCCGAAACACTAAACACACGTTCGAACCTGCATCTGATGACCGTAACGCTGTTGTACGGATCCGGAGAGATAAGGTCAAATGCCCAAAAACCCGTAATTAATTTCGTGCTTTTTCGAAAATAACAGATCTAGATAATTAGTTGCCGAAACAAAAACAGAAAAAAAAACAACAAGAACACAGGATCGAAACGTTTCGCTGAAACATGATTTACATAAAGATAATTAATTAATTTGATGTATTATATTACGTTTTATATAATTTTATAATATGTTTATATATTTTTATTTCCATATCTGTATTTAGTCCATGATGTTTTAATTATCGATTGATTCATTCTCGAATTAATTTATCATCTGCCACTTGATGAAACATATTAGTCTCTGCAAAATTATTTAAAGGAAAGACGCTTGGTATTGTTTCACAGATTAAACACTACCTTTATATATTAATTTCAGTCCCCTATATGGTATAAAAAGATCTGTTGGTTTTGTAGAAAACAAACTCGTGGAATTCAACTTATTTATTTTCAGTCTGTACAATACAAATTGTTATTCGCGTTTTCAATAGTTGCGCAAATATTACTTGATCAATATTTTACATTTATTACAACACTTCCTCCAAATCTAAAAATAATTGATCTGATACAGAATTAATTATCACAATTTTGTACACCTATGCTTTTCCGTAGCCTATTAAAACAAACACGTTCTAGCGGCTTTGTCAACAAATCCGCTAACTGATTTTTCCCATCGATGTGCATCAACTTGAGTTCACCATTGAGGAACCTTTCTCGTACGTAAACTTTAATGTGCTTTGACCTTTGATGAAACTCCGGACTTTTCGCCAGCTTGATAGCACTTGCATTGTCGACATAAAGTGTTGAGAGCACCTCTGGTACATCAACCAGTTCCGACAATAAACGCTGCAACCAAATTAGTTCTTTTGCTCCTTCACTTGCTGCTATTATTTCAGCTTCAGTTGTAGAAGTCGCTACTACTTTTTGTAATTTGCTGGACCATGTTATGGCTCCACCAGCATATGTTGCTACAATTCCAGATGTTGAGCGTCTCGTTTTCTTGTCGCCAGCGAAATCAGCATCACTGTAAACCAGCGTTTCTCAACCTTTTTCTTATTGCGACCCATATTACCAATATAAATATTCTCGCGCCCCCCTTTTTGATCTATCGAATTTTTTTTTTTTCAGTATATTTACGGCCAGACAAGCATGTGTGCTATATGTGACTATTTTGTAAGATTTTATAGCGCTGTTTAGTTATTATTATTTGGAGCTTTTTATAAGAGTTCTGTATAATTATTAGTATTAATTTTTTATTATTTTTTTGATTAAAACATGAAAACAGTCCGATATTCGTACATTTAATTTTATTGGTAAAATGCGACTGTTTGCTATAAATGCACAGTAATGCATACGTCTATCCCCACCCTTTTCTATATATTTCTTCCTACACATTCTGTCAAGGTCGCATTTCTGTTTTGATAATTTTATCGGCCTTTCCAGTGTTCTTGTGCGATTCAGTGCGAGTAAACTTCAGAGATTTTACAGTACATCACGAGTACATGCACTATTATTTATCTAAAATTGATCATTTTTTAGGGGACTTCAATATTAAAAGGTAAGTACAAAAAATACATTTATCATGCTACTCAATTCGTATCTGAAAATAATAAAGAATATTTGTAGAATAAAAATGGAAAAATTTAACAATTTTTATTTACAATTAATTGTTAAATATTAAATAAATAACAATATTAAATTAATTAATTAATTGTAAGATAAAAAAAGCGTAAAACACGCAAATTTTTAACCACATTTAATTCTTATTATAACAACTTGCGTTTTTTACGTGTTACTTATCACCTTATGCTTTATTCACAACCTCCAAATTAGAATTAGAATTTGAATTACAATTCAAATTACAATTAACAGCAAACGTTTGGCATATGAGTTAATACATGAGCATTCACAACCTCAAATTAACGTTTTCACTTAGAATTACAATTACACTTTAAATTAACACATAGCAAAGTACAAGCTTTTACGGTAATTTACACACTAATTTGGAGTAGTACATAACCTCAAATTTTTGACAGCTTGTTTTTAAATTTATCATTTTGTGAAAATTATGTTGCCAATACGAAGAGCACGAGCACAGGCACAGCATCGACGTAAAATATTAAGTTCACTTAGTGTGGCGTTAGGTATTTTGTACCTGCAATTATTGCAAAAACAACCGACTAATTTAGACGATGTGAATGCTCCAAAATACGTTAATTTACATACTAATTTAAATTCTAATTCTAAGTGTAATTCTAATTCTAATTCTAATTTTGGAGGTTGTGAATGAAGCATTATAGTCCCTGTTGGTTTATTATAACATATATGAAAAAAGAAAAATTTGCTTCCCAAAGCATTAATTGAAATTTAAGTAAATGTTCCTTATATTCCAAATTTCACTAACATATTTTTTTCTATACGTTATTTCAATCTCTACTTTCTATTCTCATCAATTTCATATTGATTTTCTTTATTTACAAATTTATTAAAATCATTTTTCAAACTTTTTTCTTCGATAATGTAAAAAATTTTACAACTAAATTTAAATCTATAAATAGTAATTACCATCACCTATTATCATCCATTATATAAATTTTATTTTATATTCTTTTGAATTTGAAAATTATAATTTTTTAGTTACTTCCATATTTTTTAAATGTTTCTATCGATTTCTGATCAATTTTTCTTAAATATATATTTTAGAGGCAACAGAGGCATCTTTAGCAAAGATTATGGATAAATTTTTATGTGGACGTAAGCGAGCATTGGAGGATTGTGAAGCATCAACTAGTGCACAGGCTAGGCATGTTCCAAAAACTAAATCAAGAAAATATTGCGCCGAATACTTGAACTATGGATTTACCAGCACTGAAGTAAAAGAAGAAGAAAGGCCCTTGTGTGTTATTTGTTCAAAAATTTTGGCAGCTGACAGTATGAAGCCAAATAAACTTAAACGACATTTGGAAACTCTTCATAGTGAATACGTTAACAAACCTCGACAATTTTTTGAAAGCAAATTAAAATCATTTGAAAAGCAAAAATTAGTTTTTAAAAACTCTTTGTCTGTGAATGAACAAGCTTTACTTGCTTCTTACAAAGTTTCGTATCAAATAGCTAGATGCAAGAAACCTCACACTATTTTTTGCCAACTGCAATTGAAATTGTAGAAACCATGTTTGGAGAAAATTTTGCTAAAAAATTAAAATCTATTCCACTTTCCAATGATACTGTAGCTCGTCGTATTGGTGACATGGCTGAAGATGTACAGCACCAGCTTTTTGCAAAATTGCGTGGAAAATTGTTTTCAATTCAACTAGATGAAGCAACTGACAACAATAAAGATGCTCATTTGATAGCCTATGTACGTTTTTGTGATGGTGTATCAGCTGTAGAAGAACTACTTTTTTGCAAACCAATAGAGCAAAGAGCAATATCAACTGCTTTATTTACCATTTTGGATAATTTTATAAACGAGGCGAATATGGAATGGGAAAATTGTGTTGGAATATGTACCGATGGTGCTCGTTCAATGTCTGGAAGATTTCAAAGCCTGCAAACATTGGTGAAACAAAAATCATCACAGTGTATATGGACACATTGCATGATCCACAGAGAAGCACTGGCGTCGAAAGAAATGAGTCCTGGTTTAAATACCGCGTTATCTACAGCTGTAACTATAGTAAATTATATAAAAACAAGACCTTTAAAATCAAGAATGTTTTCTAAACTTTGTAAAGATATGGGTTCAGTACACACAGCATTACTATTTTATTGCGAAGCCAGATGGTTATCACGTGGAAAGTTTTTGAAACGTGTTTTTGAATTAAGAGAAGAAATCTGTATTTTTGTGGAAGAAGAAAATCGACAAGAAGCCGTGATGTTTCGAGATGCTTTATTTATTATGAAATTGGCTTATTTAGTCGATATATTTGAGAAGTTAAATGGCTTGAATCTCCAACTTCAAGGATTAAATACAAATATTTTGGAAACAAATGATAGAGTCACTGCGTTTTGTACAAAGTTGAATTTGTGGCTTAGAAATATAAAAGAAAAGAAATTGGAAATGTTTCCTAATATAAATGAATTTTTAAAGACATACAAAACCGAAGAAGTACATATAAACGTGATTTTCCTAACTATAGACAAACATTTAAGCATGCTAGCAAAAAATTTTAAAAAATACTTTTTTCCTGACGAAAAAATTCTATCTAGTTACGAGTGGGTTAGGGACCCATATCACAATATTCCACAAGGTCTCTCGACTTTTGAAGAGGAAACTTTTATTGATTTTACAACAAACAGTGAAATCAAAAGACAATTCAATAACAAATCGATTTTTGAATTTTGGGCTGGTTTGGATGACGAGTTTGCGACATTAAAACGAAAAGCTTTCCAAATACTTTTACCATTTTCAACATCTTATCTTTGCGAAACTGGATTTTCTGCGGTGGCTTCATTGAAAACAAAATACAGATCTCAGCTAAATATAGAAAACGAACTTAGAGTATCCATATCTCGTATTACTCCTTCATTTCAAAAACTTTGCAATGAGAAACAGGCTCAGGGAAGTCATTAATTAATAACCTAGCATATTTAAGAGGTATTTCTTCCATACTAATAAACTTAACTTAAATAATAAATATAATAAAATATTTATTGGTAATATGTAATTATAGAGTTCATTCTATTTTAAAATATATAAAATATTTTTTTTAATATACAATATGTTTTTGATTTTAAATATACTCGCGCCCCCCTTGTAGAAACGCCGCGCCCCACAGGTTGAGAATCGCTGCTGTAAACCTCTAGATTTCTTTCTTCTTTATGATATACTATACCATAGTTTATAGTACCCTTCAGATAACGAAGTATACGTTTTATTCGATTCCAGTCTTCTATTGTTGGATTCTTCATGGCCCTAGAAACTTTATTCACCGCAAAAGCAATGTCTGGACGAGACGCGATCATGAGGTACATCAAACAACCCACTGCTTCTCGGTATGGAACATCAGATGATCCAAATTATTATCCAAATTACTTTCTTCGTGACACACAGGAGTAGAAACTGCATTACATTCATGCATTTTAAATCTATCCAAAATCCTTTTTGTATAATTTTCTTGACTAATTCTTATCGATCCATCTTCTTGTTGATCGATTTTCATACCAAGAAAATTGTTCAAGGAACCTAGAGTTACACTAAATTCATTTTCAAGACTTCTTAAGAATTTAGTTATTTCTTCATTATCACTACCAACAACTAATCCATCGTCAACATAAATTGCAACATACAAGCAATGATTGTTATTTCTACAAATAAATAAACAAGGATCTGCCTTCCTGCATCCATTTGTCCTTTTCATTAGATTTCATGGCATCAGTAAATGAGTTTGGATCCTTACATTCATTAATAATGCTTCCAGCCGTTAGTATGAAATCGTTACTCTCTATCCACCCTGGTCTTTTTCGTTCTCTTCTAGTTCTTTTATTTTCATTATTTCTGTCACTGTCATTCGATTCAACAATTTCATTTTGAAGTTGACTTCCTCCGGAATAAGGCTCTGTATCAAAGTTTTCCATTTCAATTGCCTCGGAATCTTCCTGTTCTTTGGATGATGTGACTGGTAGACTTTTATCTGGAACTGCATTTTCATGAATTGTTACGCTGCACACGACTTCTGGTTTGAATATAACATCATGACTCATTATTACTTTTCTTTATTTGGATTTTCTATTAAAAATTAATTAATGAATTGAGTTACCTGAAGGTTTTCACTCATTTTCTGTACACCTTGTATATATAAGTCTGATAATTAATATATTGTTCTGTCTCTCTCTCGATTTTTTTTTTAATTTAGAACAAATCAATTTATAATCCGAAACATAACGAAGGCATATCTATTAGGCCGGGCATTTTAACGAGAAGTTGTCGTGGGTCCAATAACGATACCGCCACAAATTGTATAATTAGTCGCGGTAATCAGGAAACGGCGTGCACATTATTTATTAAAAACACACGGCCGTGTTTTCTCGATGCCCGGACTGCCGGCCACGGCTCTTTTCCATTCCGGTCCTCGATAATTACGTGATATTTCTGTTTTCTGTCGCTGCTGCCGCGGCGCTAATGACACTCTTTCTCTTTTTTATTTTCCATTTTTTCCGTATGTATAATTTTATCGCGTGTTGCATTAGCCGGAGAATCTGGAAACACATTTCATCCATTTAGAGACGACCGCGACAATCGAAACTGGAAAACTAATATTGTGATAATGAGTTTTTATTTAATATGTAAACAATTTAAGACGTTTAGTCTGCAGTATAGTAAATTAAATATTCCTCTCACCCCTTAGTATTCATTACTTATTTTTGGGGCTATTCTGTAAGGGAAATGTTAATTTTATTACTTTCCCCAGACCCCTGTTCAAGGGAAAGTATTGTGATCGTAAAAAAAATCGAATCTCCAATTTCAACGAATATGCACGTTTTGAGGTCCCCTGAGTTCATTCCATCGAGTTTGGAAATATATATGTGTGCGTGTTTCCGCGATAGCGCATAAACGGCTGAATGGATTAAACCCAAACTTTATATCTAACTTTTTTTTATAAAAGTGGAATGATCTGAAAAGCTTTTGGTTAGAATCAAAACTCATTAAGTGCACCTTTACTCTAAGCGATTTTTTAATTTTTTAATTCGGATAAAAAAAATATCAAACAAAAGTTGTAGATTTTGCAACAAAAAAAAAATAGTTTTAGTTATAAAACATTTTTTCTATGACCTTTAGTTTCTATTTTGTAAGTGGAAGAAAGTCATCTACTTGATAAATTCCCTTAGAAATAAACAATTATTTTTATAATCTATTTTATGTTAGCTTTGGAGACTTTTATTATTTAAATAATTATTTTTAAGTCAAACAAAAAGTTAAAGTGCGGCCATATTTAATAACTCATTCGAAAACGCTTCCAGCTTCAAAAAAAAAAAAAAATGAAAAAAACATTTTTCAATTTTTCCTTTCCTATTAAATTTTCAATCAAAAACTTATTTGACCGAATTCATCGGGGAAAGTACCATGATGGACCCATCACCATTTTTTTTTTTTAATTCTGATAGAAAAATGTTTCAAATAAAAGTTGTAGATCTTGAAAACATAAATATTTTTTGTTACAAAACTTTTCAGTTTTCATTTTATAAGCGAAATAATTTCATCTATCTGATTAATTCCATCAAAAATAAACAATTATTTCTATAATTATGAAATTAATTCTTCATGCTGGCTGTGGAGACTTTAATTATTGTAATAATTATTTTCATGTCAAATAAAACGTCAAAATGCCGTCATATTAAAAAAAAATGTATATAGTGTTGGAAAATTTGTAGTCATTGCGAGGTAAGGAATAACAAAATAATTCTAAATATTTGGCTTTAACTTTAAAGGACAACAATTACAATTTTCATTTAATAACTTTTCATTTACTATTAAATGTTCAATCAAAAACGTATTTGACTGAATTCATCGGGGAAAATACCATGATGGACACATCACCATTTTTTTATCGTCACAGTCTAAACAGCTTTTGTAATAGACATATATAGGGTTATTACTCTTAAATAGGCAATTAACATGTCTTTATGGTCTTTTGTAGATTGCGGCTCCCCATTTCAAATGTAAAGCTTGATTAAAGTAGTTGTACATTTTTTTCTCTATGTTTAGAGATTATTGACATTTTCTATATATTTTTTTAAATTATTATTACTTTTTTTTGTAATATTCATGTATAATGATTACGGTTCAATATTCTAGAAATTATGCGATATTTAAATTTCCACGGAGAAAAATATACTTGTTAATTTAGTTGACATTATGATAATGATGACAGGAAGTTAGTGACGTAGCGTCTACCTGAAAAAAAAAAGTTGTAATGCAAACTCGAAAATGTATTTATCGTAGGTATAAAACGGCGAAGTTTTACCTCCGATTTTTGAATAATTGTCGGATCTTGCATTTACAAATCCCTGCAAATGATCGGAGATAAAACATCGCCCTTTTTCAAAAGATTTGTTTAAGAAAAATAAACATAAGATAAAAAGCGTATGACAAATATTATAATTAATTCTCTTTATATTGTTAAATAAAAATAGTTGAACTTTCTTCTACTTATTTTTTATCGAACTAGATGCAGAGTGGCGCAAGATCCCGACGAAGTTCAATATCTCAGTTATTAAGAAATATCCAAAAAATGTTACTTACATTATTAGTATCTACTGTCAAACTTCATATTTTAAAATTAGTTTCATATGTACAGGGTGTTCAATAATCACATTACGTATCAAACATATGTTTTTTTTAATGGAATGATATATTTTTTATGAAGATTTTAGATTCTACGTTAAAAAATAATCATTTTTTATATAAAATTTAACAGGTCAATTTTTCATAGTTTAAAAGTTATAAACAAATTAATGTTGAAATCGATAGATGTTTAGAGCCTAATATTTCAATAATGAAAAATGAAACAAACATTCTGTCAACGCCATACAAATGCAAAAATACTTAATAATAAAAGAATTGCTCTTTTTTTTTTCTCTTATATACAATGTGAAGCAATACACAAAATGATTTATTTCTCTTTTTACTTAAATAGGGTGTTTTTTATGCTATTTTAATAGAAATTTGATCACTCCTCATTTTTTATATGACATATTAAATAGCTAACGTTTACCGTTTTTGAGATATTTAATCTCAAATACAAATTTCGTATAGAATTTTTAACCAAAGTAGGCCGCGCCAGAACAACTGATTTATTTAGTTGTAAAAGTTAGGCTTAATATCATATTTAGTAAGTAAAGTACATTTTACGATATATTTTGTAACACTGGTGCTGTTAAACATACTTCTTCAATAAATAATTAATTTAATTGTTTAAAACAAACAACAAATATATTTTTTTGGTTATTATTCGAAAAATATTAAAATATTCCTCTATGCTTATTAAATTGATTTATTTAAACAATTTATGTAGTCAGTCTATATGAAAATCGAAAGTAGATACTATATGAAATAATTAAATACTTATTTCATTATATTTTGTTAGTATTAAAATTTGTTACGTATTTATTTCACGCATTCATATCATTTTTTTTTTTCTAATTCCACAGCCTTCAAACATTTTACATTAAAAAAATGTGTCCCAATAACCATTACAGCTGCCTAAATAATTTTCTTTATATTTTGTATGCGTCATTAAATATCGATTGTCCTTTGAATATACTTTTAGGTTAAGAATTAGATTAATAGCACATCTAAATGTCAGATAATGGTTATGAATTGCATTTTTTTTTCAATTTTAGCCTACTTAAATTAAGGATTATAAACGAAACTTATAATTTTGTACTTTGAATTGAAATTGTTAAAAAAAAACGGTAACAGATAGGTGTATAGTTTATTATACAAAAATTAAAGAACAATAATTTTTCTATCGAAATAGTATATAAAATATAGGGTGTTTAGTTTAGGTGAATAAAGAAAAAAATCATTTTGCGTATTGTTTCACCCTGTACACAATATTTGCTTTAAAATAAAAAACGACTATTCCTTATATTATTAAGCATTTTTTTCAATAAAATTGCGTTAACTGAAAGTTTACATTATTTTTCAATTTAGAAAAATAAGGCTTCCATTGATTTCAACATTCAATTGTTTATAACTTTTAAAATATTAAAAATTTACCTAATAAAGTTCATATAAAAATTGATTTTTTTAACCGTAGAATCTAGAATTGGCTTAAAAAATATAGCATTCCATTTAAAAAATCATATGTTTGATACGTGGTGTTGGACATCCTGTAAATATGAAACTAATTTTAAAATGTGAAATTTAAAAATTGCTACAAATTATGTCAGTAATATTTTTTTTGTATATTTCTAAATAACTGAGATATTGGACTTTGTTGGAATCTTGCGCTAGCCAGTATATTTCGGAAACTATATTTCCATTTTCATTAGTTGAAGTTTTGATAAATAATAGGTTGTTATAATATATCTAGTTTAATAAAAAAATAAGTAGCAGACAGAACAACTATTTTTATTTAAATAAGTAATATAATTATTAAAATAAACTATATAGTAATATTTATATTATATTCCTTTCTTAATTTCTTCATTTAAAAAAAATATATATGAACAGGGTGGTGCATTTTGGTGGTGCCACATATGGAACACTTTCTTATTTTGAGAGATTTCGAAAAAAACGTTTTCGCGACCCTAAACCAATTTTTAAAGATGATCTATATTTTTAAGTATGGCTTATTCGAATAGTAAAAACCACATTCAAAATGTCATTCGAAAAATGACTCCATGTCAACTTCCAGTTATAACCTAGAAACGGGTTATAACAGGAAGTTGATAAGGAGTCATTTTTCGAATGACATTTTACATGTGTGTTTTCCCTATTTGAATAAGCCATACTTAAAAATATAAGACAAAATAGCGAAATTTTACACTATTAAATAACAAAACAATATCATATGACTTTTTATTTTTTTTTTCTTCATCTGTTTCCATAGCAATCTCTAATAACTTCATTAAATTGTTTATAACTTTGCAAAACTGCAAAAAAAAAAACTAAACAAACTATATAAATATGGAATCTACGAAAAAATCTATTCCTACTAGTATCATTTTCACTAATAACAATTCAAAAAATCGAAGTTTGGGGTTATAACTCAAAAATTAAGAATTAAAAATAAAATGTTATAACATATTCGAAGTCAGTATGAAATGTTGCTTTATTATATATTTCTATTTTTAATAATTACGAAGGTACAGGAACCTTCGACAAATGACTCGTCGTCAACTTCTGTTTATTTTTTTTTATTTCACTATTTTATGTTTTTACATTGAATATTTCATGAATAAAAAATTTGTTGCATGATGCAATATTTTATCGATATGCAACAGCAGGTGTATATTATGTAGTTCAATGTCCGGCGGGGTATTTGCCTGGAAAGTAGTTGTTTTAATGTGCATTTGTTCAAATTACTTAGGTTACGTAAGTCAAAATGTCACCGAGCTAAAAGTGGAAATAATTTATTAATTATTTTCGTTTTTATTTAATTTATGACGAAAAAAGTCATTTTGTTTTGATTGGTATGCTTATTCATTTTAATATTACTCAAACGAAGGGTTAAAAATTTGATACGCTGAAATTAATTTTTCCAGATTCGGTGCAGTCAATATTGACAGTAGCTTACTATGCTGCACGTGTGAATCGTACAGGAGTTATTTGATTGTGCAGAAATTTTGGGAGGAAGCAAATTTCGAAATAAGTACTTGCTCTAGATATTGGGATGGGATGCATAATACTCTAAAGTTGCAAATTGTCTTACAAAAAATAAAGTATTGGTCATGCCATTTTAAAAAAAATGAATGGTGTTTTTAAGTGGGCACTGAAGTGTTGACACTTTTGAAATACCTATTGTCAAAATTGACAGATGCAATTTTTTGAGTACTAAAGAAATCTATAGGCAAAAATTCAAAATTCACTCTTATAGTTTCTGAGATAATAATTTATTTGTCAAACTTAAACCTCAAATTGACGTTTCGAAAAATGCCAATCTTGTTTCTACTAGACGTTATAGACATTTTTCGAAACGTCAATTTGAGGTTAAAATTTGACAAATAAATTATTATCTCAGAAACTGTAAGAGTTATGCAGACATAAATCGATGTGATTAGGTAGGTAATTGAACGGGGAATAAAAAAAAATCATTATAATATAGGGTGTTCCATTTAAAATAACAAATTTGATACCCATTTCCGGTACAACCGGAAGTCAATGGAAGTCAAAATATTTTACATGAGGAGGATACATTCAACCGTGCAATGTAGATTTTTTTCACATTTTTACGGGATCAGGAACTCCGAAAACTTTTAATGGTCGTTATTCGTGGCCCACCCACATGGAACAATTTAGAAGAATAAAATTTAATATGCAATAGTTCCTCATAAAGAGGCACGTTTTGGTGATTTTTGTAACCCTAAAATATTATTACAAGGGCGTGGACAAATCAACCCCTATAATAGTTTGCAGTTTAATGCGTCTAAATTTTTCTATTTAACTTAAATGGAGCGATTCAATATGCATCTTTTCAGTCTCTTGATGTTTTCTCCTAAAATTGTTAGCTTGATTACAAAAAAAAAAAAAAATATAAATAAAGTAAAAGACAATGATTTAATAATAATTAAAGCAGAAAAAGGAAACTCAGTAGTAATACTAGATAAATCTGAATACATAAAAAACAATTCCTAGAAAGCGGTGATAAAGCGAGGATGAAAAACTAAACAAAAAGTGTATTACAAACTAGGGATGTTTTAAAATATACACATCATTTTTTTCAAACTCTAGTTAATTCTCTTTTATTTCAAATATTAAACAAAAAACTAAACAAAAGTGTATTACAAACTAGCGATGTTTTAAAATATACACATCATTTTTTTTTCAAACTCTAGTTAATTCTCTTTTATTTCAAATTTTAAACAAAAAACTAAACAAAAGTGTATTACAAACTAGGGATGTTTTAAAATATACACATCATTTTTTTTTTCAAACTCTAGTTAGTTCTCTTTTATTTCAAGTTTTACAGAAATAATATTAAATTCAACGCTAGCTAAAGAAACATAATAAAATGTGGCACCGTTACGTAGATGATATATTAGCTTTTTTCAGGGTATTGATAGTCAACTCTGACATTTTTTACATTTTATTAATACCCTCCATCCTAAAATTAAATTCACTGTAGAAACCGAAGTAGAAATAACATTAAAGATTTGGATCTCTCCATTACCAAAGTAAATAACAATCTATATAAAAATGATTTGAAAATAATTAATGAATTATTCCCACATTTAGCTCTGTGACATTTTGACTTACATTACGGAAGTGCGTCAAACAAATGCACATTTTTAATTATTTTTAAATCATTATTATTTAATTTATTGAAATAACTGTGACCAAGTGAATATATACTCTTTTCTAATTATATTAATAGCCAGCGAGGTCTTTGTTCAAATCTGAGCCAAGAAAAGTTTTTTTGTGAATTTACGATAACAGTGCAGAAACGCGCGTCCTTCATTCACCCGTCATTACTATCAGAGCACGCGGCTGGTAAGGATCGCTCTTTTTAATTGGTTTAATTCAATAAGTTTCGTTTAATTTAAATCGATTTAGTTTAATTTGATTTAATTTTAATGAGTATAATTGGATTAATTTTTATTAACATCTTTAAGTTATGTAAGGCAGAGTTGTACTGACGAGGGATAGATCCCGAAACACGTGTCTGCAATTATATTATATAACGTTATTTTTCTTGTTTTTGCATTAAACATTTTTCTCGAATCAAAACATTTGTTGCATTATGCAATTTTTTTTTTGATATGCAACAGTAGGTTTACATTATGTAATTCAATGCCTGGCGGGGTATTTGCCCCGGAAGTAGTTGTTTAAATGTGCATTTGTTGTCATAATGTCACAGAGCTAAATGTGGAAATAATTTCTTAATTATTTTCAAATCATTTTTATTTAATTTATTTAAATAACTGTGGCCAAGTGAATAAATACACTTTTTTATTTATAAATAACAAACTCTCGCTTGATATATTTAGTAAACCTTCCTTTACATATTCAATTATCCCTAACTATTAGAACATCTCTATAAAAATAAAATAGCGGTATTCATTTCAATGATACATAGAGCCTTAAAATCCTTTTGTCTACTAGTGCTTTTGAGGCGGAACTCAACCTGATTACAGCTGTGGTTATTAACAATGGTAATGGTTCTGATTTGGTTGATAGACTTTTAAGGAAACACAAATTCAATAATATTAATAGAAATCATTAACTTATTTTGGCAATATTAGTTTTCATATTAAGTAAATTTTACAAAAATTAAATCATATTCAAATCGTTTTGTAAATTTGGAAGCCATATTTTTACTAAATTAGATACATTTAATAAATTTGGAATCTGTAAATTAACCTGCACAGATAGTCAAGGGATATATATATAGGCCAATCTGGTTGTAATTTCAACTTAATATTTAAGGAACATTTGCGTTTTTTTCGGCTAAAACAACGTGATGGGTCATCTTTCGCAAAACATCTTTTAGACGAAAAACATACTTTAGAAAAAGCATTTACCATAATCCATCATTCCGAAAAGCGTTATAAAATGAATTTGCTAGAATTATTAGAAATACTCAAGGCATGTGCTAATCCGGGAATTCCCTTAATTAACGACCAGGTTGACCTAATGTATACCTCACTTTTATAATATTGTATATTAAACAAAATTCTAGTTTAAATTATTTCACGTTTTATAATGACAAGCTAAATTTGTCGAAACTGCAGTCGCATAAAATAAACATGTGTTACAGAAACAAAATAATAAGTGTTTTATTGTGAAATTAACATGTATAACGAAGTAGTAGCCTCCGCAATACAGAAAATAATAACCCATTTCCATTAGCACGACCATATACAAAATCTATGTCTGCCCTTTCACCATTTCTCTATTTGTTAAGTAAAAGCAAGTACAAAGTGCCATAATAATAAATATTATCATTGTTGTTGCGAATTAAAAACAATTTATTACTTAAGTAAATAATATAGTTTGCTATATTATTTTCCCAACTATATTATTTGCTTAAGTAACAAATTCTTTTTAGTTTGCGGGAGATTATAAAATAACACCGACGAAATTACAACATTTTTTATTGTTATTATGACACCAGCCCACTTGATTTTTCTTAATAACCGCAAGTATTAGAGATTTTTCGGTGTGACAACCCGTATATTATAATGTTTAATAAAAATTAAAGAGATCCTCGAAACACAATTTAAATATAATATAAATATATATATATATATATATATATACAGGGTGAGTTTTTTTCGATGTTCTCTATGGGGATCTCGGAAACTATAAGAGATAGAAAAACGGTTAAATGGGGAAAGAAGTGTAGTTTTATAAGACGAATAAAATGACACTTTCAAATTATTTGAAAAAGTCAAGGGTAACTAGATATTTTGAAAAAAGTAAAATGTGTTAATTTTTTGAAATCAATATATCTCCATTATTATCATAGATAGAAAAAAACTGTAAAGGACAAAGTTGAAGAAAATTTTACACAGATTAATGACAAAAAATCAAAAAAATTTTTTCGCCCTTATTTTGGGAGATATGACACAAACTTACCTTTTTTTAAATGGAAACAATAGTTGGCTATGACTTTATTAAAAGGGTTATTTTTTCCCTTTAATCCGATATAACATATGCCATAGTTATTTTTAAAATAAAATAAGTTACAGTCGTTTTTAATTTTACCATACACCAAAAATTAGTTAGCCATGAAAAAGACAAAAGTAAAACAATTGCAGTTGTTTATTCTAAACACACATTAATTCATTTCCATATTTGGTTTGTTTCGATAAGTTTGTTTTGTATATTTTTCGTGTTGTAAGTTTTTTAAAGTGATAATGAATTTGTTCAACGAAGAAAAGCGTGATATGCTTGTTTGTTACATTCAGTGTATCGTTTTAGACTTTTTTCTGTGGGGTTATGTGAAGAACAAAGTGTATGAACAATCATATCAATCTGTGGAGGATCCTAGACTAGCTGTATTTGAAACATTTTATTCTATTGACAGAAGAAAAGTAAAAAAAAACACAAATTCGATTTTAAAAAGATGTACTTTATGCCATAATAATAATGGTGGACTTTTTGAGCATCTTATGTAATATTTAAAATTTTCTTCTATTATTATTTGAATAAATTCGGAATTATTTTACTTTATGTTGCTTATGACAAATCTAAAGAAAGATAATACATTAAATATTGATTTCGTTGCTATAAACAACCGCAATTGTTTTACTTTTGTCTTTTTCATGGCTAACTAATTTTTGGTGTATGGTAAAATTAAAAACGACTGTAACTTATTTTATTTTAAAAATAACTATGACATATGTTATATCGGATTAAAGAGAAAAAAATAGCCCTTTTAATAAAGTCATAGCCAACTATTGTTTCCATTTAAAAAAAGGTAAGTTTGTATCATATCTCCCAAAATAAGGGCGAAACATTTTTTTTGATTTTTTGTTATTAATCTGTGTAAAATTTTCTACAACTTTGTCCTTTACAGTTTTTTTCTATCTATGATAATAATGGAGATATATTGATTTCAAAAAATTGACACATTTTACTTTTTTCAAAATATCTAGTTACCCTTGACTTTTTCAAATATTTTGAAAGTGTCAATTTATTCGTCTTATAAAACTACACTTCTTTCCCCATTTAACCGTTTTTCTATCTCTTATAGTTTCCGAGATCCCCATAGAGATCGATGTTCTCTCTATATATATATAAACATACCCTGTTTATATATATATAAATATATATATACATATATATATATATATATATATATGTATATATATATATATATATATGTATATATATATATATATATATTAGCAATTTTTGTTTTAATTTCATCATTGAAAAATTGTCAGTAACATACATACAAATATTTCCTTTGCCAGTGGAACATAAAACGTAATTATATTCCTTTCTTCGCTGTTTTATTTTGACACTATATGTACATTTCGAACACTACATGTTCATTATCAATAGTTAAATTTTGTCAACAATGATTATAAACCATTATCTCTCGGTAAAGAATTTTTAAACTAGAATTTCTGTACAAATCAATAAAATAAATGAAAAATAGACATAAAATTTTCGCTAATGAACAAGACGTTATAATTAAAATAAAATAGAATATATATATATATTTTTATTTCATTCATAAATAATGTTATAAATGTTTTTAATTTAAGAAAATATATAAACACATAAAAATATCCTGAACTATTACAGGTAGTCTTGTATTTTTTTAATTTTTTAATTTATTCATACATATTTCGTACCCACTATCTGGTTTCCGATAATTAAGCGATAACCGAGAAATCCGGCTGTAACAACAAATGATAAACCGGTGGGGTGATCCGATTTTCACGCATGGACGAAATCAATAAACCCGTATTAACGTATCGAATTACAAAGACGCCCAGTTGAGGTTTCTTCTTTTTTTCGTGTATAGATTTGGGCGCGGACAAAAGGCGCCCATCCACACGTTACTAATTCGGACAAGGTTCTGCAGGTTGGCCATTCACTTTTTTCCAGGAAATGCATCCGATCTGCACAATCATTCGTTCTACCTGGGCTTCGGGCTAATTTATTCGGAATGTCTGGATTTTTGCGAAAATTTGCTGCCACTGTAACGAAAATTCTAAACATAGATTTTAATTATTTCAATTGAATGCTTAAGAGGGAAGACTACTATATTTAAATTTTGTTGCCAGACTTCTCCATCTTCTAATATGAATAATAATATTAGAAGAAGAAAAATCATATGAAATATTATCAAGTTAAATAATAATAATAAATCAATAATAAATCAACTTTATTTCAGGAAATGTTTACAAAATAATTCTGAGGAACATAAATGAAATTGTGTCAGGTAGCAAATAAACAAAATAAACATTCTCAATTCACACCAAAGAAATCGGCTATGCTATACAATTCTGAGTCCAATAAGAAATTATTTATTTCACTTTTATATTTTTTAAAAACGTCTATTGTCTTTATGTTGTCTGGTAAAGTGTTGTAGAACTTAATGCACCGGTAAAGGGCATTGCGTTCAGTTAAAGTTAATTTGTGTGCTGAATAAGTAATATTTTTAGTTCTTGTGCTATAAGCGTGATCATTTACAACGTTAAAAAAAATCATGACTATTTTTGAATAAAAATATAAGGCACTTGTATAGAAAAAGTGAAAAAACAGTTAATATTTTGTTTGCCTTAAATATTCCTCAGCATGAGTCTCTATGTTTTAGTTTGAAAATGGATCGTATGCATCTTTTTTGTATTTTAAATATTTGACTAATTGTAGAACTATTTTCCTAAAAAATTATACCAAACCGTAAAATTGATTAGAAACTTCCATAATATATAATTTTTAATTATTCCGGGCTCACATACTCTTTAATGTTGTTTGTAATATAGCATATTCTTGCAGTTTTTGTGACTAAAGAGTCCACGTGTGCTCGCCAATCCAAAGATTCATCAAGATTGTAGAGTATTAGTTCTTCGGGGGTTTCGAATTTGTGCTGTTTCGTTTTAAATAGTACCGTTTGTGTTTTTTCCGTATTTAGTTTTAATCTATTATTTGCAGGAAATCAATTGTCCATTCTACGATACACCTGATCACACATTTCTAGGAGCTCTGAGTATAGTTTGGCAGTTATTAGAAAATTAGTGTCGTCGGCGTAATTAGTGATATAATGATTAACTTGTATGTCTATGTTATGCATGTTATTTATATACGTAATAAAGACAATTGGCCCTACAATGCTGCCTTGGGGTATTCCTACACCTCCAGAGTTACATATTTCAGATTTAAATTCTTTCCCACTTTTCTGAACTCTGTTTGATAAGTAAGATTTATACCATGATAGTGTATTTCCTCTAACACCGTAACGATCCAATTTCCTTAATAGGAGAGAGTGGTCGACTGTGACGTATACTTTAGAGAGGTCCAGGAATACCCCAAGTGCCACTTCTTTATTTTCTGTTGCCTCATTAATAAAATTAGTGAACTGGAAATCTGCACTATTGATCGATTTTCCTTTCATATACGCATGCTGGGATTCAGATAGAATATTGCAGCTGTTGAAAAACGAAATTGGCCTTTCACACACCAACATTTCAAATAATTTAGAAAAGGATGGCAAAAGACTTATTGGTCTATAATTATTCAACAACCCGGGGTCTCCTTTCTTGTATATTGGCTTAATTAATGCAAGCTTTAAGTTATCTGGAAAAATTCCATATTTAAAGGAGTTATTCACTATAAACGTTAATAATCAATGGTATATTTTATGATATTATTAGTGATTTTATCGTCACCGCTACATTCCTTACCTTTTAGTCGTTTTGATCTCAATGCTCTCTAACTTCTTAAAAAATATTTGAACAAATCATATATAAAACTATTTACAGTCATATCAAATGTTATATGTCTCGAAAATAGCACGGGTTTTGTACTGGTAGATCAAATGTCACTAATATAGCCGTGAGCAAGTCGATGTTATTTACATCGACTTTTCCCGAGCATTTGATACTATAGACCATTCAATTTTGCTTAAAAAACTTAAATATTGTACATTTTCTAGCATCATACCTGGATAGTCGAATGAATCATGATTATTACGATGAATTTAAGTCACATAACTTTGTATCAACATCAGGGGTGCCACAAGGGTCAAACTTGGTCCCATTATTATTTATTCTATATATAGATGACTTAATTGCTGGACATGTAGCCTTAGCGTATGCCGATGATCTGAAAATCTATAGTAAATGTATTACCGAACATAAGTGCGCATTATTGCAAGAAAACCTAAACACTATAGTTGACTGGTGTACTCCTAACAAATTATATCTTAATGTGAATAAATGCATTGTAGTATCTTACACACGGAAAAGGCAACCATTTTTGAATGATTATAAAATCGGAAGTGATTCGGTACCTCGTGATTCTAAAATTAAGAATCTTGGTGTTTGGTTTGATTCGCAACTTACGTTTTCTGATCATATACGTATAGTAAACAAATATTCTTTTAAAATACTTGGATTTCTAATGCGAATTTTTACTGATGTACAATTACTAAAAGTTTTATATGTCGCTCTCGTACGTAGCCGACTTGAATGCATCGATCATCTGGTATCCCATCTATGCGTCGGGCTCCACGATAATTGAACAAGTACAGAAACGCTTTCTTAAATTTCACTTTTAAAGTCAGCGGTATTTATCCCGGTCTCTCAACAGGCTATATTGATTTGCTTCGACAACATGACTGTGTATCTTTATCTGAACGAAGATAAAAATATAGTGCGGTGTTCCTACGGAAATTATTGATCAATCGTATAGATTCAGCTGAGCTGTTGTCAATGGTTAAAATTAATGTACCGCGATTTAATTCACGTCAAAACACTACGTTCTTTATACCTACCACAAATACAAATGTATTACCAAGAGCGCCCATTACGCATATGAGCCGTAATGCAAATAACATCTATGATAACATTTTTATGTAGAACCTTAATTTAATTTTTATAATTCATTTTAGTTGTTACTTTTATATTATACTTACAGTAGTTATTGAACCATTTTTAGTTATTAATTAATTGATTTGTATATATTTTTTCTGATATTTGTACTTTTATGGTATATCTGTTGGACAATAAAGATTATTATTATTATTTTTATTATTATTATTATTTATTTCTTAGTCTATACACTGGTTTCTTTTTTTAAGAATTAACGGTATTATTACAAGTTTTAATTCTTAATTATTGTAAAAATCTTCTCACTGTAGATAGTGTTGCAAGAATAGTGGCCTTTTGTATTGTGTTGTGTAATTGATTGGGTAAATTTAATAGTTTTAAATTTTGGTGAAATGTTTTCGGTGTAATACCGGTTACCGAAATGATGAAAGGTACTATTATAACCTTCTCTTGTTTCCATATACGTTTAATTTCAAATGCAAGGGGTTGGTATTTGTCAAATTTTTCTTTATATATTTTTGAAATATTGTTATCACTTGGTACTGAAATTTCTATAATATACGTAAATTTGGATTATTATTATTATTAAATATAAATAAAAATTAATTCAATAACTTAATATACTACAATTACGCAATTTAAATACTTTTATTGTCTAATTATAATTTTAAAATCAAATCAAAATGTCTTAATTTTAAAAATGTATTGATTTTGAAATTACTGCTATTAAAATTATGGTACATACATTTGCAATTTCGTTGTTATTTAACATAATTTATACGTTAAATAAACCGACTCACACACTGACAGAATTAAACTACTCCTCCTATTTATTTTATTTTTGTAAATCGTTAAGTCGGATATACATCCATTCTCTAAGAAATAATTAAAACTGCCAAATTACTTTCCGCTCCATTAACTTTTATTACGCTCATTATACAGAAATTCAATTACAGAAGGGGGACGGTCTCTTTTATCTCTTTAATCCTCTCCGTGCCCCCGCCGCTCCGCGCCACTCTTCGCCGTCAAACTTCCCCGGAAAGGTGTTACCTTTCGTTGATCCTCAACAAACACAACACACACACACCATTAATATTCAAAACCCGAACCGCCGATAACTCAATTTGAATAAATTAACCCCGCCCAGTGTGTGAAAATGCTCCGACTGTGTTTGTTTCTTTTAATTTTGGAAATTGGATGCACCCCCGCGTTAAAAGCACCCACCCTGTTTTCTTTCTTTTAGGATTAAAAAAATGGTAATTTTTTTTATCGGTGCGGAAATCTCGGAAATTTGTTGGTTTAATTGTGGTTTTCGTCTCACGGTGTGTGTTGAAAAAAATATGTGTATAAATGATACAGCAGATGTCGTGTGTGTGTAGAAATTTCGGTGAATGGGTTTTTATCGGTGTTTTATCTTAATGAGGGAATTGGAGGTAACGGCGGTTTGGCTTTTTTGATATTCATAATTGATCTGCTGGGGAATTTCATTTGGGTATCATTAAAATTTTGGATTATTTATGACGCTGACATTTTCTTCAAAATCAATTGATTCTAATTGATAAAAAAGCAGTAATATCCTTTCTTCACACTTTTATTTTTATTCCATTCGAATAAAAATAGTAGTCTTCACGTAACTCACTCAATCAATTTACTTGATTCCAAATCTGAAAATCTACCCAACATTTAAAATCAATTAATTAAAAAAATCAGTCAGAAAATCTACCAGAGACTTTGAGTCAATTTTTCTTAGTTGTTAAAATTTAAAGGAAAGATGGTGATATTAAAGTATGGATAATGAAATGATGAAGAACTTAGACTGGCTTCGACTACTCGGCCACATCACAAACATATAATTAGAGATGGGCAAAGTCAATCTTTTCGATCTATTTTATCACTGCAAAATGAAGTTTATGACAATTTTCTTAATGTTATTTATAATATTAATATTGGAAAGTTTTGCCCATTGGTTGATAAACTCAATTTTATTGTTATTTGTTAACTTTAGCTATTTAAAATTGGTTATTCAGAAATATTCGATTACTAAATTCACTCGATTTTGCCCAACACTACATATAATACAAATACTAAACTACTTCCTAGTCATAAATGAATGCTGAAATATTTTGAATATTAAAGGTAAAAATTAAAATCACTTGGTTTGTTTCACAAATTGCATTATCAAGAGTGATATAAACCCTTGATTCTATTTACAATTTCTTAACAAATGTAAAAAAATAATTTCTCCTTTTTTTATAATTCCTCAACAATATCCACAGCGTGCATTTTAATTTCCCCGCTCGTGTTTAATTGAGACGTACGGACAACACAATGTAGCAATCGAGCACACGAAGGGCAGTACCGCATCAAAAGGCCTAAACACAGTAATTCACGAGATTCCATTTGTGATATTTGCGAAAATATATCGAAGCGCATCCTGCGGACTGGAACCAAATTTCCGTTCTCACGCGAATATTTTCGCATTATTTTTTTCCCTACCTCCTCGTCCATTTCATGCTCTTTTTTTGCTGCGGTCTCGAGCGGAAATGCGAAGAGGGGGAGTCCCCCGGACACGGTATTTATAAGTAATATTATATTGTTAATTGCAGCCATTGAAGTCGCTCTCGTTCTGTATTGTTGGCTTCTGAAAGATACGTTACAAGGAGGAACGAAAGGGGTACCGTCATTTCGCGAACTCACTTGTAGACTCAAATCGTTGACAATTAGACGAAATTCACATTTAATTAGGCAAAAGGTGGCGCTTGTTTTAATTTATTATAATTAGACGAAAGATTGATAGGCAGAATGAAAAATGGTTACCATATTTTTCATCTGGCATTTATTTTATATTTTGTATTACATTTTATGAGAGTTCAAATAGAATAAAAATACCTTTATACCTTACTTCACTATTTATTTTTATCTTAAATAAACAGTATTTTTTTTAATTTGTTATTAATCACTTCACGTAAACTCGGAAATATACAGAATTTCACGAAGCAATGTATACGAAAATAATTCCGCAAAAACATTATTTCAACATGAATAATTCACAACCGATCGCATCCAGCTTTCGGCCGCTCTTTGCGCTATTTATTAACAATTAACATAACAAAACTCGCAGCATTCCTAAAAGCGAACGAAAATTACGCAACAAATAAATCGCTCGCTCGTTCGCTCGGATTCTTTATTATTGTTACTGTCTGGACGTCGAGTCTATGTTTACGGCGAATTTTAGCGGGCCGCATGCAAATTGAAGGTGAAAACCTGAGGTAAATGCGCATCGGCCCGTTATTTTCGCAATTTGCTAATTCCCACAGATGTATAGTGAAAATAAAAATAAAGCCGAAATCAGACGAAAACAAGTCCAGGGCAACTAAATAAACACATGTCGCGGTGAACTTTCGCAAAAACCGGGCGATTTATTAATAAACGTTGGTTTTTTTATCGCTTTGTAAATAATTGCTAATTGATAGTGTTGTAAATTGTAATCATTTTTTTTTATTTTACTTGCAAGGTCAATAAACGATAAATTTATTTTATGTTTGGTTTTAAGTAATAATAAGCAACCTTGTGTAAAATAATTGAATTCGATGGAAAAACCTCTGTTCCATAGCCAATTCGCAAAATCGTTACACATTATAATTATTATTATTATTATAAACTTTCTTCATATACTCTGTCGGGTGTCAATCTTCAGTTCTTTCCTTTATCAATTCCTGTTCCATTTTTTTGCTAGTTATTTTATTTCTCTGTGCGTGATTTTTTGTTATTGTGCAAGCAATGGAAGTGTGAGTTATTATTGCCTTAGCACTGCAGCCATGTGGTTTATAGTGTTTCTTCCATTACTGTTGTTAATCAAAAAGATCGATCTGCTTTGCTAATCCCAGAAACTTTATGATTAGTAGTAGGCTGGTTACCCTTGAACTAGGTTTTTCTTCCCTCCAGATGGTAAGTGCATCGCACTGGAATAGTAAATCCTCTTCATGGCACAGTCTGCATAAGGTTTCCCTGTATAGAATTTCATGTTATGCCGTGTATTCCCCCGTCAGCTCCATCCACTTTACTTGATACATACAAGATTAATGTTCCAGATGCAGGGTTACGCTTCCCCTAGTCCCCTTCATATTCTATTTTGTAAGGTTTCTAGATGAAGAAGCGGGATGCCATGTTCATCACTTATCATTTGCAGCTGAGTTATATTGAATACCTGTTCTATTCTATAATGTTTCCACATGTGGTGCCAGCTGCCAGCTGTTCTAAATCTGTACGCTCCCAATCTGTCCACTTAGTCTAGTGGTTGGAGGTTTAGTAGAGTTTGCATTGAGGCAGTTGGTGTGGTACGGAGAGCAGCAGTTATACAAAGGCAAGCTTGTATAACTCCGAGTTATACAAACAAAGTAAAAAAGTGTTTCATTTATTAAAATTGAATTACAATGTATAACAAAGTAGAAGCCTCAACAATTAAGAAAAACCTTTTGCCACAAATATGTTTATTTTCGTTCCCAGTCACTTTCAATGCATCCGTTTAATACCTCGCATTCCTCTTCGACTAATCAATCCCTTATCATCCTACCTTTCCTATTTATGGTCTTATTCTGTGAAGACCAGCTCGTCTATTCCACCCATTAACTCTCCCATTTTTGCATTAAAATCATCTCATATTACGTATTTTCCTCCATCATTGCTTCGCTCGTCTATTATTTTCCGTACTTCTATCCAATTCGTATTGATATAAGTAACACCTACCTCTAGCTTCCATCCATTTCTTTCACATTTAATCCATGCCAACCCTTCATCCTCTTTGATAAACTAGATACGCTCCTCATTTAATGTCTCGTTCATCGCTACAATCATTCCTCCCTTTGCTCTTCCTTTTTTCGAACATTTTATCGACCCTTCAAATTTCCACTTAAACCCACCGCTCACCTCTTCACAATAAAAAATCCAATGAAAATAAAGTGGAATATTTCGAATATTTTGGAAAGCTCGTGCATGTAAAGTGAGAAATTATGAATTTGTAATGTGCCTTTAAAAAATTTGGTTAAATTCTGAAATACACCAAAACTCTTTTTTCTGGGATTTGTATTCGTAATAACAATAAATTTCCACAAAAGAACAGTCCATCATAGTGTCGAGGATATGTTTAACACTATTTGGTTGAGAGGAAAAGAACAAAAGAACTGTCCATCATAGTGTGAAGGATATGTTCAACACTATTTGGTTGAGAGGAAAAGAACAGTCCATCATAATGTCTACTTGGTTGAACATGTTCTCGATATACTTGGTCTCATTAGTTAGCTGCAGAGGGCTCTAGGGATTTAACTGGATACAAAACCAAGTAGTGTTAAAGAAATCATCGACAATATGATAGATTGTTCTTTTCCTCTCAACCAAGTAGTGTTGATAACTGTATATTTTCGAGTTTACGTGAAGTGATTGATCACAAAATAGAAAGACTGTTATTCCTTACTTCACTTTTTATTTTTATGTTAGATATACATTTCGAGACATAAAGTGCTCATTATCAATAACAAACTCAAATAAGGAATAACAGTCTTTCAAGTAGTGTTGAACATATCCTTGATTCTATGATGGACTGTTCTTTTGTGGAAATTTATTGTTTTTACTAATATACAAATCCCAGAAAAAAGGGAACATTTGGAATATATTGGAATGCTCGTGTAATGTGAAAAATTAGAAAAATTATTGTTTTTAATTTTTTATGTTAATTTTTGCTGAATCGCCCGACAAGTAAAATATATTTAAAAAATAATATCGCTTCCTTTATCAAAATGCATCATCCTAAACAACAACCAGATAGACAATCAGCCGCATAAATCATTCAATAAAACCGTTTATATGGCGTTTCGGTTTTGGCGTCGCGTGCCCGAAGAATATTCATGCATTCGGGAAAACGCCGTGTCCGTGGCGAATGCAACATTTCTACTCAATAGTTTGCGCTAAAATGCACTTTTTGTTCGAACTTTATCATCCATATATTTCACCCCGGACGCACGCTATCTGGAAGCATTCACTTTGTCCTAACTGCGAATCGATTCCTTTATCCGCTCATTTTGCCCTCCTCTATCCTTTTTTTTATTATTATTTTATTTTATATATGCCGAGCCGGTGTGTTCATTTAATAAATAATAAATAGACGAGCACATCGAAACGGGGAAGTTTATGGCTTCTGGTTTCATGCATTTTTAATAAATATAAAATGCTAGCAGTTTCTTTTTTTTCCTATTGAGGGAAAATAAGTGAAACGTTTACAATGTTTCGTGAAATTGTTTTTTCTTTTTTTTTATTAATACATTTATTTTAAATATGATTTTATCAATAGGGAAATAACGAAATATTGCGTTTTCAACGTGATAAAAAAGATACACTAAAACTGTATAATAAATATGAAAATAAAAATAAAAATCTATATATAAAATTAATAACAATACAGTTTAAAATGAATATAAATGAATAACTAACTAACCCAAAAGTAACTAATAATATCCTAGTAATAATTATCATCCCGAAACTAGTCGACATTTTCTTATGTGTATAAAAAACATTAAAAGTCAAAGGCTACCGTTAATGTAAAACTTAGTAAAAAAAAAGAAATATACCGACTTTAAATTCAGATTAGGCAATAAGAGAGGCTTTCTTATATATATATATATATATAAATTCTTTATTTTCAATACATATAAATTCTTTATTGTCAATACATATAAATATGAAATCAACAATAAATGTTATTATTTTATTTACCGACAATCGGCTATCGGCCAACAGCCTTTCTGCCAAAGTTCGCGCATTTTATGGGGTGTCTTATTGCTGGTTAAGGGAAGTGATGAATTTGAATAGGATTTGTGAAGGATTTTTGAATTTAGGATTTATATTATCATTTTCTTATCTTTTTTATTCAATCGCCATAATTGTCTAAGTTCTCTATTTGATGGTAGAAATTAATGAATTGTTAGTGAAGAATGGAGACATTTAGCATTTTGTATTTTATAATAAGAACTACTAGTAGTAGTCCACGGGTTAAGTGAAGAATTTATTCAGAATATAAGAACTAGTCTTTTAAATATAATAGAGGCAATTGCATTTTTTTTTTCTTCTTTCAATTCCTCTTCCAACATTTTAAGAACCGTGTAATTTGTACAACTATTATTCACGCCTATGATCATCGCGTGTAATCTCGAATCTCTCAAATCTTGAACAATCGAGTGATCGAACTAATAACCGACGTTTCCACCGATCGGAATGAATGGGAGGCGAGATTAGATTTTTCGACGTGAAAATCAGATCCCGGATAATCACTAATTATAAATAAGTAAAAAAAAACGAAAAGGATGAACCGGGTAAAAAAAAATTAGAGAGAAAACCCCGCGATGCGTAACGATTTTTTCTTCCTCTCTCCCTCTCTTTCGTGTTCAGTTTTGTCGGTTCGGGGCAGACGTCAGTCAAAATCCTGACCCTATTATTAATCCGGAACGGGAGGATGGCTCACGCTGTTCAGTATCCAGTGGCGTATCTCCTGAAAGTAATAATCCGTGGGGTCCGGCGGGGGGTGCGCGACCCTTAAAATCCGCTCGTAAAATTATATAAAACGTCACGCCACCCTTCCGAGCCGACTGCGTACGGGGATCCGATTTAATGGGCCCGGTATTAAAATCAAAAACCGTTGGTCAGTCTCGACTTTTGTTTCTTTTTGTACGTGGATTTCTTTATAAGTGGATTATTTTTACGCTCTGTACGCGCAACGTGAACGGGTGATGGCTGTCATGTAGTGCTGTTTAAAATGTGCAGCAGACTATCTAATTATTAGAGTTGCTCTCCACTTAAAAATATTACCAATTGTATGCTTTATTTCACGCTGCACTCAACAATAATATTTTTTTTTCTTTTTTTGTTTTATTTTCGAAATAACCACTCACTAATAAATGCAATGCATATAAATAGAAAACAGTATTAATATGAAAATAATTTATTAATTATTTTCAAATCATTTTTATTTAATATGCAATGCATATATTGTTACTATTGAAAATTACTAATGCACAAAATCTGTTAAAATGCAATCATCAAAATTCCGAAGCTACTTTTCTGAAATTGATTTTAATTTATAAAATATTTCCGCCGAGTTAAATAAAACCCGACTTTAGTTTAAAAATGAATTTTGCCCCTTGAAAATACGTCAACTCCTCAATTTACCCGAAATGATTTATCAAGGATTTGATAAAATTATCAAAAGAAAAGGAGTTTGCTTATAGTAAATATAAAACTAGTCATTTGAGTTCTGATTATGAGCATTTTGCAAAGAAGCGAGAGTAATGCAAGAATATCAATGATTCGCTCTATACAGCCTACATTAATGGCATCGAAAATGCCATAACTGATAATCTAAAAAAGTTTTGGAATCATGTTAATTCATTCAAAAAAAAACATTAGTTTTTTAATTGTTGGGGAAGTGATTCGATAGAGCAGGCTGTGGAATTATTAAGGTCTCATTCTTATTAAATGTAAATCGGTCGCATGCGGATGTAAATTTAAATTACGAAGAGACGCAATATAATAATAATACTAAATGTTTATTGTCTCAACAGACTATAGTCCAATTACGGAGAAAATATCAAGTTTACATAGTCGTAAATAACAAAAGTAAAATGTAATAAAACGCAAAAATAATAATAATGCAAATAAAGACTAAGAAACTGACATTAATGATAAAGTACATAATTGATGTAAAATAAACAATGTAATTATAATTAGCAATAGATACAGACAAAATGAATAAAAGTTATGATGCTATATATATGCGTTGTATAATAAGTTTTTCTTCACTTATAAATATAAACGAGTGAAGGGTTTGGAAAATATATCTAAACAATGCTGAATATTATGATAGTATCTGATCATTTTATTTAAGGGCGAATTAATATGATAATTCGAGGTATTGGGAAGAAAAATGTATTTATTTAACGTGATTCCGCTCTAAGTACTGCAAATGAAATATTATCAACAAAACAAGGGTTATTAATTAATCCATTAACCAATTTATATAAATCCAGTAAGCAAATATATTTATGTCTGTTATAGACTGAATCAAGATTAAATTCATTGGAGAGGTCAGAATATTGCTTGGTATCATCTGGATATATATTATATTTTTTATGATACAAATATTTTACAAACTTTCTGAACAGTCTCTAATATATTAATATATTTTATATAGTGAGGTGACTAGATTCTAGCACAATAACCCAATCTACTGAGTAATACTGAGTTATACGAGGTATGGAAATTAGGTGATGAGATTGGCAGCATAGCGTACGATACAGATG
Organism: Philonthus spinipes; assembly: GCA_963082785.1. NCBI lineage: Eukaryota > Metazoa > Arthropoda > Insecta > Coleoptera > Staphylinidae > Philonthus > Philonthus spinipes. The sequence goes on from OY720316.1 coordinate 9,298,422, forward strand.
GACATGCGATAGGCGTTCAGTACAAGTTTGAACTTGATCAAGTCATTACGCTGTGCGTAGTCATTGTTCTCATGAAACCATATTTTGAAGTGCGTTCTAAAAATGAGTGACATTAATTTGGAGCAACGGTGTGCTATCAGGTTTTACTTGAGACTTGGGTACGGTGCAACAGAAACTTTTGCAAAACTTCAGCAGGCCTACGGAGACAGTGTTTTGTCAAGAGCCCAGGTTTTTCGATGGTTTAAGGCGTTTTCAGAAGGAAGAGAGTCGATGGAAGATGAATCACGCAGCGGAAGGCCTACAACAGCAAGAACCGATGAAAATGTCGACAGAATCCGAGAACTTGTGCGTTCAGATCGTCGGTTAACGATCAGAATGATGGGGGAATAGTTGAATTTGAGTCACACCACCGTTCATCACGTTTTGACTCCTCAGCCTCCTTACTCACCTGACTTGAGTCCTGCTGACTTTTTCCTCTTTCCTAAATTGAAAATTCATCTGAAGGGACGTCATTTTGGGACACTCAAAAACACTAAAACGGCTGTAACCGACCAGCTGAAGGCTATCCCAGTATCTGAGTTCCAGCACTGCTATGAGGAGTGGAAGAAACTTCTCCAACGCTGTGTGTCTTTCCAAGGGAATTACTTTGAAGGAGACAACATTCAATTGTAATTTTATTCGAATAAAACTAATTTAAAAAATCAGTCTCATCACTTAATTTCCACACCTCGTATAAAGAAATTAGTGTACATGGGCTATATATCTCATTCTTATGGAGCAGGTAGGTATAGATTTGAATTTACGACCATTTCTAAAGATAAAACCAAGCACTTTAAATGCGTTATTGGCAATTATTTGAATGTGCGAGTTGAAACATAGATTTTTATCAAAAATAATACGAAGGTCTTTAAATTCAATAATCAAATATTATGGCATTCATAATCCGATAATATGACATTGTATGACATTTTCTTGGGTTAAGCATTAAACCATTACTAGAGCACCAATTATTTAACACATTCAGATTATTTTGTAATGTAAGGCAGTCATACATAGTATTAACAACATGGAAAAGTTTAATATAGTCAGCATATATGAGATAATTGCAATTGAGGTAGGAACATATATCATTAATATACAAAAGAAAAAGGACCGAGCCAAGATTTGAGCCTTGAGGTACCCCACTGGTGGCTGTATAAAAATGAGATATATAGCCCATGTAAGTGACATATTGTGGTCTGTTTTGTAAGTAAGTTTTAAGAACATTAATTATAAATTTCATCAACGAAAATTCTTTCAAATACTTTTGAAAAATTAAATATTAGTGAGATGGAGCAGTACTTTTCGAACTATTAGGATTGGCTTTCTTAAATACAGGAATAATAATAAGATCCAAAATACGAGAGTGGTCATTAATCACTTTGTTTAGTTGTCCCATATCATTCAGTGATAAAAATTCAATAATGGTGAAATGGAATTTGACATTTTTCTGTTAATCATTCATTCATAATAATGCGGTAGGTTGAAATCACCAAAAGGTAATAATTTATTAGTATTCAAATTATCCTCGATGAATTAGAAGAGCTTAAAATATTCAGATATTTCAGTATTAGGTGGTATGTATACACACGCGATTATCATATAGCTAATAAGCTAATGACAGAAATATTTCATGATAAACTGATCTCTTCGCATTTATAAATTTCATTGACAGCAATAAAAACACCACCGCCTTTAGTATTAAATCTATCACGACTTAAGATATTATACGTCTCACAAAAAAGTTCACTGTTAAGTACTCCATCTTTAAGCCACGTTTCCGTTAAGGGTGCGGTTTAGAAGAAAGAGATAGCTATGCAAATATGGGCAATAACTAATTTGAATTAGATTGTTGTTGTGATCAATAAACAATATTGTATTATACATTAAAATAATCTTAAAATAAGCAGGAATTTCATCAGATAAATTAAAAATTATTTTAATGTTTAGTTTCTGTGAAAAATAATTATGAAAAACAATGAAAATTGATCAAATTTATAGCAAATTTTAAATTAATTTTTTGCTAATAACAACTTGTGCAATGAAAATTTAAAGGATTTCACTAAATTCTGCATTCAATTAACTTAGCAGACATGACCTATTAATTTCATTATATCTTACAATTTTCTTTTCTAACTTAAACTAGTAAATTGACGTAATACACGAAAATGAACGATTTATTTTTTATTTAGACTGATACTTTATACTTGGTAGATAAAAAATGTAAATACACATTCATATTATGAAATCCAAAAAAATAGCTCTATTTTCAAACGATTATTTCCATTTTACTATATAGCTATCTCTTTCCACTAAACCGTAACCTTAAAGTTATAATGTCATAATCACAGACTAGTGTGTCTGATTTAGTGTGATTTATTTTGGTATTTAGTCCCCAAACTTTTTGGTGATATATTGAAAGAATACTCTGCTGGATAATTAGTTTTTTCCTGACGTTTGCGAGAGATTTTAGGTAACCCGTTTATATCATATGGTTAAATTATGCTCGCCATTATTGGTTCTACGACATAGTTCTTCTCGTAGGTAGTTCTTTTAAATAAGATCGCTGTAGTGGAGTAAGGTCAGCAATTATTTTCACATTACCAGTTAATGTACTACACTACAGCGATCTTATTTAAAAAAAAAAACTACGAGAGGAACTAAATCGTAGCAGCTTGGATGATTTTATCACAATAAGAGCAGTATTGGAGTTATTGAATATTATTTTCAATGGGCGTGTTTTGTCACTTTTTTACCTAAACGAATTGTTTGTACAGAAAAACGGATATCTATTACTGAACTGAGAATTTCGGATACAGCCAATTCGTCAGCAGCTATTCTCTGCTGCTGTACTATTATTCTCTGGAATATTATACATAATAACTTTTTTGAGCGATTTCTCTGATCCTCAATTTCAGAGCTGATTTCTATCATATTAGGTGCAAATTGCGTATGATTTCCAGAATTTATAGATTTAAGTTCAGATTAAGGAATCATATTCTTATATTGTATACTTTTTTCTCATGTATCACTTGGTAAAACATATTTAATAACCGTTTGTTATAATGAAATCACTTGGTTTTATTTTACTAAAATTTTGTTATATTTTCGACTAGTTTATAACAAACGGTTATCATATTCTTAGTTTCGATTTCAAAGATATGATCTTTTAAAGCTTGCATTTCGGTGTTAATAGCATTTAAAGTATCAAGTTTAAGTGCGATAAATTACTTTTGAATCGAGTCTTCTATCAAAAATATTAATGAATTGGGAATAGTACTCTGAAGTTGATTAACAGGAGAACATTTTATACAAATCCATTTATCGCCTTTAGTTTTATTAACTTGTTTTAAATAGTATTCCAAACACGGATTATTAAATCCAGAGCACGTTGAATGTGTTCAAGATTCACAAATTTTGCAGTGTAAACCTGTACCACGGTTTATGTTCTTGACACAAATGTCAAGGAACCGTATTGACGATGATGAATTATTTAAAATATGAAAATGATTCGATAGAGTTCATCAAAGTGTTCTGCTACACAAGTTAAGTATGATGAGTATAGGTGGTGGTGTTTTGGATTGCCTTAAAAGCTAACTGAATGATAGAAACCAAAGGGTGCGTATGGGCAAATACACATTTAATAACATCAAGAACACCTCGAGTGTACCGCAGGGCTCTGATTGTGGCCCATTATATTTTTTGTTATTTATAAATGATTTTGCTTAGTTTACAATATGGATTTCTAAATTCTAGCCTTATGGTGGGTTTAATTGAGAAATTTTAATAGCTAGCAAATTTACTTGGATTTTAAATTGAATTCCTGAGAAAATTTATTTAATAAATTCTCAAAAAATAAAAAAAAAACAGTAATTAACAAACAATTCATTTGTATTATTTTTTTTATCTGAATTATAAAAAGTTAAATCCATTTAATTACTTTTTATATACAACTCCTTTCATTGCGAACAAAGTCTTTTTAAGTGTGACGACCCTTTAATAACATTTTTATTGTTTCGCCATAAAATTTTTTAAAACACTCTCCAATGATAACGTCATGATGTCTGCAATGTTAACATAATAATCATTGTCACTTTTATTATTAACTACCGTTTTTTTATTGCGTTTCCCGCACATGCACGCTCGTTTCATAATTGAGTCATCTTCGCCCCCTTTGTGTTTATGCTAAATCCGAACAAAACAAAAAATCTTATCGAACCGTTCGCTCAATTGATAAAAATTGAACACCGGCATTAGCATAAACACAAAGAACTAGAGCGTTTCGGGAATGAGTCAATTCGAATTTTCCCCGGGTGATGGTTGTTTGTTGTTGCGTTTTTGTGCATTGGTTTTCGTTGCAGGCAGTCGCTGCGCAGTATTTTATGCAAATTTCCGCGTTGATATCGCTCGCAATTAATTTTCGTCTAGGAAATCGTTTCAAGTACGCACGGTGGTGTGATTGCACATTTTGTGATATGGGAATTTTCGACCTTGCTGTCTGGATAATTGGTTTATAAGCCGGTTTTCCTGCTGTTGGAAATCGCGGAATTGGCGATTTGAATTTAGCTGTTTCAAGTTAAAATACGCGTTTTAATATTATTGCTTGAACTCAAGAAATGGACTAAATGATAAACTTTTTTATTGGCTCGTGATGTAGACACATTGATTTTCATTTTCATTCAAAAAAGAAACCAAAATGACTAAAATCCCTTTTTAACATTAATTTGTAATTGTGAGTCTCGATTTTCATTCTCACACAAAAAAATAATACAAAACTACTAAATTTCCTGTTTAGCGTTAGTTTGTAATTAGGAGTCTCGATATTAATTTTCATACAAAAAAAGAAAACAGCGTTGAAATCAGGTTCGAAGACCCGCGCTCCAACGACAATACGAATTGTTTATATCCCAATAAACATCATAATTATGAGAACGATGCGCATAAAACCGATAAAATTTTCCAGGAACGCCGAAGATTAAATACGTGCAGATAGAAACGCGGCCGGTTCCGAAATGTCGTGTTTTGATTCCGATTTCTGCAAAATACGCGAGTTAATCACCGTTCCCTCCCAATAATTGGCCGCCGGTTTTGTTTATTTCTTTTTTTAATTTTGGTTATTTTATTATTTTTCGACGACTTTTTCGCGGGGCAATGCACCGTTTCGCGTTGCCGATCCCGCCTGCGGTTTTCATGGCTAAGCAAACGCGCGATATCAATAAAACGGAATTCACGAAAAAAATAATTGAAACCAAAAAAAAATTACATCAGAATGACTCATAAAATATTATACGGAATATTATTTAATTTAAATTAAATATTAATATAAAAATTCCATTCAAAAGTTTATGGACCTTTTTTTCATTTGCGGAAGCAACTGTAACTGGACTAATCTACATGGATATGTGGGAATAATGACTGTTCAATCTAGTTATGGAAGATTCACAGGATATTATCAACAGTTTGGAACTACCCCCCATTGACACCTTGCTGTACAAAGGTTTTTGATTAAATTATTAAGTCAACGCTGGATAGGTCACAGGAAAAAATGAAGACCTGGCTTACATTTCTGGCCACCAAGATCTCACGATCTCACTCCATGTGACTATTTATTATGGGGTTATGTTGAGGAAGCTGATTACATCTTCTGCTAACAACTCTGAATGATCTGCAGAACCGTATCATTGTTGCCTCGTACTTAGCAACTAGCAACAGCAAATAGCTTTCTCGTGTATGGGATTGATGCTTGTCGTGCATTAAACGGTAGAAATATTGAGCATTTATAATGTTTTAAAAAATATTAAAACTTCTTCATTTCATTGCTACAAATATTGTAAATTTTATATTAATATTGTGATCATGTTTCATTAAGTGATTAAAGATTTGTAAATTTTGGTTTTGTACTTTAGTAAATACGAATTTAAAAAAAAAATGGGTCCATTATTTATAACAACCTTGTATTATACTCATTTCCAAATGAAGAAACTCTCTTTTGGACATCAAGTCGAAGTGACATTAGTAGTAATTACCAACTTATTATAGTTAAAATGTTCTTACAAACAGCAGCGATCCATGGCCATAAAAATGTACGAATATTGCCATGATTTAATATGCAAAATTTTAAGGATTACAAGAAAACTAATGCACATCAACCTTAAGAGAATCCAACAATCGGGTCTATTCGGTACGGAAAATGTTAAGTTTAACGTGTACGTTATTAATTACTTTCACATTCTATGAATACATATTTATTACAAAAGCTGCATAGGTTGTGATGATACAAAATAACGTACATGTGCAACTTCACATTTTCAGTACGGAATAGCTCCGAATAGAAGACAGATGCTGGTGTTTGATCTATTCATCTCTCTATATAATCTATATCTATATAAGGAATCAATTATATCGTCTGGCAAAACAATTGAAGCGCGGTGGAAGGCAACTAATCAGCGATTCTCTAATCTCAGCACGCAAAAAAGATAATGATCAGATAAACTCAGTTTCTGACGAATCTACGAAAATCCAAATAAAAACTGAAAACTGCTTGCTACAGATAACGAATATTGATGCTATGGCAAATATTCTTCTCCCCCTGATTCAAGAGTATTGCGAAACCGAAACTCTAAAAAATGGATTTTTTTCCCGGAAAGAATCTGTAGTTTTCGGGATAATGACACCATTCTTCCAATATTTTTTGAGACTTTCGGTTTCACAGCAGCCTTGAATCAGGAGGAGAATTATTGCAATCCTTCAGATGACCTTTTTCATGGTAATGTGCTCTTTTTCTATTCTTCAGCGAAAGAGTGGAAGAAGGGAGAACAAGAATATCTATCATAGCATTAAAATCTATTTTCAAAAATCCTTCTATCTCAGTCTCCAAACCCGTCAAACTAACAGCTTGCTGAACTTTGAGTGATGAACAAGTTGGCTTTCGCGAGTGCTTCCATGAAGCAATCACAAGAATACTCTTCTAATTTTTATTAAACAACACGTTGAGTGAAAATCCTCATTATATCTAATATTCATTGATTTTGAAAAGAATCGTGAAAAATTACATCACAGTGACTCTTAAAATATTACTTGAAAACTGCTCGCTAGAGAAAGCGGATGTTGATGCTATGGCAAATATTGTTCTCCTCCTGTTTGAAGAGTGCTGCAAAACCGAAACTCTCTAAAAATATTGGAAAAAGGCCGTTACTATCCCGAAAAGGACAAAACATACGCGAATGATTGCAATCCTTCAGGCGACCTTTTTCGGTATAATGTCGCCCTTTTTCCACTCTTCACGGAAAGAGTAGAAGAGGGGAGAAGAATATCTGTCATAGCATTAACATCTAATTTCAAAAGTCCTTCTATCCCAGTTTCCAAACTGAGGACGGATATCATTTAGAACCCGATCAAACTAAGAGTTAACTATATTTTGAGTGATGAACAAGCGAGAGATTTCGTGTGGCAATCACAGCAACACTCTTCTAATTTTTATTGAATAACGCTCGGGATGAAATTCCCCATTACATCTAATGTTAATCGATTTCGATATGGTCTTTAACAGCATTGATCGGAGAGCCTTATTTATTTATTAATCAACGGAAATCTCCTTTGTACCTCTCCTTTGTGTAGAAAGCCATACCAAATAAAATAATTTCTATCAAGGAAACCTACCAGTCAGTTAAATGGCACGTCTTAAGCCAAGGCAAGCTATTAGGTCTCTTTTCGATTGTATCACAAACTCATAAGCATAAGAGATTTTACTATTACAACTGACAGAATATATTTCAACTGTCAATGGTGGCTGGAAAAAATCTGCTTGTATACGGTATAAATCAATAAGATTCATTTATCTTATTGATTTATACCATATACCATTATATCTAATATTCAAATAAATAAATAATAAATATAATAATAAAATACGTAAAATAAATACAGAACGGATTCAAATGGAGTTAGATATGATTTAACATAGTTAAGAACCAATTAAGGGGTGATGCCTACCCGCAAGGCAGAAGCGAAAATTCGGATTTTTTTTCGAAAAAGAAACAAGATAGATAAAAAATCAATTACACCAGTTTATTTGTTGCCAATTTAAACATTTTTCGACTTCTATGAAGGTCCTGAGAGCCCGTGACACAATTCCTCGCAGAAATCATTTTAAAAAGGTCTTTTGCAGGTAGGCATCACGCCTTAAAGATTTGTGGTTTACTAAGGTTTCGACTATCTTTGCACAAACTGGCATAATTTCGGCTATTTGTATTTAATCAATATGAATCTGTTTAGGAAATAATCTTAAATATACATACTATCGAATTCCGCAATTAACAAATTTTGAACCTATGCAAGTAAGCATCACGCCTTAATGACGACAAATGTATATTTTATGTAACTTGTTCCCCAATTTTCCATTTAATAAATAAGAAGTGTAATTAATAAGACTGTAGTCGGAGATTGGCTTATAGTCGATTAGCGATCAGCATGCAGCTTCTGTAAATAGGATTCTGAAGTCTGCCATGATGATGTATGTATTGTCTTCACTTCCAGAGTAGAGCAGTGTCATAAATTATTTATATAACAAATTATCTCGTAAAGCTAACCTCGTCGGGAAATAATATTTTTTTGATTATTTTCAATTTCAAAATTCTTACTTTTGAGTAATTTAAATTCGTTAAATAAAAATGATTTGAAAATAATTAATAAATCATTTTCACATTTAGCTGTGTGACTTTTGACTTACGTTACGCAAGTACGTCAAACAAATGCACATTAAAACAACTACTTCCCGGGCAAATACCCACGCCGGAGATTGAATTACATAATGACACCTGCTGTTGCACATTAATAAAATATTGCATAATGCAACAAATTTTGATCCGGGAAAAATTTCTCTAATGCGAAAACAACAAAAGGAACGTTACTTAATTTAAGGCCATCTGCAGACACGTGTTTCGGGATCTATCCCTCGTCAGTACAGCTATAGCAGAAGAAGAAGGAGCAGGCAATAAAATCAGTAAAAATGGGAACAGCACCTGGGATAGATAAAATAACTGATTTAATGATGAAGAAAATGGGAGCAAAAGGAAAGACTAAGCTATGGACACTAATAAACAGAGTATGGAAAGAAGAAACAATTCCAAAAGAATGGGAAGTAGGAATGATAGTCCCTATATACAAAAGGGTTGGCAAGACAGAGTGTAAAAATTATAGAGGAATCACACTAATCGGAACAGCTACGAAATTATATGAAAATATAATAGAAAAAAGAATGTGGAAAATAGCTGAAGCGAAGATATCACAATCTAAAAGTGGGTTCAGACCGAACAGGAGTATACAAGATCACATTTTTACACTGAAGACGATAATAAACAGGACACTAGAGAGAACAAAATCAATATATATAGCATACATGGAAAAGGCATTCGACAAAGTACCAAGAGAAAGAATTTGAGAAGGACTAAGAAAAATGAAAATTAATAACAAACTGATAAGAGTGACACAGAATATATATAATGAGACTAGAAATATAATAATATCGAAGAACCAAAACTCTAAGGAGTTTATAACTAAACAAGGTATAAGACAAGGTGGAAGCCTAAGTCCGTTATTATTCATTATATACATGGACCAGATTTTGACAGAGGTAAGATTACAAAACCTACACCGATGGGATATAGAAAGCTAAAAAAGATAGAAATCCAACAATGCGCATTTACAGATGACATCGCCATAATAGCTAATAGTCAACATTAACTCCAAGATAAACTGTCGAAATGGAATACAATACTGAAAAAATACGGCATGAACATAAATACCGACAAAACCAAAGTAATGGCAAAAACATGAGAGAATACAAATATGAACATTAAAGTGGAAAACAAGGAAGTAAAATAAGTAAAACAATATAAATATCTAGGACTGATCATACAGGATTCAGGACAACAGAATGCAGATATAAATAATAGAATAAACCAGACAAACAAACTATACCACACATTAAACAAATACCTAACAGGAAAACGAGAAATCAAAAAAGATACAAAAATAAAGGTATACAAATCCATATACAGACCGGTTTTGACATTTGGATGCGAAGCATGGACATTAAATGAAAAACAAAAAAAAAAAACAAAATAAAAGCAGTTGAAATGAAGTATCTTCGAAGAGTATATGGAGTTACAATAATGGAAAAACTAAGAAATAAAACAATAAGAGCACAATTACAAATAAAGAACATAGAACAATACATAGAAGATAGACAGCTAGGATGGTGGGGACATTTACAAAGAATGGATGATACAAAGGGAAACAAAAAAGGGGCCGACCAAGAAAAACGTGGGAAGGAACGATAAACGAAATATTTGAGAAGAGAGAAATCACAAGACAAGAAGCAATAAAAATAGTGAAAGACCGAAAGACATGGAAAGGATTTATTAAGTCAAAAGAAAAAAAAAAACATAAATTAACCCTACACCTGAAAAGGTAGAAAGGGTCACTGAATATATATATAATAATTTATTTCCTTTTTAGCTACTGCTATGCAACATAAGTCAAAATGTCGCAGTAGCTAAATAGGAAATAATTTATTAATTATTTTCAAATTCTTTTTATTTAATTTATATAATATTTATGTACATATTATTGATATATTATCGTCTCAAATTATAAGAGCGCTATTATAAACTATTTATTTACGTTGTATTTTGTAGATATGTCATTACTTTTAAGTAATTATTTTTTAACCAATTCTATTTATTGTTTTATTTGTATCTTAAACCCTGTAATTGGACAATAGTCTGTTGGGTTTTTGCATCAATAAATAAATTAATAAATTCCTATAACGGTAGCTTTATGTTATTAAATAATATTAGTAATATAAAAAATATTAAGAAACTAAATTTTTCCAGAGATTTTGATATATTTAATGTTAATTTTGCCTCATTAAAGATATCATTTATTTCGCAATACTATTAGTTATTTCAATCTCAATATAACTAACTAACTAACCATCTTTATTCAGATGTGTATATGTATGTACAATAATATACAAAAATTAGAATTATATTTTGTAGATGAATCGGATATCGACCGGAGGTCTTTCAGCCTCTCAATATAATTTATTTCAATAATGATTCTTTTTGTTAATTAGTTAAATTTGTCACGAATCAATATTAATAAAGCAAAATTGATTCGTGAAAAAATATGTTTTAATATATTTAATTCTACTGCTGTAGAATTACTTCTTTTCTTTTTTCTTGTTATATACTTATATCTTTAATTTGTAACACTGTAATAAATTAAATAAAAAGAATTTGAAAATAATTAATAAATTATTTCCTCTTTAGCGTTATTTCATTTCTATTAATGTTTGTAATGGTTTTGTAAAAAAGGAGATTCCGTTAATAAACTAATACTATTTATATTCTTTTTTCATTCTTTTTTTGTATCATTATCACTTAGTTAGCGAAAGTGCGGACGTTCCACTAAACGCAACAATTACCACCCCATTCCGGGCGATTCCTTGAATAACTCTCGCCGCGAACTCGGGTGGCTACAGGTTGGCAGAGCTGGTGCACAAGTGGGCGAACTTCACACCTGTCGCTCTGACCGCATCCGTTTCCGTTCCGGGTAAACGTACGCTCCACTCACTCACACACACACACATGTTCACAAACACACGCTCACAGCCTATTTATTTATTTGCCTTCATTTCGCAATAAAGTATATCCACCTTAATTGCCACCAGCAGGTACGTTATTTTAAAATGAGTTAATGCGATTTATTTGCACGTGTAATTGACTTTTTGATTAATCCAACGAAAAATAAATAAATAAATAAAATAAAAGAAAAAAGAGGCTTTTAATGTTAAGAGGGTTTATGAATATCATTTGTGTGTCAATGATAAAAAATATCTTTAATGCTAAAATCAAATTCAATGCATATTAACTATTTGTTTTGAGTAATGTGAAGTACTAATCACCAATAAAACACGATTTAATTTCCTTTGTTTACTATTCTTTTAGCAAAGAAAGGAAGTCAAATCGTGTTTTATCAATACATTTTCTAACTGCCATTTTTTAATGTGCTCCGTAGAAAATGTAAAGATATTTTAAATATTAAAGCTTATTGCGAGCCAAGCTTCATTTTTTAAAAAATCTTTATTCAATACGAAATGATTTAATTATCTTTGATACTATTTAAATATTTAAATAAAAATACTTGTCCTTCTCCTACTTATTTTATATTTCACTAGATATATTTCGGAAACTATATTTCCATCTTCAGTAGTTGAAGTTTTATAAATATAATTATGTTGTTATGGTATACAACGCAATATTGATAAAATTAAAATATTTAAAAAATCATGTTAACTATAAACTAATCTAAATATAATTATATATAATGTGCTAAAATTTATGAATTAATAGGATCTAAAAGGGGATTATTTAATGAACTAGTATCGAAATTTAAATGATTACCTATGTGTTTTTTCATTTCAATAGACTCCAGCATGTTTAATTTTGATTCACGTGAAAATTTAAGAAGTTTAACATTTTCAATCGAAAATTTATGTCCCGTATTTATTGAATGAAAAGCTACAGCAGATTTTTCAGAATTAAAGTTTTTAATATGGTAATTATGTTCTTTAAATCTAGTTTAAACACTTCTTGTAGTTTGACCTACATATAATTTTGTACAATTGCTACATTTTATTGAATAAATACCAGAATTTTCTAAAGGATTTTCAAAAAGGTGTTGCCTAATAACATTTTTAATTTTGTGTTTGAATATGGTGCAGGTATTAAATTGAATTTTTTAAAAATATTATTTAATTTGAAATTTATACATGGATTATATAAAATTTTTGCATAATTTTTACTTGAATTTTGTTCATAAAGTGGTGTTAAAGTTGTAGTATTTTTGATTAAAAATTTGTTTTTAAATTTATTAATTATTTTTGTTATTATTTCTGACTCAAATTTTATTTTTTTGGCTATATTATATATTAAATTAATTTCTGCATTTGATATATTTCTTTGATACTAATTTAAAAAGAATTAAAATTAATATATTTTTTAAGTTAGTTCGCACAACTTGATAATAAATTCAATTCAATTTATTTACTTCCAAATAGAATAATACATTCATGGGTGGGTCATATTTGGTAAGATGTAAATGTATAGCAAAAATAGTAAATAAACATTATGTGGATACAATACACATATACAATAGACATTTCAATAATTTAACTAATTAAAATTAACATTAAATACATATTAAATTAAATACAAATGATTTGAAAATAATTAATAAATTATTTCCACATTTAGCTCTGTGACATTTTCACTTACGCAAATGTGGTAATAATTTATTAATTATTTTCAAATCATTTTTATTTAATTTATTTTAACTCTGACCAAGTGAATACATATTCTTTTTTAGTATAGAAAAAGGTGGAAAAGAATTTAAATCTGAAATACATCACTCTGGAGGTGTAGTAATACCCCAAGGCAGCATTGTAGGGCCAATTGTCTTTATTACGTATATAAATGACATGCATAACATAGATATACAAGTTAATCATTATATCACTAATTACGCCGACGACACTAATTTTCTAACAACTGCCAAACTATACTCAGAGCTACTAGAAATATGTGATTAGGTGTATCGTGGAATGGACAATTGGTTTTCTACAAATAGATTAAAACTAAATATAAAAAAAAACACACAAGCGGTACTATTTAAAACAAAACAACACAAATTTGAAACCCCTGAAGAACTTATACTCTACAACAACACCGTAGAGTTAAAAACAGATCTAAAATTCTTAGGCATCCATGTTGATGAATCTTTCGATTGGCGAGCACACGTAGACTCTTTAGTCACAAAAACTGCAAGAATGTGCTATATTATAAACAACATAAAAGAGTATGTGAGCCCGGAATAATTAAAAATTATATATTATGGGAGTTTCGAATCAATTTTACGGTTTGGTATAATTATTTGGGGAAATAGTTCTACAATTGGTCAAATATTTAAAATACAAAAAAGATGCATACGATCCATTTTCAAACTAAAATATAGAGACTCATGCCGAGGAATATTTAAGGCAAACAAAATATTAACTGTTTTTTCACTTTTTATATACGAGTGCCTTATATTTTTATTCAAAAATAGAAATGTTTTTTTAACGTTGTAAATGATCACTCATATTGCATAAGAACTAAAAATATTACTTATCCAGCACACAAATTAATTTTATCTGAACGCAATGCCCTTTACCGGTGCATTAAGTTCTACAACACTTTACCAGACAACATAAAGACAATAGACGTTTTTAAAAAATATAAAAGTGAAATATATAATTTCTTATTGGACTCAGAATTGTATAGCATAAACGATTTCTTTCGTGTGAATTGAGAATGTTTATTTTGTTTATTTGCTACCTGACACAATTTCATTTATGTTCTTCAGAATTATTATTTTGTAAACATTTCCTGAAATAAAGATGATTTATTATTATTATTTATTATTATTATTAATTTCCTATGTGATTTTTATCACCTTTTTTAAATATGGGACTTATTACAGTCGTTTTCCACCTATCTGGAAAAGTCATCGTATTTAAAGACATGTTATAAATCATGGACAAGGGCTTGGCAAAGACATATTTACAATCTTTGATCAAAAAACATTGAATGCAGTCATCACCACACATTCCCGAATTATGCAGCTGATTTATACTATTAATTACGGTTAATATTTTTATCTATATTATCAATTGCAGAGCTATTAGTTGTGAAAACGTTTGAAAACGAATCAGCGAACGCATTAACAATCTCTTGTGGAGAAGAATAAGTTGTTGAATAATCGTGAAGTTCTCCAGGAATTCTGGTTGTACCTTTTTTTTAAATTAACAAATTTCCACAAAGTCTTTTGGATTACTCGTCAGATTAGATTGTATTGTTTCTATATAATTATTATAGGCATTAGATATTAGATTTTTAGTCAGCTGGCGAAATCACGAGAATTCATTATAATAGAAGTGACATTTAGAGGATTTCCATTTGCGATGGAAATATTTTTTTCAGTGCAATATTGCGTTTAATTTCAACAGAAAACCATGGTGGAAATATTTTCTATTTAGAAAATATTATTAAAGGAACAGAATAAGATAGGATATCGAACATTTTTTTATAAAATGCTTCATTAACATCGACAACATTTTCAAGGAACGACCAATTTAAATTAAATAATTCATCATAAAGTTTGATATAATTAGCTTTTTTAAAGTTATCATTTGAAGGAAAAGAGATGTTTTTGTCATCGTTCACATCTGTATCAAATGTGATAGATAATGCAGGATGATGTCCATCCTCCATCACTATTGGATATTCATCTCTTTTCACGTTGATAACACTATGGAAGTTACATAAAACCAGGTTTAACGTTCCGTTGTTAAAATTACGTACGTTATTTAATTTCTTTAATTTAATAAATTGAGTGAAATTGGATAATGCTAAGCATTATGTTGTTTGGCATCGAGTTATCAAGATAGCTTGGGACATTGAAGTCACCAACAATCAAGTTCGGTTTATTTAAAATACATATTGTAATAGTTTCTAAGAATATGTCTAATTTATCTATGGATATATCTGGGGGTATATACAAAACCATAACATAGAAGAAAGAATTATAGACTTCAGTAATACATTTTTTCTCTTGTTTTTAAATTTTACATTCTTTATTTCTTATTGTAAATTGGTAAATTGACATTTTTTTAGATTATTTCATGGGTTATTGAGTTTGAAATGAAATGTATTGATATGTAAAAGAAAATATATGAGACAAAATTACGCAAACGTTAGAAGATGGGTGATCGTATATATTTAATTAAAGTGCCATTCACACTAGGGAAATGATGCCGCGTTTTTAATTCCCAAGCTGTATGATAAAGCGAATGCAAGTACAACACAAAACAGCAATATTTCTTTAATTTGTGCATATAAAAAAAAATCGAGAAAAAAGCACACAAACTGAAACAATCCGACCCTCACTTAATTCCGAAATATGCAAATGCTTATGATTAATTAACTCCGTGGTTCCGATGCGTGAGATGTCATTTCTTGAATTATACCCGCCGGAAATTTACATACAAATACACATACGCTGTTGTGTTTAATCTTTTTTTTTCTTTTCGTTTCTCCGCGCTACCTTTCTTTCGTCCATTTCTTTCTAAGCACACACATATAAATATGCATCCCGGCTAAATACACACGCGAACCGACACGTCATCATCGGGGCGGGAAGACCGAACAGGACAGAACAACCCCAACACGTACTAATTACGTTATTCAAATATTTATTTGCGCCGTACTACCTGTTATTTATGTACTCGTGCTTTTGATATGCTGTTTGTATTTATAAGCCAGATTTATTTTGGGCTTTTTTTCTTGTTGTTGCTGTTCGTTTCTTTCGGTGGTTGGTTACGTGCTGCTGACGTAAATTTCATAACACGCCTGTCTGGACTTGTCGCGTTGAGTTATAAGAGGCTTTAAAATTATGATGGAGCGGGGAAAATCGGTTGGAAATTATTATACAAATGTAAAAAAAAAAAATAAATAAAATAAGAAAAAATTAATTCATTAATTCCCAATCCTAGAAACTTAGAACTAATAAACTCCCTATGTAATTGATGGTTGATGCTTTTACTTAGTGAAACTCCATAATACACTGTAAATAAAACAACAGGTTTAAATAAAATTATTTGAAAATAATTAATAAATTATTCTCATATTTAGCTCTTTGACTTTTGATTTACGTAAGTATGTTAAACAAGTGTCACAAAATGTATTGTGGAGACATTGCTACAACACAATGATTAATCATCCGCGAGATGACGCCACATACAGCAGTGTTTCTACAATAAATGTTGTGAAACTTAAAAAAAATATATTGTTTTATTTACAAAAAAAACCTATGCACTCTACCTAATAAAGTTGTAAGTTTTAAATATAAACTCCCCAGTCTAACCTTTCATGAATTCATCACTTTATTTCACAATATTCAACATATTAAGTGACGTACATATGTGACAGGGACTTTGACATGGACTGTTAACGAGCATTAGTTTTTACCTGTTTATTTTGACAAGGACGAAAATACAAAATTTGACCGGAAAGAACATTGGTCGGTAGTCAATTGGCAGACCTTACAATAAATAGTTTAATATTTCATGTTAAATATATTGTGTTTGAAACGTAAGTCATAAAATTTGCAGTAACCAAAAAGAAAATAATTCATTAAATATTCAGTTGAGTAAATTAATTATT
This sequence comes from Philonthus spinipes, assembly GCA_963082785.1. Taxonomy (NCBI): domain Eukaryota; kingdom Metazoa; phylum Arthropoda; class Insecta; order Coleoptera; family Staphylinidae; genus Philonthus; species Philonthus spinipes. Next base: position 9,315,785 of record OY720316.1, read on the forward strand.
TTAAAATTATTTTTATTTGATTTAATTATATTACAATTTAATAGAAACTGATAGGCTGACCACAGGTCGATAGCCAATTAACAGATATAAATTATACATTTGAGTTTGTTAATGTTTATTACTTATTTTGTATACTTTCTGTATATATCTGTTAATAAAGATTATTATTATTATTAGAAACTGACTTGTCACGGAATTTTTATTTTTGTCCAAAATTAATAAAATGTAATAATTCTTTTTTTCTTAATCCTATCCTCTTTTACCCGAGGTTTGGTCGCTTTTAGAATTTTATCCACTCCTTTCTATTCGTTGAAATGTAATAATTAAGATCGCTAAAAGTGAGAAAAAATAATTGTTACTCCTCTACCTTTACACCCGAACAAGGGGTTCCGCAAGGTTCTCCTTTAGATCCCCTTCTTTGCATCTTCTGCTCCAACATATATAATCCCGACCCAAAATACTTCAACCGTTCCAAATATGTCTTACAATTTGCTGATTGTACCGCCCTAATATTAAATGTTCCTTTCCTACCCAAAGCTCTACAAACCCTACAAGAACTCATTAACACGAACACTCGTTTGCTAAGTGGAGAATCAAAATTAATCCCCGATAGACACAGCTTCTTCCCCACCACAAAATAACTAACTAATCCATATCAGAAAACCCCATATATTCATCCACCCACATTATATACCTTGGATTTAGAGTTGACCATAAACTTAAGTTCAAAAAGCACGCTCGTGACATAAAAAAAAAACGAGATAATAATTAGAACAAAACTATTTCGAAACTTGTACAAACAGGCAGGCATAAATACTAAAACAGCTGTTCTGATCTGTAAGATGGTATGTCGCCCCCTAATTGATTATGCACCCATCCTATTTTTGCAATTCAGAATCACACCCGAACCCATATAGAGGTTAGTGAGTGAGCAGCCCTTAGAACCCTTACTAAACTCTGACATCCTTCAAACCCACTACATAATCCTTCAAACCAATTCTTCTACAACGCCACCTTTGTAATATCCATAAAACGCCTTCAATTTCTCTCCGAAAATTTCTCCAAAAATCATTTTAATTACAAAAAATCTATTCCTATTTTGTTTGCACCGAAACCGCGAAATTCCTCCAAAAGACAAAACCCCACCATACACAATTTTCTAATATGTTTTATCATTGCGTCCTTTCACTCATTAATGACTGACGCTAGATAAAAATGACAAACTTTCGCAGAAAAACCTCTGATCGATAGCCATTTGACAGTTACATAATTACCTTATTTCATGTTTCCTTTTTCAGTTCAAATATTATAATAATAAGTATACGTATGTGTGGCGCTAAAAAGTCGCTTACCACTAGGGTAACTAACCACCAGCGGCACTTGTTACGCACGATCCCCCACCAAAGGAAACGGACCACCCAGAGGGCGCGCCCTACGCTCACACGATGATATGGCTGCAAACCCATCTAAATACGGTATGCGTCCCTCATCTCGTCCCTTCACCTTTAGTAAGCCTTGATACTACTGTCACTGTCACATTTGTGAGAAGTCCAGGAAAATCGTTCTATTAAAAATTGATAATTTCCCCATCCTGATCTACTTCCACAATACCACAGAGATCACTACTTGGAACATTATGCCCCATTCTTACCACACGGAGAAGGGCAAAATCGTGTGACGGTTAATGTTGCTACGATGAACTCTTCTCTTCAATTCAATGTCCCCTTGGACGACTCCAACCCCGTAATCCCCATCATTTACTCTCCAGCCCCATCTCCAAGTAACCCAACTTCAGCTACGTCATCCCTGTCTACCCCCTTATGCACACACACTACATCCAATAAAAGGAAAATCGAGTGCAATGGCGGCCGACGAAATGTGAACGATGTTTATTAGCTATGTGAATATGACTTTTAATCAGGAGCGTCGCGTTTGTGCGAAAACAAACATTTGAATGACAGATTTATAAAAGTCATCTAAAAATATGCCTAGACATCTATCTTTAGACAAGAAGAGCAGGGCATTAGCTAAACTCGGAGACGTATTAAAGCTGCAGGTCTACAAAATTTTCAAGCAGCCAAGAAAGTTTTTCTCTCAGAAAACAATAAACAACGAAGATTGGAGTTTGCCAACGAATTTGTGTATCGTGGGGATGATTTTTGGAACTCGGTCGTCTTTTCTGACGAAAAAGTATTTCAATCATGTAGTAATGGGAGCCTACGAGTTTATAGACCAATAAACCAAAGGTATGAAGAAGGATTCACCCGTCCAATAAAAAATAGTGGTCGGTTTTCTGTTATTTTTTGGGCTTGGGTCAGTGTAAACGGACCCGGAATAATTTGGAAAATAGATGGCCAATTAAATGCTTTGAAATACAGGGATATTTTAGAATATGTAATGTTGCCTTCAGTAACACAAACATTTTCGGAAAATTTTATATTTCAACAGGACAATAGTCCTATCCATACAGCAAGAATTGTGACTCAGTGGCTAAATGATTACCGCATCCAAGTATTGCCTTGGCCTGCGAAGAGCCCTGATCTCAACCTAATTGAGAATTTTTGGGGATACCTACAAAAAAAGATTTACTCAAGAGATTTTAGACCTGCAGATGAACTTCACGAAATTGTTGAAAATGCATGGGAGGATTTGGCTGACAACTACAATATGAGGAATCTAGTTTCATCCATGAGTACACGTTTGGCAAAAGTTATCACAGCAAATGGTGGTCCTACAAAATATTAATTCCATAATTTCTACTTGTATTAAGAATAAATATGTTTAGCATTGTATTTAGCAATTGAATAATAGTCCTTTAAAACCTAAGTTACGCCACTGTTGAGAGTTCTGATAAATCTGTACAAAATTAGACAATTTCTCTATGACAACAAAATACCGTTCACATTTCGTCGGCCGCCATTGTAACAGGTAAATACCTTCAACCCTTTCGAACTTTTTTCGGATTCGTTCGATAACGAAGATGGAGATGAAACGCCTAATAAATCCAGGAAAATGATAGCAAGTAAAAATTTTCCCACGCTATTCATCAGAATAGAAGACCAAATTTTACTAATCAAAAAATTAAGTGAAATTTGCGAAAGGCCTCCCTATATAAAAGAGGGTAGAGAATTTTTAAACGTCCGACCCGACAATGCTGCTGACTTTAAAGTTATCGAGCTATAATTATCTTCATTTAAAACTGAATATTTCACTTATGGAACTGCAGATCAAAAACCCGTCAAAATTATTATTAAAAACATACCGACGAATATTCAACTGGAGCAGGTAAAAACAGATCTCATGAACATAGGAATAACCGCCGTAGCATTGTGAAGACCTACCTTAACAGATTCTAAACTTATCCCATTTATAAAAGTCACCACCGATAAAGAAAACGCAATAAAATTGTACAAAATCATTACTCTGTGTGGAGTATGCGTTAAAATTGAATCATTTAAAAGCACTTATACCCCGCAATGTCATAAATATCAATCTTTCGGCCACTCAAGTTATCTCTGTCAGTTAGCTCCCAAATGCGTTCGATGTACCAGGCCTTACTCGGGAAAATGCATTGCATAAATAGAATCTCCAAATTGTGCAAACTGTGGTGATTCGCATCCAGCAAATTATCGTGGTTGTTTTACCCACAACAAATATTTGGACTAGAAAATTAAAAATACCTCCAAATTACCAAAATCAATTTCACCCACCCCTAAACCATTAGTAAATAACCAAAATTTCCCTAGTTTGCCTAACACATCAAACGCACAAATAAACAATTGCAATCTAAATTACTCCCAACTGTTTAAAGCGCACAAAAATGTAGATTTACGCAAAAGAATTCGTTGTACCAATGGATCTCCTACCACTTCTGGCAATACTGTACCAAATTCTCTGATTCGATAGGTTCACTCATACTTGAGTTAAAATCTTTATTCTCAGGATTGAACTTCGGGAAGATAATTCGGACAATTAAAAAAACTGTCATAAAAATCTGCAACTGACACTTTCGAAAAAGTTTCTATTATTTTTGATGCCGTCACGGCATGTTCCCGTGAAGGACACAAACAACTCTAAATTTCCATAACAAAAATTATGCACTTTTAACGCAAACGGCATCAAACGTCAAAAACATGAAATTACACAATTCCTTCAGAATAACAACATAGACATAATCCCGAAGTTAAAATTACGCTCATAACAAAAAACTTGAAGAAAAAAACTGTAAATAAATTGAACAATCTGTAAATATTATTAATTCCTTGTAAATAAATGTTATTGCCGTTTTTTTTTTTAGATTTAAGTTAATTTTAAGTTTTGTGTTAAGGTAGTTTAAGATATTTCTGTAAAAATACATCTAAAAATTTTGTATAATTATTATTAATATTACAAATAACATTAAGAAAATTGTCATATACTTCATTTTACAGTGACGAAAAAGATTGACTTTGCACATCGCTAATTTATTCACTTGTTAAAGTAAGCATGGATTTTCGAAAATAAAGCTCTTCAGTAATCAACGAGTAAAAAATTAATTAATAAAATAGTAAAATGTAACTTGTTTAAATTAAATAGATTCAAATGATGAATCACTGATTTAGAAGCGAGGGCAGAAAGCCGCGCATTTCACAAAAGCGATACAACAAATGAAATTCAAGTCCGTTATTGATTACCCGGCATAATTTGCCGGCGAGGTGCATGCGAATAGTAATTATTTAGCGAACGTGTAATATTCTATGAGCAACAATTACCATTTCAAAATATAATTGCGACCGCCATTTGCATATTTATCGGACCGACGAGAGAGCGTTAGTCACCGTTTTTCCGGATGCGGAAGATTTTTTTTTGCAAACTCTTTTTATATTTATTATTTTCGCGTTTCGTTTTATTATTATTGCCGGCACGAGGGATTGTTTTAAATTAATTTTAATAGCGCACGGGAAAAAATTAAAAAAAGGCGAACGGATTAATTGTTGTTGTGTGGAAACGGTTCGGATTTTTTGATTCTTTGTTGTTTCGCCGGGGCTCGTTTGACTAGTCGAGTCGTGTCGGGGCCCGTATTTGTTTACTCGGCGATCGAGCTTTTCGAATTAATGTTGTTTTTGCGCTTAAATTAATTCGAGCTGCCTGATGTTTAATTATTTCGAGAAAATTTATAATTTGCATCCACTTTTTTCGCCGTTATTAATTAAATTTCATGCAAAGTATGATAGAAGTTAAGTGTGTTTTATTTAATTATAAACATAAACAGCACAAGTTCGCCTTCCTTTAGTGGACGAAACAATGATTCTCTGTTGTCTACCTTGTAGACCAAATCGCTGACGATTCCACATGAAATTATGCGAAAGATGGTGCTTGCGTCGCTTTACATTTATTATGATTAATAATTTATTAATAATGGATGAAACAATGATTCTCTGTTGTTTACTTTTTAAACTCGAATCGTCGTCGATGCCACTTGAAATTAGTCGAAAGATGGCGCTTGCGTCGCCTTTCATTTATTATGATTAATAATTTATTAATAATGGACGAAACAATGATTCTCTATTGTTTACTTTTTAAACTCATATCGTCGACCATGCCACATGAAATTAGACGAAAGATGGCGCTTGCGTCGCCTTTCATTTATTAGGATTAATAATTTATTAATTAATTCTTAAGAGGATCTTTAGTCCACGTGAATTTTGTATGTTACGACTTTCATTTCAGCATTGTTATAATATATTTTTTCAAATTAATTTTTGCAGAAATGTGTATTGAGCCTTTCATAACAAAAAAGCGTAAACAGATTTTTTTTTTAATGTTTTCACATAACCTAGAAATAATTCCTATTTAGACATCCATTTGAAGATAATGAAAATTATAAATTACCGCAATTCCAATTGAACGTTTCTAACTTTAAGATAAAAAAGATTGCAATAATAAAAAAAAATCGTAGAATTATTGTGATCGAGTTCATTATCTCGATTTATATTGACGTGCAATAATAATTTTAAATATACAAGGTGGCCAGAAAAGGTGTGATAACCTTCAGGTAAATTTCAAATAGAAAATTTAAGTGAACAAATTTTGAACGGTGCTTTATTAAAACTCACAAGGCCATTGATATAATAAGTATGTGACTAGAAATCAGTAATATTTTTGAAATATTTTCATTTAAATTAGTTTTATTAACATCCAGCTAAACATTGCAAATGTTTATTTAATGATAAATCGATTATTAATTGTAATAATTGTACATAAAACGTTAAAAACAAATTCTAGTCGCATATTTTGGATATTAATAGCCTCATGGCGCTTGTTGAATAATTACCCATTTTTTTTTTGTTTTATTTTTTTTATTTTATTTAATTTTTTATTTTAAAATTTTTGTTTAGTTTTTTTTCTACTCCAAATTGATTACCGAACCACTTTAACTAAAGATTATCACACCTTTTCTGGCCACCCTGTATACAAACATCTTAATTTAAACAACACAATTACAATTCTTTACAAATATTTATATTTACAATACATATAGATATGTCATGGGCTATCGACCAAATGTCTTTCTGCCCTTTCATGAATTTATGGTGATTTGCAAATAAAAACGTTTCTATAATAATTTAATTTGATTAAAAATATATATTTTGTGCTTACAGACTATGCAGTTGGAATTCAACCCCCCGACGCGGCGGAATTCTGGCGGTCTGGTAAGTGAGAAGCAATTATGTAATTTCGGTGTGAATGGGCACAGCAAACGGACGTCCATTGGAACATATCCAATTACGGGGAAGGCATTCGGGTGATTTTTGAGCGTAAAAAAGGGGTCACCGTGCGGTGAACATTGGCAGGATGTTCCGGATCGAATTCATCTCCGGAAGTTCAATGGCGAAGCCGGGGAAGAAGGAAAGAACGGAATTGCATAAAGCATTCACACAATTTCTTAACTTCAATACAAAAACTAAAAAAAAAAAAAATGTCTACCGCGATGAGATTAATGATATAGACGGGTCTAGTTAAGATTTTTCTCGTGATTGTAAAACGATCATAAACGCAGCCCGACTTCAATAGCACATTGGTTCTCGTTATATTTTACCTAACAAAATTTATAATTTCATTTGGAATCTCCTGTGCGTAATATTATATATCGTTTTCCGATGACATGGCTTTTTTCATGCTCTGCAATGTATATTCTGTATATTTACGGTTCCTCTGACAAATATCCACGTTTCGTCCACAAACACAACATTTCTTCGATGCGGACTATTTATTAGTGATGAAGCTCATTAAAAATGCATCTTTTTATATGTTAATTGTTGAGGCTTCTACAGACCTTTTATTGTTAATGTCCACTGAAGTGGCACTGAAGAAGAATATGTCGAATAAGAGCAATTGCTGCAGCAGCTGGTTGATCTTGAAAGAGAATGAAGGGAATGAAAAGAATTCATTATATTCCTTTGCTAAATTGTCACTTAAACGCTCCTTGTGCTCATCTACTAGCCATACGATAAAAGGGATAAAAGGTTATTCCCCTTTTCGATTGTTTTATTTTGATTTAAAATAATGTGCAAGATCGCATCTTCAATTTCATAATAAAACACAGCAATATTCAACACATCGTCCATAATGTTTGAATTTATTTTTATGTACTTACAAAGGTTTAGGTTTGGCTAAAATTATATTTCGTATGTTAAAGGCATTACGACAAATTTAACGTTCCCGTTTAACGAATAACTCACTACGTCTTGTTAAAACTCTCTATTGATAATTTCAAATTATTTTATTTAACATTTGGTGGTTAACAATGATTCATTTTCCGGAAATATTTTGATCAAAATTAAGAATATCAATTATTGATAGTACGAATCAAGTCGAAAAATTCACTTGACACAAATCCCAGCCTATAAGTACAAAAAACAATCACCGACTCGACTCCCTCAACCAGGAACGTAATTCCTGTATGTGCACGTTTCTGTGGAACCATTTACAATGGCACTTTCATTCCCCGCATATGCACGTGCGTTTGAGGAGCGAACAGCTCAAGACATTTTTATGTGTGTCTCGGGGATTTGTAAAGGCAAACGGCGTTTTATAATCAACACGAATCGCCTTTGCTGCCGCACACACTTGCATTCATGCTGCATCGACAATGAACCGAAGGGCCACGTGTGTGTTCGGCCATCGGCTATGTTCGAATCACAAAATGGAATGTTTTAATAAAAGTGAAAATAAAAAAATTGCCTCTTGTTATTTTCCATTCTTTACGTTTCGAAATAAGTAAATAAATAATTTCCTAATTTTCATTTTATACAAATTACATCTAGATTTGTAAAGATTACTTTTGTTGTCCTCTTTATTGTTTTTAAGTTCTATTCTGAGTGTGCGATTTCAGTGATTATTCTAGTTTGATAGAAGAGTGTTATTTTATTCAAAATTTCGAAATTTGACTGTACATTTCATAAGTTTGATTTATTTTCATGAATGTAAATTATACAAATGTTAAACTTACATCTAGATATGTAAAGATTACTTTTGTTGTCCTCTTTATTGTTTTTAAGTACCATTCTGAGTGTGCGATTTCAGTGATTATTCAAGTTTAAGAGGAGGCGATACACAAGCAATTAGTGAGACATAAACATTCATTCCCCTTACGTCTGTATCTAACCCGCGAACGCCTTGGAAGAGTACATATGACGGGTTAACGCTGTCAGACGAAGATAGAAGTTTAGTCTCCCCTCCAAGATTTTTTTGTTTTCTATACAAATAAAGAAAGTATTCGTCCTATTTATTTCGTATTTTCATTATAGATTGTATTTTTCAGTCGATCTGCATTCGTGGCTTGTATATTGAAACAGTTTCAAATTATCTTTTATAAAATATGTTAGAACGTAATTATTGATTATACTTTTGATATTAGAAATTAGCTATCAAAAATTAAATATATCAGCATTTTGATCAATTGTTGCTAAAATTATTTTAGCTAAAATTTGTTTCACTAATAGCACATATGTAGATTAGAAAAATCCTTTTTCTTACAGTTTATATTTTATACCTTTTTTGTTGATACAAAAATATATATTATATTTTTTTATAATGTAAAGGAAGATATACAGAGAGCTCTTTTTATCAGTATACATTTCCCCTATATACCTGCAAAATACGCGAGCCAAAGCATTGAAGTATGTGTGTTTAGTTACCTATAACGCGCAACTAAATATACATATGCCAAATAAATCAATCGTGCTACACTTCAAATTATGTTCAATCCGTTTGACTCGCGTTTTTGCAGATATACACTTCCCCTAATGTATACTGATAAAAAAAAACTCCCTGTATATATACTTTTGGCCAGAATTCTTCGTATATTTAATATAACTGAATAGAATTGAAAATAATATATTTAATTTGATGCTGATGCAATATTCTTTTAATTCTTCTCGTAGATTAATTTATAACTAAATTAATAATAATTAAATTTAGTACAAATTAAAAAAAAAATATTTGATTTGCAATCATAATTACCTGATATTGTTTACATATGCGCTTAAAAATATATTTAAATTTAAATGATGACAAAAATAATAATTAAACACAAAAATTATGAATACAATCAACATTTTCCAATATTCAGGATATAAATTATTTATTCATATAGATATATACAGGATGTTCAAAAAGTTTTTGTTTGTCCAATCAATATGATTATTTGCTTCAAAACAGTGCACTACAAGTGCTTTATATCATGAATTTATTTCAAGTGAATCGTTATAAAGCTAAATACCGATCAGATTCTAATCTATAACAAATGGAGAAAGTTAGTACAAAATATCCATAAACAAATATATATATATATATACATTATATATATTAGAATATAATGAGTTGAATTTCTTTTTAAAATAAGCTAAGCGTAGATTTATTTCTGAGAATGATTCAACCAATAATGTGATCGATATTAATTGAAAAAAATTTGAACATTTACATTTATATGAAACGATTAATTTTGTTTGTATATCAACAATTTCAAATTCAATTTTTTAGTATAATTAATATAAATCCGTTTTAAATTAAGCCAAAAGACAATAATATATCAATATTTAATGCAATAGAAAAACATTTAAATATTTATAAAGAGGCTTTTGCCGCATACATTTTTGATATTTGCCTTATATTAAAAACTGCAACTCAGCTTATTTAGAATTGTAAATGGAAATTAAGGATTATAATCCTTATGAAATGATTCAATTTATAAATTATCATAAATTCGGATGCACCGTTCAAACTTTTTAAAATTGAATAAAAATAATTGAAAAATATGTTTTAAATTATTTCATCTTTTGCACTTACTCTTTATAGTTATGTTTATTGATAGAGTTTGATTAAAACACTTGGTTTGTTTCACTGATTTTTTTATTTTTGCTCGGACTAGTTTCGACCTTAGGTCATTCTCAGGGAGATATGTCGGAGTAAAAATAAAAAATCAGTGAAACAAACCAAGTGTTTTAATCAAAGTCTATTAATTAAATATGTTTCACAACGGGTTAAGTAAGAAATTAATTCAAAAAATGTTTATTGATATTTTATTTTCATATATAATAAAGGAATCAGAAATTTAAACATTTTTAATAATAAGATATACTTTAATTTTATGTAGGTGCCTTGGACAATCTATATAGTATATAGTATCGTGTAATTTTATGTTGCAAATTGTCTTCCCAATCGATTTATGATATAAATTGTTTTTGAACAAATATGAATTATGATGTTTTTAAGTAGGCACTGAAATAATGACATTTTTGAAATTCCTATTATCAAAATAGACAAATGTTATTTTTTTAAATTCGACACAGATGGATTTACTAAATACTATTCAAGATTTCGCAGGCCTGTCTGTCTTGTTCTTATTAGAAGTTATAACATCTATTTTAGGTTAAAATTTGTCAAATACATTTTAACTTTAAAACTGTCAGAGGTGGACATAAATCAATATGAGTGGGTGGTCAATTAAACGAGGAATAAAAAAAAAATTGAAATGTAGGGTGTTCCATTTAAAATAACAAAGTTGATAGCTATTTCCGATACAACCGAAAGTGCAATAAAGTGAAAATATTTTTCATGAGAAGATTGTATTCAACCGTGCAATGCAAACTTTTTCATTTTTTCCTCGGTCGGAAACCGCGTAAACTTTAATTCATGACCCACCCCTATTATTAGCTAATGATTCTTTCCAATCAGCTGAAATATGTATTGTTTTTAATAGGAATAATACAATTCAATTAATAGAATTGAAATTTATTATTCCTAAGTTAAATAATTATGCATTCTTCATCACAGATGCACCAAATTCTTCGATTATACAGGTTGTTGTTATTTTGAACTGCAGAGTCGGTTAATTTAGCAAAGTGGCTTGAAAATCACTCTTACAGATAAAGAACAGGCTCTAACCTTATTAAAAAGCAATGCATATGCTTCCAATAGAACTTTTTTATTTCAACCGGATAGAACTTCGTAACAAATAGAATATTACAAGTCTTTAAAAGAAGAATTAAACGTGAGGAAAGCGGACGGTAATCCAAACTTACGAATTAACTATAAAAATGGAAGACCTTGTATTGCTAATGTTTCTGATAATAAATCTCATACTCAGCGGTTAAAAAACTAAATATTTACTTCCAAAATTGTGGTGGACTAAGAACTAAAATTAACAATTTCTCTCTAGCAGTTGATGTGAATAATTATGATATCATTATTATTATCGAAACATGGCTCTATGAAAATATAACCAATTCTCAATTACAACTATTTAATTATGATATATATAGCAGTGACAGATCTATTGATGGGTCAGTTAGAGGTGGCGGTATTCTCATCGCTGTTAAGCGTTCATTTAAATCATCATTTATTTCTTGTGATAATTTAATTGAACATTTATTTATATCATTAAAAATTAATAATTTTTCAATTATCATTGGCGCAGTATATATCCCTCCCAACTCTCCTTTGGAAAAATATCAAGAGCATTGTAGATCGCTTGAAGAAATCATGGAGGGTTACTCATGTAGTAACTTACTCGTATTTGGTGATTTTAATCTTTCTGGGGTATCCTAGAATAGTTCGTCGGATCAAATAACACACAATGGAGTTATTGCTCTAGAACTGGCAAAGTGTTACAATTACCTGAATGCTAAACAGATTAATACTATCACTAACTCGCGTTATGTTCTTCTCGATCTTTGCTTCTGCACATTGTCAGAAATCACTTTAGATGCTTCTGACGAACGACTTCATTTTCACTTATCAATTCAAATTGTATTAGCACTTACGAAAAAACTCATCTCTTCAGTCAAGCTGATTATTATTCTATTAACATATTTTTTAATTCAATTGATTGGAACTCCATATCTATAAATAACAACATAGATAAAACAGTAGATGCATTTTATGACATTCTTCACTATGCAATTGACAAATTTGTACCTTATAAATATACCTGTCTTTCCGATAGTAACTACCCAAAGTAATTAATTCTTTAGACATGAATTAATTACTTTGACCAAACAGAAAAAAAAGCTTTGTTTGTTAAAACTACCCTCTGGTGATCATAAAAGAGATACTGATTTCCATTAAAAAAAAATTTATTTTATTAATATTTTGAAAATGCGATGTTCTTTTGCTTTTCTGATTTTTTCGTTGTAATCCTCGGAAAATTTACTACTACTTTGCTAATTTAACCGACTCTCTAGCTCAACTAATAAAAAAGTTAGCAATGCACACTTCATTGAGAAAAAGTTGTATATATAATAAAAAATCAATAAGTAATAACATTTTAATCGTGTTTGTACAAATGTAATAAAGGTGTTATAATAACGAATGAATAAACAGTCCGCTCTGCTAAAAACAACAATCTCATTACGAGACCGTCGTCGCCCGCTAAGTTGCAACGCGCCTGGCCGCGTGATATTCCAAGTTAGCATTCGCTCGAAAAATTGTTCTAAAAACGGGTCTTATTTAATTAATTTCAGAAATATACACTTACTCAAATAACACTGTTTCAAAGAAGTGGTATCGAGTACTTACCACAACTCCGCCCATAAAGTGTGATTCACCTTAATCCCGCTTCATGGCAGCATTTTACGGGTGTATTTTTATATTAGTTAAAAAAGTTGTTTTTGCATTTAAAAATATTTTTTATAAAAAAAATGTTATTAAGATTAAATTTCGTAAAAAATATTTATGATAGCAACATGATGTTCCTTTTTTAAAATATATTTTTTTAATTTTATTTTTTATATTTAAAAAAGTATTTTAAAAAACGCGTCATAGTGCACCCCGCAACTAAAAAATAGAAATATCAGCGAAAACAAATTTTCAATATCTGTAATAATAATTAAAAATTCAACTTTATTTCAAAAGAATGTGGTATCGCGCGCTCTTAAACCTTCGAGAAGGCTCGAAATGTTCATACAAAATTATGAACATTAATAATAGAAGAGTGTTATTTTATTCAATATTTCGAAAGTTGACTTTACATTACATAAGTTTGATTTATAATTAAAATAGTTGTGACTTTAGAAATTGCCGTTTGTTTCTGACCTTACAGCCTGCAGTCTAGAAACCAACTGTGTTAAAAAAAGTCCGAACGTGCATAATGCTGGCCAATGAATTAGATAAATAATGACCATTAGAAAGATTCAAAAAAGGAATTAAATGTTTGCTATTCCCAGTATTCGCATTCTGGTTGCGATTTGACAACGATAAGTATTTAAAAAAAATCAAAATTTCGTTTTGAAAACGGTTACCGGCTGTTATGTTATAATATTTTTTTGTATGTTATTAAAACAATTTTCTGTAATCGTTTAAAGTAAATAATAGATAATTAAAAATAAACAACAATCGATAAATTAAAAACATGAAATCAATAAAAACCGAAATGCCGAATTTAATTCGTCGTTAAAAATTAAAGCGAGAGAATACAACCAGTAAAATCCGAATCTAAAACAACCTCAGGTAGTCCGAAAACGACCGTTTAAAAAACAGGTAGTGTCTAATTTAAATACCAAATCACCTCGATAAATTAAGACCTAAACGTGGTTTTAATGCGACCGAACAAATTAAATTAATTTAAATCGGCCCGATAATCCATAACTCAATTCGTTCTAGTTCTCCGCGCGCCGATTAATCACATTTAACAAAACCCGCCTCGAGTCGAATTGAGAAGGGGGAGGAGGGGACGAAAAACCGAGAGGAAATAGAGAAACAATCAAATTAATCGGTCGATTTATTACGTCGTTAATTACGTAACGAGGGAAATATAAAGTGCTTATAAATACGTCTTTCCATTAGGAGGTGCAGATCTTATCTTATTCAATTTTTCTCCACCTACTTCTCGTCTTCGTCTTTTTTCTTTCCTCTTCGGCGTTTCTGTCTTTCTTGTAATTACTGGCACACACACACACACACACACACACACATACTCGCATTCGGTACACCCACTCTAATGGTGTTTACGGGAATAATAAGTAACACAAAAAGTATATTAAATGGGAACCTATAATTTCGCGCGCCGGAAATCGTTACTTTTAATCATTAGCTGGTTGATGCGAGGAGATTTATGTGGAATTTGTAAAAGAGGATAAATTCGACTTTGGTTCACTGTTTTAAAAATAAATCGCATATCCACTGACGTATTTACTCAATCGTGACAAAAAAAATATTAATACAAAAACTCAAATTCGAGTCTCACTATGGAGATCTCGCTTATTATAGGAGATACAGGATTTTGATCTGATAAAACCCAATATGGCGCCCATAAGAAATAAGAAAGTTGATGGTCCAGAAGAAACGAAATATGCTATTAGTAAAATTAGTACACCATCGATTAGATTATAAAAAATTGCTATAAGTATGTCTTCATTGTATTGAAATATTGCTTCAAATAACGAACATATAAATAAAAAAAGAAATTTGCATTTTTCCGTTTTTTCATTTTTCTTGAAAACAAATAAACTTAGCCCAGTTTTCGCAGCGGAATATTAATCAGCATGAAATTCTGCAAAAGTGTCGAATTTAAACCTACCCTCTATCTAAATAGAAAACAGTATTCATTCTACTTGGTCACAGTTATTTAAATATATTAAATAAAAATGATTTGAAAATAATTAATAAATTATTTCCACATTTAGCTCTGTGACTATTGACTTACTTACGTAAGTACGTTAAACAAATGCACATTAAAACAACTACTTCCCGGGCAAATACCCACGCCGGACATTGAATTACATAATGTACACCTGCTGCGGCATATCAATAAAATATTGCATTATGCAATTGATATGAAATAATTTATTAATTATTTTCAAATCATTTTTATTTAATACCCTCTATCTCTTATAATAAGCGAGATCCCCATGGTAAGACTCGAATTTGAAACACCCTGTATATTTATTTATTCACGTAATTCACCTTTTTTACATAATGAAATACATTTATTATAACTAATAACAAAGTACAACAATAAACTATTAATTAAAAGAGCAAAAGCAAAATATAATAACTAACAAAAACTAGAAATTCCACGTCAACAAGACATTAATCCTAAGTAAACTGTTGCATACATAGTAATTATATATAATAGCATATAACCCTTATACCCTTTCGAGTGTCGGGTGTATTTATCTAAAGAATATTTTATATTATTTCGTAAACTTTACTTATCCATTGCTGTCTTCTTGGCTTCCTCTGTTGTTAATCCTTTTTCCTTCAGTATATTGACTATCCTTTCGATCCACGTTTTTCTTGGTCGTACCTGTTTTCTTTTTGTAATAAATAAATAATAAAAAATAAATAACTGAATACCTGCCTAAATATTATTAAGGTTGCGGTTTAGTAGAAAGAGATAGATATATAGTAAAATGGAAATAATCGTTTGAAAAAAGAGCCATTCTTTTGGAATTAATAATAAGAATATGTGTTTACAGTTTTTTATCTACAAAGTATAAAGTATCAGTCTAAATAAAAAATAAATCGTTAATTTTCGTGCATTACCTCAATTTACTAGTTTAAGTTAGAAAAGAAAATTGTAAGATATAATGAAATTAATATGTCATGTCTGCTAAGTTATTTGAATGGACAATTTAGTGAAATCCTTTAAATTTTAATTACACAAGTTTTTATTAGCAAAAATATAATTTGAAATTTTCTATAAATTTGATCAATTTTCATTGTTTTTCATAATTGTTTTTCACACAAACTAAACATTAAAATAATTTTTAATTTATCTCATGAAATTGCCTCTTATTTTAAGATTACTTTAATGTATAATACAATATTGTTCATTGATCACAACAGCAATCTAACTCGAATTAGTGATTGCCAATATTTATATAGCTGTCTCTTTCATCTAAACCGCACCCTTAAGTCTCGCGATAATAATCTTCAAAAATCACGTTAAGATATGAATTTGTAATGTGTCAATGCTAAATGGACAATCTACGAGTTCGTATTTTTTAGTTTGTAAAAACGGAATCAATAAAAACATCTTAAATCATGTTTAATAACAATAATGACGCGGTGGCCTCAAAGTTGACTCTTCAACGTTTGGTGGCCAAATTCACAGAATAAATTCGGAATTATTGACGTCGAAATATGTTTGTACCTTATCTCACATGTTGCAATTATGTTTACGTTTCATTATTCGTAGGTTAAGTGGAAGATCAGTAACAGTTTAAGGTGAATGAACTTCTCCTACGCTCATGACATTTCATTTTGTATTTTCTTTTTCTGTGATAAATAAAGGTATTATTATTATTATTATTATTATTATAAATTCAAGACAACCGGTTCGGTAAACTATCAGCCAATGCCCAAACTCCAAAAGAACGCTAGATCGGCCGAGAACATTGCCGCTATCCGTGAACGTGTGCAGAGGAACACGAAGCAATCAATTCCTCTGCCTTCAGGCTTTAACTATTCGAATTTTACATCGAAATTCGGGCCTATACCCGTACAAGATCCAACTGACCTAGGAGATGAAAGTTAATGATCCTAGACAACGCTGACTGGACTTTGGATCGATCGTTTTCCGTCGTTTCACGCCCTTCTTTAAACCCTTTAAACCACTCAAACATTTATGTACGGGATAAACATTCATTCCTGTAGAATTGTTTCAACATTGCATAAGCTTGTGTGACAGTTTTCTCCAGTTTAACAACAAACTTGCTTCGACTGACCATTTGGTATATTTCCGACGCACCACTAGTGCGTCAATGAGTTGCTACAGTCAAACTGAGCGACCTGCTGGCTTATCCAGGGTGCTCAGGGTGGGGGAAGGACCATCAGACTCAGTCTTATTCAAACAATTGACCCAGGAGAGAAAATTTAATGATCACAGACAACGCCGTTTGTTCGCTGACTGGACTTTGGAGCGTGTGGAAGGGGATCCCAATTCATCTTCAGCGACGAGGTGCGTTTTTGATGAATGTTTTTGAAAAAAAAAATGTCGATTGTCGTTGTTCTAATCCACACGAGCTTCACTAGAAGACAATGCATCCACAAAAAGAGACATCGACCTGTCCCTATTGGAAAAAAACTTTATAAACATGGGGTTTTCATCTCTCATTATTGAAAACCTCTGGACCCAGCGTTATTGTTTTCACCTTGATTGAAGTTGTGAACTAATGGCGGGGATGGGATTTCCTACCATATGGATAATTATAATAATAATATTTATTTCTCAACAGGTAAAAAAAACTAATTACGGAGAAATATATATGAAAACACTTTGTATATTTTTCTTCACTTATTTATTTATTAACAGATGTACATTTCGATTACAATGTGATCATTATCAATATTTTACAAAAAAATGTACATCTGTTAATAAATCAATAAGTGAAGAAAAGTCTACAAAGTGTTTTCATATATATTTCAAATCTTCACGAAACTCACATTTAATTAAGTGTACGAAGAAATACTTAAGAAACTAAATTACAATTAATATGGATAGAATTTAAACTTACAATTAGCATAGTTAAGAAACAAAATTAGAATTTATACGCAAAAGCAAAAGAATAACCACTAGTGCAAACATTCTAAAATTTCAGACATAAATTGTTCTGCATTTGGCGAAAATATGTCACTGATAATCATGATAATGACGAATCATCCTGCATGATGGCGAAAACGTGTAATGCACAGTGCGGGCTGTTTCATAACTGAACGTTTCCTTATACCTGGAGTGCAGTCTCGGTACATTGAAATTAATTTATGTTAGTAATTCAGTGTTATCACTGTAGTTATGTATTAATTTATACAATTCAATAACAGATAAGTAACGATATTTGTTCTGTATTGTCTTGAAATTAAATTCCTGCAAGAGTGCTTGATAGCTTATATTGAAGTCGGTCCCCTTGCTGAGTATATTCCCTGTTCAGCACACTCGCTCAATTTAGTAGGTGAATGTAAGTAGTAAGTAAGTAAGTCATTTATTTATTTGATTACCGTTTAATTCAAACATAAATAAAAACAAAAAAAAAAACAATAAATAAAAATGGTATAAAAATAAACAATTTGTTAATAACGTAATAAAACAAACATGAGTAATATACAGAGGCCTCTAGTGTTTTTTTTTTTTTTTCAAAATGTTCAATAAATAAACCTAACAATTCTAAACTCGGGTATATTATGCAGGTGAAAGCAAACAATAGGCTTTTTCGTTATTTTCTCTACTACAAGAGTTAGCGCGTTTACCCTCGCGCGCTGTGTGGAACATTCCAGAGTGATCTTTCCAGTTTCTTCTTTCACTTTCGTTACAGTATGTGTGTTTGTACTCCCGCCATTAACTTTTCTGTAGAGCGATCGTTTTCTTATTTGCGACGAGTTACATATTATATTTTATGTGTATTTGATTTACTTATATATTTATTCACGGTGTGCATCATTATTTTTATTGTGTTTATGGATTCTGATTGGAAAACTCAATGGTTATACTTGATCAAGGAGTTATTAGTCTAAATTTTATCAAATCAATTCAATATATTGTTGTGTTTTGTAATTACAGATTGTCATTAATTGTAAAAAGGTGATTTTCCGTAAATAAAGAATTAATTTACGCACAACAATGACGGAGCAAAGGTTAAACGAACTTGCTTTGCTTCGCATACAAGCTGATTTATTAAGGACATTTACGAAGAATTAATAATTTATTTTCCTGCGCTTAAGTGCAGACGAGTTTTGTAATACATTGAAAAATATTAATCTTGTGCGAGAATAAACCTGCTAAACCAAAAAAAAAAAAAACGTTATAAATGAAACCTGCAAAAATATATTTTTTTAACATCAAGATGGTTTCGACCGTTATTACGTGGTAATCCATATCAAATTTACATGAGACTATTAAGTGGTAAAAAAACATAGTAATAGTTTCATTTAAATTTGATGATATGAAATTGAAGTGTACAAATCTCAAATATAATTTAAATTAATTAAATATTAGTGGAGAAGAAACACCTCTGATGGGATTTGAACCAAAGTCTCCCGATTTCTAATCCAGTGTGTTACTAACTACACCAGAGAGACATGTGATGATAAATCTTCATTCAGTGTTTCAAGTTAACTTATATTCAATTTGTACAGACATTGTAGACAGTATAATTATAATGGAAATATATATACAGAGAGTTTTGTGTAACACCGAACGCGCTAGAATGTACTCAATGTAAATTTTCCTATGTTCGTTGTGTACTGGAACGCATCAAAGCATTGAGTGCGATGTGATTGGCTACTATTTCCAATGGTAACATGATTTTAGATAAAATACGTCCTTTTCTTTTAACGATTTTATTGTCTTTGTTGCGGTGTTGATATGGTCCTTCTTGTTTTTCGTTGGTTTCTTCTTGATTTTTTTCGATGGTCTCCTTCGCTGTGATCCTCAAGGCGGTGGCATCTTCTTGTTTCAGGGTTTGTGCTATTATGTCTGTGTCGTTGATGATTTCTTCTATTGGCAATTCTGTTGTTGTTGTGGTTGAATGTTTGAATCCTTTTTTAATAATGCTATTTCTTTCTCATTGAAAAACACGTCAGATTTGTTATGTATTAATGTTTGTGCGTGGATGGACTCTTCTATTAGATTGTCTTCTTTGTGTTAAGATTTCAGTAATCTCTTCAATTTTTTTTGTTTAGTTTTTGAGACTTTTTTCTTAGTTTGGCGTTGGTAACTATTTCTATTTTTTTCTAGGGATTCATCACATTTTTTATCCTCTGTCTCTTTTGCTAGTTTGAGGTGTAGTTCGTACGCATTTATTTCATATGATGATCTTTTTGAATGTAGTTTACCTATTTCGTATAGTAACCATGTTGTTTTCCATTTGAGCACTAATTTTGTTATTTTATTATTAAATGAAAGATTAACTCCCCTTTCTTCACAAAATTTATTAACTAAAAATCTATATTTTGGACCATTTTCAATGTACAATAATCAAATGTACATTTGCAATTAATAAAGAAACCAGACTCAATTTTTCATTTAATAGTGTAGTTCATCTTCACGTAGCTCAACAATCATTAAAGTGCCGTCTCATTTTGATTCCTTTAGCTTACGTTATTTTTTAACTCTAAATAGCAAAGTATCTCTTGCAAAGCCGCAATTGATAGTTTTTTTTTCAGTCTGAATACAATTAACAAAAAAATATCCATCGATTTTTTAATTAAAAAAATGTTTAATGGCTTATATGGCAGAGCTGTACTAATGAAGGATGAAATTCCGAAACACGTTTCTACAGATTGTAACTGTTATTTGACTTTATTATTTTGAAATTCGTTGAATTAGAAGAGAAAATAAATGATTTTATGATTTTGTCGATTTGATGTCTTTCATAATTGCATTCTTTTTTCATATTTAATAAATTTAGTTCACGTTCTGCAACGATAATTTTTAAATCATTATTGTTTTTAAAATCAAAACTGTAATTTGGAAGTAGTGATAAAATTTTTAATTCATCATTGGAGAAAGTTGTTAGGTAAATTAATTACATCAGATGTTGAATTGTCTCTAAAGTTATTTGAATTTAATCTGTTATCTTTTTGATTTTCTTCTAATCTATCTAGGTTATTTCTTTGAATTAAATATTTTTCATGAATAAAAAGATTAACTTCATACCTTACATCACTGTCAAAGTTGTCAAAATCTTCTGGAGACATTTTGTAAGTAATTTCCGAATGAACTAAATAAATGTAGTGCTCTATTATATTTTTCACTCTGTATTGTTCGTTCCTTTCTTCCTTTATCCAAATTAATTCTGCTTTGTAATTGCAATTTTGGCGGATTTTGAATTTGAATTTGATATTTACCTATTTTGGTAGCACTTTCCTCCTTAAACATTCATTATTGAATCATATATTTTGCGATAATATTTTATTCTTTTTGAACAAACGATAATAAATTATTTTTTGTTCTTCTAAACCTGCAACTTTAATATAATTAATGGCTTTAATATTTAGACATTGGTAGTTCATATTGTATGAAATAAATATTAATAAAATATTAAAAATCAACCAATAGAACACAGATTAGATTGGATAACTTTAAATTCTCGACTAGTTTCAGGTTGAAAATGGGCTATTCAAGAGAATTAGAATTAATAATTAAAAAAAATCAATATATTCATTCATGTAAATATCCATAGAAATTTTAATAAAACAAATTTTAAGTTCTCTTGAAAATGGGCTAATAACCCGAAACTAGTCGAGAATTTAAAGTTATTCAATCTAATCTGTGTTTTATTGGTTGATTTTTAATTTTTTATTCATATTTATTTCATGCAATATGAACTACCAATGTCTAAATATTAAAACCATTAATTCTCTATATTTATTTATTGTTGCTTATTTTATACTCCACCATGACTAATCCCCATTATACATTTTTCAAACTTTTTTTATATTCCTCCGCATTAATTACAATCAAAATGAATTATTTACAGTGTCGAGCAATTTTAAAGCGCCTCCATCTCGCACATGAATCACGCTTTACTTTAAACGAGGTTCTGATAATAAACAGCAGTATATCACAAATAAAAAGAAAAATAACTTTTTGTATAATCCTAGGAAAATCTTAATAAAAAAAATGTATATAAAGAAAAGAAAATGTTATTTATTGTCGGCGTAAACAGGAGTGAACGTGTAAACGTATTTACGCTGCATTATTGTTATTTAGCGTGTAATTTGGATGAATCACTCTGATAAGAAAATTCTTAAATGTGTGCCTCCTGCTGACCTTATCACTCCTCCTCCTCCGTGTGACTCACGAGCACATGACTTGGTTTATAACGCTAATTAAAAAGTGGACTGCGCAAAAAAAGCTCGCGCTGGGTTTGTTATTATTGTTATAATGGTTTGCTGAAACCATTATGAGCAAATATATTAATCATAATAAATTAAAGACGACGCAAGCGCCACCTTTTATATTAAATAATCGTTTTATTTTAAAACTACAAATAATAAAGAACATTTATAAATATACACATATTTTGATATAAAGAAATCACTTAACTTTTTTATACCACTTTTATATATATAATTGGTATTTATATTTATAAGTGGTATAAAAAAAAGTTAAGTGTTTATATTAAAATTGAAAATGTACCACGAAGTGAACGCCTCCAAGATCCAAGAATTAATACACATATTTATTCAGAATATTCAGATAATACATAGCAATATAACATAAATAATTACAAGTAGGTGTTAGTCAGTGTGGGCTATCGACCTGAGGTCTTTCTGGCCTCATGTATTTATGAAGTTAAAGAAAAATCTACCGTAGCTAGCTGTATAACAAAACAGAACACATTAGAAAATAGAAATTGAACAATTTTAAAAAAATCAGTTTGTTTTATTATTTACTTTTCACTTTCGTTTGAAGTAACGAATTAACTTTATAAAAAGTGAAAAGTAAAAAATAAAACAAACTGATTTTTTTTAATTTGTTACGTTGTTGTCTACAGATAGCCTTATATTACCTAACTTTTATTTTATGTTTTTTTTGCATTAAATTGTTAATTTGTTTAAGTAATTATGTAAAATAAGTCATAATGTCACAGTAGCTAAGGGAAAAATAATTTATTTTGAAATTATTTATTTAAATAAGTGTGACTAAGTGAATAAATCCTTTTTCTATTGTTAAACGAACAAATATATAGGTAAACAAATTATAGGTAAATTATCTTTTATCAAAATGTGCGTGGTCTTAGAACTACACTCTTCGAATTTCTTTATTCATAAGAAATGAAAAAACAAGCAAACGCCATCTTTGGCCTAATTTCATGTGGCATCGTCAACGATTTGGATCTACAAGTCAGACGACCGAAAATCACTGTTTCGTCCACTAAAGGAAGGCGAACTTGTCCTGTTTATGGAACACACTAGTCTGATGAGGTTCGAAATGTTTATCAATAGTTATCCATACGCTAGATGAATGGTGGCTGGATATTTTATTAAATGAATTTCGCTTCCTGTTCTCATAATTAGGACAAGTTCGCCTTTTTTAGTGGACGAAACAATGATTTTCAAATCGTTGACGATGCTACATGAAATTAGGCGAAAGATGGCGCTTGCGTTGTTTTTCATTTATTATGATAAATTCAACTACTTGTCAAATGAAAAAAAAAAAAAAACTCGAGAAGTTCTTTTTCCTACACGTATATAAACTCAACAGGTACAGTATTTTGCTATAACATGTTTGAAATAAAGAAATAAATAAAATACGTTATATGTATTTTCGTAATTATGTACATTTTATAGTATCGCATGTTGTTGTATTGCAGTTGCGGGGGAGTTCGTGAAAAGACAGAGGCACTTTGGAAATTGGGTCGATTATAGGGAGGGAATGGCAATTTGGCGCTTTGGCCGCCATTAAAAGGAGACATTATCGCAATAACAATCGCGTATTGCACTCGCACGGGCATTAGATACTTGCAAATTTTCCCGCCATTAACAGATTTCCAAAGTCAAGTGTTGTTTAAAGGCGGCGCGACCGACCAAATTGCATTGCAAAACGAAACTGTTATGGACTTCCTGTAATCATCCCTATCTGCATTTTATCGATTCACCCGCATGCAGTCTATACGTGAGAATGCAACTTTAAATATAAACACTGGTGGATTATAGAAATCGAATAAAAAAATCTTTAGTAATTAAATTCATACACGCGGTTTGTTTCTAATCATTTATTTATTTAGTTTTATTTATTTGACGGAAATCACCTTTTACTTTATGAATACAAATTTCTTTTAAGAATTTTTGGCGAGAGAAATAAAGAGAGAGAAGAAACGGATAACTGCTTTTAACAATTTATTTATTTATTCATACGGTAGGCCATTACATCATTAGAAAATAAATACAATTAAAATAAACAATAGTTCCCAGATATATGGTAAATAGAAATAGACAAAAAAATAAACATCAGATTCACAATAATAACTAAAACTAGTATATATTCAGGGTAAACGGATAAATTCTATAATATCGTAAATAAACATATTTTAGAAAAATGCTCTGACACGTCGATTTTTATTTTTAAAATGTTATCCTGACATACATTTTTCAGCCCCCCACCCCTTCGCCCCTAAGGAATTGCAACCCCAACTTAAAAAAATCAAATAGTAAAGTACCCTTACGATACCTCAAATGATAGATTTTTTTATTCTGAGTTCAACGAAACAATTATAAAAATTGGTTAATAAATAACGGCGATATTTACCGAAATGTATTTAAAGAAGAGCGTCAATATTCGAGTAGGCACTGTTGAAGCGGCCATAACAATATCATTAAAGCAATTGCAAATTGTTTTTACTTATGTCAAATACAATTCAGATTTTTTTGTGATTGGAGTAATATTAGCAAAATGAGACTTACTGAAACCGAAAGAATCGATAGAAGCCGGATGCATGAAGAAGTTTGTGTTTTGTTTGATGAAACGCACCCGGAGCGTTCGCCCATATCGTCTAGAATGCAGTGACACAGTTAAAACGATTCTTTCCCTGACTGCATACTTCACATGATCCTGTGAAGTATGCTTTCAGGGAAAACAGCTGAGAAAATCATTTCCGAAGGTAGGATCAAGAGCTTCAGAATTACTGGAAATTATACATACGGATGTATGTGGTCCAAATGTGGTCAGCTCAATCGGAGATTTAAAATATTTCATTCTGTTTGTAGATGGAAACAGTCGTATGTCATTTGTCTATTTTCTGAAAACAAAAGATGAAGAAGAAGATTTGAACGTTTTAAGAAAATGAAAAGTATGGTTGAAAATCAACAGAATAAAAAGAGAAAAATGGTGTGTAAGGATTTGTCTTCTGATGAATTATACCAGACTATTTTAGAAAATTCTCAAATCCTATATTAGTTCACACAATGGGGGTGAGTTTACTAATATAGGATTTGAGAAATTTCTAAAAAAATCTGGTATAATTCATCAGAAGACAAATCCTTACACACCAGAGCAAAATTATATTTTCAGAATGGATGAATCGTACAATACTTGAAAAAGCTAGATGTTTATTATTTGGTGCAGTAAACACTGCAGTTTATTAAAAAAAAAAAACAGAACGATATCGGCGATAGTTAATGAGAGAATACCTTATGAAGTTTGGAATGGTAAAAAAACGAACATTGAAAATTTAAGAATATTTGGGAGCACAGTGATAGTGCATAAACCAAAAGAGAAAAAGCCTCAAATGAGATAAAAAATCACAAAAGATGATTCTTGTAGTATATAGTGAAAATGTGAAGGGTTATAGAATTTTTGATTTTCACAGAAACGGAGTTATAACAAGTAGAGATGTTGTCATAATGGAAAAGATGTATAATATCCTAATATGCTATGTCAAAATAAAAAAAAAAAAATAATGAAAATATTGATTTTTAAAATTTTAGTTTTTATTTTTTAAAACAAATGCAACACAGCAAAAAAAAAACGTAATACAACCAAGTAGTAAAATAACAATAAATTATAACAAATGCTCAAAATGCTGACCGTTATTGGCCAAACACAATTGACAGCGTTTTATAACACTGCCAGTTACTTTTCGCAATGTGATGCGATTAACGCCGTTTGTTGCCTCTGTCATTGCTTTTCAAAGTTCATCCACATTGTTATAACTGAAATTACTTTCATAAACTTTGTCTTTTAAAGTGCCCCAGAAATAAAAGTCAAGAGGCGTCAAGTCTGCAGATCTGGCTGGCCACTGAACATGTGTATTAGTCGCTATTACTTTGTTATTAAAACGTCCATTTAAATAATTAATAACATCTCTAGCATTGTGTGCAGAAGCGCCATCTTGTTGGTACCATAATTGCATATTTTGTGCCAAAGGTAAATCATCCAAAAAATCTTCTAAGGTAAACGATTTCCCATTATGCCACAAAAAAACATGAAAGACGAACCGTAGTTGGTTTCGCCGTGGAATAATTATTGAGATATTTGATTTTTTAGAAAAACACGATTTTCAGTTTTTTTTAATAATTTCTAAACTGCTAAAAATTTTGAAAATTTCTCAACATAATCTGAACCAGTATACAAAACTGCACAACATTGCCCATTTAACCAGATCTCTAACTTTAAGAATAAGAAAGATACCCATGCAATCGTACTCTATTTAGGACACCCTAATATGTACTACTAAACGAGATTTGCGGGATTTTCATAAATACTGGGTACCCAGGACTCTTAGGTCGAGATTGAGGGTAGTCGTATTAGGCATTGCGTTGAACTAACTGATGGGGGATTGCATACATTAAAATGCAACAGGGGCCATTTAATGCTCTTCACGAGTAATTTGGCCTTGACGAATATGCTGCCGCCCTGGTAGTCATGAATGGAATTAAATTTTTTGTTCATCTATACGATTTCAATTATTTTTTCAATGGAACAAATCCTTCGTTTATTTTCGTCAGGATCCGTGTTTATTCGCGCTTAGGCGTAGTGCAGGATGCAAAAGGGGAACGAATTTAAAATTTTCAAGATACATGTTTCCTTTCGAGCCATGCTTGCCTTGCATCTATCTTTTTCTAACGTATTTCGCTTTTCTTTTAATTCCGTATCTGTCAAAATCATATGTTCTGTTATTTTTTTCGTTTTATTGTGTTTAAAATTCTGGTTACGATTTTAAATGAAGTGAAAATGAAAATAAAAAATGTGATTTCAATGTTTCAGAATACATATTTGGTTGATCACATTTACAATGCATTTTTTATTGAAAATAAAATGAATGGGGAGGTTATGTAACATTTATTTTCATTATGATGTTGAATAAAACCTACTCACACTATCACTTCCTTGAATAGACATTATTTTCTTAACAAATATATAATGATAGAAATAAAAAAAAATACAGTGAACCAAATAAGATAGTGTTTAATAAATGAAATAAAAATTTTAACAATGAATTGTTTAGTTTGACATGAAAAACAATTAAAATAACAGTAATCAAGCATATGAAATTAAAGAAATTGAAAACAAATGCCAAATAAACATTATTTTCAATTTAAATTAGTGTTATGGAAAATCTATATGTGAGAATGAAATAATGGTTTATTTTATAAAAAGAACCAAAATCATCCGAAATTTAAATATATTTCACATTTAAAATAATCATTGAATAGAATGGTATCAACTTGGCATGCATACAAAATTTCATATCACCATGTCAACAAAAAAAGACGGACACTTCGGTGACTCAACTTATGTAAAAAATAATGTGCTTTTGGGTTAAAAAAGATGAGTAGGTATATTTCACAAATTATTATTCAAGTTTTTAAATTTTAACCAAAATCTGGAATTAATCTCCTGGAATTATAAAAAAGTTGAATTAATTATACTAACTTAGAGAAACCAAGTGTGAGGTGAAATTATAGAAAAAAAAAATACAAAAAGATAAATAAATGTCTCTGAAATAAATAAAGGAACCAATATTTGAACACTTTGAAATTTACATGTATTGTATGGAAATTCCTGCTTCTCCATTCATTTTTTATATAAATTGAGAGAATTAAATTATTTAGAATCTAAAAATCTATTCATAAGTCAATTTTAGAATTCATGTATAATTAATTATTAATGAATGAAATTAATATAAAATCTCTTTCGTATATAGAAAATTAGTACATATTTTTGATCGTATAATTGGTACATATAGATTTAATAAAATTATTATTTATCATCTTGATTTGTTTGATTTATTTAATAAGTCAATATTTCTTATATGTACAAAAAATCCCCTTGATGAGTCACGCATTAATTAAATGCTTCACCGACAATGTGTTGATGAAATATGATTTACTGGTTGCATATTTTTTAACTACAGCCATCTAGTAATTAGTGCTTTAACTTTTAAACTATTTTAGACGTCAACTATGCTCCTCGAATAAAGCGGTATTTTTTTTTTTTTAAATCATAGATATATTTCGCTAATGTTTTTTTGAAACATAATCTAAAAAAACTTTATTTTTACATTTCATTCACAATACATCAAGAGAAGAGTATTTTCCAAATGTAGCTGATATTTTTTTAATTGAATATAACACAAAATATAAAAATGAAAATATAATGAAATAACAATTACAAAAAAATTAAAAAAAAACAAAAAAACGAAATTCATGTCTGCATGTAGAAAAAAATACCTATTTTATGTAATTTTTAGTTTATTTTTTAAACGCACCGTTTGGATTTTTAAACGAAAATACTGACAACCGTTTGAAAGATCCTGCCCTTAATGTGGAGAATTTAGATGCAGATAATCAAAAGGCCACAAAAAAATCAGTGTATAGAAATTGCAGTTGCTATGACTGATAATTTTTAATAAAAAAAAGTAAAATACATAAAAGCCAGCCAAATGTTACAGCAAATATTCCACTCGAGCGATTAGCATTTCCACTTTTGAAGTTGATGACATGTATAAAAGACTTCTATTTCTATCATTGATGGATTATGTAATAAAAAAAGCACTCCATCGTGAGAAGCCCGCGGAAGAGATCTCAATTAACCCGTGTGATAATTTTACAAATTGCTTTACAACATTACCCGAAATAGAAGCAAAAACCCGACATCAGATTTCTATCTTGTGAAAAATACAATTAGGGTTGTTCCCGAAAAACCTCCGAAAAGAGAAAAGGAACGCCTTTAATATGTGAGAAAAGCATTAACATCTCCTTTCATAAACAAGCGTCGGAAAACGCGCATACGTCCAAATACAATAGCCGGCCTCTAATCGCTTCCGTTTCTACGCTTTTTCTCTAAATTTCGGAATGATTAGTGTTAAGCCGTAATGATAATTTGTTTTATGGTCTGCCGACGCGTTAGATTATTTTAATCTATTTCCTCTTCATACCGAGAGATTTTCCTCTCTTTTTTTTGTTGTTTCGTTGTGTTTCGTTAGCTCCACCGGACCGTGATATCATATGCAGATGATGTGTGCTGTGTATCACTGCACCTTAACACCACGAAATTAAAATTAATAGACAACAACAAAAAGAAAAAAAAAACGCCTAAAATAAAAGCAAATGCGTGGGGGGAGGTGTAAAATTATCATTAATTATTTGAATTATTAGAATATATTTCTTTTTACGGTCGATAATGACGGCCGGATTTACATAAAGAGAAACAATTGTGCGGAACGCGTTATTTCTCTCACTCCCGCGTTGTGTGTTTTAGCATTTTTATTCACGCAATGTTGTATTGCTTAATTTGTGTTACAATGGGCTCTCCCCACCTGTTCTGATTCCGATTCAGATTCTCTCCGTTTTTTTTATATATATATATATAAGTGAGATGCAAATCGCGATAGGAGAATTATGTTTATTTGATTATCTAAAAAGCGTATAGCGTGGCTTTTACTACTTTTATGGAAAATATTAATGTTATTGTTATGCAAATATGTCTGCTTTGAATTATTGTGTGTTTTTTTATATCCCTAGCGGTCGTGTAGGCTGGAATTATGTAATTTTTTTCTTCTTCAAAGATTACGGTTGATTTATGTGGATATTGTATGCGGCAAATGTTTGGTATTTGATTGTAATTAAATTTGGGTCAAAGCATTCTTGATTTCCACTTGTTCAATTTTTAATTTTTGAATCTATATAATAATTACATAATCGGAGAATCAATCTTTATAAAAAATACTTCAAATAGAAATCAATAGAATTTGAAGATCGAATTTAATAATTAATTAACCCAGGAATCAATCTTTATAAGACAAGACTTCAACTTTAATTTTATAAAATCTGGATATAAATAATTCAGGCATCATTTTTTATAAGACAGACTTCAAGTAGAAATCCATTAAAAATGTACATTTGATTAATAATTAAATAATCCAGGAATCACTCTTTAAAAGACAAGATTTAAAGTAGAAATCAATCGTGACCTTAGATTAATAATCAATTAAGCGAAGAATTAATCTTTTTAATAATAATAATAATATTTATTGCCCCACAGTAAACATTTTCCCAATTACATGACAATTATACAACAAACATAGATTAATACAAACAATATAAAAGTATAAAATAATACAATATGTAAAGAGTAATGAACTTAAATTAACAGGAGGTTAAGGGAGGGATCAAAAAATACATCATGGTTTGCAGCCATTTGATTATAACTCAACTTTGATATTAAATTTGATATATTTGGTAGTTCGTTCATTATATTTAAGTGTCAACTTAAGAAATTACTTTGATTTTATACTTTTTTTTGTACTTGCATATACATTGATTGATTGATTGTAACACTGGTATATTGTATTGTTTTTGTAAAAAGGTGATTCCGTAATAAAATTATTATTATTAATTATTATTATAAATGTTACAAATGATCCCTACTGGGATTTACAGCCGTATAGTGCTTTATTGTGCGCAACACGAAAAGCTATCTCATTTCTACTATTAAAAGTTGGAAAATGCAAGTTAATATATTTTAGGATATCCGGGCAGTTAATATGATTACTAAGAAGTTTATGTAAAAATGTGATACTTGACTTTGTACGCCTATGTTCAGGCGATTCAATTAAATTTCTGCAACAATAATGAATGATTCAAACCGCGTTCCGGGTAAATGCCCTAAATTTTAAAATATAAATATTTCAGAAACTTGCATTGAACGCTCTGAATTAAATGTACTTTGTATTGCGTCTGAGGATACCAAATTAAAGAAGCATAATCCAACTTTGAACGGACAAAATAATATAATAAAATAATATAATGACTTGAGCGCATTAGTATCATGAAAACTTAAAGAATTACGATGTATGAATCGCAACACTCTGAATGAATCACCTACAAGCGCTTGCACATGGGGATTAAATTTATTTATTTATTTACAACCCAACAGACTCGAAAGTCCAATTACAGGGCTATATCAGTAATACATTACATTGATACAATACAAAGAAACTATAATATAATAATGTAAACTTATCATCAAATACAACGCCTAAGTCTTTAAAAACACTAACACGTTCGTTTGTGCTATCGGAGATAGATTGAAACGTACAATGTTTATTTGTAAATGACATAAATTTGCACTTAATACTATTAAGAGTAAGATTATTAGTACTACTCCAATCAGCAATTGTATCAATTTGTAATTGTAAAAGTTGGCAATCGGCAATTGATGAAATATTTGCATATAACTTCAAGTCATCCACGTAGAGAAGGTGTTTACAAGTTAGAAGATCGGACAAGTCATTAATAAATAAATTGAAAAATAATGGGCCCAAGGTTGATCCTTGGGGAGCACCAGAGCTTGGATAATAAGATTTAGATATGCAATTATTAACTGACACATATGTTTCATGTCTAATCAGATACGAAGCTATCAAAAGTAGAGAATTCGAACGAAACCCAAGGTGACCCAATTTATGCAAAAGTAGTTCGTGGTCGACTTTGCCAAACGCCTTAATCATATCAGTATAGATCACATCAATTTGTCCCGAAGAATCCAAAGTCCTAGAGATATCATGAGTAATAACAGTCGGATTAGTGGTAGTGGAGCGTCCCGGAATAAAGCCATGCTGATGAGTAGATAAGTATGGTGCAACGTGACTGAATATTTGGCTATAGAGAGCTTTCTCAAAGACTTTAGCAAGATGCGATAATGTTGCAATCGGGCGATAGTTAGAAATGTTTTGTTTATTTGTTGTAGTTTTGGGTATAGGACAAATTGATGCAATTTTTAGTTTATATGGAAATATGGATGTTTTTATTGATAAATTATAAATTATTGATAGAAGAGAACAGTTGCACAATCCTTTAATAAAAAGGCTGGTAAATTATCATGCCCTGATGAAAGTTTATTAGGAAGCGACTTTAAATATTTCAGGACAGTTTCAGTAGGAATTTCAGAGAAAGAAAAACAAGAATGGTTAGTAAATATCTGAGGTAAGATGTTATCGGTTGTTGGTGAAAACACAGATTTAAAAAAGTCTGAAAACTATTAGAAATATCACCTGGCGTACTAAATGTTTCGTCGCCAAAAGCAACTTCGGTTGGAATTCTTGAAAAACTAGATATTTCAGAGTTTACATATGCCCAAAATCGCTTAGGATCCATGGTAAGCTGACGTTCTGTGGCAGAAATATAGTTAAGCTGCTTTGATTTTAGATTTGATGAGCGATCTAAGTTTTTTTTAAATTTTAATTGAGAGAATGTATCAGTCTTTCTAAGTTTATGAGCGCGAGATTAATCCTTAATGAGTTTAATAATTTCACTGGTGAACCACGCTGCTGTACAAATTTAATTTGCGGGATATATTCATGCATGGCGCTATTAATTATACTGTGGAAAGCATCAAGGGCAAGATCCGCATCTGAATAATCATTAAAAAAAGTTCCAGTCGACCGATCCTAAAGAGGCATATAAACTCAAGTAATCGACTTTTTTAAAATTAAATGTGGTGATATCATCGTTGATTGGCGACATACTAATGTTATAGTTCACACATATTAGAAGTGCAGGATGATAATTGTCCACTGATAAAAAAATGTCAGATTCATGCTGTACTTTACAATCAATATTGGAATATATTAGATCCAATACATTATTCGAACAGTTTTATATTAATAAATTGATGCAAACACAAAAATATGCATGCATTAGAGATAACTAATGATTTATCATTGAAATTACCTGTTGATAATAGAAGACAATTAAAATCTCAAACAAAGTTAACAGGACTGTCATTAAATTGAAATTGAACTAAAAGATCAAAAAATTGCTTGATTGCAATTGAAGTTAAGTTGGGCGGGATATAAACAACAATTAAATAAATACAGGTACGATTAGCGTTTAACTTACAAACTAATATATAGATAAGGAGAATTAGCATATTGTTGTAATCCATAGGAATAACATCTAAGTTTAGTGCATGTTTGGCCGCTATCAGTACACCGCTACCTCTAGACCTACCAGTTAATATTGTGTCACGATCCGAGCGGAATATTTTATATTGATCACTAACACACTATTACTCTCACTCGGAGATAGCCAAGTTTCGGTGAAAAATATAATGTCAAAATCGTGAATACGGACATTGATATAAAGTTTACTTAGTTTGGTGTTGAGACCGCGGATGTTTTGATAGTAGACCCGTAAATCTCCTGGGGGCGTGGTTCCTCATATGTCTTGAGCAGTGATTAAGTATGGAACTCCGTTACGAAATGCTAATTTTTAATTTGATTCACCATTCGACTTTCTGGAAAGAAGTTCCGACTTCAGTTTGTTGTAATATTCTATTTGAAATTTCATTCAGTCGGCATTAAAGATAATATTGTCATACACTGCATTCACATTGCTACGAAGAACCGAATTTGCTATTGCTTCGGATTCAAAAATAACCTGTAAGGGTCGAGGTTTGTTGCCTGTCCCTCTCTTGTCTAATCTTATTTTTACTGGTGTAGCTGAGATATTCCTACGTTTAAGGATTTTTGTTATATTGGCAGTATCCTCCTTGGTTCTATCATTAGGTAGTTCAGCTGTTGATTCTGTGCAATTTAAAAAAAACATTTATCACTCTACGGCGTCGGTCTTCAATTTCGTTGATTATATCCCCGTGTAGATTTTCATCGGTAGATTTAGTTGCTGAGATCTTATTATTAGAGTATTTCGTTTCTAGCAAAGAAATTCGAGAATCGATGTCGTCGAATCGCTTAGCAATTATTTTTTTTTTTATTATATCATCAGCAAAGCAATTAAGTTGTTTAGAAATGAGTTTGTGTATCGACTCTAAAGTAAGCGGTACATTTTCAGAACACTTCGGACAAAGCCAGTTGCATTTAGAAAAATTATCAAATATATATTTGAGCATCATTTAAGCCTGTACATTTAATATCTATATATTTGTTGCAGCCAGCTGCTGCATTTTAGATTAGGAGTATTAGGTGTGACCCCTTTTTCGCAAATGCCACAATATATAACCATTCTGAATTACTGATAATTATTTAGAATATATATAATATAAGAAATGTTTCCAGTGGAGAGGTTTTAAACAAGCAAAGAATGTAAAAAATATATAAATTAATAAATAACACAAGTAAGACAAGGGACACTCTCTTCACCTAAAAGTGTCAATTTTGTGGACTTAGTAACGTACAGGAAGACCACGGAAAGGAAAATTATTAAATTGACAATTGATAATTAGTTGCACTTAAATGTTAAAAACAGATGTATAAAAATTCCAATAAAATAAAAGTATTAAATAAGATATGTATATATATTTATATATATATACAGGGTGTCCCATTTTAATCTTTCAGATGGAATATATCGAGACAAGTGCGCCCAATCGAAAAAATTGTCTAATGCAAAGTTTAGTGGTTTGCAGGGGAACATTAGATTCTGTTATCAATTTCACCCCTCACCCCCCAGGGGGGTGAATAACAGGGGTAACTTCTGAATCTTAAAGGGGAACCCCCATTTTTTATTGCAAATTCGGAAAGTGTGAAAAAAACTATGTAGGTTCTACTCAGACACTTTTTTGTATGGGCAACAGGTGGCGCTGTAATCGTCAATATTAGATTATTTTACACTTAATCTAGAATTGATATAAAAATGCCATCTAATGATTACAAAATAATCAGATTCCAGACATAAGAGCCCTTTGACACCTTGATGCATTGCTGTACCTCCGCCCCCCCCCCCCCCAATCTTCTCCACCACCAAGATTCATTAGGGCAATTTTAAATCTAATTAATATCTTGGAATTACTTCAAACTGCCACATTGTATTGACAAAAAAATTTACTTCGAATGAGACGACTAGAAATCGGGGGGAGGGGGGGAGTGGGGGCTTCCAACGCATGTCCATTTAGAAACATTTTTATTTTTGTCAGTCAGCCTTTGACGTTTTGAAGTCGCACTTCTTAGCGAAAATGTCAAATTACTTGCCAGATGAAATTGTTGATATGATTATGTGTGTCGCGTTCGCAAGGCTTGCAAGGCGGCCTTTCTGCGCTTTTGGATGACATTCCGTACGCCACAAGGTTAACGATGTGGTTTCAGCAAGATGGTGCACCTCCGCATTTTGCACCAATTGTGCGGAATCATTTGGACGCCGCATATCCACAAAAGTAGATTGGTCGCGGGGGGCCTGCGCAATGGCCACCTAGATCGCCAGATCTAACGTCTCCAGACTTTTTCCTCTGAGGATGTGGTCACATTTACCTAAAACTGATCCGTACAAAAAAAAAATAATAATTTTGACATCTTTCTCTTTGAACTGCACAATTTCATTTCGAATTTCTATTACCCTTGTACCTTTACAGACGTCAAAGTGGTGGTGGTGGAGTGGTGGTGTTAAGTAGATTGGCTTTTTCAATTCAATTTGTTTAAACTTTTTCTCTGTAATCATTAGGTGGCATTTTTACATCAATTCTAGATTAAGTGTAAAATAATCTAATATTGACGATTACAGCGCCATCTGTTGCCGATACAAAAAAAGTTTCTGAGTAAAACCTACATAGTTTTTTTCACAATTTCCGAATTTGCAATAAAAAATGGGGGTTCCCATTTAAGATTCAGAAGTTACCCCTGTTATTCACCCCCCTGGGGGGTGAGGGGTGAAATTGATAACAGAATCTAATGTCCCCCTGCAAACTACTAAACTTTGCATAAGACAACTTTTTCGATTGGGCGCACTTGTCTCGATATATTCCACCTGAAAGATTAAAATGGGACACCCTGTATACATACATACAAACACATACACATACACGTTCAATAAAAAGTTGAATGCCGATTCTTCAGCCGAAATTTTGAAAATGTATAAATCAAGACTTCAGATAGAAATCTATAAAATCTGGATATAATTAATTAATTCAGGAATAATTCTTTATAAGACAGAGTTCAAGTAGAAATTCATAAAAACTAAACAATATATAAATAATTATTAAATCCAGGAATCAATTTTTACAAGATCAAATTTCAAGTAGAGTTATATAAAATCTATACGTCAAATTATTAAAGGAATCAATCTTAATAAGACAAGACTTAAATCTTGATTTTATATAACTCTACTTGAAATCTAATCTTGTAAAGATTGATTCTTGGATTAATTAATTAGAATTATATAAAATCTGGACAAAATTAATTATAATTTATGAATCAATGTTTATAAGACAAGATTTCAAGTAGAATAATATATAATTTAATAAAGTATTTGTTTATTATACGAAAACTCCCTTTCATTTCCACAATAAAAAAAAAACGAAATTACTTTCCGAACAACCCAATATATATAATTGTGACTTTAAATTAATAATTAATTAATCTAAAAATTAAGCATTATGAGAAACAACAATTTTTAAATCAACAAAATCCGTATATCAAATTAATCAGATAACTATCCGATTTTAACGAGCCCGATAATTCACCACCTCTAATTAATCGCCATCGATCTAACAACAAATTGCCGCCGAAAGGTCAGCGCTGTTATTTAGCGAAGAGTGAAAAAATTCCGTGCATGCGTAATTTATTGTGTTCGTAGAAACGGGACGGAATTGGAAGACGGAGAGGCCTGAATTTCGCAGCCGGCCCAAAAGTGTTTTCGATATTTTTCCACTAATTAAAACCGCTTTATATGTCCATGCGGCTCAACGGCAATTAAACGTAATTTATTATGTTCCGTTTAATTTATTTATTTATTTTTATTCCTTCTTCTTCTTCTTCTTAAACGCTCGTTAATTATTAATTAACTGGACACACGTTTTTGTACACTTCAACGTATTTTCTTTAATTATGTAATCGTTTTATGTTACGGATCGATTTTTTTTATAAGTGAGAGTAATAATATCAAGATGAGATCAGTTTAATAAAATAACCTATGCCCGGATTCTAGTTTAAACGATATCGTTTTGCAATATCGGCGCTCGATGGCCGATTTACTCGATATCGAGGCAAGTTGGTATTCTAGTTGAGTATCTTGTGAGAGAAGTCAGGCAACAATGTATTCCTGCAATTCTTACATAAATGAAGACATGTGATATGTTTCTATTACCACGTTATTTAAAAAATATTATTGCATTGAAATGGTTTGAATAAAAATGAAAAAAGTAATGTTACTCGAACTTTATTGAAGGACTAAATTAAAAAAAAAAAACATTTAGTGAAATATCCTCAACCAAAGTCCATATTTCTGAAAAATTGTTGGTCACTTAAAAAAAAACAATATTACATAGCAATATTTTCCACTTTTAAAATAATTAGTTGATAAACAAATTTTACAAAGAGGAAGGTTTTACGCTATCTTAACTTAATTATAACTATTTAATTTTTTAATATAAAAATGCTCGCGAATTTCACAATTTAACGATATTTTAGGCCAAGAAATAAATTAATGTTTATGTAAATGGAGAATTAGAACATGGAGCGTGAGAAGCATACAAGGCAAAGAACAAGAACTAGAAAACAAATTTGAAAAATCAAAATTGGATTTATTAATAATAACATAGACGAAGAAGAAAAGAATTAAAGAACAGAAAATGAGCATACGTTTATTTTTAGTGGAGTGGAGAAGGAACAGAGAGCAGCAGCAGGAACAGAATGTCTAATACATAGAAAACACGAGCGAGAAATAGATGGATGGGAAGCAATAAGCGAAAGAATGCTTATAAGAGTAAGAAATAAAAAAGAGAACAATATAAGAACATTAATAGGAGTGTATGGACCTAACGATGATGACACTTGTTTGTTCCGATATTTTCTAATATATTGATGTAAATATCTCCTATTATTATTTGTGTATGTTTTTTATAAAATATTTAATTTTTTAAAATTATTTGTAATTGTTTTGAGAAAATTAATAGGAATGTATGGACCTAACGATGAAGACAAACAAAGATGAATTCTGGAAACAACTTGCCGAAGAAACAGATAAAGCGAAAGGTGAAATATAAATAATGGGTGATTGCAATGGCCGGGTAGGGAAAAGAGATGGGAAATATAGTGCAGTTCTGGGTAGACATGGCGAAGACCACAGGAATGATAATGGATTGAATACTGCATAGAACAAGATCTAATAATAACAAATACGTTTTTCCAACATAAAGAAATTCATAAATACACGAGAGAGCAACACATTAGAAGGGAAAGGTAAATCATAGATTACATTATAAAAGAAAGGATAAACAGAAGAAAGGTGAAAGATATAAGAGTTAGAAGGGGATATGAAATAGGAAGTGACCACAATCTACCAATAGCAGATATAGACCAAGAAAAACCAAGAGAAAAGGAAAAGAAAGGCGAAGTAAAAGAATATGAGGAAGTAATAAGAACATACAAACTAAAAAATGAAGAAACAGCTCGGAAATATGTAGTAGAAATAAACGAAGCAATACACAAATTACCAGAAGCAGAAAAGCAAAAGTATAGACGAAGAATGGGAATCATTAAAGACAATAATAATAGAGGCAGTAAACGAGTATGTGGGACAAACAAACAAAGCAATTACAAGAAACAAACATCTTGGTGGACGATCGAAATAAAAGAGCAAATCAAAATTTAAAAAAGAAGCTTGGCAGAAGTACCTAAGCATGAGAACACAGAGCAGCTACGATGACTACAAGAAAGAGAGAACTAAAACAAAGAATATGATACTGATTTTAAAACAAAGGACATGGGAAGAATTTGGAAACAAGATGGAAGAAAATGCAAAAGACAACCAGAAAATATTCTACAAGACACTTAAGAATCTGAGAAACGACAAAAAAGACGAATGCATAAGAATAAAAGATAGAACAGGAAGTCTATTGAAGACAGAGGAAGAAACAATGGAAAGATGGAAAACTCACTTCCAAGAACTACTGAATCGAGACTTTAAACGAAACCGAGAAGAAGACGACACTAAAATAGAAGAGATAGATACTCCAGAAGATGACATAAACAAGAAGAGGTAGAAGAAGCAATCAAAGGACTAAAAAATGGGAAAGCGCCAGGAATTGACAAAATTGCAGCTCTAATGATCAAGAATATGGGAATAACTGGAAAGGACAAGCTACTAAAATTACTCAACAATATGTGGAAAGAAGAGAAAGTACCAAAATAGTGGGAAATAGGAATGATAGTGGCCATTTACAAAGCTGGGAACAAGACAGAATGCAACAATAATTTGGAATTTCATTAATTAGAACCACTACAAAAATATACGAGAAAATAATTGAGAAAAGGATGAGATAAACAATAGAAAATAATTATTTTCTTTTCTATTGTTTGTCTCATCACAATAGCGGATTCAGACCAAGAAGAAGTATACACGACTACATATTCACGCTGAAGATAATAATTAATAGAAAATGCAAAAGGTAATATATAGATATGGAAAAAGCGTTCGACAAAGTGCCTAGAGAAAAAGTCTGGGAAGGTCTAAGAAAACTAGAAGTCAGCAAAAAACTAATAAGAACAACTAAAAGTATATATAAATAAATAAGAAATGTCATAATAGCAAAAAATAAAAAATCAGAAGAGTTTACAACTAAACAAGGAGTGAGACAAGGAGGAAGCCTAAGCCCACTACTATTTATAGTATACATGGATCAAATAATTAAAGAAGTAAACAATGAAACAAGACCCACAAACGTCGGAAACCGAAATAAAAAAAAGAGTACAAATACAAGAATGTGCATTTGCAGATGACATTGCAATAATAGCTAATACGCAGGAAGAACTACAAGTAGTTTTTCTTGTTGTATATGGGATAAACTACTAAACAAATATGACATGAAAATGAATACCAACAAAACGAAAGTGATGACAATAGCAGGACAAGAAATCATAATGAAAATAAAAATAGAGAATAAAGAAATAGAACAGTGAAACAATATAAATACTTAGGAGTGATTATACAAGACTCAGGAGAGCAGGAGGCGGACATAAACCATAGAATAAACAACACGAATAAACTGTACTACACATTACAAGAAAAAAAAAAAGAAATTAAGCAGATCACAAAGATAGAAGTTTACAAATCTATATACAGACCAGTGCTAACAAAGCAGAATAAGAGTAGTAGAAATGGGATACCTAAAAAGAACGTACGGCATTAATGGACAAGATCAGAAGTGAAACAATCAGAGAAAAACCTCAAGTAAAGGGCGTCGAGGAATATATAGAAGCAAGGCAATTAGGTTGGTGGGGGCATATACAGAGAATGGACAAAAGTATGCAAATCAAAGAGGTATGTGAAGGAAAAACACAAGGCAAAAAGAAAAGAGGACGACCAAGAAAAACATGGGAAGGAGTAATACTAGGAGAGAGAGGCATATCCAGACAAGAAGCTGGAAGAATGGCAAAAGACAGAAAGACCTGGAAGAAGTTCATGAAGAATTAAGAAAAAGAAGAAAAACATAACTAAGCCCTACACTCATATGGGTAGAAAGGGTCATTGAATATATATATAAATAGGAAACCTGTATTTAAAGTGTCATAAATTAACAATAGAAAAAGATGTATATAAGTTTTAATGAAGGCAAAACGCTTCTCGAGACCCTCACGGTACCTAGCAGGGTATCGTGGGAATATGACAGAAAACGGTTGCTCGATATCGGGCTCGATACCAACTAGAATACGCATTCGTTGACACATAGTATCGACTCGATACGATACGCTGCTCGATATTTAACTTGAATCCCTATGCTAATAACATCAAGAGCTGTTAAAGATTAATAATAATAAAATTTATAATATATGTTACAACTCTTTATATACAAATTCAAGAAGGCATATTGAGTATATTTTTAACTTGTTTCTCATTGACTGCTCGGTAAAACATTTTTGCTAAAATATATAATATATATATATTTTAGCAAAAATATTATTATTTTTATATATTTAAATTATTTTTCGTACAAAAATTATTTTTTAATGGTTTCAAGGGGAACATACGAATGAAACTAAATTATCGTCGACGTATCTAAACTATATTTTAATATGCTTTTTGAGTAGCGGAAATTCTAAAATTAATTTAGTTGCTCATAAAGATTTCAGCTAGCAAGGGGCTGAGAGGAGAGCCTATTTCTATCCCTTCTTTTTGTTTATTGTATTTATTTTCAAAAGAAAGATATTTATTATAATAAGATATTCAATAATTCATTTATTTAATGCAATGTTAATATTTAATTTTTCAACGCAAGATTTTATTAATTTGATTCAGCCAGAGGCTGGAATTTTTACAAACGTCGAACGATACTAGTTTGTGGTGACTTTAAAAGAGGACAATTTATCGGTTAAATCTTATTAATGTGAGATTTTTAAAATCTGTTAATTCGCGATATAAATTATTTAGGTGACATCCAATTTTATGAGTTGGGAATTGATAAAGGATCCTACTCGTCTAATAGGTAGATTTTCTTTGTGTATTTTTAATAGTCCATATAATGGGGGGCTTAGGCGATTCATAAGAATAGGTGTTTTCGAAAATAGTACTGGAATCGTTGATGACGGGTTTTCTGAAGTTTACATTTGTGGTCTGTGTTCAATTCTATGATATCAGAAGCATTAAAAAATCGTTTACCTTTGAGATATAAGCCGTTTTTTTTTTTAATACTATTGCGGAATTTCTTAGCCTCTTGCTAGCGGAAATCTTTGTGAGAAACTTAACTCAAATAATTTTTGAATCACCGCTAGGCAAAAAGCATATCAAAATGTCGTTTA
The DNA here is from genome assembly GCA_963082785.1 of Philonthus spinipes. NCBI lineage: Eukaryota > Metazoa > Arthropoda > Insecta > Coleoptera > Staphylinidae > Philonthus > Philonthus spinipes. The sequence continues at coordinate 9,357,955 of OY720316.1, forward strand.
GATACGTCGACGATATTTTAGCTTTACTACATGGGCTGATAAGTCCCGGGATTTTTCAATAGGTGACAACACTGGAAACTGAACGTGACTCATTTCGAGAGGCTCATCTGTCACTAGATTGTGTATGACGATGGATGGATGAAACGTGGATCCATTACCATACGCCTGGCTGGCAAGCCACGAAAGCCGACCAAAATGGCCAAAAGACCAACGCTCGGCCGGGAAGGTTATGGCCTCCGTTTTTTTTTTTTTGGGGGGGGGGATTCGCATGGAATATTCTTCATCGATTACCTGCAGAAGGGAAGAACAGTCACAAGAGAGTATTATTGGACAAACTGAACGACGAAATAAAGAAAAAAAAAAAACGTCCCAATATGGCGAAGAAAAAAGTTCTGTATCTTCACGATAACGCACCGCCATACTTGTCCTTGAAAGCGATGGCCAAATTGGACCAATTACGATTCGAATTGGTTGCAGACTATTATCTGTTCCCAAACCTCAAGCGGTGGCTCCAGGGTATGAGATTCAAATCGAATGAGGAAGTCGTCGCGAACACCGAGGCGTATTTCGAAGGCTTGGACGTTTCGTACTACAGAAAGGACATCGAAATGCTGGAAACTCGCTATACTAAGTGTATCGCCCTCGAAGGCAACTATGTTGAGGAATAAATATAGCTTTGCTCAAGACACATTTGTTTTCATAAAAAATCCCGGGACTTATCAGCCCATGTAGTATGTTGTTTTATATTTTTCTCTTAATTGATTAAAGGGTTTTGTCGTCAGATTTTCTTATTACTGCAGATTTAATTATTTTGTCAATAATTTGTTCAGAATACTCACAGTTTGGGATAATTTTTTTAAAGCAAGTTCTGTTTCATCCTTTGAACAATTTAATTGAAGTATGTGGTATATATTAGGTGTGCAAGTTAATTTCCGCGTTTTTGTTTAGCGCTTTACCTTGTTTTAATAAATAAAATTTTGTATAATGAATCTTATTCTATTATTTTCGCCGTATTATCAGCTTTCTATACATATATTATAGTCCCCATATAATCCCATATAACGATTTAATTTTATCTTTTAACATGTCAACTTTTGTTCCGGAAAAACGCCATTTGCGGGAAGCACTTCTTTTCCTATTCTAGAAGAAAGAATTCTCAAGAAGAAAGCTACTGACGCCCACCAAATGCTCGCCCAAGCCTACGGCGATGCTGCTCCATCCATAAGAACCTGCCAAGAATGGTTTCAGCGTTTCAAATCGGGTGATTTTGACGTCAAGGACAAGGACTGGTCAGGACAACCAAAAAAGTTTGAAGACGAAGAACTTGAAGCTCTTTTGGACGAAGACTCGGCTCAAACGCAAGAACAGCTCGCGGAATCACTTGGCGTCACACGACAGGCTGCTTCTCTTCGTTTGCACGCCCTCGGCAAGATCCAGAAGGAAGGAAAATGGGTGCCTTATGAACTGACGGAAAGGAACAAGGAGCAGCGAAAAACGACGTGTGAGATTCTGCTTGAACGTTTTTAAAAAAATCTTTTCTTCATCGTATTGTGACCGGTGATGAGAAGTGGATCTACTTCGACAATCCAAAGAGGAAATGATCATGGGTGAGCCCAGGTGAGCCAGTGAAATCGACCTCAAAGCCGAACATCCACGGGAAGAAGGTCTTGCTCTGCATTTGGTGGGACCAGCACGGCATACTGTACTACGAGCTTCTCCAACCCGGCGAGACAGTCACTGCCAATCGCTACGAACAACAGCTTGTCCAGCTACGCGATCAAATCGGAGAAAAGAGACCAGAATGGGCGGATCGACACGACAAAGTCATATTGCTTCATGACAACGCAAGGCCTCATGTCGCAAAATCGATTAAAGACGCCCTAAAGAATTTCAAATGGGAAGTCTTACCGCACCTGCCGTACTCTCCAGACATCGCCCCGTCGGATTATCACCTTTTCCGATCAATGGCTTACGGTCTGGCGGAGCAGCACTTCCAAAATCGCCAAGAAGTCCAAGAATGGCTCGATGAATGGATCGCTTCAAAACCGACCAAATTTTTTCACGATGGAATCCATAAATTGCCCAAACTTTGGGAAACTGTTGTCAATAACGATGGAAATTATTTTTAATAAATGCTGTTAATAAATTTATACAGTTTCAAGCAGTTGAAAATGCGTAAAAAACGCGGAAATTAACTTGCACACCTAATAGTTCGGGCCTAAACTTAAGAATTTCACTGTCATTAAACTTGACTTTAAAAGCCGTGGGTAAAACGTTGTGATGGAATCTACGCGACTATTCTTCTTGGTGGTCTCTTTTATCTTTTCCAGATCATTGAGTTCCTTCTTCTATTCTTTTCATTTTCTCTAGAAGGTACATGCCCACTTTCTCTAGAAGATCAAATTCTACTGGACACAGAATTGATACTAGTTGACAGTGTAAGGTTTGAATGTACGTGAACAAAATGTCTCTCCTATGGAACCATGATTTCAGTTCTTTCAACCACAGTTTTTCTCCGCATTTTATCCGACTTTTCATGTCTTTTGATGTTGTCGGTGTTGTATTATATACTATTCTTTTATTTTGAACTTTACCGGCGTCGACTGCCAGGGTCATTTGCCGGTCTCTATATAATAATAAACTGGTTAACTAGTTGAACTTATTGGACCCTGGTCTTTTAAGTTAGCAGTTAGCCGTACTTAAACTATTATCACAGATTTTTTCTCTTACAACTAGTATCACATATAAAAACTTAAACCTAAATCACAATATTTACAATGCACATACACATACCTAACCTAGAATAAATAATATATAAAACCTAAACCTAACCTAACCTAACCTAAAACAAATCAAAGTCTATTACTATTCCTTTTATGTAACCCCATAAAAAGAAATTTATTGGAGGATCTTGGAGGCCAACTACAAAAACCATGTCTTTCTATCCACCTATTGCCAAAATTATTATTTAAAAATTGCGGAACATCACGAAGAAAGTGTGGCGGAGCTCCATCTAACCGAAGCCACATATTACTTCTAATTATTAGTGGAAATTCTTCCAGTAATACAGGCAGATGATTTAAAAGAAATTCGAGGAATATAATACCATTTAAAGGTCCTTCAAAAAAGTAGGGTCCAATCAAATGTGAGCCCAATATTCATGTTATAGCATTCCTTGCTGCTATTGTATTTAATCTAATTCTAAGTTGAACAAATTTTGACACTAGATTTGTTAGTATGAATTTGATATTCAATGATGCTTTTCTCACTTTTAATTGTAATTTAAAATACAACTTTAATAAATGAAACAATTTTTTTACTTTGTATAACTCGGATTGTTTTAATGTTGACTATAGTTTCAACAACCTTAACGTATCATTATCAAAACAAAAGTATTTTAAAAATTACAATTACAGGTATTTACATATAATTGGAATAAATATTACAGTATTGGTTTAAAGATGGGAAAATACATTAAATCTAGCTGGTCGTTAAATACGGGAATGTCCTGATTGCCACGCGCTTTGCGAATTTCCAGTGACTCCATCTTATTTATTTATTTATTTCTAATACAACCACAGAAATTTATTTAACAAAATTTCCTATCTCTAGTTGTATGCTATTTAAATATACACTAAATAATAAATATTGCCTAATTAACAAAAATATAATTACAGTTCTAAATTTAAGACCGGCGCATTATTTCAATAATACGGTTAAAACATAATTTCGCATTAGACATATTAAAAATATCAAGCGAATGATCGACAGATTGTAAATTGTTATAAATGTCACACATAGCAAATATTGGCGATTTAACAATGACATTCGTTTTGGGAATAGGAGTATGATAAAATCTATGGTGTCTAAGTGCGTGGGGGATATGAAAATTAATGGAAGCAACAGCCTCTGAGCAATCGATTAAATAGTTTAATAATTTAAATAAAACAGTAATGAGGTGTAATTTTCGTCTATTTTCGAGGGTTTCCAAACCAAATTCTCTTAAAAGATCATCATAATCTACATTGTAATCCGGATACCTACTATATTTCTTACATATAAATATTTAACTAAACGCTTTTGTACTGATTCAATTAAATTAGAGTATTTCGCATAATAAGGATTCCAAACGCAACAACAGTATTCAAGTCGAGATCGGACATAAGCAAAATATAATGAAAGTATAGCATCCGTACCTGTAAAATGTCTAGAGTTACGAACAATAAATCCTAAAAAGCGATTGGCTTCTTCTTCTTACGACCCTTTACGGAAAAATATAATACCGATACATTTTTGGCAAGGACTAGTTTCGCCTTCCTTTGGACGACCCTTTTCGACAAAATGTAATACCGACAATAGTATTACATTTTGCCGAAAAGGGTCGTCCAAAGGAAGGCGAAACTAGTCCAGTTAATGAGAACAAGAAACCTTTTTTTAATAACTTTAAAAATGTATAAGACAGAGCTGCCCTGATGAGGGATAAATCTCGAAACTCGTGTCTGCAGACAGCCTTATATTGCGCAACGATTTTTGTTCTTTGCTTAAATATTCTTGATCAAAAGTTGTTGCGTTATACAATTATTCGTTATGTAACAGCAATTTTTGTTGTTTGTTCAATGTCTGGCGGAGTATCTGCCCAAGAAATAGTTGTTTAAATGGATTTTTTTAAGTTGCATTAACTAAAGAAAAAAAAAATAATTAATTACTACTACTACAATATTTTTATTCAAAGTTATTTGTTTTACATATATTTACAATAAATAATGGTATATTTGTTTCTTTCTTGCTTGCTTGAACAGGCTATCAACCTATGGTCTTTCCGCCATTAATTAATTACTTAATTGAGTAAATTAATTATTTTCAAATTATTTAATAACTGTGGCCAAGTGAAAAAATATTCTTTTTCTATTATTATTCACATACAACAGCAAAAATGTATTGAATAAAACAATATCTGGCGTGGTATTTTCCCGTAAAGTAGTTATATATTCGCATATTTGTTGTAATTACAACTAGTGTCTTACCAGCATATGTTGTCGTTTACAATAAACAAATACGCCGGTTGATTAGAGCCGATCGGCTAATTTAACGAGTTTTTTTCGCCTTGATAAATGATACAGGGTGGTCCATCAATCATCCCGACGTCAGCGGGGCCCCCTCTATTTTCGGTCCAAATTTAGCGCTCCAACGCCGTAGCCACTCGCAAGTATTAATCACTCGTCCTTTTTTTATTCTATTTACAAAAATGAATACACGACGCAATGAAAATAAAACGCTTACTATTAGTGGAATGCCGCACATGGTAAATGTTGTAAATCCGCTCTATTGTAATATACATAGAGGTTTTTTTAACAGTATACATATCCCCTATGTATACATGTAAAATACCCAAGTCAAACGCATTGATGTATGTGTTTAGTTGCCTATAATACGCAACCCGAACGATCGATTCCTTCAACTAGGATAATTAAAAAAAAACATCTTTTTTTCTGTTTATGACAATATCAAAATGCACAATGTGGAAGAATTTTCGCGATCGTTTGAGTTACTGTCTTGCAGTTTCTGGTGGTCATTTCTAGCACTTATTCTAATTATTTATTTCAAGTTTTCAAGTTCAGTTATTGTTCTTCACTGTTACTTTTCTTTCAATTTGTCTTAATAAAATCTATTAATATTTTTTACCTATAATTTCTCCATAATAATAAGTGACGTATTTTTGATAAAAAAGGAAATTGCTTGTGACGGTAACGCATTCAGTATTAGTTATGATTTATTTTGTTGCGTTTCTCAATAGAATAAAGAGAACGAAACATACAACCTTCCAAATAAAATGTTTTAGTTTAATTTGTTTTTAGAATCATCCTAACCGAGGTTTTCGGCTACTTTGGATTCATTGAAAACATGTCTTATCCTCCTCTAGCACTGTTGGAATTGTAATACACGCTTGAAATTCGACTTTTTCTTCATTTGTATACATCAAATATTTCACACAATTTGAAGTTTACCGTTTGACGTTTAGTTGTCTGTAATAGGCAACTATACATACACGCATTAATCGGTTCAATACGTTTGACTTGGTTTTTTTGCAGGTATACAGTTCGCCTAATGTATACTGGTAAAAATTAACTCTGTTAACCTTGTAGAAAGATTTTTGCCTAAAAATAAATGCGATAAATATACAGTGCTTTTCAAAAGCAAGGGATAAGTTCTAAAAAATCGTAAATAAAAAGTATTTCAGAAAAATGATTTGACACGTCCATTTTTATTTTTAAATTAATATCTTGTCATACACTTTTCAGCCCCTACTACCCTAAGGGATGATAACTCAAACTTTAAAAATTCAAACAGCAAAGTACCCCTTACGATATCTCAATTAATTTTTTTCAATCTGAATACAACGAAACAAAGAAAAGATTATCAAAGCCAGTTGATGTTAGTTGAATTTTTATAGTTGGGATTACCACTTTATAGGGACAAAGGGCGTGGGGGCGGGGGGTAAAAAGTGTTTGCAAGGATAGTAATTTAAAGATAAAAGTCGACGTGTTAGAGCATTTTTCGCAAATATTTTTATTTACAATTTTATTGGATGTATTCCGTTACTTTTGCACTGTATAATTCTTTTTCCTTCGTGCATTTGTTCCGTAATTTGTTTCAGGCTTGAATATACCGGGTGTAAATGTCCAAGTATTTTTAAAATTCCCTGTTGATTTTTATTAATTCATTACCGCCCGCAGATACTCATCTCGATACAACCCCTCCATTCGGTAGCCGCATTTCCTCAACGCGTTCCGTCGATTTCCATCTAAATGTGTGATTTAAGTTTTGCGTTTTGCGCGCGCGGCCAGAATTAAAGTTGTGAATAATTAATGTGGATTTTCTAAGTGGTCGTTATGAATAAATTTCGTCGCCGGCAATTATGCCGACTTGTGGGGGTGAGAGAACGGAACGGGAACGGGGCTTTAGAGAGAAAGAGAGAGAGGGAAGGAAAAAACAACAACCGCACTTAATGATCGAGGAATGGTCTTTTTCACTGAATTACCGAATTTCGAGGGCGCCATTTGATATGTATCTCTCCCGCTCTTTACAATTCCTGTATTACTGTAATTATTCCCGGTTGGTGTGGAGAAATACGACGATGCGTTTCGTTTATTCTTGCTTGCGGATTCTTTGTACATATCACTTTTTTTGTCAGTTGCGTAATCAGGCGTATAGACAGCCAAGTCGAACATGAGATTTTGAACTAACACATATTTGTTTTTTTTTATTTATTTACGGAATCTCCATTTTACAATACACATTTCATTTACAAAAAACTTATATAATATATTTATTTTTGCAAACAAATCTACATAAAGTAAATATCAATATGAAGGTGAAATACTTACACTACGTGAGTTAAAAATGTCATAGATTCAAAAGAGGAACTAATTTAGTAATTATTTTCAAATTATTTTTATTTAATCTATATAATTTGTTTATCGTTAAGGCTTTCACTTGGTTATACATTTTGAGTTTATTAAATAAAACACGTTTTCACTTTGTTTGTATAACTTGTTATTTTTTTTTTAGTGACTATAGTTTCGAAGCATGGAGCATTATTATCAAACTAAGAGGAATTTACAAAAAACATTTAAGGCGGATTATATAGGCGGTAAGTCAAGCTGGTCATTGATTACGGCACTTTCCACATAAATGCTAGTGTAGCTTACAAGGCTAAAGAGTACATTAAATTACAATTAAAAAACAAAATAAGGCATCTCTAAACATCAAGTTTTTACAACAGTGTTTAAAACTAAATATAACACCAAACTTCGTAAAGTTAGAACACACTCGATGGGCGAAATTAATTTTTTTCCCAGCAATCTCGTCAGAACCGAAAAACTGAAAAAGCTACGACCAGTTATAATAATATTTTTTTTTTTTGCAATGTAGTCAAAACCTCATAAATGATTGCCGAGGTGATCCTCTTGTTGGTTGAAGATATAAACTGCATATAGAAATTAATAAAATCGACTCTGATTTATTACTCACAGAACAAAATGTGGCTGGCTGATTGGGAACTATATATGCCAAACATTTCTTAACAGAGGTTGAAATCGATGTAGTGACCGAAGACTGCATAAGCAATAAGACATTGCGCAGGTACTCGAAGAAGCCACTCCTGAAACAATCGATGAAGACCAATCAAACACGATTGAGCAAAAATGCACGGAGAACTGGATCCTCTTTGAAGGCAATTGTCCTTTATCTAGGCCAATAGTCTCAAGACAAAAATTTTTGCGATAAACTATAAAAATTGTTTTAACTGTGGATTCCTTACTTCAAAGTTATTTTAACGGTACAAAAGATCTCAATATATTGCTCACGTTTATACGGCAGCTGCAACAGTGGTTCAATTAAATGGCCAGGAGCAACTCCATACAAAAGAGGCTTTCCTAATAAGAAGAAAGGTGAAGTTGCTTGGCAGATTAGACATCCTAGATAAATTGATCAATTGCGAGGAAAATCTGACGTAATTTCAGAATGCGCAGTTCATATCACGTATAACTGATCAGTCCAATACAAATTTTCATATCTGGGAATGGACATAAATGTGAGGTCGGATGGAATTTTCGTGAAAAATTCACGGAAGAGATTCGATAGCCATTCATGCAATGCAACCTCGACACCAATCGAAAAGGGAACGAAAGCAACTTGAAAAATGACCAGTCTGCATTAGTTAACACACCGTACCGTCGGAAATTTCCCATACCATGCCTCCATATCACGGCCTGATATGAGCTTTGCTGTCAACCTTCTCAGCTGCTTCTGCAGCAAGCCGAGGATCAGCCACTGGCGTATGGTGCAAAGGGTATTATATTACCTGAAAATAACACTACTATTGAAATCCAGCGTAAGTTCATTTAAGAACACATCGGCAAAACAGTTGCGATTAAGCGCGAACCTAGCACAAAATAGTTGATTGACAATCAAACAAAATCCCTTTCTCGAAAATTAAAAAGATCAATGCTTGTGGCGCTACATTCCTGATAAAACTTAATACTAATATTAAGTACCCAATATGAAAAAGATCTTTAAAGAAGCGCACATAAAATTGAATGATACCGATATTACACAAAAAATGATATGTTTGAGAGATGAACTCGGACAAAAATTTAAGGGTAAAGGTATATTACCACTACAAAACGGAAAACCAAAAAATAGAGACTTTACTCGAAGCTAAAGAAAGTTTTATCAGAATGATTTAATTGAAATTAAAACACTTGGTTTGTTTCACTTAATTTCAATTAAATCATACTGAATTAATTCAAAAATGTTTCACCACGGGTTAAGTGAGAAATTAATTAAACATAAAGTTTTATCAATCAGAATAAGAATCTAACAATGTGGGAGAGTTTAAAAAGGTTCAAAGCTACTGGAAGCATATTTGGCAAGAACCAGCATAATTTAATAAGGCTCCCAACAATATTAACATTCACCCAAGAACTTCCTAGTATGGCCTGACTTAACCCATGAAGATATCCGTAGGTCAGTGAAAGCATACACAACTGGAAGACTCCAGGCCCAGACCAGATACAGAACTACTGGTTGAAGAGTTTTAGATGTCTACTTCAAATAATCGAGGACATATCTATTACAAGTCTGTCTGCTATCTATAAATTGCTAACAGCATTGATGGCTAAAAAGAAATATACCACTAATAATACCTTTTGCCCAGAACAAAAGGGATGCGTGAAGCAAGTACTAGGTGGCTGCAAGCTCTCTAAGGAAATACATGTATATCCTGATGAGAGATACCTGCAAATGTCTAGGAGGAATCTCAGGCTCTTAACTGCCATTATTACTGGTCACTGTGGACTAAAGGGGCACCTCTACAAGATGGGGATAGTTGACTCTCCGTCTTGCAGAGGGTGCAGCATGGAAGACAAGACTGCTCGGCATTTTATTTGTGATTTTCCAGCAATCTCGTCATTAAGGGAGGGACCTCGGCTATACTAGACTACCTAAATAAGGTGGACTAAGAGGTAGCACAATGGACCTAATGAGGCCTAAGTGCAGTGCGAAGCTGCTCACTCCCTTATATCAGTTACCAAGCACTAGGTTGCAAAGAGCAGCTAACCATCGACGCTGTACTTTTAACATAAGCCGAAATCAAACGGAGAAATTTAGGTATGTGTTTTATCGATTACATAAAGGGTTTGACTCCTTTTCACACGACTGGTTGGAAAAGGTACTGGAAATATATAAAATTCACCCTCTAATTTGCAGATTACTAGATACTCTAACGAAACACTCAATTACATCTTGGATAAGGAAGACTGGGATGAATTAAAATTAAGAAAGGGATATTTCAAGGCGATGGCCTTTAATTATTGATCACTGAGGCTTCTACTTCGTTATACATTGTGTAAGATTATAATAAAACACTTTTTTTAACTTTGTTTGTATAACAGAATTATATATTTAGTGACTAAATCACTAAATATATAATTCTGCGATTGCTTTAGTCCACTGTGGTTTAAACCCCCTATCGAATTTGTTAAACACAGGTTAGACATAAATCATGACACCAGACTTTCACATTTATTTATGGATGATATAAAACTCTATGCAGAGAACAGAACAGACCTTCAATCACTAATAACAACAACCAAGCTTTTCAGTAATGACATCCAATTGTCTTTTAATATGGACAAATGTGCGACAGTAAGCATCCACAGAGGTAACCGCGAAGTAAATTCTCAATCAATCTCTGCAAGACGGAGAGTCAACTATCCCCATCTTGTAGAGGTGCCTGTTTAGTCTACAGTGACCAGTAAGAATGGCAGTTAAGAGCCTGAGATTCCTCCTAGTCATTTGCAGGTACCTCTCATAAGGATATACAAGTATTTCCTTAGAGAGCTTCAGCCACCTAGTACTTGCTTTATGCACCCCTTTTGTTCTGGGCAAATGGTATTATTAGCGGTACAGAAGGTATATTTCTTTTCAGCCATCAATGCTGTTAGCAATTTATAGATAGCAGACAGACATGTAATAGGTCTGTCCGCGATTATTTGAAGTAGACATCTAAAACTCTTTAACCAGTATTTCTATATCTGGTCTGGGCCTGGAGTCATCCAGTTGTGTATTCTTTCACTGATCTACGGATATCTTCATGGGTTAAGTCAGGCTTAAGCATACCAGGAAGTGCTTGGGTGGGTGTTAATATTGTTGGGAGCCTTATTAAATTATGCTGGTTCTTGCCAAATATGCTTCCAGTAGCTTTGAACTTTTTTAGACTCTCCCTCATTGTTAGATTGCGAAGTAAATTCTCAATCAATCGAAAGTATTGAGCCACTAAGCCTTGATGAAACTTGTAGATATTTGGGAATAGCCCAAAATCAAAGCATCAGCCATACGGACCTAAAGAAAGAATTTGAAGAAAAATATAGAGCAAGACTCACCAAATTACTAAATACTCACTTAAATGCTAGAAACATAATAACTGCTATGAATAACTGAGCAATTCCGGTGTTTACTTACTCCTTTTGAGTATTGAAGTACACTGGATGAACTGGACTGAATTACTCGCAGGCCACTAACAAAATTTCGAATGCACCACTCACATTCAGAAATTGGAAGAGTGTACCTTAATAAAAAAAGAGGGTGACACAGGTCTTATCAATATGCTTTGCAAGAGATAAGAAGCTACAATAAGAAAATATTTCCATGAATTCGAATCCAGATTATTGTTAATGCAGATGGATAAATCGCTCTTAGTTTAAGCAAAACCATCGAAGTAGCACTATTTTTTTTTTAGGGGTATCAGAGCGAAATAAAGGTTATGTAGCCCAAGCACTGCAGCCATTTGGCTTATTGTTCTGCTTTCGCCCTTATAGTTAATAAAAGAGTTTTGTAGTTTGTGCAAGCTCCAACATCCTCTTGATCACTTTGTCTTTTGGGAAGAGTTAGGTTAGGTTCGAGTGGCAGCAGCCCTAGGACTGCTCACTTAGGCCCATTTCTTCTTCTTCTACTTGTGATAAGTAGAGATTTTTCCTCCTAAAGAAGAGTTGATGTGGATACAAAAAAAAATGTTGCATTATGCAATATTTTATTGATATACAGCAGCAGGTGAACATTATGTAATTCAATGTCCGACGGGGTACTTTCCCGGGAGGTAGTTGTTTTAATGAGTATTTGTTTAACGCACTTACGCAACGTAAGTCAAAATGTCACAGAGTTAAATATGGAAATATTGTTTTAATTGTTTTCAAATCATTTTTATTTAATTATGAGGTATGCGAACGATTTGTTTACAAATTCTAACTTTACGCTCTTCACTTCTTCATTTGCAGTTTTCACAGCCCATTTACGCCGCATGGATATTTCCCATCTCATTCATATTACATATTTTTTTATCTATATTAATTTATCATCACTTGAAGATAGGAATAAGCCGGTTGCATTTTGTTTTCACAATGAACTGTTTGGGATTGATAAATAAATATTTTGATGCGAATTATTTTTATTTTGTCGTAATTTGTGATTGGTAATTTGCCTTTTTTTATAGATATGTTTTGCAATCTTTTTAGAGCGTCACATTTTTCTTATAAAATTTGTAATATGTAATTATAATTGTAATTTGGAAATGGAGATTCTGATAATAAAGTAAATTGAAAAATTGAAATTTATTTATTATTTATATTAAGATTATCCGACTTTTCAAGTTATTATCATTTTGATTTTATTATAGTTAGAAGCTGTATTAAATGTCACAGAGCTAAATGTGAAAATAATTTATTAATTATTTTCAAATCATTTTTATTCGATTTATTTAAATAACTGTTACCATGTAGTAAATACTATTTTCTATTTATTTTAATAAGTAAAATAAAACGAGTATGTGAAAGAACAAATAATATTATTTAAATAATTAAAAAGTCCGCACAACCAACTAACTGAGATCGGTAATTAGTGATTAATTTGATGTTTTTTTTTTTTTTTTTTAGTATTTTCGATGCGAGCGTTCGGTCAAAACAACGCGCCTCTGCGAAGTAAATAATAAACAATTTGTACGTGGATAAAATGACGATTATATGCAAATTGCAACATTTAATGTTCACATTCACCTTAGCAATAACAATATGTCGTGTGATTGCTAATCAGGTGCATATCTCTGGTGTCGATGCGCCGTTGAAATGATAATAGGGAATTTACTAGCGCGTAATTTACGAGTGAATCGCTTTAATTTACTTTATCGGTGCAATTTTTAATTTTATATTTTATTTATTTAATAATGATTTATATTAAATTAATGAAAAATGACTTCGATAAATTTGATTTTAATTTAGGTCGTGTAAACTCCCTTCTATTATCAATTCTTTATGCTCCTTGAACATTTATTAATTTTAACGTTTAACCTACTTACGTAACGTAAGTTAAAAGTAACTGGAGGACGACCTCCAGCAAAAAAGTATGATGATCCTGTGATGTCACTTGTAGAGGAGGTTTCCCCATTTATGGATGTTTCGTTAAATAACTCATTTGATAGTACCGCGGCTTTTGAAATGAGACAGCCCACATTGCAAAAAAAAACAGAAGTATATATTTTATAATAATAAAAACATTACATTAGAATTGTATATTTTTTTTGTTTTTAGTAGGAATAGTGGGTGATATTTGTAGAATTGAAGAGGAAGATGTGGACGATAGTAAGAACATGCATATAATGTACAATAAAACAAATTAATTTTAATTTTTTTAGTATCTCTAGATAATAAAGAAAATACGGGCCAGTCCAGTTCATCAGCACAAACACAAGTTTATAATTTGTATAATGTAAAAATACCAAATAATGAGTATATTATTTTCTTTTAGTTGTTCCTACATCTTCGGATATCTGTGCCAGCACACCCAACAAAAATAAGTATATTCAATGTCTTCGTGGTAGTATACCATTTATATGTTTATTTTTAGATAATTTTCGAAAAAGAAGTGCTATTACGGAAGGCAATTGAAAGCAAAAAGGGTTCGGTGTATTTCAGCTTCAGATGAAGAACTGCACGATATACGGATGGAAATAGCTAAGCTTGAAAAGCAAAGGTCATTATCCCAATTAAAAAAAGCGCAGTATGAGGAGCAATTGTCTCGATTAATTTTAGAAGATTACAAAAATAAAAAAAAATACATAAAAATACCAATAATTGTTTTTTTTATTGATTTATAAGAATACTAATATTAAGATTAAACTAAATAGCTATGGTGTTTTTTTATATTGACGAATGTCCAATATATATATATATATATATAGGTAAAAGTGGTGTAGAATAAACCGTTGGCGAACAATTAGACCAATATTATTATTTTGAACATGGGGATTTTCAACATATTGTTCATTTATATGTATTGCTTTCGCGGTGATTTTAATTCTATTTTTTCAGTTTGTAACTATATATTTTTTTGTGTAAAACATTTTGTGTGTATTTGATTTACTTATATATTTATTCGCGTTGCGCATTATTATTGTTATTGTGTTTATTGATTCTGATTGGAAAACTCAGTGGTTATACTTGATCAAGGAGTTATTAGTCTAAATTTTATCAAATCAATTGAATATATTGTATTTTTTAATTACAGATTGTCATTAATTGTAAAAAGGTGATTTTCAGTAAATAAAGAATTAATTAATTAATATTGTTCATAATTTTGATTTTGCTTATATTTGACGTATATATTGTACAATGTCGCACAAGCACATATTATTGTCACTGACGTTTCTAATTTTGTTGTTAAACCTTCTTGCAAATATGGAAATAATCGTTTCCATACCCCAAACACTCTTTCTGCAATATTTCTAGTGGAAATATGTGCCTTATTGTATCGTTCTACTTGACCGTTACCTACAAAAATAATAATAATTATTATTATTATTATTCGTAATCACTATAAATTGGTTTGAGTTTACGCGAAATGTTTTATATCAATAAATTAAAACTTGGTTTATTCCTTTCTTCACTTTTTATTTACACGTTAGATGTACATTTCGTTTACAATTGAGTTTGTCATTGATAATGTCTACATTGTGAACGAAATGTATATCTAACGTATGAATAAAAAGTGAAGAAAGAATAAACCAAGTTTTAATTTATTGATATTATTCGTAATTATGATCACAATGAATGTATCAAATTTTATTAAATTTAGAATTACCTGGAAGTAAAACTGGTGTAAGCAAGTAAGGCCTACATGGACATCCACTATCTCCTATCAAAACTCCAATCACCTCTTTCCTCTCCATTCTTACTTGTACAGTACTCCTGTCAAAAATTACACTGTCGTAGTGGGATCCTGGATGTCTCACAACAACATCTAAAATTTCCATTGATGGACCAGCAACTACCTAAAGTAAAAAATCAATACATAAAAATTAATTAACTATTATTGGTATAATATGTACCTGTACATTTTGTGAAAAGTATCCTTTGCGATAGCAATAAACTTCTGCATTCTCACCACCCACCAGGGCTACTAATGCGAATATGTGTGCAGTCAATGCACCCCGAAACGCAAGGAAATCCTGCATATTCAAAAAATTTATTAATATTCGCCCTTTTTCCTGCCTGGTCAATGGAAAATTTTACATAATCTCGACACTTTTTTGCTATAGCAATCGAACATCTTATTATGTTACTAACCATCTGTTGGCTAACTCCTTTTAAGTTACCACAAACGGCCTGGAATAAAAAAATAATGTCCAAAGTATAGGCTCTGATAATTAAACTTTTACCTTTTATCTAAAAAAAATGAGCAAAAATGTGAATAAAAGAAACAAACCTATAATATATATAAATGATTGTTTTACCTGAAAACTACTTGTAGCGTAAAAAAATTAGCAACTGCTCAATCGGTTTAAACGGAAGACCACGATTGTTTACCTTTTGTAACCGTTCTGCTGCTAATGGTAATAAAACCTGTACAGTAATTACAATGAAATTAAATAAGGAAAATTTCTGGCAATGATCAATAAAATTCGATCAATCCCTTTTTCCAACTGCAAAAAAATACTTACACTGTAAGTTTTACAAACATTCATTGAAACAACTACTTCCCAAGCATTTACCCCGCCGGACATTGGATTACACAATAGATATTTGTTGTTGCATAGCAGTACTACTGCGAATTGCAACGGTTTGATCGAATTGTATTGATCATTGCCAGAAATTTTCCTTGTTTAATTTCATTGTAATTTAAATAACTGCAAACGTGTGAATCATCTTTGTTTCATTTTATTTAATCTGTACAGTAATGTCTTTGGAAAATCTGTATCTTCTCTTAAATTCTTCTCCATCAAAGAATTCTAATGGATTTTCAGCATCTCTGATGTACCTAAATTTGTGGGCATGGTTATTGTTTATTTTTTTGGGAATTTGTAGGTTGGATATATAATATACATACCTTTTGGGCAATCGATTCATTAATATAATCAAAATATTCGTCGCGAAATGCGGCTTCATCCATTTTAACACCAAAAAAAATAAATTTTATATAAATAATAATTTGACAACTGTCAATATGTGAATAATCTCGGATTAATCTTGGTCCGGAGAGGATTATTTGAGAGAGGATTATTTACAAATTAATCCAGGATTAATTCGACTATTTTATACGTTTTTACTCAATCCGAGAATTAATACTCAATC
This sequence comes from Philonthus spinipes, assembly GCA_963082785.1. NCBI lineage: Eukaryota > Metazoa > Arthropoda > Insecta > Coleoptera > Staphylinidae > Philonthus > Philonthus spinipes. The sequence goes on from OY720316.1 coordinate 9,374,634, forward strand.
CCGGATCAATCCTCAACTATTAGTACGGGCATATGAGTAAAGTTGCACTTAATGAGTTTTGATTCTAACCAAAAGCTTTTAAGATCATTCTACTGTTATATAAAGCTTAGACATAAAGTTTGGGCTTAATCCATTTAGCCGTTTATGCGCTATCGTGGAAACACACAGACACACAAACAGACATTTTTTAAAAGTCGATGGAATGGACTCAAGGGACCTCAAAACGTGTATACTTTTCTTTAAATTGGCGGTAGAACATTTTCACGATCACAATACTTTCCCCTGGACCGGGGAAACTAAAAATCGCATTCTCTGTATTTTCAAAGAGCCCGTTCAGAAAAATTATCACATCCATTATATTCCCAGCACATTCTGACTATTACTTGTTTTAATCCTTATAATTTTTTTATGGACAAAAAATTAAAAAAATGAAGGATACATCAAACAAGCAGTCGTTCAATTTTTCGCATCAAAATATGAATCATTTTTTTCAAAAATAGGATATTTAAATAAATTAAATAAAAATGATTTGAAAATAATTAATAAATTATTTCCACTCAATTGGAACACTTTCTATATTAAGTAACCCCATAGTTTATCTAATTGAAATCACCATTTTTACTTTCCCCGGATCCATGTCCAAGTGAAAGTACTGTGATCGTAAAAAAAAATCATCAAAATTCAGACGATAAATTGATTCATATTTAATTCTACAAATTTAAAGAGACATAATTGTTATATACTTTCTATGACATTGCGTACAGAGGATGGAAAATTGTATACATATTCATAGCAATAAATCATTTATTTGATTCTCTTGATGAAACTTGATCACAATATTAATAAGTTAAAAAATACACTTGATTTGTTTCACTACTTATTTTATTTCCTCCGACTAGTTTCGACTCTTGTCATTCTCTTGGCAATGATTTTTTTCCACCGACTAATCATTGTCAAGAGAATGACGAGTGTCTAAACTAGTCGGAGGAAATAAAATAAGTAGTGAAACGAATTAAGTGTATTTTCAACCTATTAATATTCATAGTAAATATTATATTTAGCTTGTTTAAATAATAATTCCAAATAAACAGTAACTGAAGCTTACACTTTTTTATTGAATCTTTGAGGCATTCACTTAAGTGAACTACTTTGATCAGCTTAAACATTTCGATGCTGATAATTTCATGATGGTATTTTAATGAGTTTCAATTCAGAAAGTATAAAAAGTACTACAACAAAAATTAAACCTTATAAATATTTATTTATTTATTTTATTTATAATTTATTTTATAAAATATATTCAAAAATTCAATGATTGAGGTTGTCACTTGATGAAACTGCATATTTACAATTAAATAAAAACACAGAAGTATTTTTGTTTCACTGTTTTTTTATTATTGTAACGACACTGTTACAATTGTTCCGGCAACACAGTGGCATCATCAGGCAGATGATTATATATTATATTCGCTATTTGTTTCGAGATATGTGAAGTAATAAATCAGTAATAAAACACGATTTGATTTCCTTTCTTCACTTATTTATTTTCACTGTTGGAATTACATTTCGAGTTCATTTTCATTAACGCGAATGACCTTTGCCCGTCGAAGCGCCATACAAACCTCATTTTCATTAACTGAAATCTAACATTGAAAATAAATAAGTAAAAAAAGGAAATCAAATCGTGTTTTATTAATAATTATAAATAAACGATATAAAAAATGAAGCTTTTATTTTTATTATTGAATTCTTGAATGTTGTTTTTTTATATATAAAAGAGGCCAGTAAGGCGAAGCTATAACACCAGAATGGGTTTTCGTCCACTCGAAGGGATCCCAGACTGGATTAAGCCTTTTCGTGGTGGCCATAATACGGATTCTCCACTCTCCGATCCTATTTTAAGTATAATCTCGTTATCTGCGCTGAATTTTCATTCACTCCTTATTATTTCAAGCAAGGAATGTAAAAATTCGAATAATTTCAATAATAAAAATATTTTTATTAAAAAAAACCCTTTAATTATTAACTCTGAATATTTTTAATAATAAACATATTTGTATATTAAATAAAAATGATTTGAAAATAATTAATAAATTATTTCCACATTTAGCTCTGTGACTATTGACTTACTTACGTAAGTACGTTAAACAAATGCACATTAAAACAACTACTTCCCGGGCAAATACCCACGCCGGACATTGAATTACATAATGTACATTTGCTGCTGTATATCAATAAAATATTGCATAATGCAACAAAATTTTGATCCGAGAAAATTTTTATGTAAAAACAATGTATTTATAAACATATTTGTATTTAAAAATTGGATCGTAGAGGCTTTTACTTGGTGGAAATCCATATTCACATGTAAATAAAACACAAGTACAGTGTGTTTTATTTACATGTACATTTTTATTTTTAATTGCGAGTGTTTCTAATAAACAAAAATACATTTAAATAATAATTATGAAGAATTTTAATTAATACACTTGCTTGTTCGTTTCACTAGTTTTTTTATATTTGTGTTGATTGTGTGTGTTTCTAAAAACAGAAAATATGTTTAAACTCTATAATTATTTATAAAATAAATATGAATTATTTTATTTTTTATTTCACTAGATATATTTCCGAAATATAGAATATTTTTTTCTAACATAATAATAATAATAATAACATACTTTATTGCCCAACAGGATAACCTAATTACAGGACAACTTAACAATTCTAAGTAACGAAGCTATCAGTAAAATAAACATTAAATATGTAACATTTCATTTTAATAAATTAGACGAATATGTCTTCACAATTATTTTCTAACATAAGAGGAAAGACAAGTATTTTTATTTAAATATAAATAAATGTGTTTTAATTTAAGTTCACGTAAAGTGTTAATATCAATAATAACACAAGAGTTTTTTTCCTTACTTTACTTTTTATTTAATAAGTTACATTTCGACCATAGTTTGTTATTGTTTATAAAATAAATATGAATTATTTTATACATAATTATAGAGTTTAAACATTTTTTCTGTTTTTAGAAACACTCACAATCAATTAAAAATAAAAGCTTGTTTTTTTTTTAAAGTATATAAAATAATTTACCGATTCGTTAGTATTAATAACGGAACGAATATCTCGAATTATTAAAGTATTAACATAACCATGGGAACGGTCGAAGGAAAAAAAAAATGCGGACCGAGTTTGTCTTAATCTACCGAATGATAAATCGACCGAAAGAATTCCAGTAGCAATTAGCGTTATTAATTATAATTGACATATTTTGTTCGTAATCTGAATCACACCTGCTACCGATTTTATATGGGAATTAGATTTTAAGGAAAGCCAAATTATGTGTGTAACAATTCTTTTTTTATATAAAAATTTCGAATCGTCAACAATTTTGACTTTAATTAAATTATAATAAAATAAATGATTGTTGGTTGTGGAGACTTATTTAAATAAAAATACTTGTCCTTTCTCCTACTTATTTTTTATTTCACTAGATATATTTCCGAAATATAGAATATGTTTTTCTAACATAAGAGAAAAGACAAGTATTTTTATTTAAATATAAATAAATGAGTTTTAATTTAAGTTCACTTGAAGTGTTAATATCAATAATAACAAAAGATTTTTTTTCCTTACTTCAATTTTTATTTAACAAGTTAGATGTACATTTCGACCATAGTTTGTTATTGACAACGACCACTTTCTGTATCGAAATGTACATCTAACGTGTTAAATAAAAAGTGGAGTAAGGAAAAAAACTTTTGTGTTTTTATTGATTAATAAATTATTCAGGAGAAACATAAGAAATAAAGAAAACATACTTTATTTCTTATGTTTTTATAAATATAGAATAATTGTATAGTTTCTTATACAAATTGCATCAAATATATAATTTACATTGAAATAAATTGTATTACTAACACTATAAGAAATATTTAAGTAAAGTAAAAACATCGATATAACAGTTTTATAAAAGGATACGTCCAATACAATGATTAACTCCTAGTAAAGGTTTATCCCATAACAAAGCCACCGTCCTTGCAACGATTGCAGTGATGTTCAAAGGAGCTCCCATTCCAGGTCCTTTGGTGTAACATACCACATCAATTTCGCTGGATTTTATTTTAGCCTGCTCTAGCGCTTCTTTAAAAACTTCCAAGATTTTCTCCCGGTGATGCTGGGCCGTCTCTTTCGGCAGAAACCCCTCACCCGGTGGCGTGATGTACGTTCTCCCTCTCTCTCTCTCTCTCAACAATTATCAAACAATTTTATTTCACCCATCAATTATTCGTGCTCACAAAGATTTGCCAATTCCTTTATTAAAATAAATTAATCTCGCTAATTTCAAAATCCTGTATGCGGATTTGTAATTGAGAAAATTGGCATTAATATGGAATGTTTCCTTCTTTGTTGTAGCCATTATCATTTGCTTGCGGGCTTTGGTTAGTGTACATCGAGTTCCAAAATCCCCGGTGTTTCTGACAAAAAATGATCATTTTTCATGTGGAATAAACGAAAAAATGATCCATGTGGTGTGACACAAAAATTTTAAACCAAAAGCTGCAAGCAACGACAAGTACGGATTAATTCCAAGGCTCTCAAATACAAGCCCTTGCTTAGGATTTTAGAATTTGCGAAACCTAAAGAACGAGAATAATTTATTCTAATATTGGAATTGAAAAAACTTAGCGAGAATAAATTATTTTAATATAGGAATTGCTGAAACCGATAAAGAGAAAAATCTAACATAGGAATTTGTTAAACCTAAAGAGCGAGAATAATTTATTAATGATTTGAAAATAAATTTATTAATTATTTTCAAATCATTTTTATTTAGTATATTTAAATAACTGAGACCAAATGAATGAATAAATACTCTTTTCTATTTATGAGAATAATTTATTTTCATAAAGGAATTGGCGAAGCCTAGAATGAGAGAAAACATATTCTAACATAGGAAGCTACAAAATCCTCGGTGTCGCTCATAAAAAATGATGATTTTTCTAACATAGGAATTGGCGTAACCTTAAGAGTGAGAATACTTTATTATAATATAAGAATTGGTGAAATATAAGTAAGAATAATAATTTATCCATGAAATAAAATTGTTTGCCAATAAAATATTGCATAATACAACAAATTTTGATTTGAGAAAAATTTGTTGTATTATGCATAATAATAATTTATCCATGAAATAAAATAAATTTGAGAAAAATTTGTTGTATTATGCATAATAATAATTTATCCATGGAATAAAATAAATTGTTTTCCAATAAAATATTGCATAATGCAACAAATTTTGATCCGAGAAAAATTTAATGCAAAAACAACAAAAAGAACGTTACTCAATATAAGACCATCTGCAGACACGTGTTTCGGGATCTATCCCTCATCAGTACAGCTCTGCCTTGCATAATTTAAAGATGATAAAATAAATCAATTAAAATAATTCAAATACAATCAGCAAAATTAAATCAATTATATTAAATCAAATCAAACTAAATCAATTTAAATTAAATTAAACCAAATTAATTCAATTTAAATCAAAACAGAATAAAATTAAACGAAACGAATTGAATTAAATTAATTAGAAAGAGCAAACCCTGCCAGCCGTGTGCTCTGATAAAAATTACGGGCAAAGCAAGGACGCGCGTTCATGCATTGTTGTTATGGATTTAAATTTGGGTGCTATATCATGGTTTCCAGGTATGCATAAGTGCTTGATGATATCAGCAATGTAGGGATTGGTTGAGAATATTGTTGATAACAATTCAAGGCGGTGACTAATGGGAAGGATTTTGCACGTGTCGTAAAGGAAAGATTGTGTAAAGGATTCTTTATTTTAGTATTCTTAGCGCAGCGCGCTCTGCAACTGCGATATGATTTAAAACTGCAAGACAATGATTGCGAAATAGAATGAAAGTAATGATTTTTATATAAATACAATTATCTTATATAAATATACAAATCTTTATTGGCAGATTATTTTTAACAAAGTAATAATAATAAATAAATACAATAAATAACTAACATAAAAATAAATTATTCTGCCAATTGGCTATCGACCGTTGGTCTTTCCGCCTGATTTTGTAGGCGTCTGTCCTTGTCAGTTGCTGTGTCAAAAAGGTTTTGATCGCTAATGTCGTCCATTGTCTTGTGAATTGAATTTGCTCGTCGTGATCGCTAAAGTCATGAAATGAAATCATGAATGGTGATGGTGAAACGTTTACGTTTGGGAGTGATATTTTCGTTTCGGGAAATTAATCATCTTATTTTTATAAATTAAATCGTTCAGCTTAATATTTACAAGAACACTAATAATAATTACGCTTCCATAAAGCAAATATGGTTTCGTGTAATTTAATTTTAGCGGTACTTTGAAATCATTATAAATCGTTTACATCTAATGGAACATTAATTCCGAATGTCTGTGCGATTTATATAGAAAATAATAATAAACAATGATATCATATTTAAAGTGAAGTACACTCTTTAGCGGATTTCATTTTTGTAACTAACAATTTAAAACGTATTAACCAATTAGAAGCGCATTACAGTTTTTTTTTTCAGCTTATCGAAATTCTGCTTAATTTAATATTAAAAAGTTGTACGAGTGAAATTATTTTACATATGTGAAAATAAATCGCTTTATATTAATCAATTTATCTTCTGAATGTTGATGAATTAATTGAAAATGAAATTGTTTTTAATTATTAGGAATTATTAATATTACGTGATTGTAAATAAATAATACTGAGGCTTAGATGCTACGTAATGATTATGGGCGCCGGTTTGCTCAGGCTCAGGGTTGCGGGAAACACAGTATTTTTTTTAGTAAAAGACTGGTTTAAACATACAAATGAACTCTGGTTTATTTCTTGATAACAATTCTATTCTTGTATCTTTGATGCATTCTCCTCGTACATTTTCAATAAAATAATTTTCATTAATAAATTAATTTCAGAGTCCCTACACTTTATGTGCACTTTTATGAATATTGTGGCTAAAATCATGAAAATATCTTATTAATAAATCCACCTCTCAAGCTGTTGTTCTTCCCATTTAATGGTTTTAATCATTATAAAGCTCAATATTAATCTTTTTTTTTTCCTATTTAATAATTTTAATGGTTATAATGTTCAAGATTATCCTTTTTTCCATTTCGTGATTTTAATTTTTATAAAGTTCAATATTAATAATAATAATTCATTTATTTCCAGTAAGAATATACAAACATTCGTGGGTGGGTTAAATACAGTATTAAAAATTGAAGTGTAGATGAGGACATTACAAACATATTAAAATTGTTTAATTCAAACACATTAAATCTTACATATATTTAAATTAAAATTAGAGATGGGCAAAGTCGATCTTTTCGATCTTTTTTGTCAATGCAAAATTAGGTACATGACAATTTTCTTAATGTTATTCATAATATTAATATTGCAAAGTATTACCTATTTATTAATAAACTCAATTTTTTTATTATTTATCAACTTTATCTGCTTAAAATTGGTTATTTAAAAATACTCGATTACTAAATTCACTCGATTTTGCCCAACACTGATTAAAATAATAAATACAATATTTGTTAAAAGTTACAATATTAAATTAAGATATAAGATTAAGAATATAAAATTATTTGGACGTACACAATATCAGTTTGAGCTACAGTCATATAATATCACACGAGTTAATAAATTCATCTACTGTATAGCAGCAATGACTTATTAATATCTTTGACCTTTTTTTGGAATTTTTTCTTTGGTAATTGTTTTATTGTGTCAGGCAAAGCGTTGTACAGGGTTTTCCAATAAGAGTGATATGATTTCTTTAAATAAAAAAAAACACACTTATTGTTAAGGAAATTCAAACGTTTTTTATTTAATGTGAAGTACAATCGATACAATTAAGTTCTAAATAAAACGACATTCAAATGGCCTCCACGACTTCTTCTGCAGAAACGAATTCGATGAACCCAATTTTCGAGCACTTTTTCCACTAAATCAAGTCGTATGTCATGAATAGCACGTTCAATATTGACTTGTAAAACTTGAAGAGAGTCTGGTTTATTTCGAAAGACCAATGACTTCAAATAACCCCACAAGAAATAGTCTAATGGTGTTAAATCACAACTTCTTGGAGGCCATTCAATATCACAATTTCTTGAAATAATCGAATCTCCAAACTTTTCTCGCAATAATTCAATTGTTGCTTTTGCTGTGTGGTATGTAGCCCCGTCTTGTTGGAACCAAATGTTGTCAAGATCAACTTCTTCCAATTTCGGCCATAAAAAGTTGGTTATCATCGATCTATACCGCTCTCCATTGACAGTAACGGTGTTACCAGCTTCATTTCGAAAGAAGTACGGACCGATGATTCCACCAGATCAAACACCACACCAAACTGTCAATTTAGGTGAATGTAATGTTTTTTCTTAAATAATTTGTGGATTTTCTTCGCACCAGAATCGACAGTTTTGTTTATTTACCGCACCACTCAGATGGAAGTGAGCCTCATCGGAGAAGATGATTTTCTTAAAAAAATCGTTATCGTTTTCAACTTGTTCCAAGGCAAAATCAGCAAATTCACGACATTTACGGTGGTCCAATAGCTTCAGTTCTTGAGTGAGAACAATTTTATACGGATGAAAACCCAAATCCTTTTTCAAAATCCGCCAGATTTTGGTTTGAGACAGTCCCAATTGTTGAGAACGTCTTGGAATCGACAAATTGCGGTCTTCAGCAACACTTGCCTGAACGGCAGCAATATTTGCGTTACATCGAGCGAGTCTTTGTCTTATTGGCACTTTAACATTATGTAAAGAAAATGTACGCTCACAATTTTCAACAATTCGACGAATAGCGAGCACACTTGGACGATTATTATGACCATAAAATGGCAAAAGCGCACGAAAAGTTGCAATTGGAGAACAATTATTTTGACAATAAAACTGAATAATTTGTAAACGTTGTTCTTGTGTATATCTCTCCATGATGAAATTGTAAACACTACTGAATACAATGGAAAATAAATGACAGATCATAACAAATTACAAATGGCGGAAACGACACTTCAAAATCATATCATACCTATTGGAAAACCTTGTATATTTTTACGGATTGTACTATACATGAGTTGTGATAAAATGCATGACAGTGTTTTGGAAGCCTTATAGTTTTTGTTCTGGTGTCATGGTCGTGTTGTACTTTCCTTTTATTAAATAGATTTGCATTTTGCTTGACGAATTTAAGAGTCATAGATGTAGAGGCTGGCCAATGGCATTATTTTGAGTCGTTTAAATAAGCTTCGACAACTGCTAAAGGGTTTTGCATTTGCAATAGCCAGTCTTTTTTTAACAACAAAGGCCTTCTGCAAGTTCAGTTTTGTAGTGCAGCCCCAGAAAATGATTCCATATGACAGTTGCGATTGATGGTAAGCCATGTAGGTTATCCTAGTCGCTTCTTCGTGGACATCTTTACGTGTTGCCAATATAAGGTATGCATATTTTGATATGTTCATAGATACTTGTTGTACATGTGTGTCCCATCTTAAATATTTTTGTATAGTGACACCAAGAAATTTCACTTCTTCCTTTTTCATGTAATGTTTCGCCATTAAATTGGATATTTGTCTATCCTGTTGCTGCTTTATAGTGCATAATATACGCCTTTGAAACATTAACCTTTAAATTTTTATTGGTTAGCCATGAATGTAGCTCAACAAGCACATTATTGGTCGCATCATTAAGTTCCTCTAAACGGTAGTTTTCCATGTTGATAGTGGTATCGTCCGCAAACATTGTAATGTGTCCATTAATATTGAGAGGCATGTCGTTTACAAATATTAGGAAGAGAAGAGGCCCCAATACGCTTCCCTGGGCGACCGCCGGGTTCCGGCCACTAAGGAAAAACCGGCAAAAAAAAGAACATCGACGGGACATGCAAACACGTCAAAATAAATAGTTTACACTCAATTTAGAAAAGATTTATGACTTTCCGAAATGGTCAGAAATAAACCAGATGTCACCAAACGAACTTGCATCGCTACCTTTATTTTATTTTGGTGGTGGTGTTATTTATAATTTTCATTTAAAAGGAACAATTTATATATTTTAAACAAAAAATTATACCCGACTCAATTTAAAATATTTAATATGAAAAGCTTCTGATAACCCAACCTGCATAGTATTAATTTTATTGCATTTGAACTGGAATTCGTTTAAGAGAGATAACAGAATATCGAATTAAATTATTTCTTTAAAAAACACTTACGAATGAGTGTTAAAAGAAGATATATTTTTGTTCTTTTGAAATGCACAAAATATTATAAGTATATTAAAAAGGCAAAACAAATTTTGAAATATTTGTTTTGGAGCAACTATTACTTTTCCAATTATCAATTAGATTTGAGATATTTATAAAAAACATTTTACATTTTAATTGAAATACCCTATATATTTTATCGTAATTTGACTGAGAAGATAATTTTTAATAATTATTATACGCTATCACAAAAAATAGAAATAAAATAGTTATTCTCATGTAAATATTTAGATTTGAGTATAATCCAGTTATTATAAAAAATAATGAGAATTTATTTTCTCTATATGTAAGTTAATATATATATAAACCTTTTTTATTTGTGTATTATACTAACAAATTGAGTAAGTACAAGGCTCGTCAGAAATCTTCTCATTGCAAAATCTCTTAATTAAATTAAAGTAACCTGTATATTATTCTTTTATTTTTTTATACTTAATTAGTCATTATATAACTAATATATGTGAAAAGTAAGTAATATTAAATAAAAGCAGTTTAAAAGTTTTAAATATATTAAATAAAAATGATTTGAAAATAATTAATAAATTATTTTCACATTTAGCTCTGTGACTTTTGACTTAAGTTACGTAAATAATTTGTTGCATTATGCAATATTTCATTGATATGCAACAGCAAGTGTATATTATGTAATTCAATGTTCGGCGTAATTGCCCGGGAAGTAGTTGTGCATTTGTCTAACGTACTTACGTTACGTAAATCAATTAATTATTTTCAAATCATTTATATTTAATTTATTTAAATAACTGTAAAAAGTTTTAAGTCTAAAAAATATCCAATGACTTATTTTTAAAAATATTAAACAATTAATAGCAAGGGTATTTTTTTAATAAAAATAAAATAATAAAATAAACAAAACTATTTAATCAAATCACAACATATTTAAAATCCATTAAAGGAATTTAAAAAATAAATAATATATAGGGTGTTCCATTTAAAAAAGATAACTTAAATAAAATAAATAACAATTAAAAAAAGGTGAGATGTTTTTCGCTGGTTTTCACTAAACTTTTCAAATAATGTATTTATGCTATAATTTAATTTTTCCAAATTTGTCATGTGATTAACTAAATATTTTCTTGCTTGTTTTTTTTTAATTTTCTAATTATTAAGATTTTAAATTAATTTGTTTGTGCCAAAAATGAGTTGCGTTAACAGTAATATTTATAAATAATGGCAACATAAAATAAAATTAACAATTGTTAGTTTTCAATCTTTAATTTTTAATGTCGGAGAATTGAAGTTAGAAATAATTATTAACTTCATATACTTACCAAGCTTAAATGACACCTCCTACTGCGTTTTGGGGTAAACATTGATGTTGTTTTTTTTTGCCTGTGGCCCGTATACGAAGGTCCTTTTCCTGGGAAACACCAGATATCGGAGTAGCAGCCGTTGTGTGTAATTAATGCTATTGAACTACATTTTTGTTATCTGTATTCTTTCAGAAAGATAAGATGCGAGCAGATTTAGACAGTTTCCTCTTATTCCATAATCAAATAATTTGTCTAATAAAATATCGTATGGAAAACACTGTCGAACGCTTTCGTTAGGTCAACAAAAATAGAGTATACATGCTTATTTTTTTCTAGGTTCCAGAGAACAAAATCAATAAAACTGAAAATCGCATGGGTCGTTGTTAGCCCCTTCCTAAACCCATATTGTTTTTGACATAATACATCATTATTTTTTAAATATTTCATCATTCTATTGTAAATTACTCGCTCATATACCCTTGAGAAAGCTGGTAATATTGAAATTGGCCTGTAATTATTTATGAGATGAGAGTCTCCCTTTTTATAAAGTGGAACAATATTTCCCACTTTAAGAGCCTTTGGAAATATACCATTACATAGTGACTGGTTAATAGGAAATGTTAGTGGTTTAATAATTTCTTGTTTTGTAAATTTTAAGACTTTGATAGATATGTCATCTAAATCTTTGGAGGTGGTGTTTTTTTAAGCTACTTATTATATTGCTAACTTCGTTTTCGGTTACAGGATAGAGAAAGATTTAACCTGAACTATTGATACTTATTTGTCTAGAGTTATTTAGCACATGTGAGACTTAGTCAGTTCAAATCGAGCTAAAATGCTTATTCATCGCATTGACGATTTGTTGTGGATCGCTAATTTGGATATTCGAATCTATAATATATTTTATATCCTTATTAATGTTCGCGTCTTGATTTTTATTTTCCTTTAGAATTTTCCACATTTTTTTTTTTTTTTTGATGAATTGGTTGCATTTTTATTCAATTTGTATTGGAAGTTCTTTTTTCAAACAAACGTGTGAATCATCTTTGTTTCATTTTATTTAAGTTCTTTTTTCTATTTGAATGGAGGATTTGTATTCTTTTTTTAGCGATTTATAAGTATTATAAATTGTTTCATTCTTGTTTGTTTTAAATATATCATACACTAGATTTAGGTTACTTTTAAATTGTTTTAATTTGTTGTTAAACCACGGTAGTTTTGGTTTGAAATTATTTACCGTTTTTATTACAACGGGGCAGCAAGTATTGAATGAATCTAGGAAATTTGTATAAAAACTATTATATGATTCTTCCCCTCCGAACGCACTGTGTAGCCGAATGACGCATTCTCGGACACGAGTACGCGCGGCGGGGTATTTTTCAACTTTCAATATTAACGAAACTAAGTACACCATCATGTTTTCCATACTTCAGAACCCAGAAATACGAAATCTCAATACAATAACGTTAATAGTTATTGATTAATTCATAAACAAGGGCAAATTTTAGAAGTTAAATTCGAACGAAAATCGATACATTAATAAAAAATCATATCTTTGTAACCGCTTAAAAAATATGTTTGCATTTTTTTTTCTTTTTAAACTGAAACATGTTCGCTTCAAATTATGAAAGAACCACTCTAATATGTTGAATAGTTTATGAATTAAAAAATATCAAAATTATCTAATTTTAAAACATGAATTTAAATTTAGCGAATCTCGCAAAAGCACAGTTCAAATAGGTCCGATGTCTGGTTCACACTAGAACATAGCCACAAGTTTCCTCTTTTTGGGAAAGAAAGAATTTTTCAATTATCGAACCGATCTTTTGAGATATTATTTTTTTTGTGTGGGTCTAAATCGTTGACGATGCCATTTGAAATTAGGCAAAAGATGGCGCTTGCGTCGTTTTTAATTTATTATAATTGAATATTATTATTTTTATTGTTCATTAAATAATGATTTTAAATAACATAAAGTTCAATATTAATCTTTTTTTCAATTATTAGTATAAAGATAAAAAACATTAATTTATTAATAATGTTTTATTTATACTAATAATTAAAATAAATAATAATATTTTATTAGAATTAAAATTATTAAATATGAAGAAGAACAGCTGGAAAGTTGTATTTAATAATAAAACATTTTACGAATTTAGCCACAACATTCATAAAAGTGCACATAAACTTTAGAGACTCTGAAATGAATTTATTTTAGCGTAAGTAATTGTATGTTTTATTACAACTATAAATAAAAAGCGGCGAATATTTCACGGCGGTCGTAAACCCGACGAAATCTATTTATTAATATCACTTTATAGTGCACACACCGAATGCAACAAATTGCGGTTTTTTCCCAAAACCCCGAGGGGTGTCCCCGCCTCGTAAATTCGCCCGGGGCACAATTAAAAGAAGCAATGATTTTACGATCCTAATGTGTGTACTTTATACCTCGCACACAATCATCCCTCTAACAGAGTTATTGCATAACGGCCGTGCGCATATGGATTAAAAGTAATAAAATAGACAGTTTATGATCCCCCGGCTTGGGGGGGTAACAATGGGCGAGATTGGAGATTAGGATCCGCGTTGCGTTTCGTTTCCAACATTCAACACTTGCAAATTACGGGCTAATGGTGGCTAGGGGTGGACGTTGTAGGGAAAGGGCTTGAATGGTGAAGCCTCGCCCCATTCGGAGTCATGTGTCAATATAAATATTTTGTAAGGGCGCATACAATTTCTTCTCGGAGAGCTTCTTTTTTATCAACGGGTTTCTCACGGACATTAAGCGGGCCACTAAAATTTTATAACTTTAAGAGGTTTTCGTTGTATGCACTAATTTCCGTTAGAATGGCTGGCTTCAATTATTACCATCGGCGATCTTGAAAGGGATGAAAGAATATTCTTATAATATATTCATAAATATAAATCCTCAATTGTAATATAACGATATTTTGTCCAAAAATAAAAAAAAAATAAAGGGCAGAAATCAGATTTTTTAATATAAACAGAAAATAGCATTTATTCACTTGGTCACAGTTATTTAAAAAAATAAATAAACATTATTTGAAAATAATTATTAATAATTAATTAATTATGTTCAAATCATTTTTTTGTATTTATTTGTTTTTAAAATTAGGCGCCAAGTTCACGCGGAAAGATTCAAATAAATTAAATAAAAAGAAAATGACAATAATTAATAATTTATTATGAAAATAAAATAATTATTAATAATTAATTAATTATGTTCATATCATTTTTATTTAATTATATGTTTTTAAAGTTAGGCGCCAAGTTCACACCGGAAAGATGGATGCCGATGCTTCTCCGAGTAAAATAATGCCAACCGAGCCCGCGCGAAATCACGTATTGAATTGCTTATAAAATAAAAAAAAAAATAAGAGTTATTAATAATCTATTATTTTTTTATATAATTTAAACCTTTATTTATCCAAAAAAATCTATTAATTTCGCAAAACGCGTGCAGTTCGTTTGACGCGATTTGGTTCGCGACGATTGGCAACCCTTTGTTTTCGCATTGTTGCTGCCGTCGCCACTCGCTTCGATTAAAGCAAGTAAGTTTAAATTTCATTATTTTTATCGTATCGGTCGTAATCTCTCAAAACAAATTTGCGGATAATAATTAATCGGGCAATGATTGATAATAACAATAAATTAATCCTTTCGGAGAGGAAATAAATGCGTGGCGGAATCGCAAAATCGGGTGATGTTTCACGAACAGCAAAATGGCGTCCTTTGCATTTCAATTCGATTAATTAGGAAAATCAAGATAATCAAAGTAGCAATAGAAAACTGTATTCACTTTATCACAGTTATTCAAACAAATTAAATAAAAAGAAAATGATAATAATTAATGATTTATTATGAAAATAAAATAATTATTAATAATTAATTATGTTCAAATCATTTTTTATTAAATTATTTGTTTTTAAAGTTAGGCGCCAAGTTCACACCGGAAAGATGGATGCCGATGCTTCTTCGAATAAAATAATGCCAACCGAGCCCGTGCGAAATCACGTATTGAATTGCTTACACAATAAATAAATTATTAATAAATAAGAGTTATTAATAATTTATTATTCTTTTTATAATTTAAACGTTTATTTATCCAAAAAATCTATTAATTTCGCAAAACGCGTGCAGTTCGTTTGACGCGATTTGGTTCGCGACTGTTGGCAACCCTTTGTTTACCCATTGTTGCTGCCGTCGCCACTCGCTTCGATTAAAGCAAGTAAGTTTAAATTTCATTATTTTTAACGTATCGGTCGTAATCTCTCAAAATAAAATTTGCGGATAATAATTAATCGGGTAATGATTGATAATAACAATAAATTAATCCTTTCTGAGAGGAAATAAAAGCGTGGCGGAATCGCAAAATCGGGTGATGTTTCACATACAGCAAAATGGCGTCCTTTGCATTTCAATTCGATTAATTAGGAAAATCAAGATAATCAAAGTAGCAATAGAAAACTGTGTTCACTTTATCGCAGTTATTCAAATAAATTAAATAAAAAAGAGAATAATTAATGATTTATTATCAATAAATTAAAACTTAGTTTATTCATTTCTTCACTTTTTATTTAAACGTTAGCTGTACATTTCGTTCACATTGCGGACATTATCAATAACAAACTAAATTCTTAAAACTAATAGACCGGTATATATAAATAAAAGAGATTATCGAAAAAAAAGTAATTAAGAAGGAGATGGGTTGTTGAGAATGTTTGGCGGAAGATTTCAATTTTTTATATATTATTTAGTCAACAATTCCAGCAGAGGATTGTCTAGGGGACTTAGGTAATAATTTAACAATACGTTTTTATTTTTGTACATTTCTATGGCCTCAAGCATGTTTAATTTGAAGTAAATGGACTGTTTTAATAGTTTAATATTGTTTGCTGAAAACATGTGACCTGTTATAGAGTGGTTAGCTATATAATAATAATATAATAATAATAATATATTTATTGCTGTTAATACAGAAATGCTTACACAGGTCACAGGTAATTTTAAATAATACTATGTATAATCACATTTATAAAGGCGACCACTTAACACATTAAAATTAAAAATTATTTAAAAGCAATAAATATTATAGGTAAGAAACAACCATTTTTCTGGACAAACAAAAAAGGTAAAAATATGGTTATATATAATAAAATAATTTGCTGGACAAAACTGACATATTAAATGCATAAATTACAAATAATTGATATAAAACAGACATTTACTATTATGTTTGTTAATAGTAAATGTCTGTTTTATATCATGAAAGAAATATTATATAATAAAATTATTTGTAGGACAAAACTGACATATTAAAAGCATGAATAACAAATAATTGGTATAAAACAAACATTTACTATGAACAAACAAAACATGAAAGAAATATGGGTGTATATAATAAAACATTTTTTTCACAAAAATAACATATTAAAATTTGTGTTTTTTGCACTCCTGAACGTATTCCTCGAAGGAATAGAAAGCATTTTGAGTCAGAAATGTTTTACACCAAACTTTTAAATTCTTTAGTTTTAGCTGTTGAATTTGTTTAGGAAGAGCATTGAAAAAAATGTATAGATTTGTACCGTATTCCAGTTTAAGCTCTTGTGAGCCTTTGAAATTGCACGCGGATATCATGTTTTGCTCTTGTATTGTGATCATGATAAAACCTATTACTTTTGTATTTATCTTTATTGTTTGTTAAATGTAAAATGCACTATAGCTGATATTTCTCGTATCTTATATTTATTTTTATATATATTAAAACATTCTTTTGGGTTTGTCCCGCGTAGAGTTTGAGATTGTTCCACGTTATCAATTTTAATGAAAGTGCTTCCAAATGTGGTTTTTAATTTATTATTACAGTAAAAGTCGGAAAAGAATGTTTGTAAAACACTCGAAATTTCGATTTTTGAAAAAAAAAAAAATCTCTGCCGTTCGTCTGTTATTTTGCACAGATAAAAAGATACATGCAAAATAGCCCTTTCTTTACACAATCACCCCATGAAAGAATCATCCCTCCTACCTTATCCTGAGCCGAGATATTAATTTTTAAAATTTTAACATGGCTTTTTTTCTTCATTTTTTTCATTTTCATATAATGGAACGTTATAAAAATGGTCTTTTAGTGTGTGTACAAAACGTTCTCTGATGAAAGACATTCCAATAGCAAGACTGTAGAGGAAGTTTTAAATACATTTAAAACTGTAGGCAGTGTGAAGTATCTAAAAAAACTAACTTAAATACAGTAAATGTCTCTTCGATAGCGTTAGTGGATCATCTTTCGACATCTGTTTATACATATTTATTATCGCTGTTTTTTTCGGACAGATAAATACTTCAAATCCAATCTCTTACGCTTTCTTGGAGGCGAATGTGATCCCATCAGGACACACAATTACAAGTTTAATTCCAATGAATATTCGCCAAGTTTTTATCAAATAATTTAGACATGTGTAAATAAATAATGCAAATAATGTATTCGCAATCAATAACATTAGTGTATTAATTTAGGAAATATCTCGAAAATCATTTGTTGGGTCAACTTTATTTATAAACAAAACCTAAACACTTGCTTATTCGAATAATTGGAAATAATAAATATTAAATTAAACATGCATCACCTTTCCATATTATGAATAATAAATATTATTATCAAAAGTTGATGAAAATGGATATATCTTGAAAACTTTTAGGTTTTTTTTTATACTTTTTAAAAGACAATAACATTTCCTACAAGAGAGGGCTATTAATATAGATATAGAGTGTGCCATTTGAAATAAGCACGAAATTCGACCTTGAATGTGTTTCTGGAGTTACGTTGAATTATCATAAAATCTTAAGATTTTAAATTCCTGTAAACAGCCTAAAATATTCACCCATTAGTCTAATATACTGACATAAAATTTCATTTGTTTTCATTAACCCATTTGAAAGTTATGATTTTTTTTTGCGAAACATCAATTCTTCCAAAAATATTTAAATATTTCAAAAATGATTAGGTTTAGGCATATGAACATGTTATGAAAGTTAACCTTAAGTTGGATGTAAAATATAAAAAAAAATATAAAATATGGGGTATTTCAATTGAAAAAATATAACTATGATACGCCATGCTTTTATGGGACACACTGTATATATAAATAAATAAAATAAATCACTGAATGAAAAATACCAACAATGTTTTTTATATTATTTTTATGTATCCATAAATAAATATTAGATATTTCGAAGCTTAAACAGTGAATTTAGAATTCACTGTTTAAGCTTCGACGTTTGACAGTCATTACAAAGTGATACAAATTACTATGGTCTGTTTAATAACTAGACGGAGTGTTTTAAATTTTATGCGCTGAAACTTTTAACTCTAATTGGCTAATAGTACGGCCTTTTTACACTATGCTAATTACGCTTTTTTTGTCACAACCGTTGATAAACGTCAATTTAAAACGTCGCCGAGTTTAAAATTTGTCGGTTTCGCATTATCCTTTCGTCTCGGGTTTCTTTAGTGTTGTTTCGTTTATATTGTTGTGATGGATTATAAACCCCGCACAAACTTGGCGATGGGATCACATTCGTCTCCAAGAAAGCGTAAGAGATTGAATTTGAGGCATTTATCTGTCGGAAAAAAACAGCGCATAATAAATATGTATAAACAGATGACGAAACTAACGCTATCGATGACGCTAAAAAATACATCAGGAAAGGCAAACGCTTTATAATTCTGCAGGTTGTATCTAAGCTTCGTTTTTTTGATGGATTATTGTTGCTATTTGAGGGTAAAATACCGATTACTGCGAGGAAATGAATAATATGGTATTTGAAGAATGTTTTTCCAATTTATTAACCACGTTGCCAAATAATGCCATCATTGTGATGGATAATGCATCATACTCATAAAATAAAAAAAATCCAACAAAATCTTAAAAAAAAAGATATGCAGGATTGGCTACCATTAAAAAAAGAAGAATTAAAAAGGACCAAATTGAATGGAATATTAGATAATTTAATAGAAACATTCCTAATTTCTCTTTTTGATGAAAGTGACTCACAGATAATATAGCAAAAACGAAAAATATCAAGTATTTATGATACACGTGTTCAAGTACAATTTTAATTTAGTTATTTGTACAAAATACAATGTATGTAAATATAATATAAGCACAATTATTTATTATTGATTTTTAAATATTAATTACATTATATATTTAATTTTCTTTATGTTTGTTGTTGGTTGTGGAGACTTTAATTATTTAAATAAAAATACTTGTCCTTTCTCATACTTATAAGTAGGAGAACGGACAAGAATTTTTATTGAAACATTATATATTTGATTTTATTTTAACAGTAATTCTGACATTATTTAAAATTGCCGCCAAACGTATCCGGTGATTTTTCTTGTGACTTTTTATAGTATAAATCAGGCTTTGATACTTACTCCTCCTAGTTATTAAACAAACCATAGTCTTGTACACTAGGCAACTACAAATTTTGTTTTGTTTTACTTTTTTTATTAAGAAATTTTTACCTTTTAACTAAATACATTTATTTATTTTTGAACACACTTGTTTAAATTGATAATAATTATTTCTTAGTATTTTTACAAATGGCTTTTGCTTATATTTATAAGATCACTCATTATCTTTATAACAACAGATTTTCTATAAACAAAAATCGGGTTAATGCATCATTTGTTTTCCATATACAAACATCTGACAATTCTTTACAAATATTTTTTTTTTGAACAATACAAAAAAAAGTATACTCTTTTGTTTATTTTATATTTACAACACATATTGATGGGTTAGCAGTCTGTCATGGGCTATCGACCGGAGGTCTTTCTGCCCCATTTGATTTAATTTTCTTAAATTTGTTTGTGTATTGTCATTACTATTGTTTCGAAAGACTAAATATTCAATTAATTCATTAAAAATCTTATAAATACTATAAAATGTGAAATATTTGAAAAACGATAGAAGAGAGGCTGTGTAGATTTCTATCATTTTATGATAAGTTAAGAAAAAAAAAATCGAAAAGGCACCCTATCCATAGGCGGTGTATATTTCTATCATATTATTATAAGTTAAGAAAAAAAAAATAGAAAAGGCACCCTATCCATTAAAAAATAATGAAACTACGCTTTTTTGAAGAGTCACACATTTATTTTTCAAACACCCTGTCTTAAAATATTTCATATTTTAAATTATAAACGAATGGAACAGTACCATCTTAGTAAGCAAATAAAATTTCATTGCTTCAACTACAAAACAAAACAAATAATATATGGATTTTTTTAGTAAACAACTAATTAAATATAATAACAATGTTAAATTCTTATGAAAATAATTAAAGAAGGAATCGAATAAAATTATGAAAATATTTTTAGGGTATGCTCCTTTAGTGGTCAAACAAATTTTATTAAGTAATTAATGCCGAATTTTAAACAAGTGAGATATCGAAGACAGATATTTCGATTACTCACGCTGTAAATAATTGTTATTATTTATTTTCTAAATATTTTTTTTTTAATTCTTACATTTGTTGTGTATTCACAATCAACAACACTTAATGATATATTTTTGATTTAATGTGTTAACTAACTATTATTTCAATAATTTAATTGTAATTTATATAATTGGGTTTTCTGTAAATAAATAAAAATATTACACATAATTATTGCTACAAATATTTTTAAATAAAAAATGTATTTATTAATTTCACAAAATTTATTGTAGAGACACTGCTACAATTGTTTCTTCAATACTGTGACATCATCAGGCAGATGATGATTCTTATTTAGTTGTATTAGCTGCTATAACTAAAAGAGCTCAAATCCCATTTTCTTCTTGATTGCCAGCAGCAATAGCTGCCCCTACTCCTGTATCATCGCTAGTGCATTCATCAACTTGAGTAACAGCTGGAATTTATTTATTAATTCGGTTTAATACAATTTTATCAAATAATTTAATAATAATTCTTTCTTTATTGGTAGAATAACTATTTTTATAACAGGAGCAAATTTTGAAATAGACCTAAAGAAAATTATTGCTCTTTCTACATTAAGACAATTAGGGCTAATGATGACAATTTTATCATTAGGGGAATTTGAATTAGCTTGCATTGTTTAAGGCTACATTATTTATGTGTGCAGAATGTATTATTCATAATTTAAATAATTGTCAAGATATTCGTTTTATAGGGGGGTTATTTATACATATACCTTTAACTTGTTGTTTTTTTTTAATATTTCCAATCTTTCTTTATGTGGGATTCCTTTTCTTTCAGGATTTTATTCAAAGGATTTAATTTTAGAGGTCTTATCTATAAATTATTTAAATTTATATTATTTTTTTTTGTATCAACTGGTTTAACCGTGGCCTATACTTTTCGTCTAATGTATTATACTTTAATGGGAGATTTTAATTTTTTATCTTTAAATTGTGTGAATGATAAGGGATTTATTATATTAAAGGGCATGTCTGGTTTAATCTTTCTTGTAATTACTGGTGGGAGAATATTAATATGATTAATGTTTCCTACACCTTATTTGTTTACCAAAGTTAATAAAAATAATGGCTTTCGTAGTAACATTTTTTTTGGGATATGGTTAGGATACGAGATTTCTAAATTTAGAATTAATTATTGATTGAAATCATTTAATTAAAAATTTAAATGAGAAGGTTATTTTTTTCTTCAATATGGAATATACCTACTAATACAATATCTTTATTCAAAGTTATTTGTTTTACATATATTTACAATATATTATGGTATATTGGTTTCTTTCTTGCTTGCTTGAACAGGCTATCGACCTATGATCTTTCCGCCGAATATACCTATTTTATCTACTTTTGGGGTTAATTACTATGCTTTAACATTAGGGGCTTTAATTTATAAGAATACTGATCAGGGCTGAATAGAATATTTTGGAAGTCAAAATATTTATAAGTCCGTAAAAAAATACTTCTTTATTTGGACAATTTGTATTCAACAATAATTTAAAAATCTTTTTAATTTTAATTGTAATTTGAATTATATACTTATTTTTTTTTTAAATTTTATTTAAATAGCTTATATTTAGAGCATGATACTGAAGATATCAAGGAAATAATCATTATTTTTAGATACTTATAAAAATTAAAATTCTATTTTTACAATGAAAATGTAATGTTTTTACTACTACTACAATATCTTTATTCAAAGTTATTTGTTTTACATATATTTACAATATATTATGGTAAATTTGTTTCTTTCTTGCTTGCTTGAACAGGCTATCGATCTATGGTCTTTCCGCCAATAATGGTTTTATTAAACTATATAAGTAGAAATATTAACGAATTTCATCGCTAAAATGTTAAGTTAGAAGCTTACCTTTGAATCACCCATTTCTTTAATTGGGGGCTGTACCAAATATAATCATCAACAGTGATTTACCTCTTTTTGGTTTCAATTAATAGTTTATTACCTATTAAATATCTATGTTTCTTCTGTTTAGAGAGGCTTTAAACTCAAATAAGTGTGGGTGCTTATCAAAATTTTAGGTCGAAACTAAATACAAATTTTTGTTTCTTATTTAATATAAATTGAAAATTGCATACTTTTTAAATGCAAATTAAATGTTATAGTTAACTATTATCCTATTTAGCTCAATTAAGGGCTCCTTGGTTTCATTCATGGTATACACCAAGTAAGAGAATAATAGTAAAGAATAATGTGATTAATATATAATTAAATAAATTAGAAATTTTTAAAGTTAAGATAAGAGGGATTATTAAGGTAATTTCAACATCAAAAGTTAAAAAGATTACTGCTATTAGGAAAAATTGAATTGAGAATAGTAAACGAGCAGATCTTTTTCGATCAAATCCGCATTCAAAGGTTCTACTTTTTTCTCGATCTATGACAGTTTTTTTAGAAATAATAGTAGCAATTATTATAATGATAAAGGTGATTGTGAAAATGATTAATGCGAAATATAATTTGTTAATTGTTGAGGCTTCTACTTTGTTATACATTGTAATTCAATTTTAATCAATGAAACACTTTGTTATACAAATAAAGTAAAAAAGTGTTTCATTTATTAAAATTGCGATATATAATGTTACGAAAATTATTTATACTAAATTAATTAGATCTTTTTATTGGAAGTTAAAAATAATATTTATACTATATAAATATCTACCTCATCAGTAGATTGAGATATAGAGGATTAATCAAACTACATCAACAAAGTGTTAATATCATGCTGCAGCTTAATATTGTGTCTCTACAATACATTTTCTTAAACTTAAAAAAAAAACTGTTGTTTTATTTACAAATAGTGTATCTTATGAAAGATAAGACTCTATTCTTCTTTATGTTGGTTGTGGAAACTTTAATTATTTAAATAAAAATAGTTGTCCTTTCTACTACTTATTGATGGAAACATAGTTTCCAAAATATATTTAGTTTAATAAAAAAAAGAGGTAGGAGAAAGGACAACTATTTTTATTTAAATAAGAATAATCTATTATTATTAATTAATTTGTATTCCTGTCTCAACTTAGATATCTACTTACCATATGAGTTATAATAATAATAATGTTGCCATTTACAGATAATCGGTTTTCCATAAAAATCTTTATCTGAAGAGCGTATACAAAAAAACAAACTAAACATCAAAATCAATTCAGTTCCATTCCAAATAAATTTCTATTATTTCACATTTCTCGCAAACATTCGTAATTATCCCTTTAATTGCCGCTAACAAGCTTTTAATTAGGGCGCAACGAACGGCATTGCTGTTAACAAAATTACTGAATTTCGCCGATGCAGTCGATATCGTATCAAAAATTAATTGCCGCCATGAAACACGATTCGTGTATGAAATCGTTATATGGGAACACAAAGGTGGATCCAAATGATGTTTCCCTGTAAAATTATGTGCTTTAGTTTACATTGTTTGCATAAGGGATCGATCGATTCTTTTCCAATTGCACTTGGCGTACCGTATGGAAGTTTAAGGTATGAGAAAAATCGGCATTAATAAAAAAAAATACACAGTTATAGAGTTTGTCGCAAATTCACAAAAGAATTGAAGCTCTCGTAAAGGTATAACATACCACAAGCATTTAAGAAATTCTCTCTATACAAATTTAAATAACATTAAAAAATGTTAAATTATATTAAACTAAAAATAAAATAAATTTATTTTAATCAAACAAATCAATTTTATTAATATTTTTAATGTTCTCATTATATTTCATTAAGGTATTTGTTTGAGCGTGGATGGGATGCTCCGTGTGGTTGTTTCAACACATTATTTACAATTATACACGTAATTCTTAATCCTGTGGTACCAAGTGAAACTCTACATTAGATCTGATTCTCTTATCGGCCCGAGGCTACGACTCACCCTCGGTCCATACAGGCGCGAACAAGCGCTAACAGTATTAATTTATTTATTTATTTCACGGTGGGCCTTTACATAATAAAATAATAAACAGTTTTGAACAAATAGAAATAATAACAAAAAACAATCATACTACATACTACTTTCAAGCGCATTTTTATAATCACGCTTGAAACATTGCAGGCTCACGCCAAAAACGTCTATGAATTTATAATATTTATTAGTATTATCAATTAATGTATTTTTGAGCTGTTGGATGCATAATTTGTTGCGTGATACTTGCTAGAAAGAAGTTGTTGATGCCTTGTTAAGCGAGTCGGTACATGTAATAAAATTGATGAAAGTATCACAGAACAATTTATTCTTTCATTTAATATGCGGTACGCAAAACACAAAGAAATGTACACTCTTCGTTGAATTAAAGGAAGAAGTCCAAGATATTTAAGTATTATATTATAGTCATGATAAAATAAATGCCAGCGAAAACAAATTAATTTTATCATTTTTCGTTACACATTTTCTAAACGATCTACATGACATTTATGACATGTATGACATTTTTTATAATGAAGTGATCATATAATTGCGCAGTAATCTACAGTAGGAATTACAATAGATATATCTGTATATATCTATTGTCTCTTATATCTCTGTAGATATAAAAGTTCTAATAGAATTAAAATGTGAACTATAGCTACGTATAAAACCTGTAAAGTTTTTGCAGAGATTTTATTGATGTTATTTTTAAACTGCAGTTTAGCATCAAACAAAACACCCAAATCATTAATTGAATCAACTCTCTCAAGGATACGATTGTTTAATGAATAATCAAAAGGTAATATTGAATCTTTTTTACGTGAAAATCGCATGGACTTGCATTTATTTATATTTAAATAGAGATTATTATAATTACACAAAACCATAATCTCATTTAAATCATTTTGAAGGGTATTACAGTCGTGTATGGACTTTATATTCCTAAATACTCTCATATCATCTGCATATAGAAGAATATTGGAAACAAGATGTTTACCGATATCATTCACAAATATAAGAAAAAGTAACGGTCCTAAGTGAGAGCCCTGTGGTACCCCTGAGGTTGCATCAGATGTGATGTAATTCACTCTGACCAACAATTTCCTATTACAAATAAAAGACCGTAGCCATTCAAGCATGAGTCCCGAAACGCCATATGAGCAAAGTTTATACAAGAGCCTCGTATGATTAACTCTGTCGAAAGCTTTGGAAAAGTCGGTGTAGATAGAATCAACAACCGAGTCTTCTTCCAAAACATCCGATATAAAGTTTGAATAAATAAATAGATTCGATTCTGTATATCTCGATGGAAAGAATCCGTGTTGTTGATCAATGATTGTAGATGAAAAGTGCAGCGTCATATATTTATATACAATCTTGTCAAACAGTTTCGGAATACAAGATTGAATGGCTATAGGGCGATAATTTTGAACATCATTTTTGATACCTTAATTAAAAAACAGGAACGAAATATTAACGTTTCCAAATAGTAGGAAACTTACCATCTTGAAGAGATTTGTTAAACAGCAAGGTTAGAGGATGGCATAACAGATTGGTACATGCTTTAATTATTGATGGAGGAATTCTATCCGGACCAGGAGAACTGTTCATTTTGATACCAGAACTTGATTCTACGATATCAGATTCAGTAAGCTGGAGGTAATTGAAAATTATATTAGATTCCGCGGTAAAATTAGGACTCACACTTGAATTATCAGAGTCTTGAAAACATGGGCGAATAAATTGGCTATATCTATATTAGAAGTAGCCATTGCTGTTCCAACACTATCTCTTTTGAATTTGCAGTATTTCCAAGGGGCATTAACATTATTTGGTACATTATTTTCAATATCACGAATGTATGTAAGGTGATCATTTTGAATGAGTTTTTTTTTTGCATTCTGCTCTTAATTTAGAGAAGATGTTATAGTCTTTAATACATCCAGTATTCTTGAATTTTTTATGTACAAGACGTTTATTTTTAATTAAGTCAATTAACGATGGTGAAAACCATTTAGGAAAATGTGATTTTAATTTTCTCCTAAGTGGAACATGTT
Source organism: Philonthus spinipes (assembly GCA_963082785.1). NCBI lineage: Eukaryota > Metazoa > Arthropoda > Insecta > Coleoptera > Staphylinidae > Philonthus > Philonthus spinipes. Next base: position 9,401,746 of record OY720316.1, read on the forward strand.
TATGCAAAATATTGTATAATATTTCATAGAAAATATCAACATCACTGTCAATACAATGAGATTCTAAATAGTATACCCAATTTACACTGCTTATTTCACTACAAATAGCATTATGATTACAGTTCGTAAAGTTTAGATAAAATTCCTCATTAGAAGCATCATTAGCAATTGCAGCGTCAAAGTCGATATGCAACGGTAGGTAATAACCATCAGGTTTACACATAGGGTCGCCTATGACGCAACTTATATTAGTATTATTAGATCTAAAACATTACAAGTACTATTTATGTTGTTATTAAATTGATATAACCCATTGCTCATAATACCATCACACAAAACCCGGGCACAAGCACTTTCAACACTAGTTGGTAAGAATCCCACGCAGTCATCGCCTGAATCCATCCGACACTAGGTAAGTTGAAATCGCCAGCCTCGAATTAAGTAAGATCTTCATATTTATGGATGATATCTGATACTATATTTAAATGTTCAGTATAAGTATCCTCGCGAGATCGTGGAGGCAGATAAACACAGCCAATAATATAAGAATAATTAATTAAAATCCAAACTGATATTATTGACGAATGTAGATTCTTATTCGCCGCGATAAAAACCTCGCCACCTCTGCTAGTATCATTTGCATCATAATCACGATTACAACGATGTATAATATAACAATGATCAATAATTTCATTATCTGAAATATTGTGATGTAACCATGATTCAGTTACGCATATAATATCATAATTATTTGCTAGTGTATTATTATAAAATTCGAAGAGTTTTGTTCTGAGACGACGCACATTTTGATATAATATAGATTACTTATATTTCTATTTGTTGTAACCCGGCAGTTTGCAAATGGCGGTTTTGGCGAGGTATAAACTCTTTTAGAGCCACTCCTGGAGGCCACTTCGAAGAGTCCAGAAGAGAATCAAATTGAGGTTCATCGATTCCAAGTTTAAAAGATGAAGAATGATCAGAATTCATCAGAAAAAAACATTTAATATTCACATTAACATTCAATGGTGTTTTAGCATGAGTTACAATCGTTTTAGGTTCGACTCCGTAGACGTGTAACCATTTTTCTTAAAACAATACTTGATTGAAAACCATAGTCTGGACCATTCGCCGATTCGACACACTTCAACCAATTATAATGGCATTCTTATTACGCCTTTTCTCATTCTTATTATTCTCAGCAGTGAAAGTATTAGGTGTAGTTATTCTATCATTAGCAATTACAGAATTTGCATCATTATCTATACGCAAATCATTACTAGAGTTGCTATTTAAGGATTCGATATTGATAGAAGGTCGCGGAATTTTCCAAAGAAACTGTCAGATATATTTTCTTTTAATTCAGTAAATTCCTTTGATAACGATTCAAGTTACCTCCATTTCAAACGAATTGAAAGCAGAAATAAGGCATAACAATTTATCATCATTGGAAATTATATTCTTATCTGCAGAATTTACACTTTTAGAACGGTTAGGTTTACGAGTACAGCAGTCACTAACAGTCAACACATACTTTAGACGAGTCGCACAAGAAGAATGAAAAGTTGACTTACAACGAATGCAACCAACATGTCTACCAGGCGCGGATATTGACTGTATACTTTTAGAGCATAAAATTTCACTATTGTTAGAGTTGGACGACATTATTAATTGTAGTAACAAGACACAGGGACATACGCTTCACCTCACAGGGTCTGTTGTGAGGACTTAATAAAAACGTTAGACAAAGGAAAAACACGGTAGAAGGTATAATGTTAAATGTGAAGATATTGCCTCAACAAAGAATAATCTTGTGGAAACAAAAGAACAGCTATGCTATGGGATATTGACTCCATGACACAATTAAACAAAAAATATTAAAAATGTAACTTTAACACTGATACCATCGATTAATGAGTAAAGTTAACACGTAAGAAGGTACTCACGTACAGTATGGTGTGTTTTATTCGATTACTATGTTTTAAATCGATATCAAATGCACTTAAACCTTGATTAACACGAGAGAGAACAAGTCACCTTGCACCACTTCTATCATTATTTTTAAATTCCTAATAGAAGATTTAACGTTATCAAATAATCTTACAATCTAAGTATAATTAACAATTATTAAACTCGTTTATTATGTGATGATATTTTAACATTTCTCGCATGGAATAGCTCCAAAAAATGTTAACTTGTGAATAATAAAAAAAAATAAGTGCCCCAATAATCAGCAATATAGATTGGTACTTAATTTCATAATCTCCTTTTTTTATTCATTGACCCTTTTACCTTTCAGTGTAGGGTTCTTGAATTTAGTTCATACGGGCTAAAAATGTCAGCCGCTTTATAATATTTTTGGATTAATTTAAAAATAACTTTGTTTTATTTGATGCAAACATGATCAATTTAGGATCATCCCGAAAACATTCCACGGAGCCTTCCCCTAATCACTCACACTCTCAAGAATTAATCCAAACCGTGCCCCGTATAATTAAATCAATAAAAAAAAACGTCTCCCTTTTCCGTATCACCAATACCCAATCTAAATCATTTATTAAGCTGTCTCGAAACACAGATGGGCGATTGTGTGTGTGAAGGATCAAATTTCACGCGGCTACCGTTGCTGCTCCTCGCTCGGTCCGCGGGGCTGGAAAGGGTCGAGGTTATTTAATACTATATGCTAATGAGCCGCTCGGGAAACGAAACGAGAAAACGAAAAATATATAGCCTCCTCACTGACCACTCCACTACTTTATGGTAATTATCGGTGGGCTGGGATCCGACATGATAACCTCGTAAACCTGTTTACTAATGGCCAATATCACGGATTAAGCAATTAAATCGAAATATAAACAAATGGAGCGAAGAAAAAAAAAATGGGTATATTTGAGTGGATTTGGGAACAATCAATTTGCATTTTTGGTAATTAAAATTTGGGTCCAATTATTTTACCTTGATTGATTTTTATTTTATCTAATTATAATTTTACTTACGTATTTTTAATTTTTTAACATATTTCCGAGAAATATATAATAATTATTTCGTCTTAAATTACATACCGTATAATTTAAGTATTGAATAATCCAGCTATTTTAATAGCAATTAACGTACTATTAAAAAAAATAAAGCAGCTGAAAGCCTCGGTCCATGAACTTGTTATCTTTAATAAATGATTAATTTTATCCAAGAATTCTATATAATACTCTAAAGAAGTTTTATTACAGTTAAATAATTATTTAAGGGGTGATGCCTACTCGCAAGGACGAAAATAATGGACTTATTTTCTCGGAAACGAGACAAGATAGATAAAATCCTATTAAATCAGTTTATCTGGCAAACATTTATCGTCAATTTAGAATGTTTTCGGCTTCTTCAAAGGTCCTGTAGGGCCATAAAGCAGCTAGATGACCTTTTTAAAAAGGTCTTTTACGGCTACGGCTCCTGGAGATGCAGAAATCATTTGATTTCAAAAATTATATTACTTTTATATCGAGCGTATATCAAAAATCGACGACGAAGATGGCATTGGAAATCTAACATCATGTCTGAACTAAAATAACACGCGCACGCGTAAAGTACTGGTTGTTATGTTTACAAGTCATTTGTCAATAACCTTTAATTATCGTAAACATGTTTTCTAAGGTACATATAATAAGATTCAATCTTATTTTCGTAATAGGCGAAAAGTGGGTGAAGAGTGTCAGTATTCTGTTCCCGATTTTTTTGAGGAATTTCGAAATCAATTTCCCAATCTTGCCGTTGATGATAACTGTTTTCGATGTACTCGGCGTGCTGTACAAGTCTTTCGTGACACTGGAAATGTTGGTAGGAAGGAAGGCACTGGATTGGCAACAAAACGTACTCCAGAGTTAATTGAAAAAGTGCGATAAATAATAGAAGATTCACATAGAACTTCACTTCGTGTGCTTTCACAATTAACTGAAGTATCAATTGGGACCTGCAAGAAAATTTTCAAGAAGGATATGCATTTGTTCCCTTATCGATTAACTTGCGTACAAGAACTACATAGAATTGATTATCCTAGAAGAGTTACATTTTGCCGATGTTTCCTTCAAAACTTTGATGACGATCTCCTTGACAAAACCTTTTTCACAGATGAGGCATGGTTTTATTTAAGCGGGTACGTTAATTTCCAAAATATGAGGATGTGGAGTGCTGCAAAGCTCGAGGATTTTTATGTCGAAGAACCTCTACATCCCCAAAAACAATGGCGTTTGGTGCGCCATAAGTCGCAAGCCCCGTAATAGGACCCATTTTTTTAACGGTACCCTAACAGTTGAACGGTATAGAGAAGAAATTGTGACCCTCTTTATCGACCAACTTGATGATGAAGAATTGAGATATGGATATTTCCATCAAGACGGAGCAAGAGCACACACTGCTGCAGACACTATTGAAATGTTACATGAATTCTTTGATGGCCGTATTATCAGTTTAAACACTGAACATTAATTCCCTCCTAGATCATATGATATTGCCATATGTGACTTCTTTTTGTGGCTATTTAAAAAAAAAAACTCCATATATCAAGTGCATGTTAACAACTTGGTTCACCTGCAGGAGAGAATTACAGGAAAAAATAATGAAATTATCCAGAATCCTTTAATGTTGCAAAATGTTTTTACTTGCATTAGGCGAAGGAGTGAAAGTTGCCTGGATAGTGGCGGTGGGCATTTTCAACACTTACTTTGACTATTGTAATTTAAAATAAATTTAGTTTGGCTACCTATTTAACAATATTAATATCTGACATGTCACTGTTTAACCGCAACAAGTATTTCACGCGTATGGCCTTAGTACAGGCATGACTCAAGATTTCCAACGCCAACTTCGTCATCGATTTTTGTTATACGCTTAACATATTGAAAATCTTTATTTCTGAGTCTTATATTATATAACTTTATAATACTTAATATAAATTCAATCATTTACAAATTGTTAAACCTCACAAAATGGCCATCGACCGTCGGTCTTATTGCCTATTACTTTTACTATTGCCGTTTTGTCCAATCGGTCTTACATTCAGTAAATGTACAATAAAACAATTAAAAAATATAAAACTACAAAAACATTTTTTAGAAGATAAACACAAAGACTAGTCAAAATTGGTATAGTTTTATTAATTGTTTGGTGTTGTAGGCGTTCACTTTGTGGTACATCTTAAATACACTTGTAAATAAAACACTTTTTACTTTGTTTAATACAGAGGTTAAATAAAGTAAAAAGTGTTTTATTTACAAGTTTTATTGTTTTATTAATATTTTATTGTTGAGCCATTGGCTGCTACAACACTGGCATGGACAAAATTAAATATCGCATCTCATATAAATTTACGAGCTCTACCCAAGCATTTTCAATAGCTTGCCAGGGTTGATTGCGGTTTGCCAGCCTATAGGCAAACAAATAATGTTTCTTTTTAGCTAAGAAGCCCCATACATTTTCAATAGGGTTCAAATCAGGACTTCTTGCTGGCCATGGCAAAACATTTATATTATTTATTGATGAAGCTAATAATTGTTGAAAGTACATAATTACTTATATTGAATATCACTAGACTATATAGTGATATTCAATATAAGTCAATGTCAATTTCTATTGTAATCTCGCTACAATTGGTTCACCACAGTGTAGCTTCTTCAGGCAAATAAATAATTTTATTGCTACACCCTTAACGCATATCTTTTACTTATGTCTCATCTATAGCAAAATTCCATTATGTTGGAAAAGTGCACGTATTGTACCTTAAGTCTTTAAGTCGGGTAATAAACGACGTCCCTGATAGCAATAGGGAGATGCTATTGCTATCATCTTTGCTTTGAACTTATTCTCTGTAAATACATAAATCCTAAATAGAAAAGAGTATTCATTCACCTGGTCACAGTTATTTAAATATTTTAAATAAAAATAATTTCAAAATAATTAATAAATTATTATATTTGAATTAATTTAATTGATTTATTTTAATATATTTAAATTACTTAAAGCATAGCTGTACTGACGAGGGATAGATCCCGAAACACGTGTCTGCAGATGGCCTTATATTAAGTAACGTTCCTTTTGTTGTTTTTACATTAAATTTTTCTCGGATCAAAATTTGTTGCATTATGCAATATTTTATTGATATGCAACAGCAAGTGTACATTATGTGGGTATTTGCCCGGGAAGTGGTTGTTTTAATGTCCATTTGTTTAACGTGTAAGTACGTAGCGTAAGTCAAAAGTCACAGAGCTAAATTAATTAATAATTTATTAATTATTTTCAAATCATTTTTATTTAATACATAAATCCTTACGTCAATAATAAATTATCTTTATATCAACATCCTTTAGGCACAAGAAATCTACTGTATCAAATCTCTTATTGAAAACCCAGTTTATGTCTAAATTTATTGATAATCGTACTCAGGTGGATATGATTTACACTGACATAGCGAAAGCGTTCGATAAAATTGATCATGGGATCCTAATAAATAAATTAAAACAACTTGGGGTTTATACTGGTCTATGTAATCTATTCTACAGTTGTCTTAATAACAGACGTTTAGTTATGGAATACAAGGGATATCAGTTTAATCAATTTATCGCGTCTTCTGGTGTTCCGCAAGGGTCTAACCCTTATTTGATTATGTTATAAATGATATAGCTGAAAATATTTTACATAAAATCTTAATATTTGCAGATGACCTTAATTTGTTTAATCCCATATATTCTCAGAATAACTGCCAATATTTGCAAGATAATCTTGAGATAATGGTTAATTGCCGTAAGAATAACAATGTCTCCTTGAATGTAGGTAAATGCAAAGTTAGTATATGACATAGCTAACAGATTTAGTCTTGTTATGATTATAATATCAATGGTGCCATTTTATCCCGTGTTGTTGTGTTTAAAGATTTAGGTGTAATATTTGACGATCACTTATCTGTCATTAATCATATTGAGAAAATTATCTCTACCGACAACCGTTCTTTGGGTTTCATAGTACGGAATTGTAAATCATTTAGGAATGTTAGCGCTATCAAGACCGTTCATTTTGTATTTGTGCGCAGTAAGCTTGAATTTGGAATCCGCACTACTCTAAATACTCCGCAATGATTGAAGCTATACAAAAGAGGTTTGTTAAGTATCTCCATTTTAAGAAGTACGGGACTTATCCTGATCTTAATTATAATTATGCAGCCTTGTTGGATGAATTTGAAATGTTCTCCTTAGAATGTCGCCGAAAGTTGAATTTAGTGACTACGCTGTATAAAATACTAAATGGTCAAATTTATTGCCTTGAATTGTTGGAGCAACTAAATATATTAGTGCCCTGCAGTGTAAGATCCAAACATCTATTTCAGCTTCCAATACCCAAAACTAAAGTAATAGTTAAATCGCCGATAAATTCTATGTGCGCTCCACATATAATCAGCTTATGAATGAACATCGGGATGTAGATATTTTTAACGTTAAATCTGTGAAAGCATTCTTCAACTTGATTATTGAGTATCTTTCTTAGTTTATTGAAGACATTCTTCAACTTAATTGTTTAATATCCTTCTTAGTTTACTTCTATTTGCCTTGTAATTTGAATTTACTGTCTTGTTTTTGTTTTCTTGTCAATATTTTATTTATTGTTGACTATTGTGTTTATTGTGGATTTTTTTAAATTTCAATCTGTAATTGGACCTTGTCCGTTGATTGATTAAATAAATAAATGAAGCACTGTCCTACTCTGTCAGAGTATATATACAACATTTTTTGTGAGTTTATGAGGGAGCAGGTTTTATTGTTATATTTGTTGGCCCATTCTCTAACTATTCGAGCCGTATGAACTATTATTAAGCAATTATTATAAACATTTAGTATGTAATAATAGAAAAAAGCCAGCGAGGCTTTATTAAAATGAGAGTCGAAAAGATTTTTTGTAGAAAACAATTTATCGAGATCGCGCATGACAATCGCGAGACCTGTTCAAAAGACGTTCTGTAACGATTACTTCCATGGGGGATCTCAGAAGAAACGATGCGTTTTAATTAATTTTAATCAATTTAATAAACAACTTTACAATTACGTAAGGCACAGCTGTACTGATGAGGAATGAAATCTCGAAACACGTGTCTGCAGATAGCCGTAACTTTTATTTTTTTTTATTTTTTTTGTTTTCTGCATTAAATATTTTCGATTCAAAAATTGTTGCATCATACAATATGTTATTGTTATGCAACAGCAAATGTCTTTATTAAACATTTATTATAGTACTTATGTAACATAAGTCAAATTGTCACAGTAGCTAAAGAGGAAATTATTTATTAATTATTTTCAAATTCTTTTTATTTTAAATAAAGGCAAAACTGTTAGCGGAAATGTTCAAATATGGAGGTAAGAAATTGCTGGAAAAAATGGTATTATTGATCCAAAAAATATGGAAACAATAGGAAATGTCACAAGAATGGGTAGAAGCTACAATAGCCTAATTTATAAGAAAGGTGATATAAGAAGGTGTGAAAATTATAGAGGTATAGCGCTCCTAAATGTTGCATATAAGATACTAGCACACGTAATTAAAATCTTCACTTCAGGAAATATTAGGAGAATACCATTGTGGTTTTAGGAAAGGTATAGGCGTTTTAGACCAAATCTACAGCCTGAGAGAAATCCAACCCGAAAGCTTTGGACACCAGGCAATTACTTACGTAACATTTATTAACTTTAAGCAAGCCAATAATAAAGTGAATAGATAGAAATTGTAGGAAGCTCTTAGAGAGCTTGGAATTAATAAAAACATTGTCAATATTGTGAAACCGACCCTGAAACACACTATAAATAGTATCAAAATGGGCTGCAAACTCTCACCACATTTTGACGTGACGGTTGGTCTTAGACAAGGGGACCCGATATCATCGGTGCTGTTCAACTTCGTTCTAGAAAAGGTAATGAGGGATGCTAACCTTAATAGAGCCGGTTTGTTATATTAACAAAAACACCAGTGTATGGCCTTTGCTGACGATATAGCAATATTAACGAGAGGAAAACGCGAAATGTTACTAGCAATACAGCGGCTAGAAATACTAATACAGAATACGAGGCTGGTAATTAATGAAAATAAAACGAAATACATGACATGGAACAACGCAAGTAGTAAAGAAAACCTAGAACTAACAACGGAGACAGGAAAAACATACAATTTTGAAGAAGTGGACATTTTTACATACATGGGAACAGTCATCTGTAGAGAATGTGACATAAAAGAGCAAATAAAGGCAAAACTGTTAGCAGGGAACAGATGTACATACGCATTAAATAGAATACTAACTAACAAAGCCGTCCTTACAGAACTGAAGCTTAAAATATACAAAACTATAATTAGACCAGTAATAACATTCGGTTGTGATGTGTGGACCATATGCAAATTAGATCTGAAGATACTGGAAGTCCTTGATAGAAAAACACTCCAAAATATCTTCCGAGGAAAAAGAGTAGTAGATGACATTTGGGAGCAAAGAACAAACGAAAAGATAAATGATCTGTATGGAGCATCACTGCTGTAGTAAAGGCATAATTAGATGGATGGGCCATATACAATGAATTCTGGAATGGAGGGTGTTAAAAGCTGAGACAACACACCGCTTGGAAGGCAAACAGAGAAGAGGAAGGCTAAGAGAAAGATGAAAAAGAGAAGTAGAAGAGGATCTCAAAATGATAATTGCTACCGAATGTACCGAATTGAAGAAAAAGGCTAAAAATAGAAAGGAATGGAAGAAATAGTAAAAAAATCCATGGGCCCTCTAGGCTCGTAGTGCTAAATATATATATATATATATAATTCTCTGAGAAAGCCAAATATCTAATAATAATAATATATGGTGTTCCATTTGAAAAAAAATAAAACTTTATATTAGCATTTATTTATGGGACACCCTGTATTTAAAAGTGTTAGTGAAAAAGACGCGCAATTAAAAATTCGAATCTACCTGTCGGAGCGTTTTTCTCAAAAATAATCACGAGCAATTTAAATGAATTTATTCCTGTCATTGTGAACGCACTGTAAATATTGATATTTAAGAGTGAAAATAGCTTACTCTCGTCTGAATAAAGCTTGAGAAATCTTTATTTAACCCTTTAACTACGGGAAAAACTACACGCGTTCGCAGTGGCAAACGCAAATATTTGCGAAAAATTAAATGTTACACTAAAATGCTTGTACAAATTATTTAAATACTGAGCGCATCATTGATAACTAAACTTCGTTTGCTTTAAAATATTGTCTGTTGTCGACCGTCGGAATATGAGGCAGATTAGGTAGATAATATGCCATCTACCTAATCTGCCTCATATTCGAATGCCATACTTAAAGGGTTAAAATCAGGTCGAGGTAAAAAATTAAAAACGTTGTTTTTCTTATTACTAAAATAATTTCATAAACTCAAGCCGATGAAATCTCGCAAATTTTAAAAATTGCCCGCTATCAGGGTGAGCACGTTTTAAAATTCCCGCATAGCAAATAAACCCACAAAAAGCGCGCAATTAAATACCCCACGTTCTACACAACCCGACAACTATCAAGATCTCCTTTATAAAATATTCAAGAAAATCCGTGTTACCGACGGAGGGAAAGCAAAAAAAAAAACACACACAACAACGGTCGGGGCAGATTTGAAATGGATAGAGGAATTTCTCATTTTCTACTGTTGTTGTTATTTTTTTTTCTTCTTCATTTTACTCGCCCCATTCCAGGGCGAACGTACACGGGTAATTAAATTGCACATAAGGTAATTTGATATCCCTAAATAATGCGCTCTTTCATTAAATTTATTACGTGGAGCGGTTCTTGAATTTTAATTTTGCGCCGATTAAAAATGCGGAAAAAAATTAAACTGCGGAAGAAAGAAAGAGTGCGCGCTCGGGGTCGGAGATTCGCGTGTTTTGATATCGCGACGCTTATATGGGAATGAATTATATTCGTGGCGCGGGTTTATACTTTCTGGTAAAAAAATGTTAATTGCTGAAGGGTCGGGGGATTAATCATTGTGATAATAACGTTTTATTGTTTAATCACGGTTACGTTAATGTAAAACAGACAAAAAAAATATACAGCGAAAATACGAATTGAATTGAAATCACTGAAGCTACAGCAGAAAATGTTTGTATTAAAAAAATAATTTTGTAATAATTATAATGTATTTTAATTAATACAAGGGTGATCACATTGACCATAGAAAACAGCACGATTCTAACTATTGTGGAGACGTATTTACTTTACCAGATTCATTCGTTCGTTAACTTACTAGTTTTCACCCTATTTATCAATTAAACCAAGTTCACTAAACTCATTATAGCAAACCATCTAACCCACTTGATTGTAATAACACAACAAAACACCCTTCCGAAAAAAAAAAAAACACGTTCTGGTAGCAAAACACAATCGCAACCCGATACTCTTTCTCAATCTCTTAATAAAACCCAAACTGGCGAACACAAATGATTCCACTTGGCTATTGTTTTCGGATAATCGCCGAAACCTAATCCCCCCGTCGTAAACAATCTGGATTTCGGGAAAACGGGGCCCTCCGGTTCTCTCACACGCGTTTGTGAAAAAAAAAAAAAGATAGAAGAAAACCCGTGGACATCGGAATAAATAAAACTCGAGCCTAATTGTCGTATTACGTTTCTGTATTATTTAAATTCGTTCAGAGATGCATGGATTCGTGCCAACAATGGGGGCCTCCTCGCTTGGCTACATTCGTAACCGCAGAAGTAACCGGAGAACGTCTCTGGTATTCAAATTTGACTCTTTGGGCTGACGGGTGGTGGTTGTGAAGTCTTGTTCGTTTTTTTTTTATATATAAATTCACATACTAAGTACCAGTATGTGCGTTTTAGTTCGTTTGTACCCCTTTTACAGTTGGAAAATAATTATTTAAGACATTTATTATTTTGTGTAACACTTGATTATTTTATGTGATAATAAATAATACAGTTACATTTATCGGAACTGAAGTCACATACAATAACAAAAGAGGAAATAATTAATCATTTTAAAATATTTTTTTATTTAACTTTAACTTTATTTTACGGAATCCTCCATTATAATTGATTACATTATACAATAATTTACATATTTGTATATATTTAAAGAACTGTGACCAAGTGAATGAATATTCTTTTCTATTGATAATAAAAAAATGTTATATCAACAAAGTAATACGTATTTTATTGTAAAATTAACCTGTATAACGAAGTAGAAGCCTCAATAATACAGAATTATTTTTTAAAAAATATTTTTAAATTAATTTAATTATTCGATTTAGGAGGATTTCTTTGTAAAGCGAATTTCCGTACATCTCTGAAATAATCCATCTTATTTTTATAATAATCCAAAATTCCACAAGCCAAAAAAAGCAAAAAATAAGCAAATCATCCCATTCACGCTATTCATTGTTCGCAATTTTTTTCATTCATTTATTATTTTTTTGTTCGCATGTCGTGAAAATACTGAATCGCGAAAAGGTAACAAACAAGAGTGGATGGAATGGTTCGTGTAATTGAGCAACGGGTTCAAAGCTGGATGACCGAAATTGGTGACCCCTCCGCGATTAATTATTCACTAACTGTATCCCGCGATGAATTATTCTAATCTACGATATGGCGAAATTGTTAACAATGTCAACGAGATCGCATCAACAGTTACTTGTGTTCACGTTACACACTGTTCAATTATGTGTGGTGTATTCCGGCGCGGTTTACGTGTGTGTGAATGTGTGAGTGTGTGTCGTTAGGAAAGGTCAAAAAACCTTTTTGTAAAATAAAAAAAAATAAAAAATAAAGAAAATGAGGGAATAATGGTAAATGCATTTATTTAAATAAAAATGATAACAAAATACGTAGGGGAAACAACACCCCCTACGTATTTTTATTTGAATTAATTTGAATTAAATGTAATAAAACAAGAATTTATTCACTTTTTCACAATTATTTAAATAAATTAAATAAAATGAATTTGAAATTAATTAATACATTATTTTCCCTTTAGCTACTGTGACATTATGACTATTGTTACATAAGTACTTTAACAAATGTCTAATAATAGACATTTGCTGTTGCATAACAATATAATATTGTATAATGCAACAATTTTTTAATCGAAAATATTTAATGCAAAAAAAAAGAAAAAAAAATATAAAAGTTACGTAATATAAGGCTATCTGCAGACATGTGTTTCGGGATTTCATGCCTTATCAGTACAGCTGTGCCTTATGTAATTGCAAAGTTGTTAATTAAATTGATTAAAATTAACCGTCTCCTCTGAGATCCCCGATGGAAGTGATCATTAAAGGACGTCTTTTGGGAAAATAATTAAATAAAAAATGAATACCCCTACCTATACCAAAAAACCCTTCAACTACCCGCTTCCAAAATATATCATACAACTGATCAAATATAAACGACAGCTCTGATAATTCTGATGTTTATTCAATAAAATGTAGCAATTGTACAAAATTGTATGTAGGTCAAACTACTAGAAGTGTTTTAACTAGATTTAAAGAACATAATTACCATATTAAAAACTTTAATTCTGAAAAATCTGCTGTAGCTTTTCATTCAATAAATACGGGACATACATTTTCGATTGAAAATGTTAAACTTCTTAAATTTTCACGTGAATCAAAATTAAACATGTTGGAGTCTATTGAAATGAAAAAAAAAAAAATAGATAATCTTTTAAATTCCGATACTAGTTCATTAAATAATCCCCTTTTAGATCTTATTAATTCATAAATTTTAGCACATTATATATAATTATATTTAGATTAGTTTATAGTTTACATGATTTTTTAAATATTTTAATTTTATCAATATTGCGTTGTATACCATAACAACATATTTATATTTATAAAAACTTCAACTACTGAAGATGGAAACATAGTTTCCGAAATATATCTAGTGAAATAAAAAATAAGTAGGAGAAAGGACAAGTATTTTTATTTAAATAATTAAATAAACTTAATAAGGACAAACAAAAAATAATTTTAGAATACAAATCAGACATTTGGATAAAAACGTGTAGCAACATAAATGAGCTCCAAGGCAAACAAAAAGCTTAGTAAATACAGAAAAGTGAATTTCCTACAACAAATACAACATCCTACACATCATGTGCTAATCACAGACAAACAGATATTTTTGCGGACTATTTTGATATGACATATACGATGAAAAATATGACAAGACATTCCTTCAGAAAGTGAATTTCTAGTATATTCCCTTTCCGAATGATCCAATCCCTCCACATCCCTCTGATGAAATTAATGAAGAAGAGTACTATGAACATCTACACAAAGAAAAAAAAACTCAGCTCCGGGTTATGATGGTATTCCCAAATCTATCCTAAAATCCCTTCCAAATTCTGTCGACGATTATATTCGCCAAATCTTTAACCATGTTCTTAAAAAACAATCAATTATTTTAATTTAAATAGATGTAAGTTTTAATGTGTTTGAATTAAACGATTTTAATATGTTTGTAATGTCCTCATCTACACTTCAATTTTTAATACTGTATTTGACCCACCCATGAATGTTTTATATTCTTACTGGAAATAAATGAATTATTATTATTATTATTGATTCCAAAAGAATGGAAACATGGAATTATCACATGTATACACAAAGTCGGCAACGATTTCCTATAGGCTTTCAGTTATCGTCCCATCACTCTACTTCCAGTCCTTGGTAAGCTTCTAGAATCCATAATCCAATCTAAAATCCTCTCCACAATAAATGAAAAAATCCCACCTTACCAATTTGGATTCATGAAGCACCGTTCAACCTCCATTCCGCTCTCCATCCTGTTACCGGCGATTAATTTTAATCGTCGTCAACAAAATTAAAATTTTTAATTTTAATTTTTTCTTTTATAAAATGAGTTTTGGCCAGCACTCTACCTGCCGGCCGCCGCGGATTAACCTACGGGTCAACATTTACCTGACCCGAGGTTAGAAGATCACCGCCCGGCCCTCCGGATTATCGTGCAGCAATTAGGGCCCGAGCAGCAGATTAAGACGCCCAGGGAGAGGACACGGGCCGCCGTTGCAATTTGAAAGAAGAGAGATTACAGATTAACGTAATTCTTTCAAATTGCATTTTAACGGTTGGATTTAGGAATTCGTTGGAAATAATTATCTTGTTTACGATAGTTATTTTCCAGTGAATTCTTTGCCAACGGCCACGTGGTCCTCGAAAATCATCCCTACTCCAGACGATTTTCGGAGATTAAATACGGGATGCATCCACCCAGATCTTCAGTCCATTCTGGTGCTGTACAGGGGGCAGCATGTGGATTCATGAGGAACTTTTGTTCCTCGAAATTTAACCTTCTCTCTGAGACAGGAAACTCTGACCGACGCAGACGCCAGATGTTCCAGATGTCGTTCCTGCCAGAAGAAGTCGACTCCAGGACCAGTGCTTCCTGAAGTCCATCGACGCCGAGCTTCACGGTTACCGGTGTAACCATCTCGACGCCACATCGACGCTACCAGTGTAGTGTCCTATGCTGTTGCCGGATCCAGTCCAATCCAGGAACCTGCCGGCTCCAGGAAACTCAGCCCGACGCCGACGTTAGCTGTTCCGCCGTCGTTCCTGCAGTCAACACCGACGCCAAGCACCTAGGTTGCCAGTACAACCGCTTCGACGTCAACACTACGGACTCCGACGCCGAATTCCGGCGCCGATCACAGGACGCCGAACTGCCGCCTGAACGCCGCCTCCATCCAGACGCCGACGCTACATCAGGTCTACCTACATGTACACTGTGTGACTGCTCTCTCTGTTTTTTTTTTGTTTGTTTTTTTTTTTTTTGGTATTTATTTTGTAAATAAACTATTTAAAAACCCATTGTGTTTTAAAGGTTAGTTGCTTCGTCTTTAAATCAACCTGAGCTAGTTGATAATCAGCGTGAGGTACCTTCCCTCCCGTTGACAATCCTTACCTCCAATTCACAAACAGCACACCTCGAAGGGAAAAAAACTGCCATCGCGTTATTAGATATCAAGGAAGCGTACGATTCCGTATGGCAGAGGTTTGCTGTTTAAATGCCACTCTTTGGGAATCCCTCCATATTTAGTCCAAACCCTAGACAACCTCTTCTACAACCGAACCCTAACAGTTAAAATCCACAATTATCCACTATTTTTACCTAAACAAGGTCTACCACAAGGTTCTCCTCTATCACCAGGCTTATATAATATACCTTTAATCACCCACGCACCTACATTCCAAAAAGCGTTAAAACTTGGTTTAATTATTTGTGAATCAAACCAAGTGTATTTTTCATTATTACCGTAAATATAATGAACAAAATATATTTCGAAAACAATGTTTCCATTTTCAGTAGTTGAATTTTACGAAATATATTTAGTTAAATTAAAAAATAAGTAGGAGAAAACAAAAATTTTTATTTAAATAATAATTAATTTTGTTTAAATAAAAATATATGTCCTTTTTCCTAGTTATTTTTTATTTCACTAGATATATTTCGGAAACTATGTTTCCATCTTCAGTAGTTGAAGCTTTTATAAATATAAATATGTTGTTATGGTATATTAATTTGGATAACTTTATGAAGTAAATTGATTTAGTTTAATTTGATTTAATATAATTGATTTATTTTAACATCTTTAAATTATGTAAGGCATAGCTGTACTGACGAGGGATAGATCCCGAAACACGTGTCTGCAGATGGCCTTATATTAAGTAACGTTCCATTGTTGTTTTTACATTAATTTTTTTTCGGATAAAAATTTGTTGCATTATGCAATATTTTATTGATGTGCAACAGAAGATGTACATTATGTAATTCAATGTCCGGCGTGGGTATTTTCCCGGGAAGTAGTTGTTTTAATGTGTATTTGTTTAACGCAAGTCAAAAGTCACAGAGCTTAATATGGAAATAATTTATTAATTATTTTCAAATCATTTTTATTTATTATATTTATGAAGTAAAACACAATTCGTTTTTGATAAGTTTCACAACTTTATTGTAGAAATATCTTGAGTCCATTATTAGCAGAGATCTTTATGGATCATCTGGTAAAGAAAATTAGTAGGCACTCACTTTTTAAGAATTTTTTATATTGGTACCGCTATGTAGACGATATATTAGTATGTTTCACAGGTACAGACAGACAATGAGATGCATTGTTTTAATTTCTTATATTCCATAAATGACAACATCAAATCTACAATAGAAAAATAAACAATAATTCCTTTAACTATTTAGAGCTAACCATTTCCCGTTTCAGCAACGAACACAATTTTAATATCTTCCATAAACCCACCCATACTGATACAAAAATACACATGACGTCTCATCACCCCATCTCACATAAATCAGCTGCATACAACGCATTGATTCATCGATTAATTAATATCCCCTTATCACCAGAAAATTTCAAAATAAAACTTCACAGAATTTTAACTATAGCAAATAATAACAGCTTCGACATAAATACAATATTACATATTTTAGATAAATAAAAAAAAACGTAAACAAAAAACTCTCGCGTCTATATATCCACCATGCAAAAACTTGAAGGGTTAGAAACAACATTACGCCTCTTTTACTTCGCATGCAAATCTTCTGTCCAGTAATCTAAACAACTCTTAAAATTAGATATAATATCAGCGTTCAAAACATCATCTACAATAGGCAATTTCATTAATAATTCAAAACTGACAAATAAAATAAATCTGGAGTATATTCTCTTATATGTAGGACTGTGACATAGTGTACGTAGGTCAAAGTCGGTAGGAGTTTTAAAATCAAGATTAAAGAACACAAAAAATCCTTTTTAGAAAAAAAAAAAAAACAATAATTCCACTTATGCTTAACATCTAATCGATTTTAATCACCAATTTAATGATGAATATAAAATACTCCGTACGTGCGGAAAAAGCAAAAAACTAAATCTCTTAGAACAAAAAGAAATAAACAAATTTAGAAAGAAAAATGTTTTATTAAATGACCAAATCGAAGTAAATAATTATCCTCTTTTAATTTAAAGTTATAACTTTTATATTTTCACATAACTGTAATTTTTTATGTAATTGAACATTATTGTTTGTACCCTCGCTGATTTCTGCAATATGTACGCCCTAGTTTTTTAAGTAAATTTATATATTTACTTGTAATTTTTTTCTCACACTGTACTTTTTGTATAATTAACCATTATTGTTTACCTGAATGTACCCCCGCTAATTTCCATAATATATATTGTACGCGCTCGTTTAATTTTACCCATTATTCATCCGCCTGATGATGGTGCTGTGTACCGAAACAATTGTAGCGGTGTTTCTACAATAAAGTTGTGAAACTTATCAGAAACGAATAGTGTTTTTTTTTTACTTCATAACATAGATTTTAGTCCTAAAGAGTGTTCTCATTTAAATAATGATATACTTTAAAATCATTTATTGGTCTTTTTTATAAAAAAAAAATACCAAAATTTAATGCATTTCAGATATAATTTCAGATTTGGTTCTTTATATTGCAATTTTCATACATAGCTCAATTAAGAATGAATGCACTAAATTAATTTGAATAAAACGATTGACAACAATATATACAATAGATTTTGGTGTAATGTTTGCACCTCGAAGTATACATAAGTATTGGATGATTTGGGAGTTCGTGACAAATGTAAGGGAGAGGATTTCTGGTCTTTGTTTAATGGTTAGGATTGGGCACGTTTCGTATGGCAAGAAATTGGATGGATTATGGAGCAGGTTATTCGCACCGATGATAAAAATAAAATAATAAAAGAATGCGTATTAGGTTGATTTATAACTGTGACCTTGATTTTATCAAACGTCACACCTACTTAATATTGAATGTTGCGTTTAAAATAAATGCAATAAAAAGGTCCAAACCTGACATTCCAGGCTATTATGTAAGGAAAATGTTCAGTTTAACGTTTACGTTATTTTTATCATCACAGTCTAAGCAACTTTTTGCAATAGACACTTATTCATAGAATGTGAATTTAATTAAAAGCACACACGTTAAATATAACATTTTCGATAGGAAATAACCTTAAATTAAATCTTAAATGCATTATATTTTTGTGTTTAATTTTTAAGATAAAATGTCAGGTTTCGTCTTTCATATTGCATATATAAAATGTAAATGACTCATCCTGGTCCTTCCTTTCCTTTGGTCCTTTATATTGCATATGTAACATATAAAGGATCAAACTTGACATACCTTAAATTTAACATTTTCCTTAGCTGTGTATATTTTTTAAACTTTTTAACGGAATTAAAAAACTGGCGTAATTAATTCAGAATGATTTAATTGAAATTAAAACACTTGGTTTGTTTCACTTATTTATATTTTCTCCAACTAGTTTTGATCATTGGTCATCTTCAGGGAGGCGTAATTTTTAATAATTAGCAATATTTTTTATTTTTATTGAGACAACACAATTACAATTCTTTACAAATATTTATATTTACAATACTTATAGATGGGTTAGTAGTCTGTCATGGCTATCGACGAAAGGTCTTTCTGTCCCATTTTTTTTATAATTTAGACTTTCATATTTTAGTACTAGTAGACAGGTAAAAAAATAGCAGAAATTCATGTTATTAAATCCTGAAGATTGACTATTTTTCTTAAATCTCTTCCTACCAATTCGAAAACTTAAACTTCTATTTTAATCCCGCTTTCATTCAACGTGTATTTTCCATCCCCATCCTCTTAATCTATTTATTTTCCTATCGAATACAGAATAAAAGAGCGGCTATGCAAATAAACGGGCATTTGCATAACACGCATTCAGCTACTGTTCGGGCCCTTCTCCTCTTTTATTTTTTTATTTTTTTGGCCGAGTGGCCAATTATTCAAAGCGGGCCTCACCAATTACAGATAGTGACATTTTCCGAACTTATCATTTCCAGGTGTTCAAATATTTTATGTAAACCCCGCACAAGAGGTAATTACACCCGACGGACAGCTGACTATACATATTGTCATCGGTTCAACTCGGCGGAAGGCATAATTTGTCCAATAAAAAAAACAAGTTTGTTTTTTTTAAGTTTTTTTTTTCTTCTTCTTTAGGTCACTAATGTGTTTTGTTTAATTTAGTATTGTTATCGAAAGCATCTCTGATTAATTAAGCAAACATTTTAGGATGCAGGGTGGATTTTTTTTCTTCTTTGAGAAATGGGTTTTTGTTTGACATGTGGGGGCAACTGGAAGAACGAATAAAATTACTAATTAAATATTTACTCGACAACAATATCTTTAATTAATAATAATTTTAAAGTAATGTAAATAATGACAACTGGAAAATAATTTCGTATTTCATAGAGGGTTTGTTAAAATTATAGGAACATCCAAATTATTCATCAATTTTATGTGACAAGATATTTAGTTCAATTAAAAATAGGCAGAAGAAAGGACAACCACTTTTATGTAAATAATATTTTTTTAATCATTTTTCAAATTATACGGGAATTAATTTCAACACCGGAACACCTAAATAATTCATCAGCCGCAAAAAATTAGAATATATTAATTTATTATATACAAACATATTTATTCAGGCAATATGACAACAAAATTTTACAAAATTTATTATAATTAATTTGTATTTTTCTTTTATATATTTTGTTTTCATTTTGTAAAATGGTATAGTGTTTGAATAAATAAATAAATAAATAACAATATGTACAATTGTGTTAGTAGTCTGTCATGGGCTATCGACCATAGGTCTTTTTGGCTTAATTTATTATTTATTTATTTTTTTATTAATTTAAAGGTATTTTAAATATTCTTTAGTTATGTGAAGATTGTATTATTATTAAATAAAAAATACTTAAAATTCTTTTTCACTATTTTTCACTATTAAATGTATATGGACTGTGTGTCTATTATCAATTGATATTAATAAGAAAATATAACGAACAAGAAGGTTATAATTTGACAATCGAAGAACTTAAAACAATAATTAATTGGAAAGCACCTGGAATAGACCAACTACAATTTTTTTATACACAAGATTTACATATAAACACGACAAACAAATTTAATTATAACAAAACCTGAAAGAGTCCACAATTTTTGTTTTAAGAAATAACATTCATTAAACCAATTGCAAGTCGACGTCTTCAAACTTTTTGGTGGTTCTTCACGTACTTCATTTATCACATCAAAATCATTATCCGTTTTAACCATCTTTTGCATGTTGCTTCTGATAGAGCACGTTTCTTAACAAAAAAATAATTCTTTCTGAAAATCATCACTTTCTAGTACAAAATTAGTCATTTGATGTTTGTTCAATTACTTAATTAAAAATCACATGCTCTTATGATCTTAGTACAGACATGACTCAAGACATTCAACGCCAACTTCGACGTCGATTTTTGTTATACGCTCGATATATGCCGGGTCTTCATAAATGACCGTACGCTACGTCACGATTAGAAGTTGGACAACTTATTTTACAAAAATGGTAGCCCTGCAGATAAAATGCCAGCAGTGGCGTTATGACAAAATTTATATTGGGTCGATTTCTGAATTTAAAAAATGTTAAAATTATACCTATCATACAAGAGAAAATAAGTTAAACTTTATTTTCATAAATACAACAATAAAATGAAAATATTTTTTTGATAAAAATTAAAATAGATGCTCTATATGACCACCATTATTATTTAAACAAATATTTATTCGCCTTTTTTAAATTATTAAATACTCTTTGTAAACCTTCTTGAGTAATATTTCTTATTGAATAGCCTCTTGTAATTCCTCAATTCTATGTAAACGATTTTTATAAACTTTAGTTTTTAAATAACCAAACAAGTAAAAATCCAACGGGGTCAAATCCGGAGAACGAGCAGGCCATATTCCACGACTAATCAGTCGATCTCCAAAATACTCCTCAAGATACCTAATCTGCTATGTGTGCTGGTGCTCCATCTTGTTGAAAGAAGCCCTCTCTTAGTTCATCATCGTGCCACTCTTCTAAAAAAAGGTTTATTTATTTAACGGATTCACCTTTTTATACAACATTGTGAGATGTTGTTTCGATATCTTTCGCCTGTTGAAGAAAATGGAATCAATTAATCTTCTTCTTGATATGGCAAGCCATCTTTAAAGGTTGCAACCCAGTTTCAATAAATTGATGTGGATTTTCAGTATCCCAAGATCTATAATTTTGGCTATTAATATAACCTCATAAATGAAACCAAGCTTCATCAGACATAAATGTTAAATCTAACAAATCATCATTTAAATTTTCGTTAAACCACTCGCAGTATTGGATTCGTGATCTTCAGTCAGCGACAAACACTTCTTTCATTTTATATAGATGCATATGAAGGTTTTTTTTCAAATGCTTTATGACAAGTTCCAACAGAAAGACCTAAATAAGTGAAGTAATTTAGAAATTCAGTTGGAAATAAGTTTTTCTCGACATACCAGTTTGAAGAGAAAGTTGCGCTACAAAATTCTGCGGACTAACTTCCATTCGGCTACGAATGTCAGTAACTGTCTCTTCCGTTAACACTGTTGGGCGCCCCGTTGAATTCCTTTTACAAATGCAGTGCTTTCCTTCAAAACGAAATACAAGAATTCGCTTATGATGACCAAATGTATTATAATTAATCACGACTTCAGGAAATTCTTCAGTAAATTGATTGATGTAAGACTGTAGCGAGTATGATCAGGAAGCATCCGGATTCTTCGCACCACTGCGAAAGTGCGTCTTTATTATAAATTCGTCTTGTTCCGGTGTAAACATTTTCATTATCTGTCTAAAAAAAAATAACCTCAGAATTGTGTGATACGTAATACAAGTCTAAACTCCCGAAAACCACCAAAAATCCTAAGATCATCATTTATCATAAAAATACCCGTTTGTAGGGCTTTCTTTCGAAAACTACGAAATAAGAGGTGTAGCACGAAAACTAGGATCTAACCAATTTTCGTTATGCTTTCATCAAATCACTATAAATAAGTTGATTAGCTCTAACAAGAACTGATTTTTTCAATGGTAGTACGTACTGTGGATAAATGAGAAAAACACAAAATACACCAACTGACATAAATGAAATGAGAAAGCCAATGAGGAATTTGATGTTACTGCCAACCCTAAATAGTAAAAATAACTTGCGATGTTTTGGCACGCTGTTTGAAAACGTACGATTATTTATGAAGACGCTGTATGTATTGTATACGTAATGTAATAACAAAATGTAGCAATCAAAATAAATAAAGTTATAAAAAAATATAAAAGTCAGCCTATATATATAAATAATTTTATTCAGACAATTTCATTTTTAAAAACGTTGAGTGTATGCACTAAAATAAAGGTTTGTCTGTGTTAGACCGCGGTCTTTCTGCCCTGTCTTGAATTGATGGTGATGTGCAATAAAATAATATAATTATATACAATATATCTACTTAAATACTAATCATGTTAAATCGGTTGAAGAAATACAAAACGAAATTAATGCGTCGACAGTTATAAAGAAAGTTATTAGATTGGGTGAATTTAACTCCAAAGTAATTAGACCACTGAAAGTTATCTTTGAGTCTAAACAAGCTGCCTTAACAATAGTTAAATATAGTAGAAAGCTCAATAATCTGAAAATATCATCTACGCTACGCCGATATTTTCGGTCACTTAAAGAGAAACTTGACACCCGATTAAAAGCAGGAGAAACCGATTTAGAAATTAAATATAGATATGATATTCCTATTATTACAAACTACAAAAAGCCCAAATTTTCGCAAATGTCAATCATCGATAGTTCTTTCTTAGGTGAATCCGTTTCATTTAATATTTTTCATATCAACGTGCAATCTCTCAACAATAAAATTAACATCTTATCAAATTTTTTACAACATAAATCATATCACGTTATCTGTGTATCTGAACATTGGGCTACAAGATACAAATCCTGCCTGAATATACCATGGCCGCATATTTTTGCAGAATACAATATATACGCGGAGGAACTAGCATATACGTCAGGAAGGATCTACCGCAGAAAATATCCCAATTAATCGTTTCTGCAGTGACAAGGATGCTGAATTTTATGCAGTGTATCTATCTAGTGTAAACTTAATCGTAATTAGTTGTTATAGGTCTCCTAATGGTGATCCATCTGTGTGTTTTTTAAAAACTTTATAATATTCTTAACCACCTTACTATAAATACTTGTTATAAAAAATGATTGATTAAAATTGCTGGAGATTTTAACATTGATTTGAATAAGACATCTCCACTAGAATGCCAATTTTAATTGAGTCATTTATGCTCAATATAAAAATAGAATGTAAAATAATTTAAAGAAAAGACACTTGGTATTGTTTCACAAATTAGACTTATTCCGACTAGTTTCGGTTTATTAGACCATTTTCAAAGGAATGTATAGAAAAAAATTATTATAGAGGTATATATAGAAATATTTTAAGTCAGTATTGGGGAATTCCAAATCTCTTCGTTGTCGTTTACGATATTTTTCCCCATTTTTATGGCCCTGTTAATATCCAATCCTTCCTTTAGATTTAATACGTTTCCCTTATTACCGAATGCAAAATCTTAAAATTATGTGAATTAAAGAAATGATTGAATGCAATGCAATGCTTGGAAAAAAACAGTTGTTGGTTTATTATATAAAATAGATTTTTTTATGCTCTTCCATCCTGGTTTCAAATGATCTGCCCGTTTGTCCAATATAAGTTGAATCGCATTCATCACATTGAATTTCATAAACTCCACATTTCTTTGAATTATTTGTTTTTGTCTTATTATTTATTAATAGTTTGCCTAAATTTAGCGGGTTTGAAAATATGATATTAAAATTTTTCCCCTTAAACTGATTGATTATATTATATGATAGGCTATTAACAAAATTTATTTTAAACCATTTATTATTTTTCTTTTGTTCAGGCGCATAAAAGTATTTAATTAGATGTTTCTGTTTGTGTTTCCTCAATAAATTATTTATAACTTCCTTGTTATAACCATTATTTTCAGCAATTGTGTTGATAATGTTTAATTATTGTTTGAAATCTGACTCGCTTAAAGGGATGCTAATTAATCTGTTATATAAAAAAGAGTGGAACGTACTTTTTATTTTATTTGTGTTGTTTGAATTGGCTGAAATGATTGAGTCTGTATATGTTTCTTTTCGATATATTTTAAATTCTAATTTATTATTATTATTAATAACGGTTATATCAAGGAAACTTAAACTATTATTCTCTTCAATTCCATGAATCCATGAATTTAATAGTCTTGTCGTTTCATTCCAAATGCAAAAGATATCGTCCACATACCTTGCCCTTAGCCTCTTTCTTGCTCAGAAGAGTCATTTCAAAATCAGTCATAAAGATTTCAGCTAATAAGGGCGATAGTGGATATCCCATAGGCAAACCTTCCGTTTGTGTGTATGTTGTATTATTGAACTCAAAATAATTTTGTTTTAGGCATAACTTGATTAATTGCATCATTTGTTTTTTTATTTACATCTGGATTATTACTTTTGTTAATTTTTTTTAAATTAATGATAGGTTCTGAATTGGAATCGATGTGAAAAGACTCTTGACGTCAAGTTGTATTGATAACATTTTAACAAATAATAATAACTATACTGCTGGTACAATTAACCCTCATATTGCCGATCATATGGGTCAATTCTTATTATTAAAACTTAAATTATACAATAAAAAAGATAAACAATGTATACGGAAAAACACAATTAATAATAACTTACTTCTCACAATTGTTCCACTGTCTCTGCAATAAATTATTTCGACATAAATGATTTTGCTACTAGTCTCATTAATTTGATTTCAGAATTCTATTAAAATTAAAAGTACTACTAAATACTTAACTAAACCAAGTAAATTTAAAAAAATGGTATTCCGATGATACTGTAATGCTTAGAAATCAATTAGATTTGCTTTATAATGTCTATACATTTAGTAAAAATATAAATGACAAACAACAATATACTGAACTAAGGAAAATATATGCGAAAAAAAAAAAAATAGAAGAAACAGAAGATAAAGTTACTCGAAATACATTGAAAATTCAAGAAATCCAAGTAAAGCTGCTTGGAAACTTATAAACTTAGAAAGAAATGTAGAAACCGATCATATTAATGCACAAATAACACCAGATGACTTTAATAGTTTCTTCATAAATCACATTAATAACATTATAACGAATATCCCTAACTTATCATTGTCTCCCATAAAGTCTAGAAGTGATAATGGATCTTTTTTTTTTTCATTCCAACTAATGTCCAAGAAATCTTAAAAATATAAAACCTAATAAATCGAAGGATGTATATAAGATAGATGCATGTATGCTTATACAAACAGCTCCCATAATCACCCCTATTCTCTCGAACCTGTTTAAGTCTTGCTTTCTCTTTGGTAATTTTCCAAATTGTTTAAAGATCTTAAGGATAGTTCCTATATATAAAAAAGGTGATAAATCGTATTGCAAAACTACAGACCTATTTTAATCATCTATATTTTATAAGAATTTACAACATTTTACCAATTATGGGTGGTAAAATGTTGTAAATTCTTATAAAATATTGATTAATTGACTTTCTTTCATAAAAACAATTATTTTACAAATTCTCAATACGGTTTTAGAACTAATAGAAATACTGAATCTGCTATCGACCAACTAATTAATAACATATTAAATAATATAAACAATAATGAGTACACGTCAATCACCTTATGTGATTTATCCAAGGCATTTGATTGTGTCAATCATAATATCCTAATTAGGAAATTCGAGTCATACAATATTAGAGGATGTGCATTGGATTTGTTTAAGTCACACTTGCAAAATCGTAAACAATATGTTGAGATAAATAATAATAATTTTTTTTTTCTCAACAAGCAGAGCCTAATTAAATAAATGGCACTACATCTAATGTGAATATAGTAACTCATGGTATCCCGCAGGCATCAGTTTTGGGTCCTATTTTATTTAACATTTTTATTAATGACTTACCTGAATTCATGCACCCAGTTAATGTTACTCTCTTTCCTGATGACACTTCATTTATATGAAGCCACAAAATACAACTGGATTAAATAAACTAACTCAAATTGCAAAAGAAAAAATTATTGAATGGTTTCATTATCATAAATTAAAACTGAACAATTCCAAAACCCAAAATTTTGTAAAAAGCGAGAGATAATATCACGCAATTTGTGACTGTACTGGGAATTCGTATGGATGATAATTTGAAATGGATTGACCACATTCATATGTTATGAAAGAAACACAATAAATCTTTGTTTGTCTTGAGGAAATTGCAAAAATTGGTCTCTATGAATACTTTAATCACAGCTTAGCATGCTTTATTTAATAGTCATGTTTTATATGGATTGAGGATATGGGGAAATTCGAGCGCTGTGTCTAGAGTATTTTTATTACGGAAGAATGCAATTCGAATATTAGCAACAATAAAAAATAAAGATTCTTGTCCGGATATTTAAAAAAAAATAAAATCCTAACAATTCCTGCATTGTTTATATTGAAAACTTTTATATATATATACATAAACACAGGGATCAATTTCAAAACGTCAATCGGTCAACGAGATTTGGCACCAATATATTAAAACACAGAGATAAATATACCAGGATGGCTACAAATAGAACACAAATTGATCTCTTTAATTGTTTACCAGAATATGTGAAATGCCTTCCGATTCGTAAATTCAGAGCAAAACTGAGGAGACTTTTTATTCAAATCGAACCTTATACATTAAAAGAATTTAATTCTAGCACATACACCTTATGTAATATACTATAATTTATACTATATTTTACGTACTTTATATGATTTATTTTACGATTTATTTACACTTCATTTTTGACTTGTGTATAGATTTTGTAAATCTTTGACACCAATAAATTACATTACATTGCACATGAAACACACTAGTCTGATGAGGTTCGAAAACTCGAAATGGCCATCACTCGTTATCCATACGTTAGATGAATGCTGGCTGAACATTTCATTAAATGCAAATGAAAGTTGTTTTATCCAAACTTTAATCAAATCCGGACAACCAAGCGTTTTTTTTTTTGTTTGTCAAGGAGCAAA
This sequence comes from Philonthus spinipes, assembly GCA_963082785.1. NCBI lineage: Eukaryota > Metazoa > Arthropoda > Insecta > Coleoptera > Staphylinidae > Philonthus > Philonthus spinipes. The sequence continues at coordinate 9,429,904 of OY720316.1, forward strand.
TTATACAATTCAATTTTGATTGATATCCCGCACCGGACTTCTAAAATCCGCGATTAATCAAGGAAAAATAATTACAACTCCGAGGTGGAAACAGAAAAAAAAAAGAATCATTACGTAACCACCCATATTATATTTCCGTTGATGATCTTATTACTACTAATAACTTTTTCGTCGATTACACTATCACAGACGGCCAAGGTTGCACTTCTGCGTGTTTACACGTGGGCGGTGAATTTTTTGTCCGCGTGTGTGCAAACACAGAAAACCGCCGAACAATTTTAATGACGGCAATCTCTGAAATCTGATCTCGTCTCAAATCGACCGACAAAAAGGTTTTGTGTTCCTTTTTTTTCTGGGAATGTGTGGAAATAAATTCGAGTTGATGGATGGATCGTTTAAAATTCATTAACATGATTGGGTTGCTAATTAAGAGGCAGGAATGAACACCTGAAATTTTATGCAAATTAATTAATCGAGACAGTAACGTTGGCTGAATTAAGATTTATATTTAATTTAGCATTTATGAAAAAAAAAAAAAAACATCAAGAAAATCGATGTTGCTTATTACTAACCAGCGTTGATGCGCATACAATATGTTTGTATAAATGTTAAAAAAAGCCTACATTATTATTATTTAATTGATAAAAATATTTTTTTTATATACATGTATTTAAAGATATTACAATTAATAAAACAAATGATTCTTAGTCTAATAATAAACTAAACTAAAATAAGAATAAATATCATTCACAGGAATCTTCGTCGCTAGCCTCAAACATATATGTTGATTTATCAATGTCTACATTCTATGAAACCATAAGATTTATTAAATTAATTTGAATATCATCGTCCTCTAATGCGTCTTCAGACAGTTGACCTATAGGTAAATCAAAAGAAGCAAGAATGTCACACCCATGAACTAAAACCTTATGAATGGTATTCGGCATGTAATACCATTCATATAATGTTTAATATAATTCTCTAGTGTCACTCAATAACTATTTAAATGTAACTAAATCTATATGGCAACCACTAGCTAGCACCCTTAATATAATAGAATTTTTTTTAATAATGACTATATCAATTCCTGTTATTTCAGAACTAACTTCAGGATTCTGAAAAAAACTTCCTAGCTGTGTTTCCGTCGTTAAAAGATCCGTAACCCGGTTTTGGATTATCAACTTGAAGTCCCATTCTAGTTTTCAATAAACCCTGTATGCGTTTTTTATTTTCCTTCATTATTAGCTTATTTTTTACACTTCTAACTTGCCATTGTTTAATAGGTAAGCGATAACTAATATGAAGAAGGCATTCAAGAAAACCAATCCAGCAATGTAAAGTTGACAAACCAAAACTGTAGTTTGCTACGTTAATTGGTCTATTTAAAATACTTTTTTCGTTCATTTGTTTCGGTGGCAAATAATACATTTAGCCGTAGCATTTGTACCTGAAAGTGTATTACTTACACTTCCATCTATCATTGTGAAAAGTAATTCAAATGAAACGGAGCATTCAAAATCACATGGTATTTTTGTGGTTTTAAGATCACTGATTATTTTACCCATCTTTTCCTCTTCATTCCGCATTAAGTGAGGAGTCTCTCTTGCAAAAATAAATTTAATTGGCCTACAAAAATGTGTGGACGATGTTCTTCTTTTACCCAAATTTCATTCCCTGTGAACATTCTATCATTTTTATTGGAACTAATGCCATTAGAAATAAGTATTCATCTGTACTTTCCGCATCTTCAAACTTCAGTTAATAAGTGCTATGTCTCGAACTGCCATCGAACCCCCATTAATTTAAAATCTTTAAGGCCTTCTGAATTTATTTTTGCGATATTTAAAATACTTTTCAACGTCAATTCTAAGAGCTCTTGTAAATTTAACTGAGCTGATGTTTCGGTTATTTCAATCTGTAATGGAAGAAGCGCTTTTTTCAGATTATTGAGACTATATGGAGTTGGAAAGCAATCTTCATGTAGAGCATTAATAGTATTTCGTAAAAGTATATACTTTCTCGCTGATAAATCTAAATCCAAAATTAATGCTAGAGTCTCAAACGGTGTTAAAATTTCGTACTTTTAACTTCGGTTTTTTTTTAGCAATTTCCATAGCCAATTGCAAACCTCTTCGAAGGGTTTTAGAGGTCTTCCACGTGGTCGTTTCACACTGGGTCTTGGTTGAAGTTTAGGCATACCTTCAAAATATTCACGTACATACTGTGGCACAGTTAACGTTTCTTGCAGCCAACACACATTTCTTGACATGAACTTTTCACGAGATCTTGAACATGTTTTCCATTTCTTATCCATTTCTAGACAGAAAAACTTACTTGCAGTTTCAATACTTTCACGTATATGGCCAGCACACTCATTTATATTTAAACGCGAACATAATTCATCCGCTACATACTTCTTGCGATTATTTTTTTATGTAGCCACACGTCAACAAAAAAACTTCTTTTTATGGCTAAAAAATAGAATATATCAAAAAACGATCATAATCCTAATAGAAAAAAATACTCAACAAAATTATTCAAATATATTTTTTGCAAATATTTTTAAGTGATAAAATTAATAATATTTTTTGTGTACCTTGTACGGGTTGAAGCGTAATAAATTAAAGACGACGTAAGCGCCACCTTTTGCCTAATTTCAAGTGGCATCGTCATTAAATGTGAATATCATGATGACGTTTGTTGTTTAATATTTGTGTCATCTATTTGTTTGTTACTTGATTATAAGTTAATATATTATTCTGTTTCGGCTACAACACCTAGTTTAAGCAATTATCAAGATTTATTTATACAGATTTTTAAGTACAATCAGGTAATAAGATCATTAATAACTAATGCAAGCCATTACTGATATTCATGCTAAATCGTTCTTTGTATTCAATAATCGGCCTTTTCTACCTACATATAGCATGGCGTAGATGAAAGAAGACCGTAAACAATTGTTTTTAAAGTATTTTAAGTTACTTCCGATAAAAAAAGTCATAACCACCCCTAATATATTAGGATGCTTCATTTAAAATTTCAAAGTTGCTATTGATTCTAGGTAAATGTGACACAGTGTATATTTAATAATATTTTTTCATGTAAAGTATCGCTATAAAACATAGAGCTAAAAAAGTTCTATTATAAAACAGTGCAATAACTATAAACCGATCCTTTCTGCGTAACCACATATGTGACGGTACCTAGCCTGATAAACAAATATATAACTGCTGAAGGAGCAGACAGAAGCAAACAAACCTTATAAATTTCAATAGTATATTAAAGTACTAATAATAAAATGTCATGACCCTAAAACGTTTTCATACGTTTTTTTTAAGTCTCTTCAAAGTTTGCAAACGTATAAATTTTATATAAAATTTATTAGTATGTTCAAAAATTTATAACGCAATAAATCAATTACCAAATTAAAAAAAACTCAAATAGCATTTTAAACTACATATCATGGGTTACAAAATGCATTATAACTTTGTTTGAAAACACTTTGTAATACTTGTACTGTACCGCTTTAAAAAATATACAAAAATGAAATCATATAAAAGATGATGGTCGGCTTCGTCATTGCCTCACTTTACTAGATAATTGTCATATTATATAGTTTATGGACTAATGGCTTATCTATTTTACACTTTTCGTTCAAAAATCCCAAAAATTAAAAGTTCAATTTTTCGATTTTTGTCTACGGTTCAAAGCACTGTGATGCATATGATAGATAAGGATGGCAGCGATTTACTAATAATCAATCTTATTTCATTCTAAAAATTAAAAAGTGTTTTCGTTAATCGAATAACAATGTATAACGAACTAGAAGCCTTAATAGGTTATTCACAATTTAATTTAGATCTAACATTTTTATTCGCATATTATTTTTGCTTCAACTTCGATTGTTTTTAATGCCAAAAAAAAAACATTTTTCAATTAAAGGTGTATACTAGAGATGTTTTTTTTTACAATTTCTTGAGAACAATAATAATAAGAAAAAGAAAACTTGACGCAATTAAGAAAAAAACCCTTTTTTATATAAAAATTTAAACGTTATTAATAAGCTTCCTGATAAATTGCTAAAGAATTAATTGGAAGAATGATTTTCCGTACGTCTCGAAAAACCTCGTACGAATATTAATTTGCTCAATACTTTAATAAAATCCGAGGATAAGAAGAAGAAGATTAATTCGATTCTACCGTATCTCCAAAATTGCAATTAAAAAAGCAGAATTAATTTGGATAAAGGGAGAAAGGACAGAAATACAGAGTGAGAAATATAATACAGCACTACATTTATTTAGTTCATTCGGAAATTACTTACAAAATGTCTCCAAAAGATTTTGACAACTTTGGACAGAAATAAACTAGATAGATTAGAACAAAATCAAAAAGATAACAGATTAAATTCAAATAACATTAGAGACAATTCAACATCTGATGCAATTAATTTATCTAACATAACTTTCTCCAATGATGAATTATAAATTTTATCACTACATTCAAATTACTGTTTTGATTTATTTTAAAAACAATAATGATTTAAAAATTGTCATTGCAGAATGTGAACTAAATTTATTAAATATGAAAAAAACAATGCAATTATGAAAGACATCGAATCGAAAAAATCATAAAATGATTTAGTTTCTCTTCTAATTCAACTAATTTCTAAATAATAAAGTCAATTAAACAAAAATCAGCTGAAAATTCATTAGTTTTTACAAAAGCTGACAAATCTAGCACAACTGTAATATTAACAAAAGAATTATATATTCAAAAAGTGAATAATTTCATTAATTTAGAAAATATAATTAATTTAAAAAATACCCAACAATTAAATATCAAGGAGAATTTAAACAATTTCTATCAAAAAATGTAATTTTTAATAAAAATGATAAATTTAATATAATAACAAAAAATCCCATTTCCCGAAAACTTTACGGTTTAATTAAATCTCACAAAACAAACCTACCAATCAGACCTGTCGTTCCGTATATAAATTCCCCTTGCAGAAACTTAGCTATCTATACTAGTAAATATTTTAGAAACATAACAAATTATAAATCAAAAAATTGTATTAAAAATGACATAGATTTAAGAAATAAATTAAAAAAATATAAAACACCTTTAAATTCAAAAATAGTTTCTTTTGATGTAACGAATATGTTTCCTAGTAATCCTTCAAGTGAATGTGTTAAAATTATTAAAAATATTTTAGATAAAAATAATATTAATCCAATTATTAAAGAAGAATTACTTTCTTCTTTTAAATTATGAATCGATCAAAATTATTTTCAATTCAATAACATTTATTATAAACAGAATTCTGGATTGGCCCTATTACCAATCCAGAATTCCCAGGAGATCCCATTATCTCCTTTAAGTCCATTACTAGCTGATATCTACATGAATACATTAGAAGAAACAATTTTTAAATTTTTTTAAAAGAAAATTAACATTAAGAAGAAAAAGAACAATTGAGGATTTTTTTAAAATCATTAATTTTGTTTCAGGTGTTCATTTCTGCCTCTTAATTATTTTAAAAAAATCCTCAATTTTTTTTTTCTTCTTAATATTAATTTTCTTAAGAAATTGCAAAAATTCTCTATTAAACCCCTTTAAAAAGGATATACAGTAGAATCGAATTAATCAACACAAAAGCCCGCTCATTTTCCGATTATTCCCGCCTGTGCATGTTATTAAACATCAATTGATTTCCGTGCGTGCTGAACGAATCCCCCATAAATCCATAAAGCACGATGCCCGAAAAAAAAAAACACCGATACAATAAAAACCGATTTATCAGCCGCAAAGTACAAAAAAAAAATCAAAATAAATCGACAAACGCACAAAACACGGGGTCGCACCCCGATAAATCAACAAACAGCGTTTACACATCATTTACACATGTATCTTCAATTAAACAACACTGGGAAAGAAACGGACGTTTTTCAAGTGTGAAGAAGTTACGCTTTTTTCAACCCCTTTCCCTTTCTTCACCTCTCCATTTTTTGATGAATAAAAGAAGAAGGGTGCTTTTGTGCGCATGAAATAACCTCTTGAGCGATTTATACATGAAAGGCAGAAGAAATATATGTGGATATAATAATGTGGAGTTTTTTTTTTTTTTCGAGGTGGGGTGCGCGATAATTCGGGTTTCGACTGTTCACACGTTGCCTTTCATGTGCAGGCTCTCGAGTGGTCCCAACAATGAGCCATTAAAATATTTTCGGACATCTTATTAAAATAATTATGTCGCATAAATGTCGTTTGTGCTCGCGTCGCTTTTGTGACGGACGGTTTTTAAGGGTTTGAGAGGTGTGAAAATAATAAGAACGAAAATATGGAAGTGAAAAAGAGCGGGGTGAATGGGTGAAATCGATAACGGAATTTATTTAAAACAAAATTACTTGGTAAAATCATACTATATGGCAGAAAGACTCCAAGTTGATGGCCCGGACAGACTAATACAATATTTATTCTTGTTAAGTAAGATATTGATTTGAATAATTAAGCACCGTTAATATAAAATTTATTTGCCCTTTTCGATAACTAGTTACTTACCAGCCACCCTATAGCTGAAGAACATACGAAAATATAGCTGAACCAAAAAGGAATGAAATACACGAGACTTTGAGGAAGACTCTCGAGTATTTGGTCCCGATAAGAAAATCATGCTGTAATGACTGATATATATATATAGATAAAGAATCTTTATTGTCAGTACATTATACATATACATATGAAAGAAATTAACAATAAATATTATTATTTTATTTACCGACAATCGGCCAGCAGACATTCTGCCAAAGTTCGCGCATTTTATGGGGGTGTCTTATTGCTGGTTGATGGAAGTGATGAATTGGAATAGGGTTTCTGAAGAATTTTTGAGTTTGGGAGTCATGATTGAATAGAACGAAACTACGAAAAATCACGTGACTAGTAACTGAACACGGATTTCACACATAGTGAAGTTTGAGCAAAAAAAAAATTGTTGGTGTGGGCCTTAATAGAACAGATTTTATCTCTAAAAATAACATATTTCTTTTTTTAGAAAATAAAAATTATCCTTCGCACATATTCATGTTTGCACAAATGGAAAAGTTTAAACTGTCCTTTCCAATTTCGTAATAAAACACTCGCAGACAGTAGCAGCAACGAAACGATCTCCCCACACACACATGCACACGCACACGTAAACCTAGTGCAAATAACAATTTTACCTCAAGACCGAAAATACACCGTGGAGGAGCGTGTTTATACAACTTGATCATCCTGTTATGTCAATAGTTATCCATATTTGAAGGGTATTAAGCGATAATCCCGGCGACGTGAGAAACGCTGAATCTGGAGAATGAAATATCGGGGCTCTCTCGCTCTACGGACTAGCCGGGGCTCTTGAAAACGATAATAAAGAGCCGCTTCTGCGGCTAGATGGATGCGTGTATAAACACGCGGATGTGCGGTATAGGTAGGATGGATACTGCACGGGAGAGTCCATTATGCCGTGCATGTTGTTTAAACATGCATGAAATGCTTCGTTATTCTAGCAGTAAATTAAAATTTTACGTCAAGGCTTGACCGTGTTTGGGTATAGTCCACTAAATTTATATTTACAATGAAATTAAACAAAAAAAAAATCTGGCAATGATCAATAAAATTCGATCAATCCTTTTTTCTAAGCAGCAGTATTGCAAACAAACAAATATCTATTGTGTAATTTAATGTTCAGCAGGGTTAATGCTCAGGAAGTAGTTGTTTCAATGAATGTTTGTAAAAATTAGTGTAAGTAATTTTTTGCAGATGGAAAAAGGGCTTGATCGAATTTTATTGAAATATTCCCTGTTTAATTTCATTGTAATTATAATAACTACAAATGTGTGAATCACCTTTATTCATTTTATTTAAATTTTACTTTATATAAAAATAATAAAAAAAATATAAGAATGGGGAAAATTAAGTTTAGATTTAAGGGTCTACCACTTTTTCTCGGCAAACCACGTTTCTAATTTTATGTGTGAATAGTCCTTACGTCGTCTTACGATGCATGACGACGTAGTGTATACATTATTTCACAAAATCTATCCTTTTCTATTCAATTACTTATACATAACGCTATCCCTTTTTACACTATTCAAACAATCCATGCTTTCCGTGTATTATTGGAAGCTTATCGGCCGGGATGTTTATTTTATCCTAATTTGTGATCCTCTTCAAGTGTGCCTCTCGCGCAGCGACTGACTACCTTTTTTTATATTTTATATTAAAATACGTAAAATGTTTCTTTCAGTTCATTTATATGGACACTTTTCGATTATGAACTTTTATATTTTATCTATGTATTTTTATCAAGTAATGAAAATTGAACATACCTAGTTATTACATACGTATAATTAATAGTAACAATATAATTCTATAAAAAATGCTTATATAAAAAACAGTCTGGTCATACATATATGCTTGTGTAGATTTTAATGATGGATGGAATATGTTCTCAAATATAATATCAAATCTACTAAATAAATGTTTTCGGTATAAAAGAGTTAATGAAAAAAAAAAAAAATAAATAAACAGAAAAAAATAATAACGCAATCTTATGAACTTATTAAATAAAGGAACACCTTGAACATATTAGCAATAGCATCGAAAGTAAAGTATGACTTTAAAGTAAAATTTAACGCATAACGCCTATTTCGAAGCGAAATAAAAAATAATATTCAAAAACGAATAAAAACTAGTAAAAACATAAGTAAAACATAATAAATTAAATATTTCATTAAATAAGTAAAACAACTGGGGATATAATAATTAATCATATTGCACATAAAAAGAAAAAAAAAAACACCTAAGGGAGATAAACAAACTTTGATAGAAAATTTCAATGTATACTTTGAACAATCAGGTAAGAGTGCATTTAATAATACTCAACTACCTAATTATGATGATATAAAATTTCCCCTAAACCCAAAAAGTATGTATATAAATTCCGCATCTAAAAAAGAAGTTCTCAAAATTATATGTTCATTAAAGAATAAACGTAGTACAGGCCATGATGGAATTAATGTAAATCTATTAAAATCTATCTCCAAAGAAATACTTAAACCACCGACGAAATAATTTAAAAAATGCAATTGTTCCTATGCACAAAAAGGTGACACACAGGACTTATCAAATTATCGTCCTATTAGTCTTCTGAGTACGCTTTCAAATATATTTGAAAAAAATAGTCTATAGCAGCATACACTCTTTCTTTGAGAAACAAAAATTATTTCATCTCAAACAGCATTGTTTCATCCCAAAAAAAGGTAAATACAGCAGTATTTTATTTTATCACAAAGGTGCTAAGTTGTTTGAAAAAAAAAAGAAATACCTTTAGCAACATACGTAGATCTCACAAAGGCCTTTGACAGTATGGACCATGATATTCTGTTAAAAAAAAACTACACAGATATGGAGTTAGGAGAACTGCAAATGATTTAATTCGATCATATCTTTCAAATCGTTCGCAATATATAAAAGTACTGTTCATATATACGAGGTCCGGCTATTATATAATGATAACTTAATAAAACACTTTTAACAACATTAGCGTTGTCGAAACTAAAAAAAGATATAAAATGTTTATGAGATTTTCCATAACTCTTATATCATCAGAAAAAAACAAACATCAAATTTTAGTCATCTTTTAAAATTAACATAAATATCAAAATAAACAATATTTTTATTGAAACGTTCAGCCACCATTCATCTAGCGTTGACGATGCCACTTGAAATTAGGCAAAAGGTGGCGCGTTTATTATGAATAATAAAAAATAGTTGTGCAAACAAAGTTAAACGTGTTTTATTAAGTTATAATAAACCATGTACAACCAAGTGGAAGCCTTAACAATTAACAAGTTTATTATATAGTGAGACTGCGCGCGCAGAACGCGTACCAGAACTGTAGATGGGGATACGAACACATCGTTGTAAACCTTGAAGTTTCTACTATTGCTATTGCGTTTTGAAGCCAGCGTGTTTTTTTTTTTTTTTTTCTCGCGTCCGATAAAATGTGTGACGGAAAACATGAGCAACGTATCAATCTGAAATTTCTCATAAAATTGAAAAAAAAAGCCAACTGAGTGCTGCAAATTGTTGAAGAAGGCTTACGGTGAGAATACTCCATCTCATGCGCGTGTTTTCGAATGATGTAAACGATTTTCTGAAGGCCGAGAGAGCACCAAAGATGACCAACATCCAGGCCGATCTGAAATCGTGGCAAAAATCAATCAAATTGTGCGTGGAGATCGTCGTACGAGCATTAGGATGATTGCTGAGACTGTAAACGCCTATCGAGAAACAGTCAGAAGAATTTTACACCATGAACTGAACATGATGACAAAAGTCTGTGCAATGTTGGTACCGAAAAACTTGACCCCAGAACAAAAACTTGTCCGTCGCCAGATCTGCTCAGATGTTCTTGAAAGGTTAGTGGAAGAGCCTGGATTGTTGGAAAAGTTCATCACATGCGACGAAACTTGGATTTTTCAGTATGATATTGAAACTAAGCGGCAATCAATACATTGGAAAACTCCAGCATCTCCGAGAATGAAAAAAGCAAGGATGTCGAAATCCAAATTCAAAGCAATGCTATTCGTTTTCTTCAACATTCGTGATGACTGAATGGGTTCCACAGGGTCAAACTATGAACCAAACTTATTATTTGCAAGTTCTGGCAACACCGCGAGAGCGAGTTCGTAGGAGACGGCCGCAGTTATGGAAAGACAAGTCGCAGATCTTACATCAAGACAACGCTCATAACGCGCTGTCTGTAAAGCGTTTTTTAGCCGATAAAAGCATCGTAGTGCTTGAACATGCTCCGTATTTGCCAGATTTAGCGCCCTACGACTTCTACCTATTTCCCAAGATCAAGTTTGCCCTTAAAGGAACGCGATTTGGGTCAATGGAGGAGGCGAAGCAAAAAACGACGGAGCTACTCAAAGCGCTCACAAAACAGTACTGTTTCCAACAGTGGAAAAAACGAATGCTTCGGTGTGTGCAGAAGGAAGGGGAGTATATTGAAGGGGATACTTCTTTGGATCTGTAATTTTTATAATAAAGACCTTTTTTGTAACCAGTCTCGTTATTTAATAGCCAGAGCTTGTATAAATGGCGTGTTATTAATAGCTAACGAAGAAGAAACAATAATAGAATGATACGCTGACGATACAATTAGTGGTCGAAACAGTAGCGAAAAAACGTTGTTTAACAATCTGACGGATTGTTTTACAAAGAACCGTTTTCTTACTAATGTCAAAAAAAAAATTACGATTTAAACAAGCAAAAAATCACAGCACCAATATCCAGTTTCCATACATTTAAATGGGGAGAACATTCATGTTGTAGATCACCATAAATTACTTGGGGTCATAATTATTAAAGATTTAAATTGGAAAGACCACGTATCGTATGTTGAAAATAAATTAAAATCAATGTGTTACGTGATGCGTTTCATGAAACATCTTGTAATCGAAACATTACTAAAGTAATACACTCTCTCTTTGAAAGCTTGATGAGGTTTGACATAATATTTTGTTGTAGTGGTAGGATATTTATATGTCAGAAAACAGCCAACATCTTGATTACAGATCATCGTGCCGTGGAAATTTTAAATAACTTAATATGAATTACTAACATTCAATTACACCAATAAAAATAATTTCTTAAAATATAAGCAGCCACATGAATATCCCACAAGAAATTATGCTCTTCCAATACACAAATTAAATAGCAGTGAAAATGTGGTTTACACAGTGCTATGAAAATATGGAACAACAGTTCTCTAAAAAATACAACAAACATTTAAACCTATTTCACTATCTTCTATGCGATTTAGAACCCTGTACCATAACAGAATTTATGCAATATAAATAGAAGCCAACAAACTGTATTTCCTCTTTCATATCTTTATATATTACGTAATTATAAGTAATATTTAGTTATATTGGTTCTAATTAATTCAGTTATGTACGTAACATATTTCTTATTTTGACGTTTGTAAACCTGTAATAAGTTTTCACATTAATAAATTAGTTTACTTTATATAAATGGAAAGAGTATTCCTTCTCTTGGTCACAGTTATAAATTAAATAAAAATGATTTGAAAATAATTAATAACTTATTTCCACATTTAGCCCTGTGACTTTTGAATTTTTTGCGTGGGTATTTGCCAGGGAAGTAGTTGCTTTAATGTGCATTTGTTTAGCGTACTTACGTAACTTGAGTCAAATGTCACAGAGCTAAATGTGGAAATAATTTATTAATTTACATAGTTTTTTCATTAAATTTCCCACTTTTTGCCAGCAATAAATCGACGTTCTCAGCATAATATTTTTTTATTTAAATATTTGCAATTCTTCTTCTAGTTATTGCGCTAATGATTTTTTTAATTAACGATTGTTTATAAAAATTAAAAAAAAAATAACAATTTTGTTTGCACCGAAAAATTAAATCTACTTAATAATTTTGACGTAAACAACATTTACGATCCGTCAGCGCTGGAACGAATAAAAATCGGCGTTGAATTGTTCAAACAAGTCCCGCTGTGCATAAATCCAATTCGGCAACATAGTAGAGTCGCCGGGACATTTGCATAAAATAATTGAAAATTTATGGTCCGCAATAAAAGTCTCGTCGGGTATTATATTAATATTTTTCTAAATTATTACAGTTTACGTCGAAATGTGTCTAGCGTTTTAATATTAACATACACGGCGATTTTACGAGTGCATGGGCCACTACTATGTTGATGTTGCAATAAGTAGCGATAAATTTTCATTTGTGATATTTATTATCCGCATAAACCAGAAATGCATTTTTGGATATTTCACGTGTATATAACATAAAGTAATATCGCGTGTATTTCTTAATTTAGCCGGAACGAGGCATGAATATTCAGTTTTAGGATCTTTCGATGGACAATCAGGTATTGCATAAATAATTTTAGTAAACATAAATCATCACGCTAAATTTGTTACGCCTTATGCTTATACATTTTTGTTTACTTACAACAATCACCCCCAAAATAGATAAAAATTTTCGAAAAATTAATCTATTTCCATAAGTCAGAAAATAATTTCAATAAATTATATAAAAAGTGCAACCTCACTGACGCGTTTTATTTAAATTCCAAGCTTCGGCAAGTTCTAGGGAACACATTTAAAGAACCAGATGATTTTGACCAATCTGGTATATATTCTATCAATTGTGCTAACTGCCATAATTATTTTCTTCCTTTTTAAGTATTTCTTAGATATTGATTAAACGATGGCAGTTTGTAGTGGCTATTTGCTTCATAGCATTGATACTTACAGTTTATATTTGTATACATAATAGATCCCAACAGGTTATCCAATTCTATGACTATAAATAAAATGTTCGTTTATTAAAGTCAAATTTTACAAGAATTGCTGTAACCTCGATTCTAACTTTATTTTATTTACAAATACTTGGTTAGACAACTGCATTCTTAAAAATGAATTATTTCCGAACAATCTTAATGTTTTTCGTTCCGATCGTAACTTCGTTAGAGTGAATCGTTCAAAGGGTGGAGGTGTTTCGTTAGCGTCAAAGCATCATATTTCAATTTCACGTGTTGACACTAGTGACATCTCATCAGCTGTTCCTTCTGTTGACTTTGTTCTGTGTAAGAGCAGTTTGGGATCCAGCACTATTTTTGTCGGTGTAATTTATATTCCTCCTGATCTTTCCTATGATGATTTATATTTACTAACCTCACTATTAGAAGCGCACCTATTTAATAAAAAAATGTATCCTTATAGGTGATTTTAATCCACCATCTTTACATTATAATCGTATATCACCAAATTCCAAAACATCTTGTTTTAATTACTTTACCAGCGTCCTTGATTTAAGACAGTATAACAATATTCTTAACAGGTTTAATACAATGTTAGACTTAGTTTTGAGCAATCATGACCTTGATTTTATAATTTTCTGTGCTGATTTTGCTCTTGTTCCTGAATATAGTTATCATCCTGCACTGGAAATTATTTTTTCATACAACTCTAAATGTACTCCGCCATTTCCAAGCAACAACAATATGCGGTTAAATTTTCGTAATGCTAACTTTTCTTACTTGCACAGTGACCTTTGTGTCTTGGATTGGAATACTTTAAATGAATGCACAGTTATTGACGAAATGGTTTCCAAATTTTATGATATACTGTACTTCGTGTTATACAATTAAACGCCAGATCGCTGATGCGTACTCTGTATTCGTGCATGAAACTGAATCTAATCTTAAGAATAATCCCGCCGATCTGTGGAATTTTATTTCTAGTAAACGTGGAACAACTCGCTTCCCTATTGTAATGCGAAATGAAGAAGTGGACCTTTCTAATCCCCATGGCATTGCAAATGGATTCGCTGATGTCTTTAATTTTAAACTCAACCACAATCATTCTATTGATCAATCGATGTTGGACAATGATTTTAGTATTAATTCTCCGTTCTTCATAACTAAAGTCGCAACTAATTGCCATCATGGCTCGTTTTCTAAATAATATTAAAGCAGGCGATGACAACTTTACAAGTTTTCTTCTTCGTGACTGCAGGTTCATTCTAGCTACTCCATTATGTACAATAATAAACTTGGCAATTACGTCGTGTACATTTCCTATTCTGTGGAAACGTGCTAGACTTTGTCCGGTTCATAAAAAAGGTGAAAAGTCTATTCTCAGCAATTATCGTCCAATATCCATTTTGTCCAATTTTGCGAAACTTTTTGGAATTATACTACATAGTAAAATATTTAATGGCGTTCACAGTATGATATCTTCACATCAACATGGATTTATGCCCGCCAGGTCTACTACAACAAATTTAGCTACAATTTCTCAATATCTAGCTGATTCTTTAGATGCTCGTGGTCGGGTGGACGTCATTTACACTGATTTTTCCCGTGCCTTTAACGCTATAGACCATGATATACTGATTTGTCATCTTGCTGATTTAGGTGCAGACCCTGCAGTTACTAACTTCATCAAGTCCTATTTATCAAACCGTTCCTGCTATGTATTCTATTACCGCTTCAAATCTTATGAATTCTCTCCCGCCTCTGGTGTTCCTCAGGGCTCTTGTCTAGGACCACTACTTTTTAACATTTTTATAAATTAGTTATTAAGTATGCTTACTTTATTATTATTTTTATTATGTCGTTTTGGAATTTTAGGGGTCATATGGGGTGGGATATGTTTTTTTTTACATATGAAATATAAGTTAAAATAAATGTAATATTAAGGTTCATACACTAGATACGTCTAAAATGTCACCCATTTTTCTTTTCTTTTTTTAATTTAATAATTATAATTTGAAATTCGTTACCTTTATACAAATTAATAAAAAGTTGATTGTTCAAGAGAAATGAAACATATTTGCAGAATTTAATTATATTAACTTAAACAATGAAACACTTCTCTCTAAATAATTTTATCAAAAATGTAATTCCTAATATTTGTGTTTAAACTGAAGATATCGTAAAAAGTAGTCTTAATGGAATTTTATTCATATCGATTTAATTAAATAATTATATGACAAACGGAAATTGAAACTGATGTTTGTGGTAAAATTGGTAGCGACAATTAGCCATTACTAGGCAGCTCTGAATTTAAAACATTCGAATTGTGCGATTCAACAGTGAATGTTGCTTTTCTGATTGGAAAAATTTCGGAAGAAGCACTAAAATCTAATTTTAATAAATGAAACACTTTTTACTTTGTTTGTATAACTCGGATTGATTTTATTGTTGACTATAGTTTTGTTTTGATAATGACACGTTAAGGTTGTCGAAACTATAGTCAACAATAAAATCAATCCGAGTTATACAGACAAAGTAAAAAAGTGTTTCATTTATTAAAATTGAATTACAATGTATAACAAAGTAGAAGCCTCAACAATTAACAGCACTAAAATGTAACCAAAAAGTGATTAAAAAAATGAACAGACTATGCTGCTATAGTCTGTTCAATTTTTGCGATTAGTAACAAACGAGTATATGATGCACAGATAATTATTGAGGTCAGATCAACTTATATATTTATCTGGAAATAATGAAGATATTCCTCCTTAAAATTTTCAACTACATGAAGAAATTTCCCCTGAAATTTTTCAACTGGTAATTTCAACACGTAGAGAAGAAAAGTGTAAATTGGATTATATTCAAATAACAAGTAATTACATTTAAATTTAATAAACACTATTATTAAATATTTCTGCTAGAGTAAGAAATCGAAAGAATTATTTGTTAATGTATTTATATTGTATATTTTTTGTATTAGTGTAATATTAAATGAAAATATACTTTTTCAAATTACACTTTTATTCAGTTAACAATGCAACAATTATTTTGTTATACAGTTGCTTTATCAGACAGAAAATTAATTAATTATTGCATTTAATATTATATCTCATGTTAATTACGTTTTCTTAATAAATTAAAAAAAAATGGCTTTTAATTGAATTTTCGTAGTGATAACTCTTAAATTTCAAGTGAAAAACTATTGACATCTAAGATTCACATACAAAATATCAACGATAAATATCATTTTTATTAAGCAAATGTCAGCCCCGAACTGCCCGCGTTTAATACATAGCATAATTTTCTGAGGTTAAACTTACGTTTTTTTTTTTCGTATAATAAATTCATTTCTTTTCAATTTTGTTTTCTTATCAAACTATTACAAACAATTTTAGAAATAAGTTATTAAATGATTTTTTCGCAAAGCATTGGGAAAAGGACTAAATTAAATTTTTATCAGCCATATTTGATCGGCCATTTTGAATTTTGATTTGTTTAACCTGGACCTTAGGAATTCAATAGAGATCTAAAAATGCCTGTATACCAACTTACACAATATTCGGATATTTCTTACTAACAAATATCAGTTTTTTGTCGAAATCAGTCCACTGTGTGGCGGTGCCGAAAGTCTGCTTGTAAAACTTATGATTAAATTCAAAAACATAACAATCCATTGCAAGCTCCGTAAGATATACTTCAATGTGTTCGGATGAAGTTTTATTTTTAGCTAATATTTCCGCAAGAATTGACAATTTTTCTTTTATGGGAATGCTAGGAAAAAATAACTCAATATCAAAGAATTATCTTTGATATTTATGTTTTTAAATTTGTCGGCAAGTTCTAGAGAATTTTTAACAGACATTTTATTTTTTAATTGTAACGATTGAAATTGGTGATTTCTGTTTATAAACTTTTTATTTTGTAACAAAAAAACATCTACTAATTGTTAAGGCTTTTACTTTGTTATACATAGTTATTCGATTAATGAAAACACTTTTTTCATTCACAAAGTTTAAAAAAGTTTTTCATTAATCGAAAAAAAAAAAACATTTACTAGCTATTAAATAGCTTAATGTTTTTTTTTTATTGACTTAAATTTGAAGTTTTTAGGTCGCTCGGAATATTTTTAGTTAGGATGATTAATTATATATAACATCTTTATTTCTGAAGACAATTATATATACAGTAAATTAGCAACAACAGAATACTTATTCGGTGTGACGTTTATAAACACAACTAATATTAAAAAAAAACATCCATTTACTGACTGCAAGTATTTTGCACAGCTAACCTGACCAAAGATGTGTTTATTATTAACTAAATTATAGTTTAGGTGTATTTGCAATCTCGATGAAATAATAATATATATATATATATATATATATATATATATATATGGTGGTGGAGAGGCATGTGTTTTCTACTTTTATATAAATAGCAATACTTTCGATGCGGGTAAAAGGGAGCAAATTCATTGAAAGCGAATTTGCATAACAGAGGACGTATTTGTGACAGCCAATTGACGTCGCATAAAGCAGTCACGTGGTGAGGGCCGAACGGTTCATGAAGTACTAAAATAGATACTTGTGTATACACTTCGGGAGCCCTTGCCGAGCCGAACCCCAAGAGTTAGTCCTTGCGGAGCAATCCGTTACTCCGTACAGGCGCAATTGTTGAAATCCGCAAGATCCATTTGGGCGGTTGGGTAAATACAGGGTGTGTGCGCGCCTCCGCCGAAGCCAACTGAAATTTCTATTATTTGCAAATTGTATACGTATAAGTGAGTTACACGTTCCAAAAGTGGTTGCCATAGGGCCACTAATTGATTTACCATGCATTAAAGCGTTAACCCCCCTCGCACCGGTTTGGGAAGTTTTTAAGTTCGTTATTTGGGGACGGAATTGGATGTATCGATTTGTGGGATGTTAATTAATATTTATTAGTATGAATCAATTAAATAAAATGCAAATCCAAAATTAACAGTCTTTCAGAAAAAAATCAATCTTTTCTTTTTCTCAGCCTTGCAAAATCGATTGAATTAACATTAATTGCGTTCAGCAGACAGCTTTGCAGCAGAAAACTAATAATCTTCCAAAAAAAAAACACATTTTTTTGTTAAGCAACATTGTAAAATGAATTTAATCGTGTTCAGTGGAGAGCTTTGCCTTATAAATCTTTTTTTTTTTTTTTTTCTGTGTGCCTCTTCATTTTTAAACATTAAATCGCGATTGCAATGATTAGAAAATTGTAATAATATTACACGATTTAATTGCTATCTTCTAGAGCGGCGAATGGACAAATAAAATATTTTTGATTTTCAACAATTAACATAATATGCTATTCATAAAAAAGGAGATTTCCGGTAGTAAATAGAAAATTCCGTGAATTGTATATAAATATAACATTTCATCAGCATGATCCGAAGCAACCCTTCCATTACAGAACCGCCAATGCGAGTTAGTTAACCTTGGCAGAATCGACAGCAGACCGTGAATCAATCTAAAATAATTAGAACCCAGCCAATGACATCCATTAGCTTGTAAATTATACATCTGTACCTACGTGTGTAATTTATGTATATTACAAAATTAGTCGTAAGACCAACAACACACGCACACATACACACATACACAATGCACAAGCGATTTCGGTTAACCCAGATACGCGTAATTACTCTTACGCATTACCGTAATTACTTTGCTCTTAAGTGCGTTTCCAGTTTCCACCTTCGAGTCGAACGCACGCGATTTCATCCATCTCCGCCGCCACCGCCGCCGCGTCCAATTATCAATTGTTTTCCTAATGAACGCGGTAATTAATAACATTTGTCCGGTCCTTCGGTAATTATCCATTGGAGAGATTGCACGTTTGATTTCGCAACGCGGGTTTCTTCACCATTGTTTAAAATCAGTTAATATTTATGGAATAAAAAATAGAAATCCGAATAAATCACTCATTAAATTAGTTAATAATTAATCTTCTTTATGTTGGTTTAAATAGAAATGGTTTTTTCTCCTACTTAATTTTTATTAAACTAGATATATTTCGGAAATTTTGTTTCCATTGTCAGTAGTTGAAGTTTTAATGAATATGTGATAAAATTAAAATAATTACACATCATGTTAACTATAAACAAATATAATTAAATCTAAAAGATAATTCAAAAGATTATCATGTGTGTTTCTTTTTTTTTCATTTCTAAAAACTCTAACATGTTTAATTGCGACTCACTTGAAAATTTAACATTTTCTATCGAAAACCGTAACCGTGGGTAGAAATGGTTATTGAATATATATAATAGTAATTATGTATATATATTATTATGATTTCAGAAAACAGCTATAGACCATTAGTCTTTTCGCCTGTCTCTGTCTAGTTCTTCGAGATTACTAACGTCATTGCCTATAGGTTTGTTCCTTACATGAACCAAGTCAAACTGAAATGTGTTCGTTTGCGACAGTTTCGTTGAACTGGATATGCACTTTTTACTTCTGCTCTAGGGCAGGAGAATAAAGTGCAAGTTAGTTCATCGACAACTGACGTTAATCAAAGGCGCGGAATCCAGTGTGAACGAACAAATATATTTCAAAAATATCTCAAATAAAAATATAGTTACAATTGTATGGCCCTGTTATATGCGATTTAACCAACAGCAATTTTTATGTAAACCAACATTTCGATAATCGTGTTTAACCGGCTACAAATTGTATGCATTTTGCTTATAACACATAACCTGAAAATATTACTGAACACTATAATATTTCAGTTTTATTTTTATTACTGCTCGATGTTGTAGTAATTGAATACTTTTTTGTAGGTTAACATGTAGAACAAATAGAGATTGAAGGAATCCACAAAATTGCTAATTGAAAATTATAGGGTTTGAAAACCATTATTCTCTCTGGTCCACGTAAAACCAAATCAAAATCCATTTTATTATGACGACCCTATTTTTTTAAGTTGTGGTTATGTAACCGTTGTTTTGTCACTCAGCATAAACTGTACGCAACACGTTACAGTCAACCCCAGTTCATGAAAACTGGCATGAACTAGCCTGCACCGGTGACGTCACAAACCTGAAATCTATTCAACTTAATGCAGAGCAAACGAACAAACCTTATATCCTCAAAAATTGATCAATAATTCCAGTAATAAAAAACAACACAATAAAATAAATCGTGCATTTTTTATAATTTTCTGTTTATGATATTAACTGTGTTTCTTGAAAATATATTTCCCACCCCTAGTTAATATTCACGAATTCATTGCATCATTTTTTGAAGATGTAGACAATGACGTTAGTAATCATGAACAAATAGGCAGAGATATGCAAATGGTCGATAGTCATTTTTTGAAAACTCATCTTTCGTTTGGGTACCGAAGAGTTTCCTTTCAAAATCTGCAGCCTGTTACATCACCACATTTATATATAAATTTCTATAGAGTATTGGGATGTAATGACTCATATAGGGAACTTAGAGGGGGACATATCAGTGTATCAGGCATGTGAATGATCATAATAACTGCAGCTCCAGCCAATTCATCGAATTCCTATTCCCAATGACAGTACCGTGTCTTTTTATCCAGGAGATCTCAACTTTGTTGTGAATCGAGGCCTGCCTGAGTTTATTATGGCACACTTTTTACCCATATGATGGGTTAAGGTTTTGTCTTAGTATCTCTTTGAAAATTCCATCCAAGTCTTACGGTCTTGTGTCATTCTTGCAGCATCGCTCCTAATAAGTATTTTCTTTGCAACTCCTTTTTTGGTTGTCCTCTTATTCTTCCTTGTATTTTTGCTTCCCAGACTTCTGTCGTTTCCATATATTTATCTCTGTAAATATCACTACCATGCCAGTTTCTTTTCTTCCATATATTCTTCAATACTTTTTGTTTGTAGCTTTTCTCGTATTTTGTTTCTCCTTACTATATCCATTAATGTGATGTTATAGGCTCTTCCTAGGTACTTCATTTCTACTGCTCTTACTTTTCATTTATCTCTTTCACGTTTCCACATCATAACAACAGCAAGTATAATTCTGTTATTTTCATTAATAGCTGCCAAAAAATAAATAATAGTGCTATAAGTAGATATTTATGAATGTTTAATAAAAGCCAAATTAAAATGTATTCTGATTGGATAAAGGTATTATGAATAAAGAAAACTATATAGGGAAGAAAATCAGTTTTCTATATATTAAAAAAGTGTACAAGTTGAAAATCTTATTAAATAAAAATGATTTGAAAATAATTAATAAATCATTTCCACATTTAGCTCTGTGACCTTTGACTTACGTTACGTAAGTACGTCAAAGAAATGCACATTAAAACAACTACTTCCCGGGCAAATATCCACGCGGGACATTGAATTACATAATATAGACTAAATGTGAAAATAATTTATTAATTATTTTCAAATCATTTTTATTTAATATATTTATATGGCTGTGACCAAGTGAATGAATAATACTCTTTTCTATTTATGTTGAAAATCTTGTTACATTACACGAATCGATTCTTTTCATACAAATAAACCCTTTATTTTGGTTCTCATTGATGACATATTAAAATTAAAAGAAGTAGGTGAAATATAATTGTATTTATTTACCAACTAGTTTCGACTTACCGTCGTAATAATAATTTTTATCTACGACTAATATATAATGTATGTATTATACTTGTGATTTTTGCAGTATAATGCCATATATTATTCTCTTAGGGAATAATGACGAGGGATTAATAGTCATTATTCCCTCGTGCACTCCAATCAAAAAAAATCTCAAATTAAATACCATGGAAACAAAATACACAAACTGAAAACAGTCAGTGTCAAGCGCGTAGTGTTTGTGCATTTCTAATGAGATGGATGAAAATGAAGAGTCTTTTACTTGTACACCTCCAGAAATTGTACAACTAGCTGCAGCAACAACATCTACCTTGATACCGGAAACATCGAAATCCATTTATAATAAAACGTACGCAACCTTCAACGAATGGCGTCTTCGAAAGGAAGCAAACTCATTTTCCGAACATGTTCTGCTGGACTATTTCGCTGAATTAAGTGCAAATTACAAACCTTCTTCATTATGGTCATTTTTTTCAATCATTAAAACTATGTTGAGAATAAATCATGACGTTGATCTGGAAAAATATTGCAAACTACGAGCATTTTTAAAAAGAAAATCAGAAGGATTTCAACCAAAGAAGTCTTCCACTCTGACCCCGAAACAAATAAGAAAATTTATTGACAAAGCTCCTGATAAAGTTTTTCTTTTACATAAAGTAAATATACCGAATTTAATCTGAATATATAATATAAAGAAGTACGTCAATCTCCGTCCGTCACATGTAAAAATTAATTCATTCTTTCTAAATTATCAAAAATCAAAATGTACAATACAACGTATAGGAAAAAACAAATTTGCAGATATTGGTAAACAAATTGCCAAATATTTAAAATTGCCAAATCCTGAAACTTATACCGGCCATTGTTATCGCAGATCATCTGCCACTCTGTACATTGATGGAGGAGGCGATATAACTGGATTAAAGCGTCATGGGGGCTGGAGATCTACACAGGTAGCTGAAAGTTACATTGATCAGTCTATAAGAAACAAGACAACTACAGCAGATACTATTGCTAAACAGATAAATAGTAATGAAGCATCTTCTTCCTCTTCAGCAACCGAAATTCCAAATATTTGTATTGAAAACTCTTCCAAATCTATTGATAGTTCTCGACCAATTCAATTTATTAATTGTACCATTGCTAGTGTTAATGTTATTGAAAAATAAAGTTGTTCGTTAAAACAAATTAATAAATTAGTCATAGATAAAGTAGAGTATACTACTCGCAATAATGGCTATTATTACCTCGGAATGTTACTCCCTCGCCGCTTACGCGGCTCGGTTCGTAAATGTTCCTCGGGAATAATAGCTATCATTATTACTCGTGGTATAATCTACTATTATTTTCTAACGGAAGAATCCAACAATGGAAAAATATAGAATTATTTACATACATAGTAATATAAGAAGAATACAAGAAAATGTAGTTAAACTTAAACGGAATATAACAAAGAATAAACTAAAACAAACGACATTAATTATTATTTACAAAAATATAACTTCATACATTTTGTTATTATTACGGCAAATATGCGTTAAGGGGGCTTTACTCATTACGTTCGTCTTAGCGACTGGTATCAAAAAGGTGTTACAATGTCTGGAAAATAATCTGGGAACCGAAAAGTTAAATTCGTTTAATAAATTCGGACAGTGTATGTCATTTTTTAGTAACTTAAATAAAAATAGTCCGTTGGCTTCTTCGCGGTGCAAAGATAATGACGTAAAATCGTGCCTGAGTTATAATTGAATGTATTCAATATTACGTTCAGGGTATGTGCTGTCGATTTTAAAAGACAAACATTTATTAAGGAATAATTTTTATTTCCCAACTAGTATCGACTTGATGAAGATGATAAGTCGAAACTAGTTCTTATATAAAAAATAAGTGAAATATTCCAAGCATCTTTAATTTTAAATTCAATATCAAACGTAAACGAAAATAATATAAGTTTAAACGATTTAAATAAAACTTATATTATTTTCGTTTTCGTTGAAGGATTCTAAATATTATTCAATTGTTTGGAAAGTAATTTGTTTTTAATGAAAAAGGAAAGACCTTGAATTAAACGTTTTACCTTTTAAAATTTCATAGAGACAGGATCAAATGATAATCGGAAGGTCTATCAGGTCTGGAGAGAATGGTGGATGTGGCTGAATATCCTATATGTAGTGTACTCCAATCAACATTAAACGTACAAATGAAACACAGTGTTTTGGAATAGAAGTTTATTAGCCGCTGGTCAAGTTAACAGAGTCATATGCGCTCGTCGCGTTCTGTTTAATCACATAAAAAAAACACAGGTACAAAAAGTAAATGTAAAATCGATTTTGTTACTTTACTACAAATACAACACAACATCTTTGCTCTTAAAAAATACTATGTCTTACCTAACTAATTAAATTTTTCACACGTTAATCTATCCGGTATCTTAATTATACATTTAAGTCTCTCATTATTAAAGGCATACCACTCGCTAGAAAAGAAGAGAAAATAGTGCTTTACGGCACACGCCGTTGTTACCACTAATAATAATACTGTCGTATTGAAATTTCAGTATAAGAAAGTTAAAGGATGAATCAATGATCGTATTAGTTTGGTTTTTAAAATAAAAAACGTCATATATTATTTATAAAAATGCATTAAATATGCTCAATATTTATACAAATTTGATGTCAACCTCTACTGTAGGATTCTCTGACTTATATTCTGGCCAGATTTAATTGTTTGATTTTAATAATTTGGTTCGCATGGTTCCGCCATACCACATTTAATTTTGGAATTTTAACAACATAAATACAAGAACCAATTTTATTTATTACAAGTGCTTTAATCCATAAAGGTTTTTAAATATTTTTTTCGATAATACTCATGCATTTTCCCCTACGTTTTCAGAACCTTTAAATGACTCTTTTTGCTTATTTTCTTCAACTTAGGGTACACGAAAATTTTCTTGTAATAAATCAAATCTGGATCTAAAAAATTCTCCAAACATTAATTTCGCTGGCAAAACCTTTCTTGTGCGATGATTTGTATTTCGATAATCGAAAAAAAAAAATAATTTTCAATTTGGATCTAAACAACTACCTTCACCCAACGCCTTTTTAGAGAATACTTAGATGCCTTAACATAGTTCTCTGCAGCACCATTAGATTGTGCATTATAAGGGTTACCTGTAAGATGACGTATACTATTGTTTTTTTTTAAATATATTCAAATTATTTAAACGCCAAAGATTTACCACTATCGAAAATCAAATCATGGAAACGTGCTATGTAAGGCTTGCATAGTTACGTATGTTGTATCATTTTTCAATGAAAATACTTCCAACCACTTCGCTTGAGCATCTAAAATTAAAAAGTAATTGTCTCACAACATCAATACGTAAGTTCTTCCATTTTTTATTTGGAAACGACCATGGTGTGACTTTTAGTGCGTTGTTCTGTACTTCGCACAATTTTCACAGGAATTTGACAATTCTACAATGTCTTTAGTTAACCTTGCCTCCAAAAATAAGCTCTAACCAGATTTTTTATTTTGTCCACGCCCATATAAGAAGAGTGTAATTCTTTTAATAATGATGGACATAAATCTTTAGGAATACATATTTTATTGTTCTATAGAATCATATCATTTTCGATAATTAACTCATTTCTAAATTTTAATAGGAAAATGCTGACTTTATTAATTTTTGGCCAAATTTTTATTAAAAATAATATTATTTAATGAAATTTTAAAATATATTCTCTTTCCGTGTTAAAATCGACGCAACAAAATTTAAATAGAAAAATTATGAATAATCTAAATCAGCATTATACAAAATATTATTATTATTTAAAGGTAAGGAGAGTAGACAATCTGCTACATTTTTTTAGATTTAATGTACTCTATTTTATATTGATATTTAGAAAGAATGACTGCCCATCGTCGAAACCTGTTTGCGGAATATAGTGGGATCCCTCTATTGGGATTAAAAATAATTATCAATGGCTTATGATCGGCCACTAACGTGAATTCTCTTCCATACAAATACTGATTAAATTTTATTAATCCGAAAATTATTGAAAGCCCTTCTCAATTTGAGAGTAATTCATTTCTGCCCAACTTAACGTGCGTCATATATACGCAATCGGGTTTTCTGCACCTTTCTCCATGATGTGATAAAATACTTCACCGATACCGTATGCACTCGCGTCCGTTGTTATTTTTAATTTTAATTCTGTTTTATAGTCAACTAGCACCTCATTTACATATTTGTCAATAACCATTTTATTCTTTGGAGTGCATTATGACAATCTTTATTCGAATTAAATAGCACGACTTTTTTTAATTATTCATATAAGGGGTTTAATACCATTCGTAAGTTTTTTTTTTATAAATTTCCCGTAGTAATTCACTAAAACTGATTTAACTTGCGTTATAATTCTGGGCATTTATATTTGCATTTTATCTTCTGCAATATGAATTCTATAATTTAGCTCAAATACTTTATTAAAAAAAGTGATAATTTTAATCCTGCCGACTGTAATATATCCAAAATTAGATATAATCTTGTTAAATGTTCATTACGATTCTTCCCCATTATCAAAATATTATCAAGAAAACACAACACTCCAGCAATATGTGTCCATAGTATATTGAAATTTGCTCGGTACACAAGCTATACCAAATGGTGAATGAAACTAATCTTTGTGAGTCGATATCGTAACGTATTCTCTCGACTTTTGATCTAGACTAATCTGTTGATAGACCTATGAAAGGTCTAATTTTGAAAACTACTCCCCCTCGTAGTTTATTAAACAACTCCTTAATACGAGATAAGGGATATTACTATCTTTTTTAGTACTATCACTACCGGAGTGCCCCAGTTACTGAATTCTACTGGAGTAATTATGCCTAACTCAATGGAACTCAGGGAATTTAATTTTATTTTAATTAAAAATTACCGTGTAGAATCAAACCATTTTTTGCAAGCAAGCCTTGCTATGTGAGCTGTCAACATACGGGTATATGCTTAAGTGTGATGTTGATTGTGAAAAATATACAGTAATCCTCTGTTGGAAATAATGAAAATATTTTCCGAATAACTTAATTGAATTTCTTCACAGTCAACTTTACACTTAAACCGCATAATCTTATGCGTTTTGACAGCTGATATAACAAAGCCTGCTTGTGAAAAATTCGAAATAGTTGTGCATCTTTATTAATTACATATGTGATGTTTATTTTTAATACAAATATATTTAATTATATTTATAATAATAATATCGGCCAGTAGCTTTTCTGCCGTAGTTTGAAAATATTTCAATGTTTTCCATATTTAAAAGATTGAAAGAGAAAAATAACATTAACTTCAAAAATATATTTATATTTTACAGTTCCCTGATTCGTGAAAATCGTAATAACTGTAACAATGTTCTTATTTCTCTCTCACATTCTAAGCGTAATTAATGAAATATTGTAGTTAAGCACATACCGCTGTACTCTGAATACATTTTCCGTACACATTCCAGTTGAAACTTCTAGGAAATCACTCTTCACTCATTTATCCCATCGAGAGATCTAGATGTTAGATAGAAACAAGAAAAATTTCCACTAAATAAATTACAATTACACGCACTTAAAGAATTCCTCGATAGCTCCGCGGGATTATTCTCGGAGAGAAAAAGAAAAAAAAACGCGTTTCAACTTGACTTTAATGACCCCCGCAACTCATTTGCGTAATGTCGACTTAGCGACTAATTATGTAACCCTAATAACTAATTAGAGTTGGAGTCGATAAGGTCGGCTGATTTTTTTTCTCTACCTATTTTTTTGCTTTTCACGTTGTTTTTTTATTATTTATTATTATTTACAACGGTAAAGGGTGGGAAGAGCCTAAACGCCCACACCCCCTTTTCACATCCATTCACACACCCCGGGAACGGTAATTAATGGTTCGAGGTAGGGAAAAAGGTCGGAAGTGATCTCTTAACAATTGTAATTTCCTGTTATAAATATGCGGAGTTAATTTGAAACACAAATATGTATTAAATTTCGTTGCTGTTGTAATTGCGTGAATGAGGTTCCCCTTTAAATTAATTTAATTTACTCCATTTAAAATTAACCGCCGCACGGTTGTCAAAAATGTGCTTTTACAAAAAAAAAAACTTTATAATATTAAATTATACAGTGTGGAAACTTTAACTGGAATAAAATTCATAACTTCGATATAGGCGATTTTTGCAAAAAATCCCGAAACACGCTATGTATTGTTTTTTCTTGCCCTCATTTCTATGTATATGCTGCTTGTTTATCTGTTCCCGGAAGAGCCCAGCCACCTCCGACTTTTTTTTTTTTAATGGAAAGGTATGTCAAGTGACACCTCATTTGAAAGGTCTCTTCGCAAGCAATACAACACACTATTTATTTCTTGAATATTTACAAAGCCCACGTGATAAAAAAAAGAAAACCACTTTTACGTTGAACATGTTTCGGCGTAAAGTTGTATGTTTTTGACATGTGTTTTGATGCTATGGAACTGCGTTGCTTAGTTACTAGTGATAATAATAGTCACCAAAGCAGTCACATACGCTCGTCAAGTTGTCGAAGTGATTTCTAAAATGCCGTATTTAACCGAAAATCTCCGAATCGAGATTCTGATGATGATCGGTTATGGTAACAGAAGACGAAGTCAGCTTGAGGTTGCTCAGTTATTTCGAGAAGAGCATCCGGATTTATCACCCATTAGCCAAGGTACCATAAGCAAAATTGAGACACAATACAACAATTTGGGTCATGTCAGGGTTGTGCCCAGACAGCGAAATCCCACTGTTCAAACAGATACCAGGCTAAGCGTATTATTAACTCTTCAAGAAAATCCAGTGACTCCAGCCAGGCAACTGGCCCGTGACAACGAGATTAGTCATACTACTGTCCTGAAAATTCTTAGATCAGCCAAGCTGTATCCTTACAAGATGCAGGCACTCCAAGAATTAACGGAGGATGACCCAGACCGCCGAATCGAATTTTGCGAGCAAATGATGAACATGATCGACAATAACCAGATTTCATTAGCATCAATTCTTTTTTCCGACGAAAGTACTTTTACCTTACATGGTGACGTTAATCATCAAAATTGTCGTTATTGGGCTGATCATAACCCTCATTGGATGCGAGAAACTCATACTCAGTTCCCGCAAAAAGTCAATGTATGGGCTGGAATAATAGGTGATCAGATTGTAGGACCAGTATTCTTCGAAGGTAATCTTAATGGAGCAACATATCTTACGTTTCTTCAAGACAACCTCATGCCAGCGTTAGCCACTTTATTTCCAAATCCATTAGATCCAGATTTACCTGATGAACGAATATGGTATCAACAGGACGGAGCTCCACCCCATTATGCTGTGATCGTTCGTAGATATTTAGACGAAGTTTTTCCCAATAGATGGATTGGAAGAAGAGGTCACATTGAATGGCCGGCGAGATCTCCGGATCTTAGTCCCCTTGACTTTTTTTTGTGGGGATATCTCAAGAGTAAGATCTATGTAACCAAACCAAACGACATTGAGGACCTTAAGCAACGTATTAGGCATGAAATACGGCAAGTCACACCAGAAATGTTACAAAACATTAGAGATGCATGTTATCATCGATTTGCACTTTGCCAAGAAAGAAACGGTGCCCATTTTGAACATTTCTTGCATTAAATAGTATTCAAGTTATAAAGTGTTTTTTTATCACGTGGGATTTGTAAATATTCAAGAAATAAATAGTGTGTTGTATTACTTGCGCAGAGACCTTTCAAACGAGGTGTCACTTGACATACCTTTCCATTTGAAAAAAAGTCAGAGGTGGCTGCGCTCTTCCGGGAACAGATAAACAAGCAGCATATACATAGAAATGAGGGCAAGAAAAAACAATACTTAGCGTGTTTCGGGATTTTTTTGCAAAAATCGCCTATATCGAAGTTATGAATTTTATTCCAGTTAAAGTTTCCACACTGTATAATTTTATTGTATTTATATTTGAATTGTATTTGTATTCATATTTTATTTTAGATTTAAGACATGTATATATCTACTTAAATGGACATCCGTTAAATAAATAAATAAATTAATATTTCGTTAAATTCCTTGGATTGTTTATTGTTGACTATAGTTTTGACAACTTTAACAAGTGATATTTAAATATAAATTTTCAACAACTATCAGCCACCTCGATTAATAGTTTAACAAGTGAGTTTATTTTGATAAAGACATACTAAGGTTGTCGAAACTTTAGTCAACTTTAAACATTACAAGTTATACAAACAGAGCAAAAAGTAAATAAAACTGCACAAAATGACTAATCTAGCAGAAAAAAGCTCGTTTGTTAATTTTAATACAACAAGGATTATTAACACCTTGTTAGAACAATTTGATTTAACTATAAGTATCGTATAAATAGAAAAGAGTATTCATCCACTTGGTCACAGTTATTTAAATAAATTAAATAAAAATGATTTGAAAATAATTAATAAATTATTTCCACATTTAGCTCTGTGACTTTTGACTTACGTTACGTAAGTACATTAAACAAATGTGGATTAAAACAACTACTTCCCGGACAAATACCCACGCCGGATATTGAATTACATAATGTACACGTGCTGTTGCATATCAATAAAATATTGCATAATGCAACAAATTTTGATCAGAGAAAAAATTAATGCAAAAACAAACAAAAGGAACGTTACTTAATATAAGGCTATCTGCAGACACGTGTTTCGAAATCTATGCCTCGTTAGTACAGCTGTGCCTATATAAGTATCATGTATATCCTGTAGTTCAATAAAGAACAAAAGAATTTGAAAATATATAAAAAATAGTTTTTTTTTTATTATAATGTAAAATTTGTTCATTTATTAAAATTGAACTACAATAACAAAACAGAAGCCCCAAGAATTAACAAGTCCATTAACTTCCATTCAAGCTACATTTATTTACTCACAACAATTGCAATTTATATCCATTCCATCGCCGTCTGCGATGCGATGGATAATAAGAATATTCGCTGGAAAGCGCCGTGTAAGTCGGATTATAATAAAAACGCCCGAAGGAGGCCGGAATTGAATATGTATTGGGGAAATGTATCTGAAAATGGGGAAACGAACGCCGAATTAGATCTTGTTTTCTGATACGTAAACATGACGGGATAAACAATACGTTCAATTTGTGGAAAGTCGAACGAACCGTCTCGGCTCGGGGATGTATAATAAATATCATCTTTATATGCGAACTTCAATAAAGGTAAATATGTAGACGCGTGTGTTTTTTTTTTGCTTCTTCTTTTTTGAGTGTGTTATTTAAGAGAAACAAGATTTATCGTCGTATTTCAATAATGCGGAAAATATCCGAGCTGGGGTATAAGGAAAATACGTTATAATAATATCATTTTTTTTAAATTATAGATATTTATTTCTTGTTAATAGAACCGAAGGAGATTATATTCAACATTATATTAAAGACATCTAAGTTTCTGACAGTCTGGAAAGAATCCAAAATATGCCCAGTACTTAAAAGCGGCGATTTTAAGGAAATTGGCAACTATAGACCAATGAGATTATTCACATTTATATTCCTTTAGTGGACGAAACAATGATTCTCGGTCGTCTACCTTGTAGACCCAAATCGTTGACAATGCCACTTGAAATTAGGCAAAAGGTGGCGCTTACGTCGTCTTTAATTAATTATGATTAATGAGATTATTGTCTACTTTTTCTAAAGTACCGGGTGCGGCAGAGAGGACGGACGTTTTTGAGATGATTTATAACAGGAAGATCCAACTTGTGCTAATTTTCTAAGTTTGTATGCAGTGATCTTGACAGAAAGGGCCAGGTTGTTCGCATATACATGGACCTTTCCATAGCCTTTGATCGTGTTGATCATACCATTTTACTTAACACACTTAATACTTATGGCTTTAATGTTAACTGAATTAAATTATCTAAATCATATCTACTGAGTCGTCATCTGTATATTTCGATCAGTGTCAAGTCCATTGCCCGCTCAGGGGTTCCTCAAGGTTCATACCTAGTGACATTATTTTTCATTATTTTTATAAATGACCTTAGTTCGCTATTAGATTGTAATCACTTCTTATTCGCAGATGATCTTAATTTTTTTCTACATTGATTCACTTATTGACTGTTTACATTTGCAAATTGTACTTGATTCAATCTCCACATGGTGCTCCGTCAATAACCTGCCTATAAATGTAGTAACACTATGTGACAAAGAAATCGAAAAAAAAAAAAAATAGTAATAATAAAAAAATAAAATTCTTCATTGGCCAGGATGGTTTTAAAGATACCTAGTAACACTACAAGACAAAGAAATCGTTACTTCGATTTCTTTGTCTTGTAGTTTGCTAAAGTGAACTGTTTATGACTTTGAAATTTTCTCGATTTAATGTTGAAATCTGTGGATGAGAAAAAAAAAATTGAAATAATAAATTTTTGTTGTTTGCTAGAATAGTTTTTAAGACACCTAGTAACACTCTGTGACAAAATCACACTTTGACATTTGCTCAATTTTATATTGAAATTTGTGGGCGACGGATAAAATAGGAATATGTAGGTTTTTAAAATTGATTCACTTCGTTTGTTTTACTAAAATTTGTTTATATTTCAACTAGTTTCGGCTTGATGCCATTTTCAAGAATAATGTCCAAACGAAACAGAATTGGATATATATACAAGTTGTCGGCATTTCAGGCAATAAGGGAAATAAATCCTCGTTGTCGTTGACCACTTTTTTCCCGCCTTTATTGCTTTGCTTATTTCTAATCCCTCCCGATAATTTAACACCAAACCCTTATTACCGGAATGCAACATTTTACAATCTGTTGAACTGAAAAAATGATTAATTGCGATGTAATGTTTTGCGAAACCCGTGGTCTTTTTATTATTTAAAATATCCTTTCAATTTTAAAAACCTACATATTAGTTAAATTCTTTTACCAAGCGATTAATGAAAAATAGGAATAATGAAAAAAATAATCGTTTTTATTAGTTCTTAAGATACTTAGTAACATAATAAATTAAAGACGACGCAAGCGCCACCTTTTGGCCATCACTAGTTATTCATACGGAAGATGAATGGTTGCTGAACGTTTCATTAAATGTGAATACTTAATAACACTCTAAGACAAAAAATCGAAATTAAAGTGTGCCAAAGTGAGCCGTTTTTTGCTTTTAAGTTTGTTGGATTTTTTGTTGAAATCGGTGGATGATAAAAAAATTAAAGAAATAGTAATAATAAAAGAATATATTTTTTATTGGATAGGATAGTTTTCAAGACACCTTGTAATATTCTAAGATAAATAAATTAAAATTAAAGTGCGCCAAATTAATTTCATCATTCGGTATGATTTAGTGTTTCTAATTGTTTTTAGAACCATCCTAACCAATGCCACTGGCATACCACAGGGTTCAAACTTAGGCCCTTAACTATATCTGTTATTTTTTTAATGATATCACTGACTACATTGATTCTTAGAGTCGCTAATTTTTTTTATGATCTGAAAACAAACCAAGTGTGTTATTTTTATTTTTAATTGATAATGTCATTTTGTAAACTCTTACAGTCGTTAATTGTTTTTATTGATCTGAAAATCTTTACATCATCAGCAAACATCAAATATTATATACTGATGATGTAAAGATTTTCAGATCAATAAAAACAATTAACGACTGTAAGAGTTTAATCATAAATTGAATTTCTATGACAATGTAGCTTGTTCAATGTTTCCTACAATTTTTTTGATTTTATTTTCCGAAATACGAAACAATTTGTTAATGACCTTTCCGTTATAAAATTTTATTACGCTTATATTCGCATCCGGCTAGAATATTGCTCCGTAGTATTGTGTCCTAGCAGTAATATTCAGATAAATAAGATCGATAGAATTCAAAGAAAGTTTAAAAAAATGATAGAGATGGACAAAGTCGATATTTTTGTCACTGCAAAATGAAGTATATGACAATTGTCTTAATGTTATTTATAATATTAATATTAGGAAGTGTTACCTATTTATTAATTAATACTAGTGATGGGCAAAGTCGATCTTTTATTACTGCTAAATTAAGTATATTATTATAATTTTATGAATGTTATTTATTATAAAAATATGAAGAATAACTTCTCATCTATTAATAAACATAAATATGAAATCACTCTTTCGTTTTAAATACTTAAAATGACACATTTGGTAATACTCGATTACTAATATTATTCGATTTTGCCCAACACTAATTAATACATACTTGGCCTATGTAAAACAATATTGTTAAAAACATGAATAAATAATTATATCAACAAAAATCATCATGTTGATTCGTAACAATTTAATTAATCATCGCCTAAAATAATGTTAGATTCGATGAAATAAATATTTCAATCCATATTTTTATGGATTAAAATAAATAAAAATCAATTGATAAAATGATAATTTACAAGCCGCGAATTGCTAGCGCTGAAGTTGATTAAATAGTTAAAGCACTCAAAGTGCGTGCCATAATTTATGCAGATACAGATTGTTACACACCAAATTAGGATTAATTTTCAGGGAAATTAATGTACCGCGACATGTACAGTACATCGCCTCACTTCGAACTAAACGTGTTAATTTGCAAATAATTACCCAGGGTGGGGAAGGACTAGTTGGCTGTGAAAATTCCTAACTCTTATTAATTAATTAATTAAACGAGCGGTGATTTTAATTACAAATAACGCGCGTCGGTGTTTTTTTATAATTGTAACGACTTTATTAAATTGAATATTCCAATATATAATAATAAATTATAATATAATATAATATAATATAATATAATATAATATAATATAATATAATATAATATAATATAATATAATATAATATAATATAATATAATATAATATAATAATAAAATATTGACCCTGGCAGTCGACGCCGGTAAGTGGGAGAGGTTTTTAGTCGGTAGTTTCCCGAACAAAATTTGTTATAACAATATTTCAAAAAATATATAAAGAAAAATTTGACAAATACCAACCCCTTGCATTTGAAATTAAACGTATATTTTATTTATATATATATATATATATAAATAAAATATTATTATATTATATCTATTTGTATTTTTTTTTTATTTTTCGAAAGAAAAAGGAGTTGTTTGTTTATTGACTGTGAACTTTAAATTAAATGGAAAAATATAGTATGGCTTTAAATTACGAATAATAAAAACCGTTTGTTCACTTTAAATACGCTCTGTTAGATTGTGTTAAACCCTTTATATGAACTTTGTACTGTCATATTTAGTTAAGTTAGTCTAACTTTGTAAACATTGTAAACTCTGTCAGTTGTCTCGGTATGTTACGATTTTGCATGAATTAATAAATAAAAAAATAGAAATACTAGATCTGAAGCAATATATGATATGAATGAATATATTTTGGATTTGGGATATTGGAATTTTGGAGGAATGTTTGGATTTCGTTTCACGCAAAGTAGGTTTAATAGCAAATTTTTGGAACAGTTGTGATAATCTTTTGGATAATAAGATTATGCCTGCTTTTCATATAAGAAACGCATATATTTCAATTTCAATTTACTTTATTAACGGAATCTCCATTTCCAAATTACAATTATAATTACATATTAAATTTTTTTTTCATTTTTTTATAAATAATAGACAGAAAGTGTAATAAAACTACCATGTTTCGACGCTATCGTTAAAACCATGAATGGAATTATAATTTACGAGATAGAAAAGAATACTTTTTCAATTCTAAAAAAAAAAAACGTAACGTTCTTTTTTTACATTGAATTTTTCTCGGATCAAAATTTGTTACAAGATGCAATATTTTTGATATGCAACAGCAGGTGTACATAATGTAATCCAATGTCCGGCCGGGTATATTCCCGGGAAGTAGTTGTTTTAATGTGAATTTTGTTTAAAGTCAAAAAGTCACAGAGCTAATTGTGGAAATAATTTATTAATTATTTTCAAATCATTTTTATTTAATTTAAAATTTACAAGAACTACAACAAATCGACGGATACGAATATTTAATTGTGTTAAAAGCAACTTGGTTTAACGCAATTAAATATTCGTATCCGTTAATTTGTTGTAGTTCTTGTAAGTTTAAAATTAAATAAAAATTATTTGAAAATAATTAATAAATTATTTCCACATTTAGTTCTGTGAAGGTAACCTTCTATGTTTCGACAAAACTTGGTTTCTGCTAAAATGTTACATGCATGCATAACCCAATCCGTCATCTCCCGAAATCAACCGCTGAGACAACTAATCTCTGAAAAATTAGCGAGGGTTCACAAAAGACACTGTCTTCTCCATTCCCCGCTGATTCTCCAACCGAGCTGGAAAGTGCTAAAATCTTACAGTCAGGATAATAATAATTAACATCTTTATTTATATACAACGTTATAATATTTACGATTATACATAAATTTACAATGATAAACTTATATTTATATATTGGATTTACAAGTAAATTTCCAGCGTTTCTCAAAAGATGGTGTCACTGAAGAGACCTCATGTATTATATTTGTAGGTTATGTATGTGTCAACAACTTTGCAACAATATATTTAAGCATTTCTTTCGGTGTCGTATATTTTATCGAGTAGAATCATGGCAAGTTTCCAGCCAAATAAACGTCATTTGCGGGAAGCGCTGCTTCTATTCGTTAATATGAGGAAAAGTGCGGCTGAGGTCTATCGTTTGCTTTCGGAAACTTATGGGGCGGAATGTATTGGTGAATCGACGTGCCGCGACTGGTTCAAACGGTTCAAGAGTGGTGATTTTGAAGTTGAAGACAAGGATCGCTCCGGAAAGCCGAAAAGTTTTGAAGACGAGGAATTGGACGCTTTGCTGGATGAGGATTCGTGTCAGATTCAAGAACTTGCTGCATCATTGGGCGTCACGCAACAAGCCATTTCCCTGCGCCTAAAAGCATTGGGATTCATTCAAAAGGTTGGAAACTGGGTGCCGTACAAATTGAAGCCGAGAGACGTCGAACGGCGACTTTGCATGTCCGAAATGTTGCTGCAGCGGTATAAAAATAAATCATTTATGCATCGTATTGTCACTGGTGATGAAAATGGATTTATTATGATAACCCTAAACGCGGAAAATCGTATACAAAGCCCGGCGAGCCAGTCCAATCGACGCCGAAACGAAATATTCACGGAAATAAAGTCATGCTCTGCATATGGTGGGATCAAAAGGGTGTTGTATACTACGAACTGTTTCCGATCAAAGCACCATTGTATCGAACCCAACTTATTCGTTTGAAGCGAGCATTACAGGAAAAACGGCCAGAATATGAGACCAGGCATGAGTCCGTCATTTTTCATCACGATAACTCTCGGCCACATGTTGCGGCTTCGGTCAAAAACTATTTGGGAAATAGTGGATGGGAAATTCTGCCTCTTCCGCCTTACAGTCCAGACTTGGCAACATCTGACTACCATTTGTTTCGATCTATGCAGAACGCTCTTACGGGAATACGCTTCAGTTCAGTAGCGGGAATAAAAAATTGGCTCGATACGTTCTTGGGCTCGAAAGACGAGAGTTTTTTTTGGTCCGGCATTCATAAATTGCCAGAAAGATGGGAAAAAGTTTTAGCTTCCGAAGGACGACACTTTGAATAAAGGATATGTAACCATGTTTTCATAATAAAACCTCACATTTTGAAAAAAAAAAAAAAACGATAGAAACTTACTTGTACACCCAATATAAATTGGCTATCGACCGAAGATCTTTCCACCTTATTCAGGATATTTATAATATTATTTCGATAGATCGAAATTTTAAATATAATGAAAAATAGTATATTGTACAAGGAGTATATAATGACGAATTATATGCTCCTTGTAAAGTCTAAAAACTTGTTACACTCGCCTACGGCTCGTTTCGCAAATATCGTTCTCGTGATTAATGGCCATTATAAGCGAGTTGAAAACTACACTTTGTTCACGATAACAACAATATATAGTAATATTCATTATATATATTTATCAAAATGAATGTAGACAATTATATAACATGGAATTTCTTTAGCATATTTCATCTTGTCTTTTTAGGAAAATACAGATCATTTTTTTCTGTTTATAAACTTCTGAATTTCTTCTCATGTAAAAACACATGCTTTTTAGCTTCAAAACCCCCCGATATTCGTTTTAACAAGACTTGCAGTTTTTTTTATATTTTTCGATTTTAACAATCTCGTGTAAACTAAGAATACTTTTTAGAACAGAATATGTACGCCAAAGTGTCGACGGTTTATATTTTTCAGACAATTCAGAAAAATATGCCGGAAACCGCTGTCACTTTATTTTCACTTCTCCACTTATTAAAGCTCTCATACTCTATGAGATATGTTTTTCGCGATTTTTCGGGTAGTAAATTCTGCAGCCTCTCTTATCTTCGGTGGAGTGACTGTTAATGAAATAGATGACAAACTATCCATTTTTACACAGAAAATATGTGAAAACAACACGCGTCTGTTTTACTGTAATTAGACAGATAAATTATGACAGATTGCGGTATCATGATTTGAATGTGTAACTGACGTCATCATAAATCGCGGTCTATGAACCAATCAAATCGCGAATTAGCGTGGTTTAATAACCATATTAAACACGCAAATGCGTGTTTAATGAAATTCTGTGTTATATGCACTCAATTTATACTGCCCGCAAAATTAAATAATGCACTTATTATAAAATTTTCGTGAACAA
Source organism: Philonthus spinipes (assembly GCA_963082785.1). Classification (NCBI taxonomy): domain Eukaryota; kingdom Metazoa; phylum Arthropoda; class Insecta; order Coleoptera; family Staphylinidae; genus Philonthus; species Philonthus spinipes. Next base: position 9,468,652 of record OY720316.1, read on the forward strand.
ATACCTTTAATTAATTGTATATGGGATAATTAAAATATATAATCCCACAACTAAACTAACACGCTAAACTATATACATATTATTAGCTCTATATCTTAAACTCTCCCCCGTTAAATGTAATGAATCCACCGAAAAATGAAATTTATAAAAAATATATGAATTTCTAGTAAGTTATATAGAAAGTTTTCCCATTGATGCAATCAACATAAAGCATCTAGAAGAAGATATGCCGTAATTGAATTGTTTCAGAACTAAAAATAAATTAAATTATCTTTGGAAATATGTACTATGTATTTTATGTGTGGTACTACGGAGTACAAAAAAATAACAATATTCAATGTGAATTAGCCCACAGCAAATTCCACGCGAGGTCGCGTCCGATTTTCCTTATTCATATTTCTCTTAATTATTCCCGCTCGTAAATAATTCCTGTTGAGATTTTTTGCAAAACGCCGAAATGGTATTAACATTCCGCCGTTGTGTAAATCGAATGGAACACGTGGAACGACGCATATTTGTGGCGAGCGCTTATAGGAAATGGAACAATGCTGAGATAAGTTTCGTCAATTACCGGGAATAATCTTTCGTCGTAATGTTTAACCTACTAAACAAAATATGTACGCGCGTTTATCTTAAAACGTTTTTTAATGGCCGGCCGTTACTCATTGTTTACATATTCTGGTTGACATATTAACATACAAATTCATAATCTACAAAAAAATATAATTAGAATTGTTATTAATAATATATCTTAATAACAATACTAATTATGTTCTTTTTTTTTGTAGATTATGAATTGTAAATTAAAATAAAAACAACTATTTTTGAATAAAATTCAATCAAACTTCAAACCTTCACCCATTTAACAAAATATTCACAAATAACGTTTCATCAACATTAATAACAACATTAAGGATTAATGTAACATTTGCGCAAAGTTTTTATAAACATTTTATTCAGTGGGAAGTTTCTAATTAATTTGAGTATTATGTTTTATTACAAAAGATTTTCATTTATTGAAATTTATCTTTAAAAAAGATTTCATCGATTAAAGGTCTGGATTGGCTAAGTTTACCTGTCAGGCGAAGAGAGCTTTGTTAAAGCTCTATGCTGGCTGAGCATAAGCTTCAGTAATTGAGAGCAAAGTGAGCCGCTTTAAAACAATACACTGGCTTAGATTAGGTATAGGAATCTATTAAAATTTTGGACTGGCTTAACTTAGATTTCAGAATTGCGAGCGAAGCGAGCTTTATTAAAGCTCGGAACTGGGTGATCATTTTGATATATTTTATAAATTCTTTTATAGGGTGTCCCATAAAAGCATGGCGCATCATAGTTATATTTTTTCTAATGGAACACCCCATATTTTATATTTTTTTCATAAACCTAATAATTTTTGAAATATTTAAATATTTTTGGAAAAATTGACGTTTCGAAAGAAAATCATAACTTAGATCGCCATGGTGAGATTCGAATTTGAAACACCCAGGTTTTCGAAATTATAGTCTAGAATAAACAATCTAGGTTATACAAATACTGTAAAAAGCACACCATTTGTAAGTAAAACAATACATTTTATTAAACTTAAAAAACAGTATTTTATTTTCAAATAGAGTATGATCGAATTTCATCAAGTAAAAGCCTAAACAATTCATTGGTTTGTAAAATAAATTCACTTGGTTTTGTTGCACTTATATTTATTTTATTTAGTTTCCGGCTTGAGAATGAAAATTCTTGAAAAGGCATTAAGGCTAAATTAGTTGAAAATAAAATACAAATAAGTGAAAGAAAACCAAGTTAATTTAATTTACAAACCAATATATTTTTGAAAATGTTTTACGAAGTGATTAATGAGAAAAAAGTGTCCGATATTTAAAAAGAAAAGCCTCAACCATCGATTTCAATAAAAGTAGTTTTCTTTAATAAATGAAATATTTTTGATTTTCAACTATTTTGTATTTACAAACAATTGTTCGCTACGCTGTAGCTTCTACAGGTGATTTTTTATGATTGTTCAAAACATTAAATTGTAAAATATTTGAATTTTAATAATTCTTTACCTGAAGAAGCTACAGTGTCGTGAAACAATTGTAGTGAAAGTAAATACAAAATAATTGAAAATTAAAAATTTTTTTTATATTTTCTTTTGTTTATTAAAGTAAGCAAAAATTAAGTGCCTCAGTATTCAACGATAAAGGAGTTTTATTTATAAAAATTGAATTACAATGTAAGATAAAATAGAAGTCTAATCAATTATTACCCCCTACATTATGTATCACATATATAAATGACATTTTTGAATTAAAAATTAGTGGAAAATTATACATCTATGCCGGTGACACATGTATATTATATAGCGGTAAAAATGTATCTCAATTAGAATGCCCAGCCAATAATGATTTAAAGATACTAACAAAGTGGTTTTCAGAAAACTACTTAACCATAAATGAATGTAAGACGACATTACATGCTTATTGCACAGAATAATAAAAGAATTAAAGACTTAAACATTAAAATCGATAACACTAATATATTTAAAACAAACGAAACGAAATATCTAGGACTAACAATAAGTGATAACTTTAAACGGAATAAACACTTGGAATATCTAATAAAAAAAAAATAGTGCAGTAACAGGGCAATATACAGAGTCAGTAAATTGATATCAATGGATTGTAAACATCGTTTATATACAGGGTGATTCAATTTGAGTCTCGCCGTGGGGATCTCGCTTATTATAAAAGATAGAGGGTAGGTTTAAATTTGGCACTTTTACTCAATTACATGCTGATTAAAATCCCGTTGAGAAAACCGGGCTAAGTTTTTTGTTTTCGATAAATGTAAAAAAAAGCACAAAAATCGATTTTCTTTTTTTATTTATATCTTCGTTATTTGAAGCAATATTTTAATGCAGTGCAGACATTCTTATAGCACCTTTTTATAGTTTAATCGATGGCGTACTCATTTTATTAATATCATATTTCGGTTCATCTGGACCATCATCAATTTTCTTATTTCTTATAGACGCCAAATTGATTTTTTATCAGATTCAAATACTCTGTTTTTTTCTAATTACAATGACATCACATAACATGTATTATCTTTTATAAATAATTCTTTGTTTTGATCTCTTTTATGCTACAAAAGAACTACTTATTTATCGCCATACCGAAGGAATACTGACATCGTTTGTCAAAATTTAATATTAATATTCAATTAATAAAAATGTCTTTCAGTTATTCAGAAAAACGTGATACGTTGCAAGTATTTTACTTGTCCAGAAGAAATTCAACACTGGCGTCTCAAAATTATCTAAAATTGTATCCGGAGAGGAGGCAACCACATAGCATCTATTTTTTTAAGATAGATAGAAATTTGGTCCAGTTTGGTTCATTGAATAATCATAGAAAATCATATGGTAACAAAATTTTAGAGGAAATTTACAAAAACATTTTGGAAATGGTAATATTTATTTTTTTAATATTTTATTTAACATTAACATATAAAATAATTTTAGGAGAAATATGTCATCTTATGTTTGGAGAGTTTTAAAAAATGCAAATTACAAGCCATATAAAATTCATCTTAGTCAGATGCTTATTCCTGGCGACGAAGTAAGACAGCTTGCATTTTGTAACTGGTTAATCAGTTAATTATACGAAGACGATACTTATGTAAAAAGCATCATTTGGACCGACGAATGTCATTTTACAAATTTCTAAATTTTTAATGAAAATAATGAACATTACTGAAAATTTAGATAACCTTTCTATAATAATTACAAATTATCTGATCTCATTATATCCCAATAAGTGGATTGGAAATGGCGGAACAGTGGCATGGCCTGTCAGTTCTTCCGATTTATCTCAATTGGATGATGATTTAAACATTGTTTATTATAAAACATATCATTCTGCTGAGCAACTCAGATAAGCGATAATAATTACATTTAACAAAATTACAAAAAGAAATATTTATAGGACAATGTATAATACCGAGCCTGGTATTGCCGAAAATGGTTATTTGTTTGAACATAAATTATAAAAAATACATAATAATGTTATCTGTTATTATTGTTGATACTTAATATTGATTTTTTTTTGTTTTCAGCACTTTCATATACTAATGCTAATAATGGTATGAGTTTAATTTATCTATTAATTCCCATAGATTTTATAGCAAGCTTCACTCAAATAGTGTTATTAAAACTATTTTTTAACAATACATCATTTGTTTATAAAAATAAAGGTATATTATGTTATATTCTTATAATCAGAAAAAAATGAAGATTTGAATCTGACAAAAAATCAATATCATGACCATAAGAAATAAGAAAGTTGATGATGGTCCAGATGAACTGAAACATGCTATTAATAAAATGAGTACTCCGTCGATTAGATTATAAAAAAGTGCTATAAGAATGTCTTCACTGCATTAAAATATTGCTCAAATAACGAAGATAGAAATAAAAAAAGAACTAGATTTTTTTGACATATCTCGAAAACAAAGAAACTTAGCCCAGTTTTCTCAACGGGATATTAATCAGCATGAAATTCTGCAAAGGTGCTAAATTTAAACGTACCCTCTATCTCTTATAATAAGCGAGATCCACATGGTGAGACTCGAATTTGAAACATCATGTATATATTCACATATAACATAAAATATCTCTGTAATATATGGGGCGGAACAAGTGAACAAAACTTTAATACATTGCAGAGAACAGAATAAAATTTTAAAAATGGTTTATAGTCTTAGCAGATTTACCCCCACAAAAGATTTTTATAAATTAATCCCAGAATTAACAATAAAAAATTAAATCAACCTTACAAAGCCTGGTAATACATAAAACAATGCATAACAATAGTTAAAAATTCAAATACAAAAATAAAACAAATTCACGACTACAACACACGAAGGCGAAGTAATTTAGTAATTCCATATAATACAACTAATGTCTTTAAAAATAGTATTTTCGTATCAGGCGTGAAAAGTTACAATAACTTACCGGTTTCAATCACAAACATTTCAGACATTAATAAATTTAAAATTAGTTCAAAACAACATCAATAAATAAATAAATAAATCTTTATTAACGGATAAACCATTTTACACAAAAATATAAACATTTCAGTTAATCCCAACATTACGCCCATTATGCATTCCTCGTAACCCTGATATAACTCCCAAATTCATCCAAATACTAATAGTAAAGAAAGTTCGTGTCGACTTAACACACCCATTCCTACATGATTTTATCTTTTTTTATTATATATATAATTCCTCACAATTTTAATTAATCATGAATTACCCGTATTGAATAAACACAGAAAATGTCAACGCATTAAATCACGCGGTTACCTTTAATTTATTTCTCGATTTTTTTATTATTATTGCGTATGGCGTTTTACGGTTTGCAAATCCTTGAAACGACGGGTGTAAGCAAATGTATGATTAAAGGTAGCGCAAGATGTATTGCAGAAGGGAAGTGTGTGGAGGGGAGATAGAGAATACGCTAAGGTGATGCAATAAATTTCCTTATTTATTGCAGAATTTCAGATTTGTGCAATAAATTGTTGTTGTTCTTGCACTCGCCGCGCGCTTTTTTTCTGTGTTCGCGGAATTTCCTTATTTGGGTGTATTGATTGATGTGTTTTTTTGTTATTTTTATACGAGGTGGATTTAATATATGTAATAAACATGTTTTATTTTTCTCAGCTTTTTCTAATATGCCTATCCTTCACTAATAATTCATGTTCCATTAATTGAATTAAATTGAACAATAAATAAATATAGTTATGTGATATATTTGTTAATAGGGGAGTCCGACGTGGTCCAGGAAATCTTCCATGGAATGGTGAAGATCGTGTATACGATAGATAGTGAGGAATAGTTCAATTCAATTAATATTGTTGTAACCTTATAAACGGCACGGAAAAACAATTCGAGTTAGTCGTTTATAACCACGTGTATCTTTTCTAACAGATGTCACAAACATTAGAATAGAATACCACGTTTTTAAATGTATTTTCCAATAGTATAACTTTTAACAATTCATCACGTTACTGATTTTATATCGCTGTGAGCGTTTGTTTTTCCATTAATTTTATGAAGAGGTGTTAAACAATTTAAAACAATTTAACTTAAGAATTATTGTAATGAATTTACAATGTAATTATTTCGATGCTTACAATTATTAATTATGTACGCCTACTGTGCTACCTCATTGTGTATTTTAAAGTCAAGTATTTAATTCAGTTTCTAATTCTGTAAGAAATTTTAAAATTGGTGCATATAAAGAAAATTATAATCGAAAGATTTTTCTGGGGTTAATAAATCAATAATTAAGTACGCATCTGTTTATCTAGCGTTATAGAGCTGTTTATTCACTAAGACATTAATAGAGTATTAAAATAGTCATTTTTAATAATTTATAGAATTTTAATTTTTATCCAGTCATTAATTATCTGATCTTTATCTATTCAAATAAGCGAGTAACAGTTTTATTTATTAGTATATTTTTATTCATTCATACATTCTTTTCTTTTTTATTTTTTAATCTAGCCGTATTACGAATAAATAAACATAATACACCAATTATGTTTATTTATTCGTAATACTATCAAGCTTTGCTAATAACTTTTGGTTGTTATATTATTTTATTGTATATTTTTTATATTTTTATTCGTAATTAATCCATAGTATTTATAATTCTTATAAGAAACATGCTACTAATTCATCTTTGAACTACTTATGGGCAGCATAGTTCCCTTAGCAAGTGTCATCAATCAGTGCAATAATATGTGTTCAACAGTCGATTTTGTTGTTGTGTCTTACAGTCTCTTTAAGCGGCAGCTACATTAATGCTTAACTTAATCTTAATACGATCATATATCTGTACGTGGTTTATTATATTTATTGCAATTATTCAATGAATATATATTTAACACTATTTTTATTGATAGTTTACAAATGTCAATTAATTAATGTTATAAATTTTAAATTTGTGTTCGTTTGTCAATTATCAAGAGTTTTCCGTCTTTTATGCCTTTTTTATATTGTTTTGAAATCTACCCATCACAGCTTCTAGTCATTTTTAATAATTTATTGAATTTTAGAATTTTTAACTTTTATCAAGTTATTATTTGTCTGGTGTTTATCTTTTCAATTTGACGAGGAATGTTTTTATTGATATAATTTTAATTCCATATTTATATTATATTCATTCATACATTCATTTTAAATTCTAGCCGTTTTGTATATTAAGTTTATTTATCCGTTTTACTATCAAGCTTTGCTTATAAGATTTAGGTTGTTCTTTTAATTTATTGTATATTTTATTATATTTATATATGTAATTAATCTTTGTAGATCTGTGTAAAAGGAGATTCCGTCAATAAATAAATAAATAAAATTCGTAAGAATATTTCAAATTGAAGTTAATTTTAGAAAAATATAAGAATTTGTTTTTTCGTGATTCAAAATTAAATAATTTATTACTAAATTTCCAGCGCGTGTCCATTTATTTAGTTATTAGTGGAGATTCGAAATCTGTCAAAAAGTTTATGTTTAGAGTTGATTTTGAAAGGTTATAAGGAATTGTTTTTTTTTTTCAGGGATTTAAAATTAAATAATTACAAATTAATAATTTTGGGGGGGTTGAAAATTAATTAGTTAATAACGTTATCAACTTTGAAACGCCAGTTTTATGTTCCACATTGTTGTTTATTTAACGGACGTGATATTCTAGCTACATTTTTAATAAAAATAACGTAATACACTTAAAGTGGGGAATTTCGGAGAAAAAATAATTTGCACATTTAAAGGGCTGTTAGGGTGGTGCTAGCTTTAATATTGGTGGCGCTTGCTGGCGCTAGCTCTAACGATCTAGAATCTTGAAAGCTCTTTCTGCCTGTCTCTGCCCACTTCTTGTGGTTATTTATTAAGGTTGCAGTTTAGCAGAAAGTGATCGTTATACACTATAGTGAAAATAATCATTGACTAAAAAAAGAGTCGAGCTCCAGAAAAAATATCTAAATAATACACATAATTTCATCTCCCATAATTTATTATTCAAGCAATTGACATGAGTAAGGCAACATCGCCAATTCGATTAGTTAACGTAGTAATTATACCTGCATTAAATGATTTAACGTTTTGATAATAAATTACTAAACAATAAGAAACTAAATAGAAAACAGTATTTACTCCACTTGGTCATAGTTATTTAAATATATTAAATAAAAATGATTTGAAAATAATTAATAAATTATTTTCAAATCATTTTTATTTAATATAACTTCAATAGTCTGTGACTATTGACTTCAATAGTCACAGAGCTAAATGTGGAAATAATTTATTAATTATTTTCAAATCATTTTTATTTAATATAAGAAACTAATCCTAACCCATCCCATCCTAATAAAATTCTAATCAAATTAGATCTAATAATTAATAACATCATTGACAAAACAATTAAAGAAACTAATATAATAAATCGATTGATGTTTAAATCTCCTTCTATGTAATTTTCTCTATAAAAAAACTAATATCGAAGAAATAAATAAAACAAAACTTATAAATAAAAGAGATATCCAATCCAAAAGAATTGTTATCACAATTGAACACGAATTAATTGGTAATATATTTAATTCTAAAATAAGTCTAAAGTCTGAAAAGTATGTGTAATATGTATGAATATGTACTTGCATTTTTTGCATGCTAGGTAGAAAAATATCGGCATGATTAAAAAAAAACAGTCAATTATTGCATATCACCCAAATTCACTAGTTCTTATTACGAAAAAAAAAAAAACACTTTTGAAGATATAATTAAATTAATAGGTAATGGGTGTAAAACTATTTTAATGAAGACTTTAGTGAAATCATTAACAATTTCATTAAGCACGTTTCTGTTGCTAAAACTATACATTAAAATTTGATATAAAACTGACAGATTTTCATTATTTCTTTTATAATTGTTTTCTATACAATCTAATTATAACAATGCATTTTAATTTATCTGGTGAAAATCCTGTATGCTTAAAGAATACTTTAATGTATAATACATTCATTGATCACAACAGCAATGTAACTCGAATTACTAACTGTCAATAATTATATAGCCATCTCTTTCTACTAAACCGCACCCTTAATCGTCATGAATAATTAAATTAAATAAAAATAATTTGAAAAGCGATAGCCGTTTTCTATAACATAATATAATATAAAAATTATATTATTAGTGTTTTGTTTTAGTATAATTATTCAATTTATATAATTCTTCAGTTATTTATATATATTTTTCATAACCGTTTGTTATAATGAAATCACTTTTTGTTTTACTAAAATTTTGTTATATTTTCGACTAGTTTCGGCTGGATGCCATTTTCAAGAATGAATATATAAATGGATTTACAAACTATTATATACAAATTGCTTTTTATGATTACTTCGTCAGGTAATAAGGGCGCTTAATATCGGGGAATTCCATAGGTCTTCGCTGTCATTTACTATGTTTTTTTTCCGCTTTAGTAGCTTTTATGATCTCTAACGCCTCCCGATAATTCTAGTCGAAAATATAACAAAATTTTAGTAAAACAAAACGAAGTGATTTCATTATAACAAACCAAGTGATAAATGACAAAAAAAGTATACAATATATATTTTTCATAATAGCTCAAGAGGGAATAATTTGGTTATATATATATATATATATATATATATAATTAGCTATTATGAAATATATATATACAGGGTGTCTCAGCGTGCGCGCCGAGTAGCTTTACGGCTAAATGGTTTATTTTTTTCAAAATCGGCTTTGGCATTCGTATGTAGGTCTATTAGGACCACATTTTAAAATCAGTATCAAATATACAGGGTGTCCCATAAAAGCATGGCGTATCATAGTTATATTTTTTCTAATGGAATGACCCATATTTTATATTTTTTTAAGATTCTGCATCAAAAATAAAGTTAACTTTCATAATATGTTCATATGCCTAAACCTAATAACTTTTGAAATATTTAAATATTTTTGGAAAAATTGACGTTTAGAAAAAAAATCATAACTTTCAAACGGATGAATGAAAACAAATGAAATTTTGTGTCAGTATATCTGACTAATGGGTGAATATTTCAGACTATTAAGAGGAATTTAAAATCTTAAGATGTTTTGATAGTTCAACATATCTCCAGAAGCACATTCAAGGTTAAATTTCGTGCTTATTTTAAATGGCACACCCTATATCTAATAGGCCTATCTTGTAGGAAATTGTATTGTCTTTCAGAAAGTGTAAAGGTATTCTACACCTATACGTAATAGTTTTCAAGATATATCCATTTTTGTTAATTTTCGTCATTATCATTATTATTTTAGTATGGCAATGTAACATAAAGCGCCATCTATTTTAATTTAATTGACACATTCGATTTGTTACTAACAATTGAAAAAATAATGTTCCCTTAAATGAAAGAATTAACATGATTCTAATAATAATGTAATGTTATTAAGATTGTCTCTTAGTGTACAAAATGTTATCTGATGGAAGACATCCTAATAAGAAGACTGTAGAGGAAGTTTTAAATACATTCAAAACTGTAGGCAGTATGAGGTATTTGAAAAAAACTACCTTGAATACAGTAACTAATAATGAGGAGACACAATTACAAGTTTAATTCCATTGAATATTCGTCAAAACAGGTGGTTTAATAAGCAATAAATTGGAAGAGCATGGTCACCTAGATCCTCTGATTTAATCCCCATGGATTTATTTCTGTCAAATCAAATATACAGCACTCCTCACACAACAATTTAATACATGGAAAGCAGAATTAATAATACATTTAGATCAAGTATACCTAATATGCTGAGAAATGTCAAAATATCATTTAAAATAAAATTGAATTATGTATTCGATGGTAGTATTTTTGAAAATTTATTATAAATTACTTTTAATTCTGTTTCGTTAATTTATTTGATGTATTTCGTTATATTTGTTTTATAATTCTAACAAGTTTTTATCAAATAATTTACACATGTGTAAATAAATAATGCAATTAGTATATTCACAATTAATAAAATTAGTGTATTAATTTAGGAAATATCTCGAAAATCATTTGTTGGGTTAACTGACTTTATTTATAAACAATAACTAAACACTTGCCTTTATGGAATAATAATAATAAATATTATATTGAACAATAGATGGCGCTTCATATCGACTTTCCATATTATGAATAATAAATATTATCTCAAAAGTTAACGAAAATGCATATATCTTGAAAACTATTAGGTTTAGGTAAAAAATACCTTCATACTTTTTGAAAGGCAATATAATTTCCTACAAGATAGTGCTATTAGATATAGGGTGTGCCATTTAAAATAAGCATGAAATTTGACCTTGAATGTGTTCCTGGAGTTACGTTAAATTATCAAAACATCTAAAGATTTTAAATTCCTGTAAATAGCCTAAAATATTTACCCATTAGTCTAATATACTGGTACAAAATTTCATCTGTTTTCATTCATCCATTTGAGAGTTATGATTTTTTTTCAAAACGTCAATTTTTCCAAAAATATTTAAATATTTAAAAAATTATTAGGTTTAGGCATATGAATATATGATAAAAGTTAACTTTATTTTTGATGTAGAATCTGAAAAAAATATAAAATATGGGTCATTCCATTAGAAAAAATATAACTATGATACGCCATGCTTTTATGGGACACCCTGTATATTTGATACTAATTTTAAAATGTGGTCCTAATAGATCTACATAGGCCTGCGAAAGCCGATTTTCAAAAATATAAACCATTTAGCCGTAAAGCTACTCGGCGCGCACGCTGAGACACCCTGTATATATAATTAGCTATTATGAAATATATATATAAATAAATGAAGAATTAAATAAATTGAATAATTATACTAAAAGAAAACACTAAGAAAAAAAATCACATAATAAAAATACCAATTTGATTTTTTCTTTCAATATTTCATTCTTCTGGAAATCACCACACGAATTTAATCTGTGGAAAAAATGTCTCTTTCATTCGTGAATTGGCCGATTTCGTTTATTTTATTTATTTAGTCGTAATATGAACATAAATTGCGGACATTTCGGTCTGAATTTCCACGCAATTAAAATTTCTCGTGCGGGGCAATTAAGTGCATTTTCGGTATTTAGGAAGGCCGGTTCATTTAAACGAGCCGCATTATTCTAATTGTTGTAATAAATAATGATAACAATTAGCGAAGAGGAGAGAGAGAAAAAAATGTGTGTCAATGCCGGGAATTATTTTAATAAGATATATGACACACATAAATATTCTATTAGAATTATATTTTTTTTATTTAAATTTATTTTTTTCAGAGTAATATTTTAATGTGGGTTTTTCTGTTTGTGTGCAAATTATTTTTTTAAGCGTCAAAAATTAATGATTCATGCTTGTAGAATATTCAGAAATTATTGTTGTGGGGAATTTCACGATGTTGATAATTAGATAAGGACTAAAATGAAATGAAAAAGAAAGAGAAAAAGAAAAGATTGTTTTATAAAAATTACATCGATTTTTCTATCTAAATATTTTCTGTTATAATTGAGAAAGTTTTTGAATGTTAATGAAAAACTAATATTATCTGTAATGGCTTGATTGAATCGTCTTTTTATCTCATTCTTATTAAAAAAATTATAACAGAAACATTTAGTTCTCTGTCTAAATGTTTCTGTTATAATAATATAATAATATCGAAGTGATTTTTTTAAGTTCCATTTCTTTTCTCTTTCTTTCTTATTCAATTTTTGTCTTTATTCAATTATCAATATCGTGAAATTCCCCACAATAATAATTTCCTTTTCAACTTTTTTGATTTTGTTATTCGAAATTTGAAAATTAACTAGTGAAAATGGAAACATAGATTTCGAAATATATTTAGTTTAATAAAAGAAAATGAGTAGGAGAAATGGCAACCATTTTTATTTAAATAATTAAAGTCTCCACGACCAACATAAAGGAGATTAAATTATATCAATATTGAAATGATGTTATTAAAAGTTTCCTTTTTTCTATTAAATAAAATTATTTGAATCAATCACAATTCGTATTCCAATAAACCCCCCTAATACATTGAAAAAATATTCATGAACACAAAATACGAGAACAAGGCAGCAACAACAGCAGCAAAAAAAAAATCCCGCATCAATACATATGAAGAGAAATGATCGTTCATTTCCAGAATATCGTGACCGTGGAAAATGGATTAAGGGGACACAAAACAAGCATTAGCGTGGATTCCATCCCCCTCCGCCTCGGGCCAGCCTGGAATTCTTGAGGAAATCCATCATTAATTTCAGTCAGATTCGACTCCCTGACATAGTGTTCGATTCAGATATCATTACCGATCCATTATGATAATTAATCAAGACGATTGTTGGAATAGTTTCGCATTCAAATCCGCCCCGCGATGTCTGTCTCGGTTCTGTTTGTTTGTTTTGTTTCGTTTGTTTGTTTGTTTGTCGTGGCTTAATGCCGAATCGGGTTCAATGCAAGTAATTCAATTAAGGACTGGAGGGGAAAAAATAAACCGGGAAATGTAATAATGAATCTATTTCTCAAAAAGAATTATTTTTTTTAGTTTTCTTCCTCTAATGGGCTGATAATACGAAACTAGACGAAACTAGTCGAGAATTTTAAAGTTATTCAATTTAATCTGTGTTTTATTCGTAGATTTTTTTAATAATCTATTCATATTTATTATTGTAATCAATAATTTAACTAAATATCCAATTTTATTTTCTCTTTAAAAATGTTGCAAAAAAAATAAACGAATGCATAATTATTATTCATAATACCCTACCTGGTCTATTTACAACTTACGCACACACACTTAAATACGTTTTATTCTTCGCTTCTCCAAAGTATTATATTATGGAAGAATGAGTGAAGTGAATTGGACGTGAATGAGGCGAATGAAGGGAAGATTGTCGGGGCCGTTGCATACCTGAGTGCGTTTCAATGCACAAAAGGAAATTGGCCGACTCCATTTGTGTGTTCTAGCATTAAAAGATTATAATGTACCAATAATATGTTTATTGTACACAGGAATTCCATTGAATTTCACACAATTGCTCCCTCTTAACTGCACTGCACAATGCATCATTTTTTTCTTTAGTTTTTCGCTCTCTCTCTCTACGTTTTTGCTTCTTCATAAATATACGTACTTGTATTCCAGATATGTTGTTTTTTTTTTCTATTAAATTGGAATGTAGGTTAAGTGTTGTTCATAATGGTTTTATTGAAAACAAACGCTATTGGTTTAATTTATTTTACACATTTTTTTTTAATTACACTTAGTACATCCTTACAAGCAAGCTAAATCAGTGATACAAACCAAATAATTCAGGATGATTTAATTGAAATTAAAACACTTGGTTTGTTTCACTTATTTATATTTTCTCCAACTAGTTTCGACCATTGGTCATCTTCAGGGAGGAATGTACAACATTTTTTAACAACTAAATATATATACAAATTCATGCTATCATAAAATCAGGTAATAAGTGCAGACGTTATAGGAGAGTTCCAAATCAATTAATTCAAAAATGTTTCACCACGGGTTAAGTGAGAAATTAATTAAACACAAACCAAATATTTCAAACTAAATATCAAAAATTAAGAAATATCGAATCTTAGCTGTAATTTACTCTGTAAAGGAAAATAAATGTGGGGAATATTAAAGAGTTTTCGTGGAACAAATAATAAATTTATATATATATATATATATATATATATATATATATATATATACAAAAGCTAAACACCCCACACGGGGTTTCGCTGCTTCGTTCCATGAAGCCCTTACAATTCTCTTCTTTGAGTGGATTAGTCCCAGTGATTCTGTGTTACGTGTGCGACTTCTCGTGTTTTATTTTGTCCGTTATCTTCCTCCATGTGTTCCTGTGTTGCGTTTTTGGCTTCCAATCATTTATTCCAATACTTCTTAGATCGTCCTCCAGTTCATACATCCATCGTGATTTCGGCCTGCCTCTTTCCCTCTTGTTACGTGGTTTCCATAATTGATCTTATAGTTGCCTCCGGGCCAGATCTCCAGACGTGTCCTATCCATTTCAGTCGTATCCACTTTATATAGTTAGTAATCGTTTCTTCGCCCAGTTCAATTTCAATTTCACTGTTGTATTTCGTTTTCAGGTGTACTGACAGGTCCTAATATCATCCTCATTAGTTTTCTTTCGAACACTAACAGGGTACTTTGTTGTTTTTTGTCATTGTCATCGTTTCTGCTGCATATGTAATTATAGATCTTATCATTGTTTTATATAACTTAGTTTTCGTACTAACTGATTTATTACCTAATTTTTTTTATTTGCGTAGTAGGCTCTATTCGCTATATTGATTTTTTTCGTTTATCTCCACATTTTCTCCGCCATGGTTATTCCTAGGTATTTAAATTTAGTTTCCTCCTGGAAATCAAATTGACCAATTCTTATTTTGTTTCGTATGTTCTTATTTCCAAATCTCATAAATTTTGTCTTTTCGATGTTAATTATTAAACCTATTTCCGCCCCTTCTGTAATGATTTCAGTTAGTATTTTTTGCATTAAGTATCTTTGTTTAGTGATCAGTACAATATCATCAGCATAAGCTATGAGCTGGTATCCTTTTGTTCTTAATGTTCCGTTTTTGTCTATTTTCCTTAATATGTACTCAAGACTCAGATTGAATAAGTTGGCGGGTAGCGAATCTCCTTGTCTCACTCCCTTGTTTATTGTGAATTCTTGTGTTTTTCCGAATTGTGTTTGTATTGTGGCTTTGGTATTCGTAAGCTTCATTTGGATTAATTTCAGGTTAAACCAATTCGTCTTGGGAAATATGATTCCACGCAATCAGTCCGCAGTCGACCCGTCAAATTACGCTTGGACAGTGAGGAATCAGTCTTTACAGCTCTCCGTAACGCTAGCAAACTTATGATATCTGATTCTTTTAAAAATATAAAATTATCTCGTGATCAAACTCCGTCCCAAGTTGAGTATTATCAAAGCATTAAAGGAGAATTAAAAAGACGAACTGATGCTGGCGAAAAAGGCCTGAAAATCAAACATATTCGTGGACTTCCAACGATTATTCAAAGTACGGGAAACTAAATCCGCCCAACACAAATACTACCGATTTATACATCTACTACCAAAACACCCGTGGTCTTCGGACTAAAACTCACGACTTCTATACCTCATCGATCTTCTCTGATTATGATGTCATAGCAGTTACCGAAACTTGGTTAAATAACTCTATTAGGAATAGTGAACTGATAGCAAGTGATTACAAAGTCTTTAGATGTGATCGAAATACAGATGTTACTGGTAGATCTTTAGGAGGAGGTGTTCTACTTGCGCTTTCGGATAAAATTTACGCCGAACCAGTTGATATAACGGCTGTTACGAATCTTGTTCCATTGGTTGAAATCGTAGCATGTAAATTCACAGTTAATTATCACCAATTTTATATTGTATTAATTTATATACCCCCTGATATTAAGTCTAACTCATTCTCTATTCTTTTAGAGTCGTTAGAACTACTAATTTTTGATAAACAAGTCCTTGTTCTAGGCGATTTTTAATGTACCTCAATATAATGTAACTTTCGGTTTGGGGCCTATAGTGCCAAAATTGAATTATTTACAAAAGTTCATGATTACTTTAGACTTAAAACAATACAATTCAGTACTCAACTGCAATGATAAAATACTTGACTTACTTTTATCAAATTTTAGTACCAACATTATTGTTGAAAGAGAGCAGGTGCCATTTGTCCCGGAAGATAACTATCATCCTTCACTTGCAATCAACTTAACATTATATAATATTGCTAAATCTATCCCATTCCCTGTCAATAACAATGAATGTTACAATTTTCGCAAAGCTAACTTTCAAGAGTTATACAATTTACTATTATCGGTCGATTGGACATTCCTCGACGTTCACACAAATGTTAATAACGCATTGGAAGCATTTTACACTGTTTTGTATAGTGTGTTTGATTCTACGGTTCCACTATGTGAAAGAAGACTGCCCGCTTACCCATTATGGTTTACGTCTAAAATTAAAACGGCTATTAGGCTCAAGGTATATTATCGTCATACATGATTAATGACTAAACGTAACTTTTACATTACGCAATACAAACGCCTCAGACGAGATATTAATAACATGAAAAAAGCTGCATATCGGGCATACATAGCAAAAGTTGAAAGCGATATTAAAACCAACCCTAAAGAATTATGGAATTACGTACATACAAAAAATGGTACATCAAGAATACCTGCACAAATGAACAACGGTAACATATGTTATGACAAGCCGTCTGAAATTGTCGATTGTTTCGCGACATTATTTTCTAACGTCTATTCCACGTCTACGAATGTCCTTCCTTCTTCTGATGCCTGTGCACATGCTAACTTCTTTGAATTAACATCCTTTAATGAAAATGATATTTTAACAGCTTTCAATAAGCTTAAAAATAATAATACTATAGGTGATGATCAACTTCCCAGTTTCTTTGTAAGAGACTGTTAATTAATATTTGTGAAACCTTTGATGACTATAATTAATCTAGCTGTCCAGACGCATACTTTTCCCGATTTGTGGAAACGTGCAAGGTTAATCCCAGTTTTTAAAAAAGGTAATAGATCCGATATCAGTAATTATAGACCAATAGCAATTTTATCCAACTTTGCCAAAATTGCTGAACAAGTCTTGTATACTGCCATATATAATCATATACGAACACTAATTTTTCCTCATCAACATGGTTTCATGAAAGGGCGGTCCACAAGTACAAATCTTGCAATTGTAACTCAGTATATTAGTGAATCTTTAGAAAAAAAGTGTCAAACTGATATAATATATACCGACTTTTCGCGAGCGTTTGACTGTGTTGATCACGCAATTTTGTTAAATAAACTATCAACTTTTGGGCTGGGCCAACGCACATTAAACCTTATGAAATCATATCTTTCTTGCCGTACCAACTACGTTCACTATAAAGGATTTAAATCGTTTGAATTTACTTCTACGTCAGGTGTCCCACAAGGTTCAAACCTGGGCCCGCTTTTATTTATAATATTTATTAATGATCTAATTGTCTCATTAACTTGCAACATTTTAGCATATGCTGATGATCTAAAAATATTTTCGCACATCACTGAAGTACATGACTCAATAAAATTGCAATATAATCTTGAACAGATATACAGGTGGTGTTGTGAAAACAACCTAAACTTAAACATTAACAAATATGCATCAGTTACATATGCTCACACTAGAATGCAGACACTTAATTATTATTATAACATTAATGGGCAGCCCCTTTAGAAACTCGATGAAATTAAAGATCTAGGAGTGCTGTTTGATAGAGGACTTTCATTTAAGCAGCATATTCTTTCGATATGTACGACTGCTTCAAAAACTATGAGATTTATCATGCGTACTTGTAAATTCTTTAATAATTGTCACATAATTAAGAACTTATTCTATGCGTTTATACGTAGCCGTTTAGAGTATTATTAGTAGAAAAGGTTCAAAGAAGATTCTTAAAGTTCCTTACGTTCAAAGCGGAAAGCTTATATCCACAAAGGGGAGTGGATTATGAGTGGCTACTATCAAAACATGGCTTTATCTCCTTATCAGCGCGTAGAGAGGAGGCCAGTGCAACATTTATGTACAAATTAATTCACAACCAGATAGATTGCCCTGACCTTCTTGCTCGTATTAACTTTTATGTACCCAGGATAACGTCAAGGCATGTTAACTCATTTTTTATTCCAAAAGCTAGAACCATTGCATTGCAAAAATCCCCGATTTATATTATGAGTAGAAACGCAAATATGATGTTTGACGATATATTTTTGTAGCAAATAACAATTTCATTTTACGTTTTTTTTTAGCCTGCAATTGTTATGTGTCTCTGCGCATTTAAATATAAATATATGTGAGTTTCGTGGGCACATATATTCTAACTTGTTCTTGAGTTGAACAATTATTAATTTAGTTTGAATAAGTTATTTTTATTTTTGTTATTTTGTTCTTTAGGAAATGTATTAATTTTGTCCTGTAATTGGTGTAAAACTGTTGGGCAATAAAATTATTATTATTATTATTATTATTAATTTAGCTGGAATTTGAAGTTTACTTAAAACCAGGATTAGTTTGTCCCTTTTTACTGAATCGAAAGCTTGCTTCAAATCGATAAACAGCATTTCAATCGGGAAGTTGTATTCTAGTTATCTTTCAATTATTTTTTTGTTATATGAATGACGTCCACTGTGGATCTTCCGTGTCTAAATCCATATTGATAGTCCCCGAGTATGATGTTCGCGTAGGGTTATCATCTCTGCTGGATTAGTGCTAAGCGTATTTTGTATGTGCTATTTAGTAATGTGTAATTTTCACATTTTGTCCTATCTCCCTTTCTATATATGGTAACAATTGTACTTTTTTCCCAACCAGATGGCATTTTCTCGTTCTTCCAGATAAGAGTAATTAGGTTGAAAATCTCTGTATGTATCATTTCCCCGCCGTACTTAATTAGTTCAATGTTAATTTTATCATCCCCTGCTGTTTTTCCATTCTTGTTCTTTTTCATTATATCTCTTATTTCGCTGAGCGTTGGTAACTCTATTTATGAATTTTCTTCATCGTCGATTATTACTTCATGGTGAATATCAGTTGTTAATAGGTGTTCGTAATGTCTTACCCATGTGTTGTTTATTTCTTCAACACTTTGAGCAATTTCTCCTTGTGCGTTTTTCATTACCGTTAATTTTGCATTTTTTGGCGATTCATTTTTCTGTAGAATTTCTTTGAGTTGGTATTTTTACTTTCTTCTTCTATTTCTTCCATTTTCTTTTGCAACCACATTTGCTTTTTATGTTTAATAATTCTGTTGCATTCTCTCCTTTTGCTGTCGTATATTAACTTGTCTTCATGCTTTTTAGTTGTGAGCCAGATATTCCACAGTTTTGACTTTTCATTAACGTGGGATTTACAAGTCTCGTCCCACCATTTGTTCCTCTGAAATAAGAAGAAAAGCAGATTTTCCAAAAAAGTAAAGTTTCTGCCAGATCACCAACAACTAACGAACAATCCAATAAAGAAATGGAATCAATCTCTGAGATAATGCAGTATAAACGAAGCTGCAATATCTCAAATTGGCCTAGTACCTAAGTACCAGAGGAACAAATGGTGGGATTTACAACCCACGTTAATGAAAAGTCAAAACTGTGGAATATCTGGCTCACAACTGGCTTTCTTGATATCCTCCCATTTTTTTGTTTATATTTACTTCAGATGTGTCCTTTCGTGTTTCAGATGTGTCGTTATCTCTTTCTCGTACTCCTGTCTTAGTTTTAAGTTCGCCAACTTTTCTGTATTCCATCTCTTTTGTTTATTTGTTGAAATAAGTTTCACCACGCGCAGTTTAATTGTTGCTGCCACCATGAAATGATCGCTCTCTGCATTGAGTCCTTTGTGTGATCTTACGTCTTGGATATAAGAAATTCTTGCTTTATTAACTAATACATGATCAACTTGGTTACCGTAACGTTGTTCATGCGACATCCACGTTATTTTGTGTAATTTTTTATGATTGAATTTTGTGATGGCTATCATCGTTCCGTTACTTGCTGCAAAGTTGCTCAAACGATGCCCGTTGTCATTTGTCACATCATGAATTATTGTATGTGTCCAAGCCACATTTTTTAAAAAGTCCTCTTTACCTATTTGAGCGTTGAAATATCCCGCTATTAGTATAGTATCATGCTTCGCGACACTTGTTTCTAGATCTCCATATATTGTGTTCTTCGCTAGTAGTATGGTATCATGCTTCGCGACACTTTTAAGGGTTGTTTCTAGATCTCCATACATTGTGTTCTTCGCTAGATCCTCTGAATTTTCTGTGGGGGCATAAACATTAATAATAGTCATGTTGAATGGTGTAGCTTTAAGTCTAAGATATGCAATTCGTCCGTTTATCGGTTGGAAATCTAAAATAATATTTCTTTTTTTGTGATAACAAAACCAACTCCGTTTCTTCTGCTAATATTTTCGCCTGAATACAAGCCCGTATATTCCTCATTATCTATTTGTCCATTTTCCTCCCATCTTAGTTCCTGTAAACCTGCCACATCTATTTTGGAATGTAATATGACTCTTG
Source organism: Philonthus spinipes (assembly GCA_963082785.1). Lineage (NCBI taxonomy): Eukaryota > Metazoa > Arthropoda > Insecta > Coleoptera > Staphylinidae > Philonthus > Philonthus spinipes. The sequence continues at coordinate 9,489,877 of OY720316.1, forward strand.
CGATTTCTTCCATTTTAATAATAATAATAATAATATTTATTAGTCCCAACTATACAAAATATGTACATAGGATAAGTCAACAGAAAACCGAATACATTAATTTCTATTCGGAATTAAATATAATTAAATTTGAAATTACGCTAAATATTCATTAACACTATAAAACGATTGCTCTGTTAAGTAGGACTCAAGCCTATTTTAAAAAATATGTTTATTTTTACTCCCCTTTATATTTGAGGGCAGTTTATTGAAAATCTTAATTCCATAAATATTTGGTGAATAATAAAATAAATCAAGACTTATTTCATAGATATATAGACAAGGTAGAGTTATAATATTTAACGTTCGGAACGTTTTACGTAATGAGACCCAACTTGGTACTCCCACAATACAGCGGATCACTCTTTTTTGTAGGATAAATAATTCACCTATCAAATTTAATGATCCCCATTGGCATATACTATATCGTAGTCGAGACTCGATAATGGATTTATATATCATAACTGTCTGGCATTTATCGAGAATATCTTTTACGCATCTAATGACATAGCAGTATTTGTTTATCATCTTTTTTAGATCTTCAATTTTATTATGCCAATTAAGATTATAGTCAAATTTTATTCCCAAGAAGTTTGTGCTATCTACATACTCGATATGATTACTGTAAAGATTTATTTCAATTTGAAGATTACTTTTACACTGTCTGGTATGGAACCTGCTGAACACCGTTTTATCTTTATTTAAGAATAATTGATTTTGATTTAGTCAGTTTAAGGTTAGTTCTAAAGCTTCATTACAGTGATACCCAACATTTGATTCATCCGAAATTATTATAGCAGTGTCATCAGCATTTGTTATTAGGTGATGTGGAATTGAGTTATATAAATCATTGATATATAATATAAATAGAAGATGACCTAAAATTGATCCTTGTGGGACCCCTATGTCAAGTTATTTCATCAGACAGGTATAAATATTCTTCAGATTTTGCTGTAACCATTTTAACTCTTTGCCGGCGACCTTTCAGATAAGATAAGAACCAATTATATGCCACACCGCGGATGCCATAACCATATAATTTATCCATTAAATAATTAATATTTACACAGTCAAATGCACGACTTAAATCAAGAAATATTGCTACTGGATACTCTCCTTTATCCAAGTATTCTGTGATCAATTTATAGAACTAGTTTATAGAAGATTTTGTTGATTTGCCTTCTCGGAAACCATGCTGACTCTTTGCTAAAAGTTTATGCTTATCAACAAAATTAACAATTCTATCAAGCATACAGTATTCAAATATTTTCGAGATAGACATTATTTGCGTTTCCGGTCTATAATTCTTTATGTCCTCTTCATTACCCTTCTTAAATATTGGAGTGACTGTATATTGCTTTAAATTTCTAGGAAACTGACCTCTTTCAAATGACAAGTTTATTAGATATGACAATGGCGTGGTAATTAAATTTGATACAATCTTTATCAGAAGTCTGGTATTCCATCCGAACCAGCTGAGAACTTATTTTTTAATTTAGTGATATATTTACTGATTTCGCTTTCAGTTGTTGGAGCTAAGAACAATGAACAACTATTAAAAGGTACATCCATTTTGAATGATGTATATGGGATGTTATGTACGATATCTAATGGAATTTGTTTAAAATAATTATTGAATGTATCAACAACATCATCAGGATTATAAATTAATTTACCCTCCATATTTACTTCAATTTCTTTACAATTTGTATTAGAAATATTAGTCACATCTTTAACCATCTTCCAGGTGGTTTTGCATATGTTTCTTGAAGTTAATATTTTATTTTGATAATGTTCTTTCTTTGTTGTTTTCACTAAAGATTTATGTTTCAATTTAGCATCTGTGTAGACATCATTTAAAGCAGGATATTCTCTTTTCAAGATAAATAAGTCTTTTAGTTTGCTACTCGACAGTCGAAGAGCGTCATTAACCCATGACTTTTTTGTTTTTATTATACGTTTTAATTGTAGTGGAAAGTGCTTATGAAAGTATCTGACTAGAGTGGAGTGGAAGTATTCAAATTTAGCATCTAAAGATGTTTCAAAATATATTGCTTCCCATTTTTCCAATGCTACATCATTACAAAAGGAAATAACATTTTTTTCACAGAAATTTCTGGATAGTGATTTAAATGAAATGTTAGTACTTATCGCATCAAAGGAAAACTTTGCCAATATTGTTCTATGATCTGAAAAAACATTATCTAAAACGGTACATATACCTGTATAACTATTTATGTAGATATGGTCAATACACGTTTCATTGGTTCATGTCACATGAGTGGGCTTTATATTTATTTGTTTTAAGTTAAATGTTTGTAACATGCCACTTAAAAAAATATGTTTATGTGTATCAATTAAAGAGTTTATGTTAACGTCGCCTGTTAATATAATTGGAATATTTGGTTTGAAGTTATCGACCAACAAATTATAAAGATATGATGTAAATTGATCACAGTCCGCAGATGTAGGTTTATAGCAATTAATAATTAGTACTGTATTATTTTCGCTGATGGTCCATTCTAATGCACACGCCTCCAATATCGAGTCTCGACAATAACACGATATCTCCAGAGTTTTAAAGTTTAAATTATCATTTATCCAAATTCCTACACCCCCTCTTCTACCTTGTCTGCAATAACTTGCCCCTAAAACAAAGGAAGAAATTTGTAGTGTAGTCAAATGATCTTTCTTAATCCACGTTTCTGTTAAACATAATATTTTTAAGTCAAGATTGGAATAATCGATTAACATTTGATTAATTTTATTTTTACTTAGTGATCTAACATTAGCAAGAAGCAAATCATAAGTAGTATTTTGATCACAGTAAGCATTATTTACATTAATATGATTTTTTAATTTAGTGTGTAATGTTCCTTGGTCCGCTTGTTTAGGTAGAAAAAAAAAACGATTAACTTTAACCCCGATTGGCCAGAATTCAGGATTATTTACAATTTCAGAATCATTTTCCACAACTGATAACTTCATTGATGTATATTCATCAGGTCTCTTGGAAGTCATAAGTTCTAGTCTAGCTCCTTGAATATTCATGGATTTAAGATATGTTTGCACAGATTCAATATTTGCATCTACATCTAGACCAGTTATATGAAAATGCTTGTATACTTTTGCTCCTTTAAAACTTAACTCCTTGGTTGAACTTCCTTTAATAATATTCGAACGCCTATGATATTGCCCGGCTTCCTCGACATTTGTTCCGCTGTTGATTTTAACGTGTTCGTTGTTTGAATTGCCTATCTTGAGATCCTTGCTTGTACGTTGTATTGGTTGCCTATCCTCGACAGATTTTTCACCAGGCTCGGCCGGGATGGTAGGTAACTTCTCCGGTTGGTTTGGAGCTCCGATGTTCGAATTGTTTATATTTTTTTTACTACGTTTATCTATAACCACACTTTTATTTTGCTCCAACAGCATGATTATCTTTTCTTGGTCCCTCATATGTTGTCTTAATTGCTCCACTAACGTAGATGTCAACTCCACTTCTTTTTTCAGATATTTAATTTCTGTTATATATATATACTTACATTTTCACGTACGTTGGAATTGTCTTCTTGTGGTTTATCACTTAAGTCGCCTCTAATCAACTTGATTAATGCATTACTTACTTGTGCATCGCCAGATAATACAGGTAATTCTTTATTAATAATTATATTGATTAAGTCTTGCTTTTTGAATTTGTTTAGTTCGTTAGATAAAGATTCACGTTCATCTTTACTGAACGCCATCTTGTTTTTACCGGCTCTTAACATTGTTCTGATATTCCACGTGCAATATTTCATTGTGTACTTTTTCTGTTTTTACGGATTTTCCTTTTCATTGCGATTGTGGTCATGTTATGATCTTCAGACATATTTCCTGTTATCAGTTTTTTAAAATATTTCCTTTGTTTACTTCTTCCCAATTATAGGTCTTATTATTTATAATAATTTTTTTGGTACATTACTTTGACTGTTTTTCCATTTTCCCTTTCGATTTTAGCAAATTTTCTAAGCTCTCTTTGTATATTTCTTTCTTGTATTGTCATGTCATTTTCTATGTATATATCTTCTCCTATTAACCGTCGTCTGTTTTTCATTATTGCTTTTTTATCCTGCCAGTTTGGTATTTTAGCTATAATTGTTCCCTTTTTAATTTCGTAAGTTTCAGAAATATTAGTTTGTACCTTTAATTGTCTCGCAATGAGTTTTTCGACTTGCTTTGGTACGTTCTCTCCTGCTTCGAAGTTCTTAATAATTATATTGTTTTTCTTGTATTCCTTTTCCATTTTATAATAAAACACTTTTTTTAACTTTGTTTGTATAACAGAATTATATATTTAGTGACTATTGTTTCAAAAATGTACACTTGTCATTATCAAACTACAAGTAAATTCAAACCGTACAGTTTTTCTTTGTATAAGGCGGATTACATCATAGTGGAGGGATTAAGGGAAGGGGGTTAGTTGTGGCGGTAGTTGTTTTTGTAGTGCGGGGGGTTACAGCTTTAAAGAGCGGTGTGTATATTAGCTCAACCTGGTCGTTAATTATCGGAATTTCCGGATTAGCGCGTGCTTTATAGATCTCTAATGATTCCAAAAGCGCTCCTTTTCCGCGAAATGGATGATTGAAAGTACATCCTCGCTAAATGAATGATTGTTTTCAATCAAGTGTTTGGCGAAAGATGACTTATCAATCAATTTATGACGAAAAGAGGCAAGTTGTTCCTTCAAGCGCTTATTAAAATTTCGACCAGTTTGGCCAATATACACACCGTTACAATCTTTGCATGTTAGTTTGTAAATCCCGGATCTGCGATTTTTGTTTTCTTTTTTATTATAAATGCAATATTTTATTTTTGTTGTTGGTTTAAATGCTTTTCCATTTTTACGATTCTTTCTTCATTTTTTTGAATTATTGCAATCAATTCAACCTTCTCTTTTTTTCACTCTTCTTCTTTATTTTTTATTTCATCTTTAAGTCAATTTAGTTCTTGTGTTGTTTTCTCTACTATTCTTCCTAGTTTTTTGTTCATTAGACTTTTCAAATTGCTCAATAATTTCTTTTTTCATTTCATGAATTGCTTCAAGTATTGATTCCATTTCTTTATTGGATTGTTCGTTAGTTGTTGGTGATCTGGCAGTAACTTTACTTTTTTGGAAAATCTGCTTTTCTTCTTATTTCTCCAAACTTGTATTGTGCAATTTACCTTTGGTGTTTGACTTGTCCATGTGTATTTAATATTTTTATTTCTTTAAAATTTATTTTACTCTTAATATATTTGCTTGATTAAAACTGTTACTGTTTACATCCATATATATCTTTATTCAGACTATATAGATAATTTTAACAATATAACAATATAAATAATAACAATACATGTAGGTGTTAGTCTGTCTGGGCTATCGACCTGAGGTCTTTCTGCCCTGTCGTGAATTTATGATGAAGTTAAAGAAAAATCTATGCTAGCTAGCTGAACTGTCCTGATGATTAGCGCAAATGAATTGATGAATGGTGATTGTAGGATGTTTGTATTTAGGAAGGATATTAGAGTTACGGGGAATACAGAATTTTGTAAGAAGGAGTAGATTATCAGAATTATTGGCAAATTTTTTACTTAAGGCTAATATACGCTGGGATATGGGTGGGATTTGGGTGGATTCATAAAGGTATTCGTTGGAGAGATTGTGAAGTGGGTTGTTGGGATGCCTGAGTTTGGTAAGGATTCTTAGGGAGGATCTTTCGGCGACTTGGAGGTGATACATAGTGGAAGGAATGAGTTGAGTGAAGAGGATAGCACCGTAATCAAGCAGAGGCCGGCAGATAGCTTTGTATATATGAGTGGCTGTTACTGTTTATTATGTTAAATTATTTGGATTGAGTGAGTTACGTGAAGATGATAATAACTTGAATAAAAAACACTTAGAATCCTTTCTTTACTATTTAAATAGTGAAGAAAGGATTCTAAGTGTTTTTTATTCAAGATGTTAAATTAATTTATTGACACAGTAAATTTATAATAACAAAAATATTTCAAGTCCAGGAATAAATCCCTGAAACAAGCTACATCAGTGATACTAAAACGCTTTTATTTCTCATTACACGTGACTGCAACTCATTGAAAATCATACATTACGGAATGTTTTTATTTTTGGCGAAAAAATGTTGATTTCGAGAAAAATATTTATGTCCAGTATGTATACGAGATACTGGACATAAATATTTTTCTCGAAGTCAAAATTTTTTCGCCCAAAATAAAAACATTCCACATACAGGAGTATAACCAGTATTATCAAAATCCTTTGTTATAATTTTCTTTATGTTGGATTTTTGCTTGTGGAGACTTTAATTATTTAAATAAAAATAGTTGCCCTTTCTCCTCCTAATTTTTTATTTATTAAACTAAATATATTTCGGAATCCGTTTATTTTGACAACGACGAAAACACAAAATCCAGGCGGAAAGATTGTCGATAGACAATTGGCAAACTCTTACAGCATGTATTGTAATATTTTGTGTTATATGTAGGTGTTGTAATACGTTTGTCAATAAAGATTATGTATATATATATATATATATATATATATATATATATATATATATATATATTTATATATATATATATTTATATATACAGAGATGTTTTTTTATCAGTATACATTAGGGGAAGTGTATACCTGCAAAAAACGCGAGTCAATTGCAATGAACCGATTTATGTGTGTACATTTAGTTGACTATTTGGCATATGTGTGTTCAGTTACGTGTGATAGGCAACTAAACACACATACATTAATGCATTTGATTCGCGTATTTTGCAGGTATATATATATATATATATATATATATATATATATATATGAACATAGTTTCCGAAATATATTTAGTTTAATAAAAAAATAAGTAGAAGAAAGGGCAACTATTTTTATTTAAATCTTTTTTTATACCTTATTCCTGATGACCGCAATCCCTGGACAGCTTATTTCACGAATAACCCTAGTAAACATACAAGATATAAATCGTTTTCAAGTCAATTTTGTGACGGAGTGGACGCGACGGAATTAATTTCACCCCGCGTTTGTGTGTAAAAAATTTTTCGGCTGTAAACAAAAAAAAAAAACGAGCGGGAGGCGGTAATAAACCGCGCGCGGGGAATTGAATTCGAAAAATACATTAAGATTCCGTGCCGCTCATAAACCAGCCCACCTAATAAAAGTTGTATTAGTTTTACTTTTGCCATTTAACTTTACCTACCGATTCTGTCTCGAATTATAACCCCGCAATCAAAAGTTCAACACACTCACTCCCCACCTGCCTCACCGCATTTTCCCATTTAAATATTAACGGCGGCCGAATTTCCCAAAAACGAAATCGGATTAATAATGCACGGAATGTGGATAATCTATTAATACCAACAAAACCAAACAAAAAATGCGGGGATAATAAAAGAAACTTGGTAATTATTATAATCGTAAATAATGAGAAATCTGTGATTTTAAGATTTCTCATTATTTACAATTATAATTTATTTATTGCGCATTTCAATAACTGCTAACAAGTGAATGAAATATTTTCTATTATTGGTTTGTTGCACCTTTAATTATTTCGTTTAATTTTAATAATGTAAATTTGCTTCGATAATAGCCGAACGAAACTAGTTGGAATTCAAAATTAAAAAATTAATTGAAAGTTAAATATACCAAATGTAATACATAAATATATTATAATCATATTAAATAAAAATGATTTGAAAATAATTAATAAATTATTTTCATAATAAATTAAAGACGACGCAAGCGCCACCTTTTGCCTAACTGCCTGAACGTTTCATTAAATCTGAATTATTTTCACATTTAGCTCTGTGACTTTTGACTTACGTTACGTAAGTACGTTAAACAAATGTACATTAAAACAACTACTTCCCGGGCAAATACCCACGCCGGACATTGAATTACATAATGTTGCACATCAATAAAATATTGCATAATGCAACAAAGTTTTGATCCGAGAAATATTTAATGTAAAAACGACAAAAGGAACGTTACTTAATCTAAGGCCATCTGCAGACACGTGTTTCGGGATCTATGCCTCGTCAGTACAGCTATGCCTTGCATAATTTAAAGATGTTAAAATAAACCAATTAAAATAATTCAAATACAATCAGCAAAATTAAATCTATTTATATTATAATCATGCTTCACAAATTGATTAATGAGAATGCAGTGGAAACTATACGGTGTGAATTTTTTCATTTCCTAAAATATCCTTTTGAAGGAAGAAAATAATTTATACAAAATTATAGCCACACTATTTGAGATGTTTGAGTTTACATGAAGTGTTTTAATATCAACACAAAATTAACATTCAGTTTAATTCATTATTTCAATCAAACTAAGTTTTAATTTTATATTAAAATTACAATCGTTTTTATCGCTACTGTATGGTAATTCATTTCACAATAGTTGATTTAAAATAGTAAATATATATGTAACAACCATTATTAAAAATTAAGTTTACAAAAACATATCAATAATTGATAAAATAATTTTTAATTCATCTAACGGAATTCCTGCTTATTTTAAGATTACTTTAATGTATAATACGATATTGTTCATTAATCACAACAACAATCTAACTTGAATTAGTGATTGCCAATATTTATATAGCTATCTCTTTCGTCTAAACCGCACCCTTATACATATATTAAAGATACAAGTATAAAACAAGAAAGAAAAAAAGGAATTATGCAGAGTAAATACTCATATTACAATTATTAACAATTAAGTTTACAAAAACATATCAATAATTGATAAAGTATATGAGACAGATTTCAATTATTAATTGTAGTATAATATTTATTTTTTTCAGAAAGACCTACAGTCGACAGTCATCGTATTATTACAATTAATAATTGAAATGCGGTATTTTTTTTTTTTTTCATATGCATATATTTAATCCCGACAGCACATAACATACCGGGAATCCTTCAACAGCATTCTTTTATAACACACACTTCCGTTTTTTAAACATTATCAGACGTAAACAAGTGGGCGGTATACCTGCGAAAAAATTGTCTGCGCGATTTTGAATATTTCCTGTTTACGAATTTATAACGACTTAATAATTTCTTAATATGCATAATTGTCGTGGGTGCGAGTATTATTGAAACGTTCAGGATTTTTTTAGTTTTGTATAAAAAACAGAAAGTAATTGTTTATTTAGAGTAAATGATTAATGTATGTATTAAAATGCATCACAAAGTAAAAGCATATCCGATATGAAAATAGCAAAAACAATGTAATAGAAGAAATACGGAAAAAAAAATCAAGGCTGGAGATATACCAGATTTTCTCCACAAAATATCTAAATGATTCTTATTAAAATCAATAAATTATAGAGAGAAAAAAACAAACACAGAAAATCAATGGCGTTTTTATAATCTTAATATAAAAGCGCCATTGATTTTCTGTGTTTGTTTTTTCTTCTCTATAATTTATTGATTTTAATAAGAAATTAATTACCTAGATAAGTAATCACTATTTTTTGATAATGTGGTCGCGCTGAACGTTGATTTATAATCGATTTTTATTAAATTTATATTTAATTATTACCGTTATATATCATTGTTATGCAACAGTAAATATCCATTGTTGAATTTTGAATTGTTGAATTTTTGATTCCGTTTAAAACAAAGGTCCACGATACAAATGTCATTCCCTAAACATCCCCCATCCCTCCTTAAAAACGAAACTAATTAATTAATTCACACTCCATTCTTTTAGTTTACATTATGTTTATTTTAAGTTACTTTTGTATATTACATATTTTGTAGAAATTTCCGTTGATTAATAAATAAATTATGATTGGAAACTGAACGAATACTTTAGTATGGATAGTATTATTTTTTGCTATATGATTGGAGGGAATATTTTCCGTATGAATGTTTTTTTTTCAGTTTTCATATTTAGTTTCTTTTTGTGAATACTGATGCATCAAACATATTTTTTTTTTATTTTCCAATAATAATTAGTTTTAATTTATTAAAAATTATTTACGAAATTACTTTGACCAAGTGAAAAAATACTCTTTGCTATTGATATAATTATTTTTGTTTTGTGAATGTTTATATATATATCGAGTCTATGGCATTCTGTGCTTAATTTACAAAATATGTATTTTGGGGAGTATAGCAGAATTTCGCGCCAAGCGAGCGGATGATGCATCAAACATATATTTTTTTTTCATTTTCCAATAATAATTAGTTTTAATTTATTAAAAATTATTTACGAAATTACTTTGACCAAGTGAAAAAATACTCTTTGCTATTGATATAATTATTTTTGTTTTGTGAATATTTATATATATATATCGAGTCTATGGCATTCTGTGCTTAATTTACAAAATATGTATTTTGGAGAGTATAACAGAATTTCGCGCCAAGCGAGACCCACATAGTTTAGATGCCAAATATGGTATGTGTACATTTGGAAAAAAAAGTTTCAGTTCGCTGTTGCACTTTTTGCATTAGTAGGCTCTCGATTCTCGGTGTGAATGGATGGCTGTTTATGCATGCATACATATCGCATCGTTTTAAATGAGAGAGGAAACGCGTGTAATTGAGAGTGAACGAAAAAAATGGTTCGTCTTATTGTACACATGCTGAAAATTTATGCAAGCTATAGTTTATTTGTTAAAATATTATGAAAATAATATTATATTTTTATTGTCTCCTTATAATTTCAAATTTTATTAAAAAGATATTAAGAAATAATACATTTCATAAAAAATAAATTTAAAAATTACTTTAAAATGTTGAACTTATAAAAACAATTATTGGAATATTACGAGTATGTTTAATTATTAATATTTAATTCTACGTGTTGTTTTATTTTAATTGTCTTATTAAATTAATATATTGGGTAAATAAATTATTAAAATCATTAGTAATATGAAATATATTATGTTACACTTTTGACATATAGGGTAAATCATTTAAAAAATGTCATTTTATGACCAAAAATAATTGATTATTTGGATTATTAAAATAATCAATTATGCTCATCAATATTCAAATAAAAACACAACTTTATAATTATAATTAGTCAACAACAGTAACAGAAAACAAAACAGTAAACCCATATTAATTTTCATGTAAATATTTAATTTCAATTACAACAAAAAAATAATAGAATTTTATCAATTTTGGTAACATTTTCTCTTCCCAAAATCAATTATTTTTCAAGAAGTTTTCAATGTGTATTTCATTATGTGTCCATACTATAAAATAATAAATATTTATTTTAGACAGATGAAGTTGTCCTCGTACTTGAAAGAATTAATTATGTGATTTTTTTTGATTGAAATTGTTCTATATTTTCAGCTATTTCTAGACAATCACACCTAAACAAAATAGTTCATTTTCTCCTATAAATATATCACAAGGTTTTAATTTAAATTCAGTTATTTCTTCAAATTTAGCTTTTGCAACATCTTCATGTATCAATCTGTAATTTGTTGCACTGTTTCCGCTGAATGTATTTTATGAAATATTCTTTACGGTTTTTTTTTCAAGGTTAGTTTTTAGTCTCGTCCAAAATGTGATTTGAATGTTATCCTCTTGTATTTCTTTCAATGATTAAAATTTCCTCCCGAGACTTTCGTAGTGTATTTTCAAGTTGACTTAATTTATCATCAAAATCCTCCTTACTTAATTCCATATTTTCGGAAATATTTCCATAATCATCATCGTGATCACATATATTCGTATATAATGGGTGATCCAAGTAGAGATACTTTTTTCAATAGCCTTTTTTGACAGATCACGTGTGAGTCGTGTCATGCTGTCATGTTATTTTTGTTCAGTATTGCTTGGCATTTCATAATGGAAAGACTTACGCCTGAACAACGTTTACAAATCGTTCAACTTTATTACGAAAATTCACTTTCTATGAGGAATGTGTTTCGTGCACTTCGCTCAACTTATGGTTAACGAACGAAAAGCAACCTGAAGAGATTCAAAAACTGCCACTTCATCCAGAAAAAAAAAGAACGGTTTGGTGTGGTTTGTGGGCCTGTGGAATCATCGGTCCATATTTCTTTAAAAATGATGCCGGTGCGAACGTAACCGTCAATGGCGACCGTTATCGTGCCATGATAACCGACTATTTGATGCCTGAAATTGAAGCTCGTGACCTCGGCGACATTTGGTTTCAGCAAGACGGCGCCACTTCCCACACATCGCATCAATCAATGGATTTATTGAGAGAACATTTCGGTGAGCCCATAATTTCACGTTTTGGGCCGGTCGATTGGCCACCAAGATCGTGTGATATCACACCGTTAGACTTTTTCTTGTGGGGATATGTAAAGTCTAAAGTTTATGCGGACAAACCCGCTTCGATTCAGGCCTTGGAGGATAAAATCACGCGTGTCATTCGCCAGTTACCAGTCGAAATGCTCGAACGAGTCATCGAAAATTGGACTCAACGGATGGACCATCTGCGACGTAGCAACGGCCAATATTTGATAGACATAATCTTCAAAAAAGAAATGCCAAAGAATGTTCTTTCAAATGATAATAAACATTCTCCAATAAATTTGAATTTTCTGTTTTTTTTTTTTTTCTTTAAAAAAGTAGGGAACCTCGAAATGGATCACCCTTTATTATTTTATTGTTCTTTATATTTTTCGTACGACTTTCCCGTTTGCGTTGACAATTTATAATAAATTTGTTGGTGTAATTCACAGTTTCACATCCCATATATTTAAATATCTTGTTTATGTAAGCCCTGTGCAAATATATGATACACAATTTTGATGCGATCCAAAAATATGATTTACTGTATTTTTTAACTTCTCTCAGGCTTAACATTTTGTATGGGTCACTTGTATTGGATGAATTGAGGTACTTCGCTGATTTTTTTTCAGCCACACGAAATCTAATTATATGGGTATCTAGATCTTATCATAATTTCATTGGAACTATTTGCTCGGAGGAATTTCTTGATTTTTTAAAATAATTCTTAACACTACTGTTACCGTCCCCATCCAATTTTGTGTATTTTACACCATGCATTTCGACACTTTTATAAATCCTTCTACAATTATGGAAGTTTCCATACTTGTTGAAGTTCCAATCCAATTTTTTGCACAAGCATGTGGTACAAAATATACAAAATTTGTTTTTGACTCCGTTGTACAGATTTTTTTTTTGAAATTACCGTTATATGTGGATAATCATCAGCATCAATATTTCCTTTTTCTATGACAACTTCTGATTCCTCTTTGCCTGTTATTACAAGTTGCTGCATAAACCTATTTTCAATTAAATTTCGTTGGAATCTTTAAAATATAAGAGAATTCTATTTAAAATGAAAGAAATTTCTATTTAATTCATTTGAAGAATTAAACGATTAAAAAATATGCGGATAAGTATTATTTCGAATAACACTTATCCGTGTTGAAAAAAAAAAAAAACAATAATAATGAGACTCCACATATTTTATTGATATTTATAAAAATAGTGTTAAATGATTAATCGTAACATTTAAACATTGAAAATGGCCGTGGTTCGTAAATATAACTATACCAACTTTTTATAGACTAAAAATGATTCCTTGCAATAGTGCTATATTTTTTTTGTATTTACAAAAACCCACTAAAATAAAAGTAATAATGTATTCACAAAAATATTTATTGCAATGAAAATTTACATACAGGGTTAATTAAAATTAGCAGAAGACCTAAATTAGTCTCGAAGCGTAAGAATTAAAAAAAAAGTTTAAAATAAAAGCTTCATCGATGTAAATAAGCCATCATTTAAATACATTTTTAATATATACTATGTTCAATTTGCTAAAATAATTAGGTAAACTTGTGTTTATCATGTTGATGTAAGATTAATTCTAAGAACTATTTGTGCGAATTGCTTTACAATAAAATGCATTGTTTTTAAGTTGTAAGCAATTCATAAATGCATAAGATTGCATTTAATTTATCATTTAATTCAATTCTGTAATTTTGTTTTCTTTATTTTTTGCCCATTTTGTTGAAATAAATCTGAAGTGGATTTTTTTAAAATTATTAACTGTGAACACACAACACACCTAATGAATGATATCGTAAAGAATATAAAAGTACCAATGAATGGAATACAAGAATAATCTCACCAATACACAAGAAAGGAGACAAAATAGACTGTACAAATTATAGAGGAATAACACTGGCAAGCGTTCCAGGAAAGATTCTGGCAAGAATAATGGAAAAGAGAATTAGAGATAAGATTGAAGAAACAATAGAAGAAACGCAATGTGGCTTCAGAAGAGGAAGAAGCACCCTCGGCCTAATATTTACAATAAGACAAATCAGCAAAAAACTTATAAATAAGGGAAGAGAGATACATATATGTTTTATAGATCTGGAAAAGCCGTTCGACCGAGTGAGAAGAGAAGAAATATGGAAAGTGTTAGAGAATAGAGGAATAGACAGAAGGACGATAGAAGTAGTACAAAAAAACAAAAACATAGTTAGAACAAACAATGAAGAGTCTAGGGAGTTTGTAACAAAGGCGGGTGTAAAACAAGGGTGTATTATGAGTCCGCTACTATTTACATTGATACTAGATGAAGCTATAAAAGAAGCAAAGAAAGAAATGAAGACGTTAAAATTGGGATACTGGAAAATGGAAGAAATACACATAACGGAAATAATGTTTGCAGATGATATGGCAATAGTGGCATAGACAGAGAAAGACCTACAACATAACATAGAAATACTCGACAAGGCATTAACAAAAATAAATATGAAGATGAATATAGACAAGACCAAAACAATGATAATAGCTAGAGAAAAAAAATTACATACAATAAAATTGCACGGAAAGCAGATCGAACAGGTAGAAAATTACAAGTATTTAGGAACAATAATAGAAAATAATGGGAAGATAGACAAACAGATAAATGATAGATTGGGAAGAGCGGGAAAAATATTTAACATGATGAAGACAACGTTCTTTGGAAGGAAAGAAATAACTAAAAACATGAAAGCGGAAATAGTAAAAAAAGGTTATAAGACCTACAATAATATATAGCAGTGAAACATGGAGCATGACGGAAAAACACAAAACGAAAATTAATGCAATAGACATGAGATTCTTAAGGAAAATTGAAAATAAGACCAGACGAGATAGAATATGGAATGAGACATACAGACAAAACTTACAGATAGGACCTATTAATGATACCAATGTTGAAGGACAGCTGAGATGGTTCGGACATGTGTACCGCATGGAAGAAGATAGAACAGCAAGAAGAATATATGAAACAAGATCGCAAGGAAGAAATTACCGGGGTAGACCGAGAAAAAGATGGAATGACATAATTATAGAAGAAGCAGAAAAAAGGACATAGACTGGAAGGACATTGAACAATTAACCAAGGACAGAAAGACATGGAGAGAAAAATATAGAAACAGACACTAAACAAAAACTCCTTACACCTAACGGTAGAAAGGAAAAAAAATTAAAAAAACTGTGAATTATTTAGATTTTCTGGTAATTTTGACTAACCCTGTATAATAGTGACATGTGAATTTACTAGTTCTCGTAAAATGTATTAAAAATCACAACTTTTTAACAAAGTTAAGTGCGAATTTAAATCGATATTGTCGTTTTAACAGTTTTCGTGAAATCAAGGATATGTATATAAAAAAAAGTTTGTATAGTTGACATACAAACTTTTTTTTATTTCATAGTAACAACTACTTTCGTGACCATCTTCATTTTTCTTTTATTAATTTTACGGGTTTTCGTACGTACAAAAAAATGAGTAACGACTATAACAAGCATTTTTTTCTTTATGCAATTTCTAGAATGACTAAAAAAATAACACTTCAATACATAGAAATTAACATTGAAAATTACATACATAAACATCTTTATTTCTGAGATTGGAATATACAATTACAATATAATATCTAACAATACACTAACGTTCAGAGTATATTTCCAACTCTGAAACTGGCTATCGACCAGTGGTCTTTCAGCCTCATTGAAAATTATTTCTTCGGTTTTATTCATATATACCCTGTATATGCATAGTGATATATCTATATTTTTTTAAATGACTATCGACAAGGCCATTGTAATGTTTTCATGTTTTAGGTTATACAAAATATGAAATTATTAATATTTCTGTTAAAATTATTCGTAATTTTTAATATTTTATGTTTATAAAATTTTGTAAATAATAATTTTATTTATTTTCTGAAGGTTTAATTTGCCATCCGAATATCCATATATATAAAACTGGCAATTTATTTCAATTATGGATTATAATTCAAAAATATTATTTCACGTGAAATAAAATACGGTTTTGTTTTCATGTATCGAGAAAAGAAAACAAAAACCGCGCCGTATAAAGAGAACCTCCGCGTCGAGTCATTTTGGCAGTGAGTGTACAAAAGTTTGAACGAAGGATAGATCCGCAAGGCGACAGCATTTTACTGAACTAAATTTTTCAAAACTAATTTCAACCCCATTTCGACATGCGTTGTCATATCTTGATGAAACTTACAGGTTATATCTAGAATAGAATTGTCTTGAATAATATGGGAGTACTTTTTTGATTTTCAAAAATGTAAGCAATATTTTTTTATATCTACGAAATATATATATATATATATATATATATATATATACAGAGAGGTTTTTTTATCAGTATACATTAGGCGAACTGTATACTTGCAAAAAAACCAAGTCAAACGCATTGAACCGATATGTTTAGTTGCCAATAACACACAACTAAACGTCAAACGCTAAACTTCAAATTGTGTGACATATTTGGGCGAAAATGTATACAAAAGAAGAAAAAGTAGAATTTGTAACAATGTATTACAATTCTAACAGTATAAGAAGAGTAAGAGACATTTTTTCAACCAAGTATCCCAAACGGCCGATTCCTTCAATTCGGACAATTCAAAAAACAATAAAACAATTTTGTTCGGAAGGTTGTATCATGCCTTCGCATAAAAATCGCCGCAGAGTAAGTAATGTATTAACTGAGGATATTAAATTAAATATTTTGTGTTTCGTCGAGGAAAATCCAACAACCTCTTCACGAGTAATTGCTAAAAATTTAAAAATATCAAAAAGTTCAGTGCTGAAGACTTTAAAAAAGTTTAAATACAAACCTTACAAATTTGGAAATTATCAACAATTATTCGAAGAAGATAAGGAAAAAAGAACAGAGATGTGTGAAACATTATTTAATCTCATCAATAATGAAGAATCAATTTTACAGAAAATATTGTTTACGGATGAATCGACTTTCACTTTAAATGGTGAAGTGAATTCCCAAAATTTCAGGTATTATTCTTATTTATTAAATATTTTATGGTATTAACCTTCTTCCTTATCTCTCCTTAGATATTGGTCACATACTAACCACCATGTACAAAATTTTACTCGTACGCAGTATAAGAACAAAGTTAATGTCTGGATAGGACTGATTGATAGATACATCATCGGTCCGTATTTTATTGATGAGAACCTGACATCCAACATATTCTTAGAAATGCTAAGGACTAAGATTGTTCCAGATCTCGAACGATTGAATATCCAACTACCATGGATACAATTGGATGGAGCCCCTCCGCATTCTACAATTGCTATACAAAACTTTTTAAATGAAAAGTTTCCAGGTCGTTGGATAGGAAGGTATGATCCTATACCTTGGGCACCACGTTCTCCAGATTTGTCACCCAATGATTTTTTCCTTTGGGGGCATTTAAAATCATCTGTTTATGACAATACTGAAATGCGTAATGTGGAGGAATTAAAACATAGAATTAATAATAAATGCATCGAACTTAACCCCGATTTTATCAGAAACGCGGTGTATGCTTTTCGTGATCGTTTAAGTTACTGTCTTGTAGTGTCTGGCGGTCATTTCGAGCACTTATTGTAATTATTTATTTCAAGTTTATTGTTATTCACTGTTTTTTTTAAATTGTCTTAAAAAAATTTCTTAATATTTTTTAACCGTAAAATTAATAATAAGTGAGGTGTTTTGATTAATAAAAGGAAATTGCTTGTGACGGCAACGCATGCCGTTTTAGTAATGATTTATTTTGTTGCGTTTTTCAATAGAGAACGAAACATAGAACATTCTAAAGAAAATATTTTAGTTTAATTATTTTTAAAATCATCCCAATCAAGGTATTTGGCTGCTCTGGATTCATTGAAAACATGTATTATCCTCCTCTAGTACTGTTGGAATTGTAATACATGCTTGAAATTCTTCATTTGTATACATATTCGATCAAATATTTCACACAATTTGAAGTTTAGCGTTTGACGTTTAGTTGTCTGTTATAGGCAACACATTAATCGGTTCAATGCGTTTGACTTGGACTTTTTGCAGGTATACAGTTCACCTAATGTATACTGATAAAAAAACCTCTCTGTATATATATATATATATATATATATTAAAAAAAAAGTAATCCCATTAATAACCTTTCTTCACACTTTATTTGTTTTACCAAATGTACATTTCGGACACAAAGTGACCATTATCAATGGATTTGACACTAAATACAAAACAGAAATATGACATGATATATAGACAGGCGGATTATAATATAACTGAGGTGGGAGTAAAAATACGGAAAAACGTGAATTAAGAATAGGTCAAACACAAATTAAGGTAATACAATTAAATCTAACAGGGTGTTTTGAAGCGGACTTAAATCGAAATTCATAAGATTATTTACGTGTTTTTTTTTTTTCATTTGAATGGCTTCCAGCATATTTAATTGATAATTTGATGATTGTTTTATTAATTTTATATTATTGATTGTTATTTTGTGACCGGTTTCTAATAAATGGTTGGCTACTGCAGATTTTTCGTGGTTTAAATGTTTGGCATGTGCTAAGTGTTCTTTAAATCTGACGTTAAGGTTTCTCTGCGTTTGACCAATATAAACTTTATCACAATTAGCACAATTGATAGAATATATACCAGATTGGTCAAGATCATCTGGTTTGTTAAATGTGTTCCCTAGAATAATATAATAATGTCTATATATCATGTCATATTTTTGTTTTGTATTTAGTGTCAAATCCATTGATAATGGTCACTTTGTGTCCGAAATGTACATTTGGTAAAACAAATAAAGTGTGAAGAAAGGTTATTAGTGCTTTATCTATCAATTCAATTTGATCTTCACGTAACTCAATCAATCAATTTAAGTAATCCCATATTTTTAATTAAAATTATGACTAATATAAGCTGTCAAAATTTCAATTCTCTAAGATTCATAGTGTTCAAATGAAATTAACACCACATTTCATATACGTATTATACTCGCCTTAACAACAAAATATCAAATACCCCGCTGCTTGTAGTTTCTATTTAGTATTCATAAAATCGTAGTAAATATTATTAATAGTTGTCATTTTAAAATGGGACAAAATAAATGAACATCACCACACCGGCCGAAAAAAAGGGAATAAAAGAAAACAGCTGATTTTAAATGCACTCCACCCATTCACCACGCGCACCCTCCACCATTGAAAATAACAGGTTGCAGGGGGGGGGTTAAATAGGAAATTCCTCGAGGGTGGTGCGTCGGTGAAAAGCCCCGCGGGCGACGAGCAATTTAAGAATTTAAGAATGGAGCCGGGCCTCTCCGCTTCCAGGTGACAGGAAACATGCGGACTCTTGACGTCACATCAGCTGTTCGGGGCCGTATTCCATCAGCTGTGTAGGAAACCATTTAGCCACCGGAGGAATGCGGTGCCCGCAACATAAAGCCCGTAGCTCTTATTATCCTCTTTCAGCGACCATAAAACTGGCCTTCCTTTTTTTCCTCTCTTGAAAATTCGCCAGTTGGATCACGCATCTGGATCTCTAAAAAATATATTGTATGGTGAAAATAGTTTCTATTGATGAGGAGATGAAAGGGGTTTTTCCCGAAAATCGATTTTTTTTATTCGGGTGTTTCCTGCTTTTTTTCGGATTTGGGTGTTTCAGGTAAACATCGGTGAGTTTGCAAAATCGCACAGATGTTTGTAAAAGATATGTATACTAAATACCACATTAACTACCGAAATAAGGTAGATAAGGGCTTACAGAGCAGAGCTGAATCCTAAAAACCCGTGTCTACACATAGCCTTGTAATTATTATTTATGGTTTCATGATTTTTGAGAAATTTTTCATGAAATCCCTAAAATTTCTCAAGAATCCAAAAAAATATCCAAAAATTTATCTCCCCTCGGAGTGTACCGAAGTATTGAATATATCATTGCTATTTTTGATTAAATGATCAAGGATTGCCGATTCTCGGGTAGTATTGTAATTTTCAATTTTATTAATTATTTTGTATCCGTTATCATTAAATATTTCCTATCCAAACCGTTGCAATGCACATTTCCTTTTTTAATACTATTTACGATTTCCATGTTAACCCATTCATTGTTTTTTTTTTTTTTTTTTTTTTTCGTTGAAAAGATATGTGATTGGTTTCACCTCCCAGTAGACCTGTAATCAGTATAATTAAGTCGCTAATAGTTTTTATTTGCGTTTCATCAGCTCTATCAAATTTATTTTTTATATTATTATAATTTATTTTAAATTTATTTACAGTTTCATATTTTCCAGGTGACACTATTGTTTTGCAACTTGTTGAAAATGTAAAACTAGCTCTAAAAAAATACATAATAAATTCAAATCCCAAGTTTAATATAATTTTGAAAGCCTAAAATATAAATTTCAAACAAAAATTTGGATTAGCTCAGCTAGGTCCCCCAGAATAAAGTTCAAAATTTATGGATTTCAAGTCAACATTTTAAAACTCCTTCAAGTTCCTTTGGTTTCAACTCATAAATCTCCGTATAATGTAGTAATATTTTATTCCTTTCTTCACTTTTTTATTTTTATCATTATATGTACATTTCAAGCACAACGTGCTCTTTTTCAATAGTTTTATGTAAAATTGACAAATAAATAAATAAACATGTAAACAAAATTTAATATGCAAATGTGATGTGTTATTAAAAAAATCAGATAAAGGTAATTTATTGAATTAAACCAATTAATTTTAATAAATTGTTATTTAACGGAGTAAAGTCAAAATTTAAAAGTTTACTAGAATTTTTATACGTTTCAATTGCTTCTAACATATTTAGTTTTGGAGAATTTGACATTTTTAAAATTTTTAAATTGTTTAACGAAAATTTATGTTCAAATGTTATTATGTGGTTAGCAATTGCGGATTTTTCTCTGTTGTTTATTTTTAAATAATAGATAAAGAACACATCTATTATTTAAAAATAAACAACTCTTGTTTTTAAATTTCTTTTTGTTTGTCCAATATATAATTTCTCACAGTTACAGCACTGTGCTGAATAAATGCCACTTTTTTCTAAATCATTAATTTTGTTAAATGTATTTCCTAATAAAAATTTTGTCTTAGTTTTAGAATAAAATGCTGGTGTTAAGTTAATTTTTTTAAATAATTTAATTAATCTATAATTTAATTTAGGTTCATGAATAATTTTAACAAAAGTTTTATTTGTATTTGTTTCATTATTTTTTTCTAATTTTGTAATATGAGTAATTAAATATTTTCTTTTTTTTGTTAATTACTTTTTTAATTACTGAAACATCATAATTTAGAAAATCTGCAACATCCAGAATTAATTTAAATTCCTCATTTCTATTTTTATCTGAAATTGGTAAATTCATTGTTCGAAAAATCATGCTGTTAAAAATTGAAAATTTATGTTTTATATTACAAAAAGAGCTCGAATGTATATAATTAAATGTGTGTGTTGATTTTCTATAAATAAAAAAAAATAATTTCTTATTGTTTCCAATAATTAAATTAATAACACATCACATTTGTATATTAAATTTTGTTTACATGTTTAGTTATTTATTTGTCAATTTTACATAAAAAAAAACTATTGATAAAGTGCACGTTGTGCTTGAAATGTACATATAGTGATAAAGAAGTGAAGAAAGGAATAAAATATTACTACATTATATCAAGAAACTTCACGTACTCACCAACAAATATCATAAATCTCCCATTCAAAAATATAAAACTAGCTCTGATAAAATGCAAAAAATTCAAATCCTAAGTTTAATACAATTTAAATCTAAATAATAGTCCCTTACCTAATAAACAAATAAAACAAATTTAAAATATTCATTAAAATTTATATGAACCTAAATACAAAATTCATATTTTCAACAATTTACACAATTTTATCATTTTTTGATGATTTTTGATAATTTTTTCATGATTTTTGACGATTTTTCATGATTTTTGATAAATTTTTCATGAAATCCCTAAAATTTCTCAACAATCCAAAAAAATATCCAAAAATTTATCCTCCCTCGGAGTGTACCGAAGTACTGAATATATCATTACTATTTTCGATTAAATGATCAAGGATTTTCGATTCTCGGGTAGTATTGTAATTGTCAATTTTATTAATTATTTTATATATAATATATTTATTTACGGTATCTCCTTTTTACAAAGCATATGCAACAAAAATCAATATTGCAACTAAATATATAAATGTATGTAAATGATAATCAAACTGAAATATAATTATAAATTGACAGTGAATAATACTAATATTTTAATTTGGTCATAACAAAAGTATTAATTCCCTTGATACCTACTTAAATAAAATTAAATTCCTATTTATTTATTCATTAACGAATCAATAATTTTACAACAGAAACAAAAACTAGAAGTAAGATTACATCTATAATAATAATAATGTTTTAAAAATAAAATTACAAAATTAAAATAATAATGACAAAGTAATATAAATATATATATACATACATACATACAGACACATACAAAAACACAAATTCATACATACAAGTATGAAAATTATAAAAGACAACAGGTGAAACCAGGTTACTACCTACAATGAAGACAGTTCATTGATTTACGAATCAATAATAAAAATTTGGTCGACCCGCCACAGAAAAGATCGAAGCTTGGATGATGTGACATAATATTTGCAGTTCGCATAAGTCGAGAAATGGGGCAATGAAAACCATAATTGGTGTGATGGAAAGGAACGCGAAAAAGTGATGGGTAGCGGGTAGCGCGGGGCTCAGGTGGTAATGCAAAATGTAGTTTTGACAGTAACAAGGGGCATTCAATATTGCCGTTAGCAATATGGTATAAAAGTGACATGTCTACATATCGTCTACAACACAGATTATTAATATTTGAGAGAACTTCGGGTACATCACTAAAATCTTGTCTTCTTGATAAGTGCAAAATAAACTTTCTTTGTATTGCTTCAATTCGTTTTATATAAGTTTGCTGGTACGGTGACCATATAGGTGACGCGTATTCAAGATGTGAACGGACATACGCGAAGAAGATCAACTTCAATGATATAACCGATAAGTCCCTTGACTTCCTTTTTATATAACCGAGCATTTAGAGGTCTTGTTGCAGACCGTATTGATATGATACTCGAAGTTAAGATTTTTACTAAACCAAGATCTTTAATTAAATTTACTATCGCAACAGTGCTACAATCGATATTATAATTAAAATTGATTGGGGACTTTTTCCGGGAAAACGTCATACACTTGATTTTCATAAGATTGAGGGTAAGCATATTAGAGTGGCATAAAAAATGGTTTAGAAGTCTATAAGTGTTTAGTGTCAGATACAAAAGTGATCAAAATGTGAAGTATGTGAGTGACGAAAAAATGATTATTTTAAATCGTGCACAAATCACATTTAAAGGCATAAAAAATGGTTTAGAAGTCTATAAGTGTTTAGTGTAAGACACAAAACTTATCAAAATGTGAAGTAAGTGAGTTAGGAAAGAATCATTATTTTAAATCGTGCACAAATCACATTTAAAGGCATAAAAAATGGTTTAGAAGTCTATAAGTGTTTAGTGTAGGACACAAAACTGATCAAAATGTGAAGTAAGTGAATTACGAAAAAATGATTATTTTAAATCGTGCACAAATCACATTTAACGGCATAAAAAATGGTTTATAACTCTGTAAGTGTTTAGTGTCAGATACAAAAGTGATCAAAACGTCAAGTATGTGAGTTTGTGCACAACCGAAGTAAGATCGTTTTGTAGGAGTAAGCAATCATCAATATTGCGAATTTCTTTAAATATTTTAATATCGTCAGCAAATAGAAGGAAGTTACAGTTAATAATTGAAAGGGATATGTCATTTATATACAATAAGAAAAGAAGGGGGCCGCAATGTGAGCCTTGAGGGACACCTGAAGAAACGAGAAAAGGATTAGAGAGATAGTTTTTTATTTTGACGTATTGGGTACGATTCGATAAATAGTTCTGCATCCAAGAAATTATGAAGTTATTAAAGCCGAACGATAATTATTTGTTTATTAGAACTGCATGGCAAACTTTATCGAAAGTCTTGGACATATCTAAATAAATGGCATCAATGGAGCAATTATGTTCTAGAGATTTTACGGCGAAATCTTGAAAGATTAATAAGTTTGAAGTTGTAGATCTACCACTACGGAAACCATGTTGTTCCTCGATTAAAACATGTTTTGTTGACCATGATAATTTCTTAGTTACTAACTGATCAAACAGCTTTGGAATTGCGTCGCCATTCAACTCCCCTATAATTACTAATATCATCCCTGTGTCCTGATTTAAAAATTGGTAATACATAGGTTCGTTTCTACAGTTCAGAAAAAGTACCAGTTTGCAAGGAGAAATTAAATAATAATTCTAGAGGTGCTATTAATGTACAAATACAATTCTTTACAAACATTGAAGGTATGCCATCAGGTCCACAACTATTACTTAATTTAAGAGAACAAATGCCATCGTATATCTCACGCTTTGTAATGCTCCAATTGATATCATTTACTTCAACAGTTTGCTTAACCGATGGTAAACTAGCGGGTACGTCCTTACTGTATATAGATGAGAAAAATTTAGCGAAAAGATTGTCACAATCATTGCCATTTCTACTAATTTCATCATCGAGGTGCATAGCTACAGGGAAACAGTTTTCTTTACCAGTAACTTTTACGAATTCCCAGAATTGAGTCGGATTTCTATCAATATTGGCATTGACTGATGAAATGTATTGGTTATATAGCTTATGTTTAAGGTTGCGCAAACTTTTAAAAATACCTAAGTTCTCAGCAGATTGAAAGCGTTTATAATTCTTATGAGCGACAATATGTTCATACGATTGTGTTGTTCTGTTTTGTTGAAGTAATAATTTGATTTAATTTAATCTGAAGTATTATTGTTTCATCTAGTAAAGAGTAAAGATATTTATCTTCGATGTGCGGTGGCTTATATATTACAGTAATATACCTCTTTGTGTTTTTAATATATATTTGAATAAATTCTATTTCATTGATGGTTTTGTTAAAAATGGTTTTAAAATGTAAACATCTTTTATGTAGATTGAAATTCCCCCACCCCTTGAGTGTCTACAATTATGGATTGAATTGTAATCATTTAAATGGTAGTAATCACTTTCGTTCTGGTAGAGCCACGTTTCTGTGAGTGCAATGATGTTTAAGTCATCGTATAATTTTGAGAGAATTTTAAATTCATTAAATTTATTCCTAATACTTCTTATATTGAGCAAAAAATATGTATCCATTTTTAGTTGTCTTCATTTATTTTATAGTGATGTTATAAATGTATGGCGTACTTTATGTTAATTTGTTTAGGTCATCTTGATTTCTATTGTGAATAATTTTCTATTTCTCTTCTTTTCGTAAAAACAATAGTACTGCTATGCAACAAACAAATATCTATTGTGTAATCCAATATCCGGCGGGGTATATGCTCGGGAAGTAGTTGTTTCAATAGATATTTCTCAAAAACTTATAGTGTAATTTTGCAGTTGGAAAAAGGGATTGATCACGAAATGTTCCTTGTTTAATTTCATTGTAATTTAAATAACTGCAAATGTGTGAATCATTGTTTTATTTATACAAACAGCTTTATATTGTCTGAATAAAGCTGGACAACAAAAATTTACAAAATATTGTTCAAAAATGTATGCTGTTAGAAATTGAAAATTTGTGTTTTAAATTACAAAAAGAGCTTGAATGTATATAACAAAATGTACAATTGTGTTAGTAGTCTGTAATGGGCTATCGACCATCTCATCTGCCCATCATTGTTTTATTTAATTTAATTTAATTCAATTGAAAATATTATTATTATTACTAAATTAAGAACAACCTGTATATTTGTTAATATTAAAATCATTTGTCCTCGTTGCTGTCATTAATTTGTAACGAGGAAGCGATTAGATCTTCATGAATCACACACGCACTCGTCCCAATTCCGTAGATAAATAAAGTTGAAGAAAATTAGGTTGGCCAGTGAAATTAAACGGTAAAAATCAATAACGGCCGGTTATCATCGCCGCTGTCGTCGCCGTCGTGACTCACTAATTGGAAAATAATTATTGAACAAAATACGAACACGGGCAAGATAAAGTAATAATTGTTATACGCACCAAATGCGTAATGCGCACCGCAAGGTTTACCTCTAACTTTATCTATTCGTGATTAAAGTTAATATCGGGTAAATATTTGCCGTTTGTTTTTGTTCGTGACAAAATGTGGAAATAATTAATAGTCATTTCAGCAGTGGAAATTATTAAAAAAAAAACTTAAGGTGAAATACATATCCATTTTTTAATTTAAATTAATTATTTATTCATTAAATTACACTATCAGTATAATAAATATATACATAATCAATTATTGATATATTTATAAAGGGTTTTCCAATAAGAGTGATATGATTTCTTTTAAAAAAACACACACTTATTGTTAAGGAAATTAAAATGTTTTTTATTTAATGTGAAGTACAATCGATACAATTAAGTTCTAAATAAAACGTCATTCAAATAACCTCCACGACTTCTTCTGCAGGAACGAATTAGATGAACCCAATTTTTGAGCACTTTTTCCACTAAATCAAGTCGTATGTCATGAATAGCACGTTTAATATTGACTTGTAAAGCTTGAAGAGAGTCTGGTTTATTTCGAAAGACCAATGACTTCAAATAACCCCACAAGAAATAGTCTAATGGTGTTAAATCACAACTTCTCGGAGGCCATTCAAAATCACAATTTCTTGAAATAATCGAATCTCCAAACTTGTCTCGCAATAATTCAATTGTTACATTTGCTGTGTGGCATGTAGCCCCGTCTTGTTAGAACCAAATGTTGTCAAGATCAACTTCTTCCAATTTCGGCCATAAAAAGTTGGTTGTCATCGATCTATACCACTCTCCATACGGACCGATGATTCCACCAGACCAAAAACCACACCAAATTGTCAATTTAGGTGAATGTAATGGTTTTTCTTGAATAATTTGTGGATTTTCTTCGCTCCAGAATCGACATTTTTGTTTGTTTACCGCACTACTCAGATGAAAGTGAGCCTCATCGGAAAAGATGATTTTCTTAAAAAAATCGTTATCGTTTTCAAGTTGTTCCAAGGCAAAATCAGCAAATTCACGACGTTTACGGTGGTCCAATGGCTTCAGTTCTTGAGTGAGAACAATTTTATACGGATGCAAACCCAAATCCTTTTTCAAAATCCGCCAGATTGTGGTTTGAGACAGTCCCAATTGTTGATAACGTCTTGGAATCGACAAATTGCGGTCTTTAGCAACACTTGCCTGAACGGCAGCAATATTTGCATTACTTCGAGCGGTTCTTTGCCTTATTGGCACTTTAACATATTGAAAAGAAAATGTACGCTCACTATTTTCAACAATTCGACGAATAGCGAGCACACTTGGACGATTATTACGACCATAAAATGGCAAAAGCGCACGAAAAGTTGCAATTGGAGAATGATTATTTTGATAATAAAACTGAATAATTTGTAAACGTTGTTCTTGTGTATATCTCGCCATGATGAAATTGTAAACACTACTGAATACAATGAAAAATAAATGACAGATCATGACATATTACAAATGGCCGAAACGTCACTTCAAAATCATATCATCCCTATTGGAAAACCTTATATTATTAAAATAAATATTTCATTTTTTTAATAAAAAAATACAAAAATAGCAATCAACCATCAGTTTTACAGCCATATACAATTATGCAATCATATTTAATGAGATTTACAAATATCTTTATTCAAGGGACTTTTACATTATATTAAGTACAGTATTGTATAGTATAATACGGTATATAATTTGAGGTTGTCCTTTCATAGGCTATCGACCCGAGGTCTTTCTGCCATTGTTTAGCTTTGAAGATGAGTTATGATTAAAGTATGTTATGAATAGATGATAATGCATGAATAGATGTGTGATAATGTCTGGTTAGGGTGATTACATGTCAGTGGATGTTTCTGAGATGAAGTCAGCGATGGTGTAATAGGGAAAATTTAAATTTGGGGGATGTGTTGGGGTTTCTGTGTATGTAGAGATGGTTTATAGAATCATTGTTAGTCATTCTGTATTTAAATATATATACAGAGAGCTTTTTTATCTGTATACATTTCTCCTATATATACCTGCAAAATACTCGAGTCAAATGCATTAGTGTATGTGTGTTTAGTTGCCTATAACACGCAACTGAACACACATATGCGAAATGCCAAATAGTCAACTAAACATACACACATTAATCGGTTCAATGCGTTTGGTTTGACTCACGTTTTTTGCAGGTATACACTTCCCCTAATGTATACTGATAAAAAAACCTCTCTGTATATATATATATAAATGGAGAATAAGTATAGTTTAAGTTCTTTAAATAAAAATAGTTGTCCTTTCTCCTATTTATGTTTGTATTAAATTAGATATATTTCGGAAACTATGTTTCCATCTTCAGTATCAAAACTTCAACTATTAAAGATGGAAACATAGTTTCTGAAATATTTCTAATTTAATAAGAAAATAAGTAGGAGAAAGACAACTATTTTTATTTAAATAATTTAAGTCTTCACAACCAACATAAGGAAGAATAGTTTAAGTTATTTATTGATATATGTACACGTAGTATAAGATAGAGTGAATTCCAATACTGGTCTTTTTTACTACTTAATGAATCGGACAAATCCAATTGCGTAAATTTATTGATGATAATACTTGGAAATATATCGTCAATAATTTATTCAATGAGACAGACGTACGAAATTGCTGTTCGTCCACTAAAATGAAGGAAAATTTACCCTCTTAAAAAAGGAAACCAATTAATGATTCTGATTAAGCAAAATTTATTTAATTTAACAATCCGACAATTTCCCTTCATTATTCACAATTCTAAGATACACATAATTCCATACATATATTTTTTCCTGTAATAATAAATCATTCGCGGCTGTGTCGTTCCGTTCCTTGTAGCTTTCGTGTAATTTCCTATTGAATACCAGAAGCCAAATAAATTAAATCATATTTGTAACAATGGTTCTTGTCGGGCCAGTGAAAAATTGCTTTCCATTTTTAAAAACACACACGCACGCGCGCCCCTCTAAAACTCGTCCTTAGACCATTGTGTCGCATGGTTTTGGTTTATTAATAAATTACTCGAGCGGAACGAAATGCACACATAAAATAATGCCGCGCGACGGCGAGAAGAATGCCGCGATATTTCAATATTTTAAAATGCATTGTGTGTTTAGTCTTTTGGTTTAATAAATATGCTTTTATATTTATTTGTTGCTATAAAAAAAAATATACAGATTTTTTTTTTAATATAATATATTGTTGCATACGATTGTATCTAATCAACCACGAGAATATTTATTTGTAATTAATTATAGAAATTGAATCTTTGGAATTCATCAATACATTTGTGCGAAAAAAAAAAATGTTTAATAGTGTTTGTGCGAATCATCAAACTGGCTAGCAAAGATTTTTTCTATGACTTTTTCATAAATTCATGACAAGGCAGAAAGACCTTTGGTCGATAGCCCAGATATGTGTTGTAATTTTTATATTATATTATTTGTATATTCTGAATAAAGATATGAGATATGGTTAACTTTTCTCGGTATGCGAAAGCGTTTTTAATAAGAGTTTTATTTTTATTCACACTATTACGTACACGAGTTAACAATTTGGTTTTCATTTTGAATTTATTACAAATTTGATTGTTTATGATTAATTACGATTAATAACTGGAGCGTGTCTTCTTTGATTAACACCGGGAGCGGAACTGTAGGAACTGCCCTGCGTGGGTCTGTCGCTCTCCTTATATCATCTGCTTGATGCTATATCAACAGACGTATTATCTTAGGGGTAGTAGGACTGGTAACAATATGTATATATGAAATATGGTGAAATTTTTGGTCTGGTCGATAGCCTAGACCGACGAATACCTACAGGTATTGTAATTATATATATAACAATCTTTATTAAGGGCCTACCACTTTTTCTCGGCAAACCACGTTTCTAATTTTATGTGTGAATAGTCTTTACGTCGTCTTACGATGCATGACGACGTAGTGTACACATTATTTCACAAAATCTATCCTTTTCTATTCAATTATTTATATATAACGCTATCCCTTTTTACACTATTCAAACAATCCATGCTTTCCGTGTATTATTGGAAGCTTATCGGCCGGGATGTTTATTTTATCCTAATTTATGATTCTCTTCAAGTGTGCCTCTCGCGCAGCGACCACCTTTTTTTAAATACGTAAAACGTTTCTTTCAGTTCATTTATATGAACACTTTTCGATTATGAACTTTCATATTTTATCTATGTATTTTTATCAAGTAATATAAATATAATATAAATTTACCATGCTACAATCATAATTCTGTTTTGCTCGTAATAATTTGTAATTTATTTATATCATCATCAAATTTTATTCTGGTTCCTTCAAAAATACTACCTGAATCAGAAAAAAAGCATGTACCCCGAAACAAAAACCTTCGTAGTCAATAAATAATATTATGAGCACATGTTGTATTTTTAATCAAAAATTGTATTGCGGTTCAATGAAATAAATCATTCAGGTCAAACCATTTAACAGATTAGGAAGGACATTTACTTGCTTTACAACCCCGCAGCCGAAATGATAAAAAAGGATGCATGCATTCAGAATTTTAAATATTCATCCCTTTTTGCCAGTTTTTATTGCATCCAATTGTATTTTTAACTGGAGTTTTTATTATATGCAATTATATTTGTAACTGGTAAAAACAGCAAATAATAAAAAAATACGGTTTCGGCGACTCCGCTTTTTACCCTTTGAATGACCAGCTAGAAATACAAATTTTTAAAATAGTCAGTTTTTGGATGTTAACGTGGATGTTCACTGTATCCGTGATATAAAAGTGGTGTATCAGTGTGAGATTTTGAGAAACTTATAACTCGTTCCAATTCAATTCTTATAATGGGTAATAGAAGAGGAAAGAAAACCAGGTTGTACTTATCTGCACCCCGAAAGAAATGTAATCTCGTAATTTGGAAAAAGTAAGTTTACATTAAAATATTATGTACCTATATTTCTATATTAGCATTATTACACATTTTTAACTATTTTCAACAATTATTTCAAATTTATTGCTGGTGCTAAAATTCAAATAGAAATAATATGAACATAAATGGACAGTTAGATATAAAGTGATTCAATAAAACTATTGTTTCCATTTAAAAAAAGGTAAGTTTGTGTCATATCTCCCAAATTATTTGCGATTTTTTTTTTTGATTTTTTATTATTAATCTCTGTAAAATTTTCTACAACTTTGTCCTTTACAGTTTTTTTCTATCTATGATAATAATAGAGATATATTGATTTCAAAAAATTGACACATTTTACTTTTTTCAAAATATCTAGTTACCCTAGACTTTTTCAAATCCTTTGAAAGTGTCATTTTATTCGTCTTATAAAACTACACTTCTTTCCCCATTTAACCGTTTTTCTATCTCTTATAGTTTCCGAGATCCCCATAGAGAACATCGAAAAAAACTCACCCTGTATATAGGGTGGGGATTTATCCTGGACACTTGGAATATCTCAGAAATTATATTCTGAAAAAAAAAGGTTTCAAATAAAAAGTTTAAATCAAGGAGGGGCTGATTCAGCTGATTCATGATTTTCATCATGTCATCCGAAGACAACTTTATTTTTTCAAATGGAAACATATATTTTTCTTTTTCGATTCTCAATTTACAAATTGAAACAAATAACTTTTGTTTGAAACAATTTTTGTTTTGGTTATTACTTTTTACAATTTTAATTAAAAAAAAAACACAATGTCGTTTTAACGTAAAAATCATTTTATTTGTGATAAATGAAATTAATATTCAATTAAAACAGTATCAAATAAACATGTAATCTAAATAAACAAATTAATAATTGCTTAAATAGTATTTGAATAATTAGATACGTATATTAAAACAATAAAAACAATTTTCCCTCTTTCAATATTTAACTATTATTTTCTCATCCAATTAGGTTGCATACTTATTTGATACTAATCCAATTGATTAATAATTTCATTTATGATAAATAAAATGATTTTATTTTTATTTATTTTATTTTTTATTATTATTGTATTTTTGTCTTTTAAAATTAATATTGTAAAACGTAATAACTAAAACAAAAATTGTTTCAAACAGAAGTTATTTGTTTTAAGTCGTAGATTAAGAATCAGAAAATAAAAATATATATCTCCATTTGAAAAATAAAGTTGTATTCGGATGATGTTGAAGACATGATGAAAATTAAAAATTGATATGATTGCTGAAACAGCCCCTCCATCTCTTGAACTTTTAATTAGAACATTTTTTCTTCGGAATTTAGTTTCTGAGATATTCCAAATGTCCAGGATAAATGACCCACCCTGTATATTTGCAAATGACAATTGGCTATCAACCAGAGGTTTTCCGCGGTTTGTTTTTAATTTATTTACTTTGACAATTTATATGTCAAAATAAATAAATTAAATGAAATGAGATGAATATCATATTTGCATTTTATTTTAAATATATTTAGTTTATATTTTGTAAGATCATACTTATGTAAAATATAAGAATATTGAATAATTAAACAGCTTATATATTTTTCATTTTGCCTTCATTGGGCACGGGTTAAAGGTACCCAATCGATCCCAAATTTTGTCAGGCTTGTTGTTTTGTAGATTTTTTTTTTTTTTTTGGGGGGGGGTCTCCCACTATATAAATTAAGAAAAAACTATGTTTTTATTGTAAGTAATTATATTTATATATTCAGAACAAATGATCAAACAATAACAATACCCACTAAGCTAGAAATTAGGAATTTTAAAAAATAATCTGTTTTATACTGACATTATGATTCTTATAATATTGTAACACACTCATCTCGAAAACCCATAAAAGATGTTTCTGGCTATAATAAATCAAGTAACACTCGCCCATTAGTAGTGCGTAATCGAATATGCGGTCGTTCTCGTCTCGATGCAGTCGAGCATCGCTATGCACGTGAATCCGCGGCGAAAGAGAGATAGACAAATTGGTCTTCGCTTATTTCTCGCAAGAAAATGTAAAATAGTCCGATAATTATTTGCTCATTGTGGGCAAACTAATGAATTTATTTTTATGATGCAAACCCTTTATTG
The DNA here is from genome assembly GCA_963082785.1 of Philonthus spinipes. Classification (NCBI taxonomy): domain Eukaryota; kingdom Metazoa; phylum Arthropoda; class Insecta; order Coleoptera; family Staphylinidae; genus Philonthus; species Philonthus spinipes. The sequence continues at coordinate 9,523,530 of OY720316.1, forward strand.
TTCACAAAAGTCGATTCTAAGCCCCTATTACATCAAAATTAAATATAAAATTGTTTAAATTGGGTAATTTGACGATCAAATTTGTATAAATATTGAGCATATTTAATGCATTTTTATAAATAATATATGACGTTTTTTTCAAAATCAAACTAATACGATCATTGATTCATCCTTTAACTTTCTCATACTGAAATTTCAATACAACAGTATTATTATTAGTGGTCACAACGGCGTGTGCCGTAAAGCACTATTTTCTCTTCTTTTCTAGCGAGTGGTATACCCTTAACAATTAAGTTTACAATAAGGTAACAAACATTGATTATGTATATCACATAAAAATTAATTAATTGTTAAATGGCTATCGATATTGTAATTATTTATGCGGAACTTGTTGAAATTCTATTTCAAGTGAAGGAACGAATAAAAAAATAATTTATTAGGAACTATAAAATTTCTTATTATTTTTTTGTTTCTTATTTAAAACGAACAACTATTCAACATTTACAAATGAATGCAAAAAAAAACTCTTTACACTCGACTTAATTAAAACCCGTGCAGCTGCATAAAAATCGCGACCGAATCCGCGATTTATTTTCCCTTACATTTTTTTGTTATCATCATCATTATTATTCGGCCCTCCAATTTTCATTGAAAAACTTTTTGATTGCGATCCGTCGATAAGATACGGGTTTTCATTCACTCGCGCTGAATTTTGTGTGTGTGTGAAGGCAAAGCGAGAATGTCTGTGTAATAAATTCGGAGCGAGAAAGGGTCGAAGTGAAAGGGCGGTTTATAATGAAATATACTGTTGCGCGCAGCAATCAAAGTTTGAAATTATTCAGCACGAAATTACGGATTCTATTCAGATGGAAATGACACGGTGCTGCTCTCCGCCGCGTGCTGCTCGCCGCTATAATTCACACTCTGTAATGTCCTGATTAAATATCTAGAATTGCTTCGCATTTGATGTTACGCCTGTTTTTTTTTTTTTGTAGTGTGTTTTATTATATTATTCTTTCATTTCAGCATTACTTAATTCACTTTTGTATAAAACAGCATTAAAGCTATTTCTACGGAAATATTACGATTGCTGTAAATCACAAGGAATTTATAATTCGAGCACATCTAATTGATGTATGCACTTGCATTACAGTTTTGTGGTAGAACCACCGAGTTTAAAATGCTTAGAGCGGCAATGTCGGGTAAAAAAAGTCACGCATTTCAGGTCCGCCAGTAATGTCGGCGTCTAGTACGAAATCTCATAATCATGAAAGACTCGAAGTGAACGAAACTTAGTGATTTGCCCACTAAATGGCTGGAATTCAAAGACATGTATGAAGCCCTAGTACACAAATCTTCTGACGTTCAAAAACTGTATTACTTAAGAGCCTCAAAAAATGGCGACGCAGCCAATTTTATTAGCTCCATCGAAACGTCCGCGCAAAATTACGAAGTTGCGTGGAATCTTATTTGTGAAAGGTTTGAAAACGAGCGTGTGTTAATTCAACATCATGTTCAGGCGGTATTTAATATTCAATTGCTACAATAATTATGTTATACCATTTATCGACAAGCTCACCCAGATTTATCAGCGCTCTCACATTTACAGCAACACTATCAAAAATTTCACGTATATAACAGAAGGTATCGGCTTGTTTTACACGTGAAATACTTGATAGTGTTGCTGCAAATATGAGAGTGTTGATAAATCTGGGTGAGCCCGTCGATAAATGGTATAACATCATTATTGTAGCAATTTCGAGTAAGCTAGATGATATCACTCAAAGGAAATGGGAGAATCACACAAATTTCATTCTTTAAGCCAGTTTAAGCAATTTTTACAAGAAACGGCAACAATGCTCGACAATTTAAAATTATCTAAATTATACAGCTCAGGTTTAAATCAAATAATCCACAAGCCACAAGTAAATAATAATAATCGAGTCAAAGTAATTCATGTATCAAAATTAACTTGTTGTTATTGTAAAGGCCAGAATGCTATTTATAACTGTAAAGATTTTCAAGATCTCAACCTGGAATCAAAATGGAATCAATTAAGATTATTAAAATTATGTGAAAATTGTTCGAGACCTGGACATGGGGTGGAAGAGTGTGAAATAAATGGATGTAGAATTTGTCAGGTTAAGCCAATTCATTTTTGCACAAACCTGTAGAATCCAATTTCGCTATTACTTTATGTACATGTGGCAAACAAGAACCGTACTTAATTCCCACAGCGATTATTGCGGATCTAAAGTACAGGTGCGAGCAATTTTAAACTCAGCCGCAACTAACAATTTTATGACGTTATCACTTGTGAAGGATTTAAGGCTAGGCATGAAACCTTGAATTAATTAATAATACAATATATATTTACTACCCATTATCCCTATTTTTCTTTTCCACGCCAACCTCTTCAAAAAGCCTACGCCAGCCCCATCCTCTCTCATCCAAAACTTCTGCTTCCTCCCATCCATTCTTTACACATTCCCCCACATTTCTCAATTATATGTGTCCACGTATCCTTGCCCCTACCACACAACACACGTCTAATATGCCTCTCCCCCATTTACACTTTCCTTGCTCTCTCCTCCGATTCATACTTTGCCCTTGCAAGCAGCATCCTTTCCTCCCTCATACAACTATCATTTCGTAAATACTCCGGTAGGGACCAAATCACCTGCCATGTTTCATACATGGGGTTATACTTACTCCTCCTTATGCACTCCTGCCACTTCTGTATCTCCACCTCCTTCAACTTCATTCTCATCCACTTTCCCACATATAACCCTTTTTCCAGTCATTCCTTTGCCAATAACTATGATATCCCTGCCCTCTCATACATTTCCCCTCTCATCAAACCCCATTTTTCTTTTGTTCTTATACATGTTTCGCACGCCTCCTTTACAATCCTTTCACTCAACCTCCTTTCGTATTTCACCACCCTTTCCATTGCCTCCACATGCATACTCCATCTATTCGTTTCCTGCAGCATAATATATCCGGGAGTCGATTTTTCCACTCCCAGAATCTGCTTCAGGAAATACATCTGCTCTCTCTCTATCTAAACATTCATACTCATCCTCACCCCATACAAGATTGGTTTTATGCACAAATGCTAACACTACCTTTTCTCAAACCATCTTCCCCACTTGCCTCTTATTTCCCCCTAGGTCTCCTTTCCCTCCACCATTCCCTGAATCCATTTAGCATGGTCTTGATATCCCCCAGTATTCTTAAATATATTCCCGAAATATTTAAAACTAAAGGGTTTTCCAATAAGAGTGATATGATTTCTTTTAAAAAAACAAACACACTTATTGTTAAGAAAATTCAAATGTTTTTTATTTAATGTGAAGTACAATCGATACAATTAAGTTCTAAATAAATCGTGATTCAAATGGCCTCCACGACTTCTTCTGCAGGAACGAATTCGATTAACCCAATTTTCGAGCACTTTTTCCACTAAAGCAAGTCGTATGTCATGAATAGCACGTTCAATATTGACTTGTAAATCTTGAAGAGAGTCTGGTTTATTTCGAAAGACCGATGACTTCAAATAACCCCACTAGAAATAGTCTAATGGTGTTAAATCACAACTTCTTGGAGACCATTCAATATCACAATTTCTTGAAATAATCGAATCTCCAAACTTTTCTCGCAATAATTCAATTGTTGCATTTGCTGGCATGTAGCCCCGTCTTGTTGGAACCAAATATTGTCAAGATCAACTTCTTCCAATTTCGGCCATAAAAAATTGGTTATCATTGACAGTAACGGTGTTACCATCTTCATTTCGAAAGAAGTACGGACCGATGATTCCAACAGACCAAACACCACACCAAACTGTCAATTTAGGTGAATGTAATGGTTTTTCTTGAATAATTTGTGGATTTTATTCGCACCAGAATCGACAGTTTTGTTTATTTACCGCACCACTCAGATGAAAGTGAGCCTCATCGGAGAAGATGATTTTCTTAAAAAAATCGTTATCGTTTTCAAGTTGTTCCAAGGCAAAATCAGCAAATTCACGACGTTTATGGTGGTCCAATGGCTTCAGTTCCTTTTTCAAAATCCGTCAGATTGTGGTTTGAGACAGTCCCAATTGTTGAGAACGTCTTGGAATCGACAAATTGCGATCTTTAGCAACACTTGTCTGAACGGCACTTTAGCATTATGTAAAGAAAATGTACGCTCACAATTTTCAACAATTCGACGAATAGCGAGCACACTTGGACGATTGTTACAACCATAAAATGGCAAAAGCGCACGAAAAGTTGCAATTGGAGAACGATTATTTTGATAATAAAACTGAATAATTTGTAAACGTTGTTCTTGTGTATATCTCTCCATGATGAAATTGTAAACACTACTGAATACAATGAAAAATAAATGACAGATCATGACATATTACAAATGGCCGAAACGTCACTTCAAAATCATATCATCTCTATTGGAAAACCTTATATTCACCTTCTCAATCACCTCCCCCTTCTATTCCAGTTCACCCACCTTAACAACATCCTTATCTTGCCTGTTTTCACCAATGTCATGGCTATTTTATATTCTACACACATAATCGAAATCTCTCTGTGGTTGTTCGCTTCCTTTTTATCGCATCCTTTAGGTGTGGGGCACATAACTCCCACTCGCCAAGCGCCTGGTATTTCAGCTTCCCCTCTCCACATGCCATTCGATAACTCCCTGAATTTCTTATTTCTTTCCATCCCAAATCTATTCTACATTTCTGATTTTAAGCCATTCATCTTTTCCACTTTGCATCTCCTCAATACCTTTATCTCCGTAAACTCCTCTACTCCATTAGCTTCATTCCTCACTCTCATAGCACCACTGCTCCGTCTACATTTTTCGGTCCATCTTCCCAGTTCTTATTCCGGCAAACTTCTCGTTTCCCCTGTTTTCAGTATCTACCAGATCTCTTTTTCATTTGTGCATCTTTTCAATACTTTTATTAAAATAGAATTTTGATGGAAATAAAGTTTTTAAAAGTTATTTTTTTTAAACAATAACAAATAATTGCGGTGTTGGGTTTTCATTAATTATTTCGTTTATTATATATAAACTTACGCTCAGTGAACTGTTATATAAATTGAATTTGCCAAAAGTGCTGTCACAATTGTAAATTAGACAAACAGAGAATAACAAGTAACTTAAGTAAATTGATAGAATCATAAAAGCAGAGATAATTAGGGTCATAATTCGAAATAAAATCGTTCTCCTTTATTTATATTTTGGTAATTGTGAAAATTCGAGGCTAGCGACATTCGTCCATTCCTGTCCAGTGCAAGTCCGGCAGTTTAGTTTGGAAGGTGGAAAGGGGTCGATTAGTCCGTTTCAGCGCTAATGTAATTCTCTTATGCACGCGAAATGCATATCAATTTGAGAGCATTTATGGCTTCCTCAATTTGTGGACGGAGGCGAGCCGCAATCGACAATCGCCGTTCATTCACTGCGCCTCCATTAAGCGCACGGCTCTAAAAAGCAGGTGTGAAAATTTCGTCAACAATTTATTGTTTTCGTTATAATGCAAAACGGCGGCGCGGCACGGAATGTGTGCAAACAAAATTTGCTCCTTTTATGGGGTTTCATATAAGAGTGAAAGTAACAGAAAAAATAAACAGTACTGCAAAAAATAGCTAAATCATTTCGAATAATTGATTGATGAGGCTGATAATTGTTGAAATTTCATAATTACTTATATTAAATAACATTATTTAGTCTTTCATAGTCTATTGTAATATCGCCACAATTGTTTCACCACACTGTGGCTTCTTCAGGCGAAGAAATGATACACTACACTATTCTGTCCGGGTATATATACATAAAAAGTTTTATTAGTTAACGAGGGGGCGGGATTTTTAGAAAAAATCAAATTGAGTAGTAGTGAATTCGTGACGTCTAGTTGGTCGTTTAGAAGATGTCCGTTGAATTATCTTTTGTTTATCTCTAAATTCTCCATAATATTTAATTTCAGGCTTTTTTCCTCCCTCTGTAGGATTTTGAAATTATCATCGAAATTGTGGTTATCCTCAATAAGGTGGTTTGCATATGTGGAGTTTGTTTTCTTTTGCTCGAAACTGGATTTGTGTTCTTTTATTCTGCTCTCAAATGATCTTCCTGTTTGTCCCACATATGTCTTGGTGCAGTCTTTAAAAGTTAGCAGATAAACACCACTTTGTTGAGTTTTTGTAGTTTTGTCTTTGTTGTTTTTTATAATATTTCCTAATGAATTGTTTGTTTTAAAGGCAATATTAATGTTGTTATTTTTTAGAATTTTTGCAACTTTCTCACTCGTTTTACCAGTATATGTGATAATTTTGTAGTTGTGTAATGATTTATCCTTTATAACTGGGTAAATTTAATTAATTATTACACTTCTCTGCTTTTTTTTTGATATTATTTTTTCTATTGTTGATTTCTTAAAACCATTGTTAACAGCAATTTGAAATATAATTTTTAATTCCTTATCGAAGTTATATTGTGTCATCGGTATTGTTAATAGTCTATGTATCATACTTTGATATGCTGCTAATTTATGTGATATTGGGTGGTTTGATTTAAAATTAATTGTAGCGTCAGAATGAGTTGGTTTATGATAAATTGAAAAATCATGCCTACTGTTAATTTTTGTAATCGCCAGATCGAAATAATTAATGGAGTTATTTATTTCCTGAATGCAAAATCTTAAAATTATGTGAATTAAAGAAATGATTGAATGCGGAAGATAGTATTGTTTCACCAAGTGTTATCCTTCATTTAACTTTATTTTCATAAATTAAAAACATACAAAAAATATAATTTTATTTATTACAATAAAGTTACACACGCATTAAAGGTTAATTAAACTTCATGTCCACGTGAAACGCACTTACACTAACGCGCATATATTTTTAACGAAATAAATATCTAATTACCCCCAGGCCGAGAGAGGGCCTCGGAGTGGTGATTTGGAAATCGACGCTCGGTTTGAGATCATTAAATAATGATGATAGGCCCGGGGAACGAAATGTCGAGTCATTAGTTGTATTAGAGCCGCAATTAAAATCACCTGTAACGTCTAATGCGTACACAATTTTCAAGGGTCCGTCTTCGAAATTTATAAGGTCTACATAATTATAATTGGGGTTGCGCGCAGAGAGAGGTGATACGTGTGTAATTTCGACGTGGTTATTATAGGGGATTTAATTAAGATATAGTTGAGAGTGGAAGAGCGGGGAAAATGAAGTGGCGGCATAATTATTGAAATGGATTTAACGAATTGCTGCATTTCAAGATGAAGAGAGAGAAAATACTTAGAATACATTTCAAACACTTTTATATGAAAAAAAAAAAAAAAATGAATAAAGGGCGTCCCAAAAATAACGCAATATAAGGAGGTAGTGCTATAAATATGGCTGAAAATAATAGATGTTTTTCGGATTTTTTTTTTAATACCAAACCAAAAGGAAATGACAATTTTGAGTATATCCATTTATTAAAAAAAAACAAATAGCTTTCGGGCACCATTTTTTGTAATGCGATCAGCCGCTTCCCGTGACTGCTGCACCAGGTGAAAGCACCCCTTTTCCTCGGAACTACCATTTTCGGTGGCCGGCCTGGGGGTTCTCCGATTGGTTCTGCAACAAAATAAATCTTTTTAAGTAATTGTCAATTGGTAAATCTAGTCCTCTACGTAGGAGATATGAAAAAAAAAAAGAAACAAAATGGCGACGTGTTAAAAAAATATTCACCCTAAAAATCGGTATAAAAACGTGCACCGTGCTCAGACTTTTCAGCCGATAGAAAATCGGCTACGTAGGGGACTAGAAAATTCAATTGGGAATATGAAACGCAAAGTCCGATCAAAATCGTATGTGTAATTATAAAGTTACGCCGGCCTCCAATTTTAAAAACACTGTTTCGAGAAAAACGCGTTTGAAGTTTCGGGTTACATGTTTTTGCAGTTTAGTTCAACATACCACTAGTCAGCGATTTCTGGTCCAAACAGCATCCCTTCCAGGTTGACGTGGAGGGCATCATCCCTCTTCTTTGCTACCATGGAAGACCGGAGGCCGTCTTTGGTAGATTTTGTTATTCGCAGCTCTGCGCGCTCAATCCGTTCTTTGTACGCTTTCGTGCAGAAGTTGTAGCACCTGGGACCGACCTTGAGTTGCAGCTGGTTCATGATGTCCATAAAGCTTGATAGGCCGTCGTTGAAGGTACAAGCCACTACACTGGCCGCAATATCGATGATACGGAGCAATCACTGTACTTATAACTGACCGAAAACTTAATACTTCATTTTTCGATCTTGCATATCGTGTTTTGTTGTGAATGGCCACCATAGGCTGTTCAAAATACGAAGGGAACATTTCAGTCAACTTTATGCAATCCGACAGCATCCTGAACTACAAATCAGTATTATATATATTTATTTTTATTTACTTTATCAATTTACAACAATATAATGCAGATTCGTCTTATGGGTATTTATTCTAAAATTAAACTAAAAGTAAATTACATATAATAAATAAAAAAAACGCAACACAATTTACATAAAAAGCACTAACAAACGTTAACATTTAGATGTTGACTGCCCTAACGAAGTAATTTCCTCAAACCAGCGCGGCTAATATTACCAAAATCAGCGTTGAACTTACTAGAGTTATTGGTGATTCTGGCCAAACTATAGTTCCTACAGTAATCGTTTCTACAATATGGAACATGAAAGAGATCGAAGGAGCGCAAAACTTTAGTAGGGACGTTGAATTGAATTTGATTAAGTAAATATAAACTATTGATTTTCCCGTTAATCAAATCATAGCCTAGTAGTACATCAGCATTCCTCCGTCTCTGTTCCAATGTGTCCATATTTAGAACTTGTAGCACATTCATATAAGAACCGATTAAAGCAAATTTAAATGAAACAAACTTTATGAATTTGATTTGAACCTTCTCAACTAGAAGTATTTATGATTTGCTGTAAGGATTCCAAATTGCACAACAGTATTCAAGATGGGGGCGGACAAGTGTGACATACAATATTTTAAGGGTATTAATTTTGAAAAAATGTTTAGTATTTCTTTTTAGAAACCCTAGTGCACGACTAGAAGTTATAAGGTGTAAATGCTTGCTGAAGTTCCAATTATATGTTAGTAACACTCCCAAGTCTTTTATTTCGAAGACCCGCGATAATAGAGCGTCGGAAATAAAGTAGTTTCTTATTGACTTTTATTTCTTTTTAGTAAATGTTATCGAGTGGCATTTATCTAGGTTAAGATTCATACGTTTATCACTGCACCAGATGGAAAATCTATTCAAATCATCTTGTAATTGAATTGAAGAACATTCATCAGAAATTCTTTATATCATCAGCAAATAGTAAACACTGAGCGTGGAGGAAACAGTCGACCACATCGTTTATGAAGATATTAAACAACAGAGGGCCCAAGTGGGATCCTTGGGGTACCCCTGAAGTAACCGGAATTTTTGAAGATAAGACACTGCCAATACGCACGGTCTGTGATCTACCAGACAAATACGATTGCAGCCAATTCAACATGGTCCCACCAATTCCGATTCGCATTAGCTTTGAAAGAAGAATATTATGGTCAACCGTATCGAACGCCTTGGAAAAGTCCACATCATGCCCAGCGTCCAAGTTGAAACGATATAGTTGCCATAAGAGAGCAAGTTAGATGAAGTGGAACATCCCCTTTTGAAACCATGTTGCTTGCCAAATAATACACTAGATATGCATTCAGATAGAGGAGCACTTATTAATTTTTCAAATGTTTTTGGATTAAATGATAAAAGCGAAATCGACCGATGGTTAGAAACAATGTTCTACTTTTAAAAATGGGTACAATTATAGCATTTTTCTATAGTGATGAAAAGCAGCCTGTACTTAGAGATTGATTGAAAAGAAGCCACAGAGGGCGACTAAGGGAGAAGGAACATTGCTTCAATAGACTTGATGGCAAACCGTCTTAGCCAGTACAATATGAATCTTTCAAACAGACTAGTTGATTAAGAACGTCTGTAATTTTTAATGCCTCATTGGTGCTGTAATTAATATGATTGAAGGAACTAATTGATAATTTTGAAGTTAAGGTAACATTACTTGAGGGTACATTATAAACTGAACCAAAGTGATCAACAAACAACTCAACAATTTCTTGAGCACTAGTAATGAAGGTACCATTATTCTCAAATGAGTCTGCTACAGTAGAGATTTTATGTGGCTCCAAAATAATTCAGGATTATTTACAAGAGATTCTTCAACTGACTGAATATGATTCCTATAGCAAATCAGAGAGAGTTGTTTACACTGTTCCCGCGTTTCTTTAAAAATATCGTAGTCGATTGCTAGGCCAGAAATCTTAAAGTTACGGTAATGTATTTTTTTCCATAGAAATAAGTTCAATGAGATCTGAGGAAAACCACTTAGGGTAACAATCGTTTCGAGAAGTAGAGGATTTATCAATGTCCCTTGGGGTAAACAAGTCAATGATCGAATATAATACTGATTAAAAAATGCTAACATTAATGTTTACTTCATTATCATTAAACAAAGTGTCCCAAGGGGTGAATAGATTTTTTTCAGAAATAGATTTATAATCAGTCCGCGAGAAGTTATATACAAATGTAGAGTTCCAATTCGAAGTAGGCTGAGAAATGTTTAAGTCATTAAAATCAAGTGCAATTGTCGGATGATAAAAATCGCAAGGAATAATATGGACACTGGCTTTAGAAACAACAAACTGACTCAATAAATTAGCATCGAGAAATATTAAATCTAGAATCACAGAGTTTTTATTAGTATAGTATTCACTTGAAAATAATTCAATGCGCTAAATGTGCTTGCAATAGTTTGCACTGAGGGAAGTGTAGAGTTATCAATATTATTCCATTAGGGAGATTATAATCACCTAAAATACAAGTATAATGATCATTCAATTTATCACCGAGTTCTTCTACAAGAAGAAAATCTTCTCTTGGAATTTTTCCTATTTTTTCTTCAAGCTGTTCATAAAATGTTTCTCTTTCTTCTTCTTGTGCATTCTCTGTTGGTGTGTAGAGATTCAGAACAGATAATTTGAAAGGCAATGTGTCGCTTATTGGTTTAAACTCCAGAATTTTGTTTCTTAATGTTTCTCGTAATATAATCGCTACACCATATTTTCCCTATTTTTCGTTTCTATTATATTTTATTGTGATTTTAGGTTCAGTTACTTCACCATTTCCCTGCCACCGTATTTCCTGTAGTGCTGCTATATCTATTTCGCATATTTCCATTTCATTGTTCCTGTAGTGCTGCTATATCCGTATCTTTCCATTTCATTGGCTATTTCTTGCATTTTCTTACTGCTAATAACGTTATTACGTTCCATGTGCTGATCTTCAGTCTCTTCATTTTCGTTCTTTCAATTATTTTTTTGTTTTGTCGTTTCTCCGTGTTTAATGTCCCATTGATGTTTCCTTTTCAGTGCTATTTTCGTCTCCATGTTTCGCAAATCCTGTTTCTCTTTTGTTTTTTGTTAGGTTTTTGAAGTCCATTTTGGATCCACCCTAAGTTTTTAAGAGATCTAGAAAACCCAAATGGGGGTGGTGCGGCTATGTATGTATGTTTCCTATTCATTGAAAAACATCAATTTATTCAGTTTATTTATTTAAATTGCATATTTAGAAATTTTCGATTACTAATATTACTCGATTTTGCCCAACACTCGTTTTTTGATTGTTGTGGGACAGGCGTAAACATCGCGGTTAGATACTTTATCTCTATGGGTTAGATTGAGATGGGAAAAGGAAAGAAGAGATGTCGGGGAGTGAGTATTCATATAACTCACTCCTCGACATCTCTTCTTTGAATATGTATTTTTGTTAGTTTTAGTATTTATATGATTTATTATGAATTATTTTTATTATGTTTGAGTGGATTAAGGTCGCGGTTTAGTATAAAGAGATAGCTATATAGTAAAATGGAAATAATCGTTTGAAAAAACAGCTATTCTTTTGGATTTAATAATATGAATATGTATTTACATTTTTTGTCTACCAAGTATAAAGTATCAAAATAAATAATAAATCGTTAATTTTCGTGTATTACGTCAATTTACTAGTTCAAGTTAGAAAAGAAAACTGTAAGTTATAATGAAATTAATAGATCATGTCTGCTTAGTTATTTGAATGCAGAATTTAGTGAGATCCTTTAAATTTTCATTGCACAAGTTTTTATTAAAAAAAATATAATTTGAAATTTGCTATAAATTTCATCAATTTTAATTGATTTTCATAATTGTTTTTCACACAAACTAAACATTAAAATAATTTTTAATTCATCTGATGAAATTACTGCTTATTTTAAGATTACTTTAATGTATAATAAAATATTGTTCACAACAGCAATCTAACTCGAATTAGTGAATTTATGCCAATATTTATATTTATCCTTTGAACCGCACCCTTAATGCCAATAATTTTTTTATTAACTGAACCTTCTCTTTAAATCTCGTAATAATAATAATTTCCCTACACCCTTATGGGTATAAAGGGTCTTTTCGATGATATATATATATATATATATAATACGTGTTTATTGTCGAACATATGAAGACATATAATTTATAAATGAATAGATTATTAATAATCTTGGGCAAAATCGAGTAATTTTAGTAATCAGTTTAATTTATTTTTTTAATGTACATTTATTTATTTTAATGTTAATTAATGACCCAGAGAATTATATTGATTGGAATGTTGTTAAGTCATTTACAAAAACCGAAAGATTTTCGCTTGTGTGTGTGGTTAAAAATAACCGGAGTGCATCCGTGGGATAAATACGTGCAAAAACATTTCAAGGCGAATCCGCTATAAATAGCGCGAAATCTGAAATATTAAGGCTAACCGGAGTGAGGCCGATCCCTCTTTTTAATTCCTTCTCACGTCTGATGGACCATAACATATTTTAATTTGGTTTTCTGTCAATGGAATCAAGGTCGAAATCCCCGAAACAAAACAAATAGAAATAACTGTAACAATTTTATTTCTTAATTTTCCGTTTAGAGAAAATAAAATAGAGAGGAATCCTTTATAAAATAATTTGAATAAAACTTATTGAACACTTATTTGTAATAAATTAAATAAAAATCATTTGAAAATAATTAATAAATTATTTGCACATTTAGCTCTGTGGCTTTTAACTTGCGTTACGTAAGTACGTTAAACAAATGCACATTAAAACAACTACTTCGCGGGCAAATACCCACGCCGGATATTAAATTACATAATATAAACCTGCTGTTGCATATCAATAAAGTATTGTTTATTGTTTATTGTTTATTAACGGTAAGTCCATTTAAATACATATTACTTAATACTAACTATACATATATACATGCAACAAATTTTTGATCCGAGAAAAATTTTAATGCAAAAATGTTAGTTAATATAAGGTCATCTGCAGATCCGTGTTTCGGGATCTATGCCTCGTCAGTACAGCTCTGCCTTACATAATTTATAGATGTTAAAATAAATCAATTAAATTAATTCAACTATACTCAGTCAAATTAAATCAATTATATTAAAGCAAATTAAACTAAATCGATTCAAATTAAATTAAACGAAATTAATTCAACCTAAATCAAAACCGAATAAAATTAAACGAAACGAATTGAATTAATTTTGAATTAATTTCTCACTTAACCCGTGGTGAAACATATTTAATTAATAGACTTTGATTATTTTTATTTTGTATTTTGTCGTAATTTGTGATTGGTAATTTGCCTTTTTTTATACATATGTTTTGTAATCTTTTTAGAGCGTCACACTTTTCTTATAAAATTTTTAATATATAATTATAATTGTAATTTGGAAATGGAGATTCCGTTAATAAAGAAAATTGAAATTGAAAACACTTAGTTTGTTTTAGTCAAAAGTTTATGAATTGAATTAAATTCATTTAAAAGTAGCGATCCTTACCAGCCGCGTACTCTGATAGTAATGACGGGCTGAGTAAGGACGCGCGTTCCTGCATTGTTGTTAACGTAAATTAAAAAAAAAAACTCCCCTCGGCTCAGATTTGAATAAAGGCCTCGCTGGCTTATTATGAATGAATACTCTTTTCTATTTATAAATAAAAGTAATTTAAAAATAATTAATAAATTATTCCATCTTTAGCTACTGAATTATGTTACATAAGTACTTTAAAGTAAATGTTCAATAATGTATAATGCAACAATAATATGTATATTTAGGCTGAAAGACCACTGGTCGATAGCCAGTTTCAGAGTTGGAATTATGCTGTGAACGTTAGTGTATTGTTAAATATTGTATTGTAACTGTATATTCCAATCTCAGAAATAAAGATGTTTATGTATGTATGTATGTATATTTTTTCTAATTCTTTTTACTTCATGTGAGTAAAATTATTTGGGACATAATTATTTGGAAGTGCGATTATTTATTTCAAATTATTCCAGTTATAAGAGCTTGAGCAATTAACAAATTAAAAGAAAATACATATTATATCTTTATTGACAATTTTTTTTTTTTGAGAATAATAAAAATATTTTTAAAATATAAAGGTTACTTCTCAATCATCTATCGACCATTGGTCTTTTTGCAATAAAAGAAAATATTTTATTGATTCGAGCAAATTATTCCCTCCATTCCACTCTTATTCCATCACAAAATACCAAACAGCTCTGAAATTTTCACCTCGACCCGCCCACCCATTCCCGCCTCTCGCAGCCGGTAATTTTCCGCACACACGAAAACGCGCGTTTAATTTCCCGTACCTTAATGACGTTTGTCATTTGTTTGCGTTATTATTAATTAAAGAGCGAACAAAAAAAAAAAAGAACGAACCCCGAGAGCTAACGATGTAATGTTTCTTTAATTCCCGCCGTCGGGGAATTTAATTGAAGCACGTCCTTTTTTCCTCCCCCCAGCCACTTCCACTGCGCCGTAAAAATCCACGATTCATTACTAGAAAACGCGCCTTAATGCGTTAATTAATTCCGTGTTTAAGGTTCGATGTTTGGTGTAATTAAAAATGAAAGGGGGGTGAGTGAAAAAAAAAAAAAGAGAGAAGAGGAAGGAAGAAAAGAGTTTGGATTAATAAATGAATGGCGAGTGGAAAGGGAACGGGAATAAGGTCGACTAATTGCGTTTTGTGTTTTACACGTAATTACGGCGCGTTTCACACTTTTCAATCTCGTTTGTAATTAGTGTTGGCACTTTTGCTTCAATCGGCTCGGATTAATTATGGGGTTTGTGATTAATTGTTAACAATCTACAGAAAAAATCTGCGATTTAAAAAGTAATGCATAAACATGATTTCGTTAATAATTAAGTTACGAAATTGTAAGAAATGAGGATTTTTTCTCGCTTAGTGTAATTCAATTAATTAATCTACGATTTAAAACGAAATGCCATGTTTATGCATTTCAATAATAATTAAGTCATAAAATTTAAAAAAAAAGACCATTGGTCTTTTAGCGGACGAAACAATGATTTTCGGTCGTCTACCTTGTAAACCCAAATCGTTGACTATGCCCCTTGAAATTAGGCAAAAGGTGGCGCTTGCGTCGTCTTTAATTTATTAAGATATAAAATATATATTATATTTTGTATTTTTTTAACATTTATTTAATTTTTTTGCTATATATATATATCTGTTAATATAGATTATTATTAATAAATAATGCGCCGGCATTGCAAAACATTGTATTTCTAACAACCGCTCGATAAATGTGAATAATTTTAAAATATTCTTTTCAGACAATAAGGGATTTAACCTAAATCTGCGAGAAAGCCTGGAAATACACAATGCAATAAAACATAAAAAAAAACATTGTTAATCACAATGAAGAGCTTTGATCTTATCCGATCCTTAAGTCCATTAATACCTAAGATGTGTATATAATTACATGTTTTTTATATATAAATTACTCCTCCTTGCTAATTAATTCTCAAGTAGGTATTCCTATATACGAGGTGCGTTCAAAAAGTAAGGAGACTTTTCAAATTTCGCGGACAACAATCATTCGATTATCGACTTTTTGTTGTTGTTGTGTTGGTACATACGTACGTGTTTTGCTGTGAAGAAAATTGTTTTTGAAAATCGTCAAATTACCATAAGGTAAGTTTCTGAGAATGTTGGCATATAAGTCGGCTCGTGTCATGCAATTTTTTCTGATGTGTCAGTGAAGTTTGTTCAGAAAATTCTCAATTTTAATCAGAAGAACAGTCGCATGAGTATCGCTCATTAGTTCTTGAAGTACGACAGTTATGATCCTGATTTGCTTAAAAGGGTTATAAGCAGTGACGCGAAAAAAAAAACAAGAACAAATGGTTATGTCGTCAAAATCAAAGCCCAATCGTCCGTATGGAATCACCCAGAAGAACCAAGACCGAAAAAAGTACGCCAAGTCCGAACAAATGTTAAAGTTTTGTTCACTGTTTTTTTTTCTTCGAACACCGTGGTATCAATATCATATGATCTTGACAGTATTACCTTGAAGTTATACGCTGTTTGCGAGAAGCAATAAAAAAAATCTTCGGAAATTGTGGAAAAATAATTCATGGCTTTAACTTCGCGATAATGCACCTGCTCATTCATCGTTGCTTGTGAGAGATTTTTTGACCAAAAACACAATGACAATCATGCCCCAGCCACTATATTCACCGGAGTTGGCACCCTACGACTTTTTCCTGTTCCCAAAACTGAAAGGACTGAAAGGACGGAGATTTGCAACGGTTGATGAAATAAAAACTGGAGAAGCCTGAGGCTCTAGCAAAAGCTGCTTATGAGAAGTGCTTTGCAGACTGGAAAAAGCGTTGGCACAAGTGTATTGATTACTTTGAAGGGGACAATATAAATATTGGTGGATAAGAATAAATAAATTATTATTATTATTATTTTAAATTCTCTTGAAAATGGACTAATAACCCGAAACTAGTCGAGAATTTAAAGTTATTCAATGTAATCTGTGTTTTATTGGTTGATTTTCAATAATTTATTCATATTTATTTTATAAAATATTTCTTAACTTTATAAATTCGGAATTTTTATTTTCTGGTCCTGTGATTGTTTTAAATTGGTATTCTGCAATAAAGTTATTATTATTATAATGTCAATTTATTCATATTTATTTCATAAAATATTTCTTAACTTTATAAATTCGGTATTTTTATTTTCTTGTCCTGTAATTGTTTTAAATTGGTATTATGCAATAAAGTTATTATTATTATAATGTCTACAAGCAGCAACGTATAAAAAATTATTTTAAACTTTATCTAATTCTCTTATGAGATGGTTTTGACAGGGTGATCAGACACATGAGCAGTACTCTATAACAGAATGATAAATACAAACGTGTAATTGCATTCAAAATCGGATCTTTCCCAATTCTAAATATATAACCAAGCAGATTTAACCCGCGGTTTACTTCATTACGAATATATGGAATAACATTAATTTTTACATTGAATATAACTCCTAAATCATTTATCTCACACGTAACGGTAGAAAGGAAAAAATATTAAAAAAAGTTACATGTTCAATATTGTAACCATTTATAATATATTGGGACGCAATTGGACTTTTATTACGGTAAAAAGAAATCGATATACATTTTTGTAATTAACTTGAAGACTATTATTGTTACAGCAAAAGGCTATCTGATGTATGTCTTGCTGAACATTTAGTGTATCATGTCTACTGGTAACAGTTGAAGCCATCTTTAAATCGTCTGCATACAACCAAGCCGTACAGAATTTTAAATTTTAAATAATATCGTTAAGGAATATTAAGGATTATATAGGAACCATATGAGAGCCCTGGGGTAACCCTGATTTCTCAGAAATTTCTTGAGATATGCAGTCATTAATTTTTACACGATCTACAAGAAAACTTCTAAGCAAGTGAATTATAATAATAATAATATCACATTTATTGTCCAAACGGAAAATCTCAATGCAAAACAAAATCAAGGAAAAGTACATAATAATAACTAAAACATTTAAAAATGTGGACTATAATATAAATAACATAAATTATTTAACTCTAACAAAATAATAAAAAAAGATAACAGAAAGATCTCTAGTCGATAGCCCATGACAGACTAACACACAATTGAGAAGCTAAAAAAAAACACCATTGAATACAACTACAAAATAAAGAATACATTAAACAAACAAAATTACACTAGATTTAATCCAAACGGAGAAAACTCCATTTTGGACCACGTTATTACAAATGAACAACAGAAAATAACAAAAATACTTAGAATAGAGTCAAGTATTTCAGATCATACGAAACTAATAATAAATATAAAAACAACGATAAAAAACAAACTAAATACGAACAGTTTACAATCTATAAAATAGATAATAAACAAATAAATAAATACATAGAAAACATATATGAAACAACGAATAATCTAGAGGAACTTTCAAGGAAACTACACAATATTATAAGAAACAATACAAAAGAAAAGAAGATTAAAAGAGCAATCAAAAATCTATGGGTAAATGAAGAAGTAATAAATCACACCCACAAAAGAAATAAACTATCAAGAATGTACCACCTACAACCAAATAATCCCATTTTCAGACAAAAATATATAAAACAAAAGAAAATAACACAAAAGTAAACAAAAATAAAATATTACAAAAACCGTTTAAATAAAAATACACACGACCCGAAAAAAATGTGGAATTTAATAAATAATCAAATAAATAATGCAAACAAACAACGACATATCATAAAAGAAATTACTAAAGAAAATGGAATAATGACCAAAATCGATCTAAAAATGGCAAATGAAATAAATACTTATTTTGCAGAAATAGGAAAAAAAAAAAACTAGACGAAAAAGAAATCGAAAAATATCACGAACTGACAAACGATATAACAACTACAAAAATAAGTGAAATAATTGAAGACATTACTACATTTAACCTAACAAAAAAATACAGAAATAAAAAATATTATAAAAAATATGAAAAACTACACAGCTCCCGGATTTGACAAAATTACAAACAAAATTTTGAAAGAAAATATCAACAAATTGGCTATAATAATAACATAAACAAAATTCTAGCAGAAGGGAAATACCCAGATTACATTAAAACCTCAATAATAATTCCGATAAATAAAACTGGAGAGTTCAAACTATATAGAATGTACTATATAGGTACTACATATAATATATAAAAAGTTCTACGCATTTTCAATATAGTACATTATATATACTGATTGTGAACCAAAATACTTAGTGAAAGCAAAAATGCTTTTCAATTAATTATGTGCGTTTGCTGAAATTAATAACAAAAATTTGAATAATTAAAACTTAGTAAGATAACAATTTATTATAAAAATGAATTAATCAATATGATATATAATTTATATAATTACTGGGGTTAATTTATAATATATAAGATAAAAGCACGCATTAGACAAATAATATTTTATTAAATACATAAACATTTTAAAACAAATTAATATTCTATATTTTTCTCTGCAAGGCGATTCAGAAGGCGCACTTCTTCCTGAAAAAAAAATAAACCTTGTTAAAATAACCAAAATAAATAAAACACTAATTAGCTTAATCTTTTAGCATGGCATATTTTGACTTTCTTCTACCAAATCTGTCCGATGTAGTTGCTAGACAATTACTTATAATTTTTATTTTTTCAGTCTCCACGGCCTCGTTGTACTTCATAGGAACAGCATCTAAAGTTAATAAATACATTTCAATTAATATGGATTTATTACAATCAATTTTATTTATAAACTGCGAATTATAGTTAAATGAGGCAATTAGGCTCACTTAAACAATACTTAAATAACATTACTCTTGGATTTTTCATTCAGTTCATAGTAGCGATTCTGTCTATTTACAATAACGAAATGATAAAAATTAATGTTAAAAAAAAATACATAAAGAAGTAAATTGATAATGATTACGTGGAGTTTGCAGTTTTTATAACTGCAACCTTCGCGCCAAAATCTGTTATATTTTAGACAAATTTATAAGCATTAAAGAACAGTTTGTTTCTATTGCACCAATCACTTATTGCGCACAGGTTTTGTTACAATGTAATGCAATCTTGATATGTTTCAATTTGGTTATAATGTTTTAATATAATTCGCATACTCCAGATTTGGACACGATATTGATTAAATTAAGTTATTAATAAATATATTAAACAAGAAAGGACCCAAGTTGGATCCCTGTGGTACGTCAGATAGAGACCGAAATCGATGGGATTTATAACCGTTGAAGTAATCGTAACTCTTACGCTTAGTTAGACATGACGAGAAAAATTGAAGAATGTTGGAAGATAGTCATAAGATATCTAATTTCTTTAATAAAATTTCATGATTAATAGTATCAAATGTACGTGTAAAATCTGTGTAAATAACGTAAACGTAAATTAAGTAAAAATGTTAATAAAAAAGAGAGTTTATTCACTTGATCACAGTTATTTAAATAAATTAAATAAAATGATTTGAAAATAATTAATAAATTATTTCCACATTCAGCTCTGTAACATTTTGATTTACGTGACGTAGGTACGAAAACAAATGCACATTGAAACAACTACTTCTCGGCCAAATACCCAGGCGTACCCAGTCATTGAATTATATAATGTACACCTGCTTTTGTATATAATAAAATATTGCATAATGCAATAATTTTTTGATACGAGAAAAAAAATAAATAAAATTAAGGAACATAAAAGAACGTTACGTAATATAAGGACATCTGCAGACATGTATTTCGGGTCAGTACATCTCTGCCTTACATAATTTAAAGATGTTAAATTAAATTAATTAAATTACATCAATTACATTTAATTTGTTATTTTTAAATTGATTTACTTGTAAAAAAACACTTTTAACTTTGTTTAACTACTGTATTTTACACTTAAATATGTAACTATAATTTCGACTATCTTGTAGTCATTTTCAAACAAAAATAAATTAAATTACATTCATGCATTTGCTCGTCGCATACGTACCCATACGTATGTGTGTCTGTTTTACGTGTGATATTTTTTCGCGACAACAATATGTTAAAAAATATTTATACGGCTTCGAAAAAGAGGGTGTGCGTTCACAATTAATGGAACAAATTCATTTAAACTGCTGCTGATTATTTTCGAGAAAAACACTCGGACAGGTTGGTCAGTATTTTCAACTGCGCATCTCTCTCACTAAAAATTTTATATACATGGTGTCCCATAAACAAATGCCGATGCAAAGTTAACTTTTTTTTAATATTTAAAAAGATGCACAGTTTGAAGTAATCGACCTGTCAGAGCGTTTTTCGCGAAAATAATCGCGATGAATTTGTTCCTTTCATTGTAAACGTACTGCATAATAATAATAATAAATTGTTTATTTGGATACTCAATTTTTTACATAAAATAAATACAACACAGATTTTAAAAGAAAATTATTGAGTAACAAAAGCGAAACTAAATCAGCTCAATATCAGTAAAGTTTAATCTGATCTATATGAAGTGGTTACTTCCTCTAGTTCGAGTATAAATACTAAGAAATGAATAAAATTCGAAAGGTCATAATGGAATAAAAAAAATCCAGTACGTTTCGCAATATTTATCATATTCGAATTGAATCCCATTGTTATAATTGTGTGTGCAACAATGGTGGAATCCTCGCGTTACACATTCCTGGAAACCGACGATAAATGAACAGGCAAAGATATCGATCATAATTGCGGATCGCAGAAATTGTTTTTTAACAACCGCTCTTAGCGGAGCAACCATTCGGAGAATCTCGATACGGAATTGTTTATAATTCGGACACAGATCGTTAGGCATTAAAAATTGCGTTAAATTAAGGGTTTTTTCTCTTTCAACGTCGGTCCGTCCTTCGGGCCAATGCCAAGGTCGTCGCTTTAACCACTCGCTGACATCATTTTTAATTGCCGAAATTATGCGAACAATGCGCATTAATATCTAAATAAATGGATAATTATGTTAATGGAATTACGTGCATTCGGAATGGAATTAATTGCAGTTTTTTTAATACAATAAAAATGTGGATAAAATAATAAATTGAATAAAAATCGTTTGAAAATAATTAATAAATTATTTTAATTAAAATATAAACCATACGCGGATTTTAACACTGAGAGCGCTCAATTTCAAATT
Organism: Philonthus spinipes; assembly: GCA_963082785.1. NCBI lineage: Eukaryota > Metazoa > Arthropoda > Insecta > Coleoptera > Staphylinidae > Philonthus > Philonthus spinipes. The sequence goes on from OY720316.1 coordinate 9,545,724, forward strand.
GAAATTTGATATTTAATCCACCTATATTAGTATTTTTTATTTGTAATCTTCTGAAGTATTTTATTTATTTATTTATTTATTTATTTATTTATTTATTTATTCATACAATCAACGGAAATTATATTCCAATAACAGATTGCAAAACTAAATTAAATCTAAATCCATATGATACGAAACAAAATTTAATGAATTACATATAAGATCTATATAAAAAAAAAGAAATAAGTCTCCGAATATAACACTACATAGTACTAACCTTACGTCTAATTATAACTGTTTTTTTTAATATGTGTACAATATCGAACATGATAACAAGTATAACTACTTATTGTAACAAAGATAAATAGTATTGAAACACACCTTAGGGCTACTAAAATTAAATATGTCTAAACCAGAGTCCAAAGATACTAGTCGGTTATAAACATTACACATTGCAAACAACGGTGAGCCTAAAAGTAAATTAGTTTTTGGTATCGGTAAATGGAAAAAACGTTCTTGTCGAAGGCGTTTTGGAACTTGAATATTAATTTGAGTCAAAATTTCTGGAGAATCAATATAATTATTTAAGATTTTATAAAGAAATGTAATTTGGTGAGCTTTGCGACGATTTTTTAAATTATGTAAATTAAAACTATTCAAGAGCGCTTCGTAAGTCAACTCCTTACCAAATTTCTTTAAGTACAGATATTTTACAAAACGTTTTTGAACACTCTCAATTAGGTTAGAGTCTTTGTCATATTGTGGGTTCCAAATGACGAAACCGTATTCAAGCTTGGACCGCACATACGCATAATAGAGAACCAATATCGCTTCAATTCCAAGAAAAGGTTTTCCATTTCTAAAAATAAACCCTAGGAGACGATTTGATTGTGCCGCTAAGAGTTCTATGCGTCTGCTAAAAGTCAGTTTGGTATCAAAAATAATTCCTAAATCCTTAAATTTAATATTATGTTATTTATATTGTAACTGAACTGAATGGGACTCTTATTTCTGGTGAACGACTTAACTTTACATTTACTAATATTTAAACTTAATAGGTTATTCATGCTCCAATCATGTATTTTATTAAGAGTACGTTGTGAATATAAACAATTTTGGATTGGTTTCATAATCTTAAGATCGTCAGCAAAAATTAGTGCATTGGAATCTATGTTTTTTAATATATCGTTGATGAAATAATTAAAAAGAAATGGTGCAAGATTTGACCCTTCAGGCACGACAGAAGTTGCAATAAATTGAGCAGATTTGAATCCACCATATTCGACAAAGTGTGGTCGGTGAGACAGGTAGCTTTGGATCAACTTACATAGTGGTATCGAGAAACCAATAACAGATAATTTTGACAGCAAAATATTGTGATTAACTTGATCGAATGCCTTCGATATATCAGTATATATGACGTCTACTTGAACCTGGTGGTCTAAATGATTCGAAATAAATTGAGTTCGGATAAATAGATTTGTGGTTGTTGGCCTGAAACCATGTTGGTTCTGAATTAACCTAGAATTTAAGAAAGGGTTTATATAAGAGCATAGGAGAATCTCAAAGCATTTGTCTACATTAGAAATAATTGCAATCGGACGATAATTTATAATTGATTCCTTATCACCAGATTTAAAGATTGGTATAATTCGTGTAATTTTCCAAATGTTGGGAAAGACATATTATTTTCAACACAGGTTAAAAATGTGTTTTAAAAAATTTTAAACAACAGATCTACAGTCCTTGAGAACTAAGGCAGGAACACCGTCAGGTCCAGAGCTGAGCTTATTCCCTAACTTATTAATAGCATTTTCAATATCTGACTTACTGAATGCAGGGATACTGAGGTGATTGTCGGTATTTAAATCGTTGAAATGAAAGTAGGGTGAAGACGACGATGTGAAGGATTTAGAAAAGTGTGTCGCAAATGCGTTAACTATCGAACTATTATTTTTCATAATATTAATAAATTTACAGAATTTCTTGGGTATTTGCATAATTTCGCTTCAGAGGTAGAGACAAAATTTAGAAAGTCAGAGTTTGATAGCTGTTTCGCTTGTTTACGTAAGCAACCATATTTTAGCTTGAAATTCATCGCATGAGGAAATTTGTTTTTCAATTTAAAAAACCTATTTTATCAATTTTAAGATACGTTTAAGCTCTTTAGAAAACCAAGTAGGATAGTTAATCTTATTTACAGAAGGCCGTGAGTAAGGAACACTTTCTAGAAATGATGTATACAATTTATCGTAAAACAGGGAACACGCGGAGTTCAGATCGTAATCGAATATAACATCAGACCAATCAATATTAGAAATTGATTCATACAATTTGGGGAAATTAGCTTTTTTAAAATTAAATGTGCAAGAGTTATAGTCATACAAAAAAATATTATTGTTGCTTTTAGAGGTAAGAGGCAATTGGAGATTAATATCAAGAGCAGGATGATATTTATCTTCCAATACTATGGGTTATCCGCTCTCGTTACATAACACGGAATATTACAAAGAACAAGATCGAGAATTTTGTTATACTTATTTACTATAGCATTTTGTTGTTCTAAGCCTAAAAACTCAACACAATTATATAAATGACTGCAACAATTATTAATGACAGGATTAGTGCTAAACTCGTTAAGATTAAAATCATCAAGTGTGATTATATTGTTATTAAGAAGAAAAGGCAGACTATCTAGTACTTTTGTAAATTAAATTAATTGTTCTAGAATAATTGGAGGACTAAAGTAGACATCTAATATATAACAAACAATTCGATTAAAGACGATCTTTATAATAAGTAAGTCAATGCAATATCTAGACAAAGTGGCGCTATCGAAAGAAACTATAGATGAATTAAGTGATGAGTGTACAGCTAGTTGGACACCTCCTCCAGTCATAGCTGCATGTTTCAAATAATTGTTATTAAATTTGATTAATAACGGTCTTGGAGAATCATGTTTTTGTCTACCGATGCGATAGACATCATTTAAGTCGCATGATGCAGGCTCTAGTTTAAGTTTATCTTTAAACAAATTAGATACCACATCACTTTTCATTTTGAGCTTCAGGTATACCAGTAATTACTATATTATTTAATCTGAGTTTCTTGTCAAAATATTGAATCGTTTTGCAGATCTCCTCGTTAGCCTTTCTCAATGTAACAATTTCGTTGCGCAAATAAATATTTTCTTGCTTCAGAGGTTCGATTAGATTGGCAATTATGGAATTAATATGTTCTGTTAATTCGCTTAATACCTCTGATTTTAGATTGTCAATGCGAGATGTTAACTTATTTAACAGTTCTGTATTACTAATATCAGCCATTGTAGAATAAGCCAATAAGTTTAATAATAATACACAATTAAAGAAAAAGTATCACATAAGGAAGACATCGACCCTCGCTTCACCTCATAGGGTCTTTTATGAGGACTGTATAATACACAGAGAAGACCGCGGATAAATTGGATATGGATGAATCGGGTCAATGAATCCAAACAAATAATAAAAATTCAACGATATAGCACAATGTCATTTACATGAGATAAAGCTGAACATATCATATGACTTTTTGCTGTGAAGGTGTCTCGGCCGACTTTGGGGCGATGAATTGAGGAAAAATTCCAATCAATGAATCAAATTACTACAATTATGCGTTATCATTACATTCACTCATCACGCAGATCAATACCGAAGGATAACAACAAGAAATAGTGTAGAAGAATACCTGGCTGCTCTTTTTCCAAAATCCTTCTCATTTAACATCTGTGTGAACGCTGCGCAGTCGGTTATAATTTTAAACGAGATTCCTAACGGGTATATTCTGAATTTCTTGATGGCACAAACAACGGCTAGGACCTCAAACTCGTAACTACGGCAATTCTGTGATACTTTTTGACTCATGTAATACACTGGATGCATACTTCTATCATCGCCTCTTCGTAACAACACAGTTCCATATGCATACTTGCTTGTATCTGTATGAACCTCGGCATATGCTTCAGGATAATACATTTTTAACACTGGTGACCTTTTAAGAAAATCCATTGGCTTAGAGAAACAATCCTCTTATCCTTTCCTAAAAGTGAAAAGTACATCATTATTTAATAGGTCACTCAAGGGTTTAGCAATCAAAGCGTAGTCTTCTATAAACTTTCTAAAATATCCAGGCAATCCTAGGAAGCCTTGCACCTGCTTCACCGTTACCGTTTGGTCACTTATTGTTCCTTTTTTCACTATTACTATCATAAAAATAATCCTTGTACGTCTCGAAATGTCTATTTTTTATATTCATCATTATTAATTGAAACTGTACAAGAATACATACATAAAAATATGCTTAATTAGGCCAATAGACCTCCAGTCGAAAGCCGTTTATCTTGAGAATATATATTTATTTTAAATTGTTTCATGTATAATATGTTTAATTAAATATGTATGTATTCTTTCGAATTAAAGATATTTGTATATATATATATATATATATATATATATGCTTAATTGTAAAATATGTAAATACAATATTTATCGAAAGAACATTATAAATCAAGTATAGGGGAATAATATAAATCTAATTGGTCATTCAAGAGCACACTTGAATTTATGATGAAGTGAAGCATCAAATATTATATATACAGAAATCTTTATTAACAGACACATAATACAATACGTATATCAAAACATCTTTTTTATATATATATATAAACATATAATTCTTCGTATGTTAATCGACTATCGACCGACGGTCTTTCAGCCCGACTTCGTAAATATCTGTCTATGTCTTATGTATATGCGTATTTATGTATTTGATTTAACTGTCTATGTCTTTATCTTTGTCATGAAGTGATGAAATGAACTGAAATAATGATGTTGATGGGTTTTTAGGTATGGATCTGGTGTTTGGGTTAAGAGGGATAGATTAGGTTTTGAGGGGATTGTAATTGAAAGGATTGAGGGCAAATTTTTCGGCAAGGATGGTCAGACGGTGTTGAATTGGTTGGATCTGGGATAGTTCATACAGGAGGGTGTTGGAAGGGTTGTGAAGTGGGTTGAGGGCGTGTCTGATTTTAGCCATTGCTCTTAAAGCGGATCTTTCTGCTACTTCTAAATTGTGGAGGGAATTTTTATTTGGATTGTGGAACAGGATTGCGGCGTAATCTAACAGAGGACGACAGATCATCTTATATATAGTGACTGCAGTTTTGGTGTTTATGCCTTGTTGCCTATATGTTAAACCCCTGAAATGTGTCGCCCTTTGTTTGACCTTTGTTTTCAGCGTTTTAGTGTGCACTTTGAAGGAGAGTTTTGGATCAAAGGTTTACAATGCGTTGATGGGAAGAGGATGTGGTTGTTGATATTAACATTAAAGGAAGAAGAACTTGGGCGATGGTAGGGAATAAATAGTTGTGATTTATTCTAGTTTATTGAAATGCGCCACTTAGCGAACTATGTTTGTATGGTATCAATGAGACTTTGAAGCGTGCTGACTTCTTTGGGAAGAGTGGGGGCGTGCGCAATAAGGGCCGTGTCATCTGCATATAAGAGCGGATATGCCGATTTGTTTAAGAAAGTAGGATTGGGATTATAAAGATCGTGGACAAGAAGGTTGTATAGTAAGGGAGATAAAGGAGAGCCTTGCGGGAGACCTTGCTGGGGAGAGAATGGGGAAGAAACTGATTGTCGGATTCTAATTTGGAGCGACCTATTGTGTAGGAAGTCATCGATAATGTTAATTAGGTGTGGTGGGACATTTAATGTCATACATTTATACAACAGGCCTCGGTGCCAAACGGAGTCAAAGGCCTTTCGTATGTCTAAAAAGATAATAGCGGACTTTTGGCCATTGAGGCGTGCTGTTTTCAAATATTATTTGATAACATAAATAACAATAATGTGTACAATTTTCCATCCCAATTTTCTTTCGCCCATATATTTAAAAATATTAAAATACCGATATTTTGTATAATTACTAATTATCCGAATAAATTATATTTTATTAACATGCGCCATTAATTAAGAGCGGAAATAGGATCATTTATCATTGGAGACTGGATTAGCGCAGCGGATCAATTCCTGTACTTACATGTCTGCAGCTTTTTATCGCATAACTGGACTCGACGCTCATATCTTCCTCTTCCTCCTAATTATTTAATGGCGCGTCTATATTTACTCTTATTAAATTCTATTTATAACTTGTATGCAAACTGTAATTCCTGTTGTTTTGTTTGATTTATTTAAATTTCTGTAACGAAAATTAAATTATCTAGATTAATAGATAGTTTTGTTAAAATTGTCATTTAAGGGTACAGTTTAGACTAAAGAGATAGCTATATAAATATTGGCAATCACTAATTTGAGTTAGATTGTTGTTGTGATCACTGAACAATATTGTATTATACATGAAAGTAATCTTAAAATAAGCATGAATTTCATCAGATGAATTAAAAATTATTTTAATGTTTAGTTTGTGTGAAAAACATTTATGAAAAACAATGAAAATTGATTAAATTTATAGTAAATTTCAAATTATATTTTTGCTAATAAAAATTTGTGCAATGAAAATTTAAAGGATTTCACTAAATTCCGCATTCAAACAGCTTAGCAGACATGACCTATTAATTTCATTAAATCTTACAATTTTCTTTTCTAACTTGAACTAGTAAATTGACGTAATTAACAAAAATTAACGAATCATTTTTTATTTAGACTGATACTTTACACTTGGTTGATAAAAAATGTAAATACATATTCATATTATTAAATCCAAATAATGGCTCTTTTTTCAAACGATTATTTCAGTTTTACTATATAGCTATCTCTTTCTACTAAACCACATCCTTAAAGTGATATTTCTTTCAGACGCAGAGAGCTTAAAATACAGTTAGTTTTTTTAGATAAAAAAAAATTGTCAAGATAATCATTGGTTTGTTCAATTGTGTATATTAATTATTTTCATTTTTTTTTTTTGATTAATTAAATTTTATTGATTAATTGAATATATTTGGAATGTATTGATATGGAACTATATGTCGGGATATGTACACTTTAATAGAGTCCTTATTGTATTCGTTTCGTTAAAAGTAGTAAAAAATTATATAAATTAATTTTGTTTTACGAATAGCAATCATCTCCACCACCGTCCTAATAACACAATCACGAACGAAAACCCCTCAATGATTAGACCGGGGTGAATGTTTGTAACGCCAATTTCTAATTAACACCCCGCGAGCATTCCAGCGGAATAAACGAGCACCTTGCGGCCGCCGAATTTAAATAATAATAAGAGCCGACCGCCCGAATTATCATAACAACCAAAAATTTTCCCGAAACGCGCCCGACACCGCATTATTCACGCCGATCCGATCTGATCGGATCTAACATGGTCGCGCACATATAACACATAATGACATGGAATTCCCACAATGGGGGCAGCGGGCAACAAATATTTATTTTTGGGCGCACCGCCCGTGAATGCTTTTCCCATGCAAATCCGCGGCAGTTAATGCCTGTTCACGCTGTAATCAATTGCGGATATCGTGTGTTTATCAAGATTTTATTGACGCGCAGCAACCAAACAAATAAAAGGGATAAGGGATGTAATTTATCATTAGTTACGCTTCGAGTGTTTCGTATTATGTCCAGCGGCAATAACGCACAACAGAAAATATTTTATTAACAATTTTCGATCCACATAGATATCCTTGAAAAAAAAAAATGAAATTATCACTACGGATTTTCCTTTCTTTTAAATTATTACATCCACTTTAATGATGCCACTTATGAGAAACGTAATAATTTTAGAAGATATCGAAATACGGTTTTTGCGATATGTTGATTACAGTTTTCTAGTTATAACTCGAAAATGAAAAATTACAACTGTTTTCACTGTGTTCCGGATATATGTTAAAATAAAAAAGTTTTCTATATGTGGCATCATCAAAATAGGCAGAAATTTCTCTAAAAGCTCCTATTATTAGTTGGAAAAAGGGATTGATCGAATTTTATTGATCATTGCCAGAAATTTTCCTTGTTTAATTTCATTGTAATTTAATATCTAAGATATTTGTTGGTGAGTACGTGAAGTTTCTTGATATAATGTAGTAATATTTTATTCCTTTCTTCACTTTTTTATTTTTATAATTATATGTACATTTCAAGTACAATGTGCTCTTTTTCAATAGTTTTATGTAAAATTGACAAATAAATAAATAAACATGTAAACAAAATTTAATATACAAATGTGATGTGTTATTAAAAAATCAGATAAAGGTAATTTATTGAATTAAATCAATTTTAAAATTAATTTATTTAATTCAATAAATTACCTTTATCTGATTTTTTAATAACACATCACATTTGTATATTAAATTATATTATTTAACGGAGTTAAAAAAAAATTCTCAATGAACCAAAAACCCTTTTTGATAAAACTACCCTATTTAAATTAAAAGTTAAAAATCCTAAATTACCCAAATTATATTGTCTTCCAAAAACTCATAAACCCGACAACAAATATAGACCAATTGTTTCTAACATAAATTCACCTACTTACAAAATTGCCAAATGGTTAGTACAAGAATTCAAATCTCTCAAAATTAACAATGATTTTTCCATTAAAAATTCATTTGATTTGACAACAAAATTAAAAAATATAAATATTGAAGATGACGACATATTAATCTCTTTTGATGTTGTTTCACTTTTCCCAAACATTCCTGCAGATCAAACAATTAACATTTTAGAATATATTCTTAAAGAAAATAATAAAACGGAAAATGAAATTATTTTTTATATTAAATTAACTAAATTAATAATGAATTGCAATACTTTTGAATTTAACAATAAATTTTACAAACAAACTTTCGGTAGAGCAATGGATTGCCCATTGCTCTACCGAAAGTTTGTTATCACCATTTTTAGCAAATATTTTCATGAACCATTTAGAAAATGTTGCCAAATCCAAAATTTCGAATTTTACAAATTTATGGTTTAGATATGTAGATGACATTTTTGCTATTATTAAAAATAACGTTAATATCCAATTTTTTATAATTGAATTAAACAAATTATTCCACAGTATCAATTTTACAAACGAAACTGAAACTAACGACTGTCTTCCATTTTTAGACCTTTTAATTATTAGAAACAATAAGAAATTAAATTTTAATATTTATAAAAAATCAACACACACATTTAATTATATACATTCGAGTTCTTTTTGTAATATAAAACATAAATTTTCAATTTTTAACAGCATGATTTTTCGAACAATGAATTTACCAATTACAGATCAAAATAGAAATGAGGAATTTAAATTAATTCTAGATATTGCAAATTTTCTAAATTATGATGTTTCAATAATTAAAAAATTAATTAACAAACAAAAAAAAATAAATATTTAATTAATCATATTACAAAATTAGAAAAAATCAATGAAACAAATACAAATAAAAAATTTGTTAAAATTATTCATGAACCTAAATTAAATTATAGATTAATTAAATTATTTAAAAAATTTAACCTAAAACCAGCAGTTTATTCTAAAACTAAGACAATTTTTTTATTAGGAAATACATTTAACAAAATTATTGATTTAGTAAAAAGTGGCATTTATTCAGCACAGTGCTGTAACTGTGACAAACAAAAAGAAATTTAAAAACAAGATACAAAGAACACATCTATTATTTAAAAATAAACAACAGAGAAATATCCGCAATTGCCAACAACATAATAACATTTGGACATAAATTTTCGTTAAACAATTAAAAAAAAAATTAAAAATGTCAAATTCTCCAAAACTAAATATGTTAGAAGCAATTGAAATGTATAAAAATTCTAGTAAACTTTTAAATTTTGACTTTACTCCGTTAAATAACAATTTATTAAAATTAATTGATTTAATTCAATAAATTACCTTTATCTGATTTTTTAATAACACATCACATTTGTATATTAAATTTTGTTTACATGTTTATTTATTTGTCAATTTTACATAAAACTATTGAAAAAGAGCACGTTGTGCTTGAAATGTACATATAGTTATAAAAATAAAAAAGTGAAGAAAGGAATAAAATATTACTACATTATATTAGTTTATTATTTTCAAATATGTGAAATATTTTTTTTTAACTAAAAGAATATTCTTTTTTATTAGTATTTCTAGTGAAGTTGTATTCTTCGAAAAATTCTTAAGTGTAGCTTAATATATTATATTATTTTATATTTCGGTGTATTTTTAAGATTGACTTAAATAATTTATTTTAGAGTTATAAAGATTATTCAAGGTGATTTTTATGATTACATGTATGGATATTTTTCACCACCCTCTCTGGCTGCACTCTTTCAGTTATAATAGAACTGGCTCAAAATGTCGATAAATCAACACCATAAAGGTTTTTCCAATGTTTTCGATGTTGAAATGGAATGAAACAATGTATGCCTGTGATATTGACGAAATTGTATTTTAATTTCAATGACCCATGTATGGCATTTTGTATGCAATATGACATCCGCCGCGGGGTCTCATGGTAGCACGGATCCAAGAGGTTTAAATGATTCTATCGCATAGATCCGGCTGAATTTGAGCGACGGCCTGGGTTATGTTGATTTTGAGGACATTTAAAAACGAACTATTTAGCACTAAGTATACGGCGCAAAGAACTTACAGAATCTGTAAACATGTCAAAGCTGGATACTTTAATAAATTCATTTGCATGCCTTAACATGCGTGTGATAGCCGACTGCTTCGCATAATCTGTTCTGTGGAACAGTATATGAAAGATGGATGCATTTCGCAAAGGACGGGCGGGAACATGGAGACCAAGAAGCAGTAAAACATCAGGACAATCAATTGTTCCATCAAACATTTTCTTAACAAATATGATATCTTGGTTAACACGTCGAGAACATAAACTCTTAATATTAACCATATTGAGCAGGTCATAGTAGTCCCCAAAGAGATGAAATTTGTGGGCAATAAATTTAACAAACTTTTTTTTGTACCTGTTCAATATTTTCAATATCAACGCCGCTGTAAGGGGACCATACGCAAGAACAGTACTCCAAGTGTGGACGAACCAGGGCGTTATATAATACAATTATTGTGTCAAGGTTCCGAAAAAATTTGACGTTACGTTTAATGAATCCAAGCAATTGATATGATTTGGCTACTATCGTTGAGATATGCATTGAAAAAGATAAATTAGTATTAAACGTAACGCCCAGATCTTTTACACTATTTAAACGTATTAAGGGTTCGCCCAACATGGAATAAAGAAAATCTACCGTTGTTAACCCTCTGGAGAATGTAATGACATTACATTTTTTTAAGTTTAGAGATAGATTATTGGTCCTGCACCAACTTACAAACGATTTCAAATCATCATTAAGAACTTTGGCATCATCGATTGAACGGACTTTCATGAAGATTTTCATGTCAAGGCATTAAAAATGTTAAAATATAAATAAAAAGGCATTAAGCATTGGAAAAACAGTTCACCACATCATTTATAAATATATTAAATAGAAGGGGGAACAAGTGTGACCCCTGAGGTACACCTGACGTTACAGAGATTGGACGTGACAGACAGCGCCCAATTTTACCAAAGTGGCATCTTCCCGAGAGATACGACCCTATCCAGCGTAGCATAGTATTATCAACACCAAACTTCCTTAATTTGTTCATTAGTAAACTATGGTCGACAGTATCGAATGCCTTCGAGAAGTCGGTGTAAATAGAGTCCACCTGACACCGCTCCTCAAAAGCATGAATAATGTATGAATTATACACTAAGAGATTAGTAGATGTTGATTTACCAGAACGAAATCCATGTTGGCACATAGAGGATTGCAGTATCGCTGTTAAATAACTGCAAATGAGTTTTTCAAAAACTTTAGGTGCTACAGTTAGGATAGAGATCGGTCTATAATTCTCAACACGATTTTGGTCGCCCGATTTGAAAATTGGCGTGATATAAGCACTCTTCCAACAGGTGGGAAAGGAACCCTCACGTGGGGATGCATTGAATAAAAGCCATAATGGACGACTAAGAGAAAATGCACAATTCTTGAAGAAGGTGGCACTAAGTCCATCCGGTCCAAGACTATTGTTATTTTTTAAAGATGACAACTCGTTCAGTATATCTAATATACGCAAATGATATCGTTTCGTCAAGAGAGCAATGAAGAAAGTGTTCAACAGATAATATGAAATATACAATAAAAATATTCATAATAAATTAAAGACGACGCAAGCGCCACCTTTTGCCTAATTTCAAGTGGCATCGTCAACGCTAGATGAATGGTGACTGAACGTTTCAATAAAAATATTGTTTATTTTGATATTTATGTTAATTCTAAAAGATGACTAAAATTTGATGTTTGTTTTTATTCTGATGATATAAGAGTTATGGAAAATCTCATAAACATTTTATATCTTTTTTTTTTGAGATAACCCTAAATTTAGTGTTATACAAACAAAGTTTAAAGTGTTTTATTCAATACATTTGGTTGTTCTACATCTAAATCTAATCATTTGTTTGTTACATTATATTTATTTTTTTACAAACTCCTCCTTTTCAACCCCAACCAAAACCCACCCTTCATCTGCAAATTAAAACTATCCTTATCCAGCTTCATCGGAATCTGCGTCTTCTCCACGGTAACCACCTCGAACTTGGACAACAAATGGAAATAAATCGCTTTGGCTTCCAAAAGCGCGAATCTCGATCCGATGCAATTCCTAGGCCCGGACCCGAATGGCAAATACGAGTAGGGCTTGACGTTGCCCTTGTTCTCCTCGCTGAAGCGTTCGGGGTCGAACTTTTCCGGCTCCTCGTAGTATTTCGGGTCGTTTTGAATGGCGTACACAGGGATCCAGACAACGTCGCCTTTTTTTAGATGTATTGGTACTTCGGAGTCCTTTGTTGGTTCGATTGTGTAGTCTTTTGTGCAGAGCCTGTCGCCGACGACGGCTGGTGGGTATTTGCGTAATGTTTCTAAAAATATACAATTAATTAAGATTTAATAATTTATTCTGCAACTAAGGGAAATTTAAATTATTAAATCATTTCCTTTTTCTTTAACAGAAAACGGACCAGAAATATCTATAAGTGGAATAGAACAAAACAGAGCAGTTAATTTACATCATTTTCTCTCTCTTTTTCCTTTTTTTGCAAACGGACCAGAAACATGTATAAATCGAATAGAACATAACAGATCTGTAAATTTTGACATAAGTTTGATTTAGTGTTAACGTGTTTTAGGGTGGTATGGGATAAATTACCGGCATGCGTTGTCCAATTGGTTTCGAGGGTGAAATGTCGCCTTACATATTCTCTAGCTGTCAAATCAATTATTCCGCTCTGCAGTTCTGCACTAACTTTACAACACATCCGGAATACCCCACCTACTACACCACGAGAATCGCTAATTCCTCATTTTATATTTTACGTTTACAATTTAAAAATACTCGGAGAAAAACTGATAATTTATTTCGTTTTTCCAATACAATGATTTTATACTGTTTCTATGATACATATAAACATGACATAATTTCCATTTCCTTACCAGCAATAATCATATCCAGATACTTCATCTTATTCAAAGCCTCGTAAGTCAGCACCCCGTTGCACTCCTTAGAAGTCTCGTCAACCTCCTCAATCAGCCTCTTCTGAATTTCCGGATTCAAAGCCAGCTCGTATCCCATGAAACACATCAAAATCGAGACCGTTTCAAAACCAGCGAAGAAAAACAGCAATGCGTGAGCAGTCATGTCCTCGATGGTGATCTCCTGTTTGGTGATTTTAGTAGTGATGCCGACAGCGGATTCCTCAACGGTGGCGAATCCGGTCTCTTTGGAGGCGGCTTGTTTCTCTTCGTACTGCAGACGGCCCTTGCGGGCTTCCATCAGGAGGTGGATCATGTCGGGCCGGACGACGGATTTTTCCTCGCGGAATTTCACCGTGTCGCCGATGATTGTCGTGAAGAATTTGTAGACTTTGTTGGAGAAGAATTTAATGCCCATGAGCTGTTGAAAGTTTTTTTGTACAAGATACTTTTACACAACAAAAATATCACTCAATATGTTCCAGGTCTGACATATTTGATGAAAGATCCATGTTATTTCCGGATTCTATTAACTTATTTAGTTAACCGTCCAATAAATTCTTGCTGTTGTATTTTTTTAAAGGCATTATTTGTTATGATTTTCCTTGAATAATTCCTTGAATTATTCAATAGTGTATAATAATAATACATAACAATAATAATTGAATTATTGGATAATTCAAGGAATAATTCAAGGAAAATCACAACAAATAATGCCTTTAAAAAAATGGAACACCAAGAATTTATTGGATGATTGGACAATAAGTATTACTTCCTTCTTGAGATGCATAATACTTTTATGTTACAAATTGTCTTGCTAATCGCCATTTGAGATAAAATATTGGTCATTCCATTTGAAAAAAAAAATATTTATGATGTTTTTAAGTAGGCACTGTAATGTTGACACTTTTGAAATACCTACTGTAAAAATTGATAGATATTATTATTTTTTTCTAGATGGATCTATTACTAACAATTCAAGATGTCGTTGGTTTGTCTATCTTGTTCTTATTAAAAGCAAAAGCAAAAAGCAAACAGAACTCTCTAGTAGACCTTATAATTAATTATTTTCAAATAAATAGAAAAGAGTATTTATTAACTTGGTTACAGTTATTTAAATAAATTAAATAAAACTTATTTTAAAATAATTAATAAATTATTTTCAAACCATTTTTATTTAATTTTTTTTTTTCAAATTCTGTTATTTAATTTATTTCATTAATCCAAAATAAATAATGGAAGTTTACATTACCCTGGCCAGTTTTGGGAACACCGTCAGGAAAACGAACGAAAGATTCTTCCAAAAACCAGTGAAGTTCGTCGCGTCTTTTCCCATCACGTAAAACTCATTCTCCTTGTTCTTCAACGAATTGCACTCGATTCCAAAGGCGCACGTGGCAATGATATCGTTGGTGTATCTGGTGAACGTATCCTTCATGTCTAGTGTGATTAAATCAGAACTTCCTTTATCGAAATGCCCGATGAAGTCCTCAGCGCACTTCGACATGAAGACGAACATGGATTTCATTTTGCTGCTGGTGAACGCCGGGCTTAGTGTGGCTCGCATTTCTTTCCAAATCTCACCTTAATAAAAAAAGAAAATATGTGAAAAAAAAGATATTATTTTCGTTTTATAGTTTCATAACTTCGCCATTTATAACAAGAATTATGATTAATGTCCATATCTTGTTAATAATAATTGGGCCTATTATGTAAAGTGTTCGTTATTTTTTTCATCACAGTTAATGCAGCTTTTACAAGGGATACAAAATAAACATAGAATATAAAATTAATTGATAACGTCCACGTTAAACTTAACATTTCCCGTACGGTATAGTCTTTATTGTTCAACAGCTTAACCCCATTACAGAATAAATTAAATTAAATTAAATGAAACAAAAATGATTCACACATTTGCAGTTATTTAAATTACAATGAAATTAAACAAGGACATTTTTTGGCAATGATCAATAAAATTCAATCAATCCCTTTTTCCAACTGCAAAAAAATACTTACACTGTAAGTTTTACAAACATCTATTGAAACAACTACTTCCCGAGCATTTACCCCGCCGGACATTGGATTAAATTAAGATATAAATGCATTCGTATTTTAGCTGATATTTTGGGACTATTTATACGATGCATCAGGTTCCAAGTAAATTTTGAATAACGAAGGTCTCTTCTGTTAAAAAAATAAGTCAAAATCATTTCGTAAAAATAGCTCATTTTGTGAATTTCCAACCGCCGCGGCGCGCCGGGGATGATTGATAATTTTTAAATAATAATAATATCTTTATTAATGCAAAAAACCATAAAAATAGTTTACATAAGTCAAACAAATGTGTATTACCGGCAGACATAAGATAAAAATGTAGTATCATTTCGAGAGATATTCTCAGTAGCAATATAAACTAACACTATTAACTAATTATATAACATATTAAAATTACAGATTAAATAATCGTCAAAGTTGTAAAATGCATTTTTTACTAGAAATTGTTTAACTTTAGATTCAAATGATTTAATTTAAAGTATTCTAAACCCTGGTGGGAGTTTGTTAAAGAAAACAATAGAGAAATAATTTGATCCCGTGACAATCTGATCCTTCTGTGGTACAGATTTCTTCTCTCTCTAATATTATATTGGTGAATATCATCATGCAATATAAACTTCATATTCTTTTTCACATAAAGTAAACATTCAAGAATAAACATTGACGGTAGTGTCAATATTTGCAAACGGACAAAATGATCCTTACTATCGTCTTGATAACCAATTACAGCAACTATTCTGATTGCCCGTCTTTGTAGAGCAAACAGTCTGTGGCGGCTAGACGAGTGACCCCATATTAATAGAACATTAGCTAAATGGGCATGTATGAGGGAAAAGTAGGCCGAACGAACCATAGCTGGTGATAGGTTATTGCAAAGATTTCGTAAGAGAAATATTGATTTGTTTAATTTACACGCAACCTTCTCCCCATGAGTTCCCCATAGTAAACCCTGGTCTAGGTGTATTCCTAGGAATTTGACCTGTGTATCAGTAATATCGTCGATTGATTTTTTTTAAGGTGAATGTTTTGGAGAGCGTCTTTTCCTCATTTAAACAAAGTCGGTTGCTTCGAAACCAAGTTGAAGCCTGAATTAATACTGCTGTATTTATTGTGATAATAGCATCCATATTCAAACCAGATTAAACTAGCTTGGTATCTGCAAACTGAATCACCCTACCACCATCAATATAATTGGAAAAATCGTTTATATAAATAAGGAAATGTAGCGGTCCCAGAATAGATCCTTGAGGTACACCTCGATATAAGGACATCTGTTCTGAATACTTACCATTGTAGAAGACAACTTGCTTTCTATTTGTCAGGTAACTTAGCAGCAATTTTTGACTGGTACCGTGAAATTTATAAACATGTAATTTATCAATTAGTGTATCGTGAGGTTATCCACCGTTGACTGTCCTGCTTCCTATTAATCAATGGTTTGATTAACCAAATTCATTACAGTGTCAACGGTAGATAATCCGCGACGAAAACCATATTGTCTATCTGAAAACAAGTTGTTCTCCACAAAGTAAGAAGTTATTTGCAATGACATTACCTTCTCCAAAACTTTTGCAAAGACTGGTAGCAACGTAATAGGTCTATAATTATTAATATCCTCTATGTCTCCCTTTTTATTAATAGGAATCACCTTGGCAACTTTTAATTCATCAGGAAAGTTACTGGTGGTTTAGACGAAGTTTATAAGCTTAGTTAGTGGTTCAACGATGAGATCAGCAACACTTTTGATCAGACTCATATTTAGACCGTAAATATCACAGCTTTTTTGGATTTGAATGGTTGTATTATGTTTAAAACAAGTATAGGTAGGATATTACTAAAGCTAAAACTAGACGTACACTTTATCACAGATCTAGTTATCACTATAGGATTAGTATCACATGTTTCCAATGTTTTTTCTATTTCATCAGCCACAGAAGTAAAAAATTAAGTTGAAATTGTTTCGTAAAATTTTACTTATTTTTGCTTGCAATTTGCTATTAGCGGGTCTCCTTTTATTGATTACGCTCCATAGCGATTTCGTTGGATTTGACGATGAGCGGATATTTGCGTCATTTGCGGAAATTTTCGCATTCTTTATAGAGCGTTTATATTCAGTTGACAATTTCCTTTTTAAGTTTAATAAGTCAATGACAGCCATTTTTTTAACCATTAACCAAGTTGAGAGTGTCTCTCATTTTTTTATTTCTTTAGTAAACCATTTTGTGTTATGGTCATTGTTTTCATTTTTAATGACGATTTTTTTTCTGGAAATGCCGTTTGAAAATTTTGGTTTACTATATAAATAAATTTATTGCACATAAGCTCGATTTCGCAATCGTGTATTAACCACGTCTTAATTAAAAGCAAATTGTAAAATATTTGAATTCGTCTTGATGTAATGGGTCTAAATATGTGATATATGTTTTTGATTGAAATGAGCACGAAGCATGATACCATTGTGATCGGAGAAGTGAATTATTATGGGTTCAGCTTGCACTAGAGAAAGATCGAAATTAATGAAAATATTGTCAAGGCACGCAGTTCCTCTAGTAGAAAAAGTAACCGTTTTCATAAACCCAAAGCTAGAGAGAAAGTAGCAAAGTATTGTAGTATCTGAGTTATTTTGATAAAATATGACGTTAAAATCACCACAAATTATTATATTACTTCTGAAAATATCTAATTTACAAAAAGCACAATTTATTTGATTTATAAAACTGTTAAACGAACCATTAGGAGATCTATAAATAACAAGTAACACTAAATTAATATCCGGTATATAACAACAGCATATTTCACAATCTAATTCACATTATCAATATTTATTACATTAATCTCCAACTCTGATTTTATCATAGCAAGAACACCACCGTGTATATGATTTGCTCGTGAGAAGTGAGATGCTACTGAGAAGCCATCTATTTTGAGCAATGGAGTTTCATGAGGCGTGAGCCAATACTCAGTAAAACACAATGCACTGAAATGATAATCCACGCAAATAGCTTCAATTTCTGGTATTTTACGTTTAACCGATTGCACATTTAAACATAAAATATTAAAATTTCTTGTTTTATAATCACCTGTATTTGTGCGATCACGTGATTTTTTCAAATTCTGATTATCATTTAAGGTATATATTATTTGACATGGCGAGTAAAAGTGAGTTAAATTATGAAACCATACCTTTAAGTGGCGAGTGGAAGGGAGTTAACATATGAAACCATACCTTTGAGTGAGAACAAATTTTTCGACCACAACGGATCGATGGCCTCCTCCATAAAATTCAAGTGATCGGTGAAATGATCGAAATCCTTGACCGTGATCTGTCTGATTAACTCAGGATCCCTCACCATAAGAAATGGTTTAGAAAACTGGTATATCCCTGAATACCTAAAACAAAACAAAAATATTCAAATTTTAGCAAAAAATCATCCATCTTGATGACGGTTTTGTGTAAGAGACAATTTCTACCGGCCTTTCAGTCGGGAATAATAATAATAATAATATTTATTTCCCCAACAGACATAGTCTAATTACAAAGGAAATTTTGGTAAATTAATATATGAATTTACAAATATAAACAGTAAAAACAATAGGATGAAAATACATTCGGTAATTAACTTAGGACTAATACAGAGACATTTGTAGGTAGCCCACAGTTGTAGGTAACTACACCATTTTTATTTATTTATTAAATATAATCAACGAAAAAAAAAATATATATACATAATAATAATAAATAATACAATTTGCTGAGAAAAAACAGTGCTGAATTTATATGATATTATGATGTGTGTGGGAAAATTTCTACTTATTTTTCTGTGGGTAGTAGGTGGTACAATTTGCTGAGAAAGTGTATGCGACAATTGCTACAAACCTTTCGGTGGAAAATAAATGGTATAATTTGCTGAGAAGCTACATTGCTTAATTTCTCAAACGTATTGTGCATGGGAAACTTTCTACCAGCTTTCTACAATTTGCTGAACAAAATTAATCAATTTGATTGTATTGTGCATGTGACAATTTCTGTCAACCTTTCAGTAGAGAATAAGTCGCACAATTTTCTGAGACTGCACAGTGCTGAATTTATCAATATGATAGTTTTGTGTATGAAACAATTTCTACCAACCTTTCAGTGGGGAATAAGTTGTACAACTTGATGAGAAAATCGGCGAAGGGCTCGCTGTGCGTAAATATCCCCCAATTGTGTCCAAGGAAGGGAGTGGGATCGTCCTGTTTCACCCCTTTGCGTCGCCAATAATACATCGGGCGTGTTGCTTTCCAATACAGGGCCGTTAAAGCCAGTATTGCTAGCGGGATTAAATAATAATACATCTTTACCTAAAACAATAATAATATTTATTAAAAAACAAATAAAACACTTCAACTTTTTCAATACCACTTTAAACTGCAAATAAATATGGAACATAAATTTTCGATTAAAAATGTTAAACTTTTTAATTTTTCACGTGAATCACAATTAAACGTATTGGAGTCTATTTAAATGAAAAAAAAAAAAAAACACATTGATAATCTTTTGAATTTTAATATTTGTTGCTTAAATAACCCCCTTTTAGATATTATTAATGCATAAATTTTTGCATAATATTTATAATTATATTTATATTAGTTTATAGACAACATAATTTGTAAATATTTTAATGTTGCGTTGTAAATACTATAACAACCTATTATTTATCAAAACTACTGAAGATGGAAACATAGTTTCCGAAATATTTCTAGTTTAATAAAAAATAAGTAGGAAAATGGACAACTATTTTTATTTAAGTAATTAAATAAGAAAAATAAAAACAAGAAAACCGAAAGACCTCCGGTCGGTAGCCGTTTCTCTTAAGAATATATATTTGTTTTAAATTGTTTCATGTATTGTATATTAAATTAAATATGTATGTATTTTTTGGGAATAAAGACGTTTGTATATATATAACAACAATAAAAAACACTAACTTTTTATACCACTTTGAACTATTAAGTGGTACAAAAAATTAAAAGTGTCTTCTTGATTTCTTAATATGAAGTCAATGCCTTGAAATAATAAATATAAAATTAGCATTCAACTTTAGATAGACATAATAATTGGAAAGATAACATAAGCGCCATCTATTGCTTAATTTCAAGTGGCATCGTCAACGATTTGTTATTTTTCTCGAACACTATTCATTTAGTTTATATTATATTTATTTTAAGTTACATATTTTGTACAAAAGAGATTTTCATTGATAAATAAATAAATTTTGGTCTACATACGACCGAGAATCGTTGTGGACGAAACAACGATTCTCCGGACGTATTCTATTGCGTTATCTTTGCAATTATTCGCCTTCCTTTAGTGGACAAAACAGTGATTCTCGGTCGTCTACCTTGTAGACCCAAATCGTTGACGATGCCACATGAAATTAGGCGAAAGATGGCGTATGTGTCGTCTTTCATTTATTATGATTAATACTAATACGTTTTGTTGTTATAATTATATGTTGTAGCAGAATATAACATTAATATTTTATTTTTCTTTTTTCATGATTTATTATTAAAAAATAAGGCAGAAAGACCGATTGTCCATGGCCAATTTTAGAAATAAAGATGTATATATATATATATATATATATATATATATATATATATATTTTCTAAGTAATCCCACATTTATTATAACATTTAAGATATTTTATAATGTAGCAATAAAAAAATATCAATACATTTTAATCAACTTTAATATTAATTGTATGAATCAGAGCAATTATGTGCAATATAATCATATGCTACCGATTAATAAAACAATTAAAAAGTGAGAAAAAATAACAAAATAATAAGATAACGATTATAATTGTATTGTTCAACGTAAAGGTTAAAGTCGTAGTACACTGATTAATTTATCAATTACTTCGACCTCCAATTATTTCCTTACTAAGTGTGTTCCCGTTAAAAACAAATATCCCCGCGATCTATTTTTAAAGAGATTGTCGGCTTTAATAAGGCGTAGCGGAATATGCAGGGAGTAACGTCTATGAAAGACGAATTTCTGGCAAATACAATTAAAGACATTTCTGATACATAAAAAACGAATCAAGGAACGTCTACCCCAAGGCATTCTCTCTAGGCAACCAAATCTTAAGGGTTTTTTTTTGGTAAATTTCGACCGCAAAACACAAAAAAATGTTTGCAAATTAACATTTTCACCCGAGCGGTGGGATTTTTAAAAACGTTTTTATTTTATTTTTAATAATTTGTTACACGATGATGATTTAACTCAAGTAAATTTATTTATAATCCTTTTAATTTTATAATTTACATAATAATAACTTAACTTAAAAGATTTTGTTTCTAATTTAATAATAAGTTAACCTGAAAGAATACATTTCTAATCTCTCGCGTTCGAGCCTTGAACAGCTATTTATATGTGAAAGAAATGCAATTATTCATTTATTAATAATGCAATAATATGCATATAATATTATAATGGTGTTATTCATTGGTGATAACATAACATGCAGTGCGGTGTAGAATTATGTCTTAACAACAAGTGACTCGTCTTAATGCAATGTATTTTTTGGTTTGTAGGTCTTTGTCGAAAGTAAGTTTTTTTCCCAGGATGACGCCAAAGATTATATTGTATTATAAACTTGTACCTTTAAACAATATTCTGAATCATAATAATTTAGAGATAACACAAGCGCCATCTATTTTCTAATTTCATATGCTATCGTTAGCGATTTCTACAAGATAGACAACCGAAAATCGCTGTTTCGTTCATTAAAGGGAAATCGTACTTATCCTGTTTATGAGAACAGAAAACAAAATGCATTTAATAAAATGTTCATCCATCATTCATCAAAGGATTGCACATGGAACACACAGATCTGATGAGGCTCGAAAAACCGAAATGGCCATCACCAGTTATCCATATGCTGGATGATTGATGGTCGAACATTTTATTAAATATTCGGAATGTTCTGAAGATGATATTTTTTGATTAAATAACATTTAATGTTTTATACTTTTTCATGTATAAATAATAGTTTTCATCTTAACTTCATTAAAAGAAAAACTGATATTTTATGGGAATATGGATCTTTTGTTAACACTAATAATCTATTTCTTCATTGCGTGCCTAATCGCCAAAATATTATTATTTTATATAATTCTTTGAATATTTAATTTTAAATTAACTATATGAAATGATTTTAAAATAATTAATAAATTATTTCCATATTAAGCTGTGTAATATTTTGACTTACATTAAGCAAGTACTTTAGACTAATGCACGTACGTAAGTCAAAATATCACACAGCTTAATATGGAAATAATTTATTAATTATTTTAAAATCATTTTATTTAATTTATTTAAATAATTTTTGGTAGTATTTTCCTTTAACTTTTAATTTGATTATCCTCTGAATATCAATTATCTCTTAAGCCTCAATGGTATCAATATATATAAATATTTTTAAATATGTTGAATACTTAATTAATTATTTTTTATTTATTTTCACGGAAATTTCACCATTTTACATAATTATAACAATTTTTTATAGTTCAAAAAAGACCTCCGGTCGATATCCGATTCATCTACAGAATATAATTCTAATTTTATATATTATTGTACATACATATACACATTTGAATAAAGATGGTTGGTTAGTTATTACCCTTTATTTTTTTTGCTATATATTATTTATTAAACATTTGAGCCGCTTTTATCGATATTTTTTTCTACGATTTTTAAATGAAACATATTTTTTTTAATGTTTCAAAAAAATATTTATTATAGACAAATCCGCCAGATGATTAATTGTAGTAATGTCTCTACAATAAACATTTTTGTGAATCCTGTTCTTTTACTTTAAAATAGTGTATTATAGAGTTTCATCAAGTAAAAGCCACAACCATCGATTATATGATCAAGTGAATAAATCCTTTTCATATTATATATTTTTTGTCTAATAATCTAAGGATCTAACAATGTTTTCTTTGAATTATATAATTTAAAAAGATATTGAGTACAATTTAATAGAAGATGTTTCTTTTAATATTCTAAAATTTATATCAATTTCGGCAAAATGGGGCTTCCTGTATATAGAAAAATAATTTTACATAATGCTCCTTCAGCAGACGAACACATTTTATTAATAAGATAATTCTGAATTTATAACGACAAGGAAAATATCGAAGACGGGCAATTTTATGTCTCACCCAGTATTATATAATACTTTGAATAATAATAATTTGAGAGATTCGCCAATATGTAAGTGTATTCACGAAACATCAAATAAACAAACAAACAAAAAAAAAAACCGTAATAACAGCTAATTATATAAATTTGTAATGGCCTTGCGCTAACTTGATGAAACCATTACGCCGAAGAGAACACTTTTAGCAAGAATACGATAACAACAACAACAATAAACGGCAATTTTACGGATTTCACGAACTTACGGTTTGATGCACATCCACGAATGTAGACAGCTCCGCGCGCGGAGAGGAATATTTAATGACGTGATAATTGTAATCGTAATTGAGATTACAGGAAAACAGAACTAGTGATAAGAATTTTTATTGATAAAAATGAATGCGTTTCATCTATAAAGGTTCAAAGAAAGAAAAAATACATTTAAAAGTATTAAATAAAAATGATTTGAAAATAATTAAAAAAATATTTCCACATTTAGCTCTGTGACTTTTGACTTACCTACGTTAACAAATGCACATTAAAACAACTACTTCCCGGGTAAATACCCACGCCGGACATTGAATTAAATAATGTGCACTTGCTGCTGCACATCAATAAAATATTGCATCATTCAAATAATTTTTATTTAATATATTTAAATAACTGTGACCAAGTGAATGAATACTCTTTTCTATTTACATTTAAAAGTTTAATCTTTGTTTAGTTTAAATATTTTATTTTGTATTATTTTTTCTAATTCCTTTATTGTATATTTTATTGCATATCTAAAATGTTTTCATGCTAATTTTTATAAACAGTTTGCAATTGTCTGGTTATTTGGTAAATACCCTGTTATAGGTTTATAACACATTCCAGTCTGCAACACAATAGTGCGGATTAAGGGTATTTTTGTCCATTAACCATCTTTAGATTTTCTCAGAAATCGCGCATGCCGATTTGCATATTTCTTAGGAATTTACCTGCGGTAATTAGCCCGTTTTTAGCCCAGGAGCGCGTAATGCGCATTCCATTACAGCGTATCTTTTCTATGTACAATTTGTAAATAATATTTTTAGTTTTACGTTAACTTCATCTTTCGCTCTCAAACACGAAAGATCTGCCCGTTTGTACCTTTATTGCTTTGTCAAACTTTAGTTATTCCTTTAGTGTGGCATACCCCCCATATTTTTTTTTAAAATTGCAACTTTGCATTAGCTAAACCAATTTTTTATATATTATCTGTCTTTGGGGAGGTTTCCCAAAAGCTGAAAAACAAGTTTTATTAACCCAGTCTTTAAATGTGGCCGAAGAGATAATATTAGTAACTATAGAGGTATTTTTGTACAATAAACAATGCCAAAAATTCTTGATAATTTAGTTTTACAAAGATTAATTTGGTTTTGTAAAAATATTTTAATATCTCAGCAGCATGGGTTTATAAAACACAGATCCAAAACCACCAATTTATTATGCTATCATAATTTTATTTCAGAAGCTTTGGAAAAGGGAGACCAGGTTGATGCTATTTACACAGACTTTCCAAAGGTTTTGACAGACTGGATCATGATGTTTTATTAAGTAAATTATCAGCAATTGGTTTCGGCGGTAGTGTATTGGATTGGTTGCGTAGTTATCTATCAGACAGAGTGCAGAGAATGAGAATTGGCAATATTTGTTCATCTGATATTAAAGTATGCTCGGGGGTGCCTCAAGGCTCACACTGTGGACCCATTTTGTTCTAATTATTTATTGACGATATTGGACAGATTATAAATAATAGCAATATATTTTTATTTGCTGATGATCTCAAATTATCTAAAATAATTCAGACTATTGACCATCAATTTGCACTGCAAAATGACTTACATAATCTGGAAGAGTGATGCATTAGAAACAAGTTGCTCTTAAACATTAATAAACGTTGTTTTACATCCGAAAACGAACCATTTTTGACTACACTCTCTGTGGGCAACCTTTGATTTATAAATCCGATGTCATGGATTTAGGTGTACTCTTTAACACGAAATTTAACTTTAAGAATCACATTAAATCTATTATTAACAAAGCATTTCAATCACTATGCTTCATTATTAGATTTTCAAGAGACTTCAAAATACCAACTTTCCGTAAGCTCTATATTTCCTTAGTACGGCCGCACCTTCAGTATGGTTCTTGAGTATGGTCTCCATATACAAAACTATTGTTAATGGAACTTGAGTCTTCAAAATAAATTTTTATTATTCTCTTCTAGGAGATTAGGTTTCGACCGTCGTAACTTCAGCCACTGCGGTATGATACACATTTTCAGGTTAAGTAATCTCGACCATAGAAGAAAGACCCTTGACGTATATAAAATGCTAAATGAGGCCATTGTACTGATCTCTTAAGCCGGTTAAATTTACATGTTCTATCTAGGCAGATGGAATGTCTGAATTTTTAAAGATTATTTTCATTCTACTAATTATGGTTTGCATAATCCGTTGTCACGAATGATACGTTTATGCAATGTTTTTGGTAACAACGGAACTAATATGTTATTTCAGCCTTCATTTTTGCTTTCTAAAAGATGTTTGTATGGCCTTGATCTGGTATTGATCAGTCCAATATAGGTTAATACCAATATTTAATTGTATCGTACTAACTGGGCGTCCTGGGTAGCCTCCACTTCTGTTATGACTAATTTAAATTAAATATTAATATTGTTCACTATTATTTTATAATTAT
Organism: Philonthus spinipes; assembly: GCA_963082785.1. Lineage (NCBI taxonomy): Eukaryota > Metazoa > Arthropoda > Insecta > Coleoptera > Staphylinidae > Philonthus > Philonthus spinipes. The sequence goes on from OY720316.1 coordinate 9,572,274, forward strand.
ATATATTATTTATATATATATATATATATATATATATATATATATATATATATTTATTTTATTGTAGCATATGTTTTGTCAAAAGGTGATTCCGTAAATAAATGTATTATTGTCAATATTATTGTAATATATTTTCAGACGTGTTAAACAAAACATTATTATAAATAGAAAAGAGTATTCATTCGCTTGATCACAGTAATTTAATAAATTAAATAAAAATGATTTGAAAATAATTAATAACAAAAAAAACTAAAAACACGGATGAATCCGTTCGATCAGAAGAAACTATAATTTCTTCCCCAAACAATTTTCTTTATTTTGGTTGTAGGGGCTTTAATTATTTAATTAGAAGAGATTGTCATTTCTCCTAATTTTTTGTATTGTACTAAATATAATTCGGAAACTATATTTCCATTTACAGTAGTTGAAGTATTAATTTTTTTTAAATATTAAGTTATTATGGTGTTTACATCGCAATAATGATAAAATTAAAAGTTAAATTTATTTAAAAATGTAAACATTTCGTTAAGACATTAATTGATTGTTAATAATTTACTCTTCTACTTCTTTCTAAATCGTTAAAATTATACAAACAAAATAAATAACGAGTTTACTTACATATTCATCAATTCATTTTTGAGAACATACAAAAAATATATACAAAATGTATATTAAAAATTACAAAATCTAATGTATAATTCATAAACAGAAAAGAGTATTCATTCACTTGATTGAAGTTATTTAAATAAATATAAAAAAAATATTTGAAAATAATTAAAAAATTATTTCCACATTAAATTTATGTCTGTAAATTTATTTAATTACGGAATATCACTGATTAATCAAACTTGATTTGTTTCACCATAAAAAACGAAGTGTTGTAATCAAATTGTATTGCTATTTCTTTTCGCATATTTAAGAGTTGTCATTATTTTATAATAAAATCATTTCAATTTACGTTTCCGTATGGATTTAAAATAATTTAATATGTAACTATCAACAATAATAATATTATTTTACAAAAATCATATTAATCTAAATATATGATTGTTATGTTTTGTCTTGTAAATGTATTTTCATAAATCGATTATTTAAAATCACAAAACACAGATAACATTGGAAACAGCGAATAGTCAATTAGTCGTTCTAGTATCATTTAGCAAACATCGTTTAAGATTCTCTTTTCCGCGTAAAGTGAATTAAATATTTGACAGTCCAGAAAATAGACCCTGTTTTCAACTTTATGCGTGTTTCTGTTGATGATTACTTGTAGTAGGGGTGATTCTGAGAAGTAATGTTAAAAACTATTTTTCTCCAGAGAATCACTTCGACTTCTGAATTCAGACTCGACACTTGTCATATATGCATTTGTGTATGTTCGTCTTCATTTTATCAAATAAAACTCGGCCGCAAATGACATAAAATATGTTAATTCAAACATGTAATATCTGCTCCCCGTATGAACCGTACAATAGTTTTAAGTTTTTGTTCGTTATTTCTTTTTTGCGTATTTAATTAAAAAAACTCGATTAATCGGCAAAACAAACTAATAAATTAAAACTTGGTTTATTCGCAAAAAATGCGCAAGGTAGAAATCATAAAAAGTAAAGAAAGTAATAAAACAAGTTTTAATTTATTAGTTTGTTTCGCCGATTAAATCGGTTTTTAATTAAACATGCAAAAAAGAATTTATTTTATTTTATTATTTATTCTTGTAAAAAGTAAAAAAAGAATAAACCGAATTTTAATTTTCTTAATATAAAACACTTCACGTACACTCAAACCAATTTATAGTGAAACAAACATTCATTTGGTTCTCATTGATGTCTTGATGAAACATTTTAACTAATATTGAATTCGAATTAAAAGGCATTTGGTTTGTTTGACTTATTTTTTATTTTCCAGCTTGTAGATAAGTCGAAACTAGTTGGAAAATAAAAAAAATAAGTGAAACAAACCAAATGCCTTCAATTTCGAATTCAATATTAGAAATAAACTAAATTAAACTTAAATCAATGAAACAAACCAAGTGTTTTGATCAAAATGAATTAATTAAATATATTTCATCACGGGTTAAGTGAGAAATTAATTCATCATACAAGAAAAAGCGAACAAAACGTACAGAAAATATTAGTTCTGAATTTAATATTTACACCAGAATAAGAAAATTACATGCAAAAACAGTTATTTTTATTTCGTGTAAACTATTTGTAAACTAAGTTTTTTTGTATTCTGTATTGAATTACTTTATATCACACTCTTGTAAATAAATTTAAAACACTTACGATTCTGTTGCAATTGAGTTTGGATTATCGCGCTGTGTTTGACCCACGCTGAATGCCAACGAGATCTGTTACATCTAGCAATTTAATGCGCTCAATGTCACCCATTTGAAATTGTTTATTGGTTCAAGGTTTATTTATTATCACGAGAGCGACTCTATCATATGCAATTCAACATGCGATACGCAACAAATGTTTCGTTAAAGTTGAATTAAATAAATTGACGATTTAAATAATGTTTCGTCTTGTCAGCAGAAACGACACCAATCATGTTGGAATATTTAGAATACTAAGAGTTACATTATTCGTATCGATTTATTGCTATTATAAATTGTGTATATATACAAACATCTTTATTCAGAAAGCACAATTGCAATTCTTTACAAATACTTATATTTATAACACATATAGATAGGTTAGTATTCTGTCATGGGCTATCGACTAGATGTCTTTCTACCCTGTCATAAATTTATGGTGATTTGCAAATAAAAAAAATTCCTAGCTAGCTGAACTTTTTATTAATCAATTTAATTCAATTCGTTTCGTTTAATTTGATTAAATATAATTCATTAGGTGGAAAGACCTTAGGTCGTCAGCCATTTCGTGTAATATATGTGAATATAAATCTACAAATACATTGTAAATAATTATCTAAACTATGTATAAATGTTACATGAATAAAGATGTTTAGTAGTAGTATAATTCATTTAATTTCACTGAGTATAGTTGAATTAATTTAATTGATTTATTTTAACATCTTTAAATTATGTAAGGCATAGCTGTACTGACGAGGGATAGATCCCGAAACACGTGTCTGCAGATGGCCTTATATTATGTAACGTTCCTTTTGTTGTTTTTACATTAAATTTTTCTCTGATCAAAATTTGTTGCATGATGCAATATTTTACTGATATGCAACAGCAGGTGTACATTAAGTAATTCAATGTCCGGCGAGGTATTTGCCCGGTAAGTAGTTATTTTAATGTGCATTAATTTAAAGTACTTACGTAAGTCAAAAGTCACAGAGCTAAATGTGGAAATAATTTATTAATCATTTTTAAATTATTTTTAATTATTTATTTAATAGATATTAGTCTTAAATGTGAAGCGATTGTATAGCCATGTTTACTGATAAAGTTAGTTTACGCCACTGGATTTTATACGTATTTCAACGAGGAAGAAATGCTACAGAAGTATGGGAAAATTAATTGAAAATAATATGAAGGTACAGTTACTGATAATAAAAATGTCTAAAAAAGTATGTCGGAATTGTAATAACTCCTTAAAGTACATTTGCGGAGGCGTAAATCTTGCTAAATTCACTAAGTTAACTTCACACGGGTCTAATTTTTGTATTGATTGACAATCTCTGTAAGCGCAAAATATTTCCTTTCACTGAGATTGGCGCTTCCCGTGTCTTTTACTATGTAACTTTTTTCAGGGCCCGGATTAGCATAACGTATCGTAAAATTTTTGTTAAAAATAACCCATATCTCGGATAAGTGCCACATGTAAACAAAGCAATAAAATTCCGGATATTATTCACTGTAATAAAACTTATTTTTTGTGTGTCCGCTCTTTACTGCTTTTGATATCAGTGTTCAATCAGGGTTTATTCACAAATCCCTGCCGTAAATCCGATCGCCAACTTATTTTTTTGTACAAATAAGCATACATTTTAAAAAATTTAATTTATTAATATTTTATATTTGGTTGTTACTTAATAGAGCAGAGTTTAGCAGCAATATTTCATAAAAACGTACTTACGTAACGTAAGTCATAAGTCACAGAGCTAAATGTGAAAATAATTTATTGATTATTTTCAAATCATTTTTATTTAATATATTTAAATAACTGTGATCAAGTGGATGAATACTCTTTTCTATTTATAAAAAGATACATTTATATGTAAAAATTACTTTATTTTATAAAAAAAATAATTGCGACGGACCACTGGTCGATAGCTAATTAACAGATACATTTGATTTTGCAATGTTTATTGTTTTTTTTTGCTATTAATATCTATTAATAAATATTATTATTAAAATAATTCTTTAATTAAAATTATTTGAATAATCCAAAAAATAAAACAGTTTGAATAACATTTTGTTATATAATTCTTATTACTTAAAGACGGTTTAGAATAAAAACAAAATACTTTCCCTTGGATAGGGGTCCGGGGAAAGTAAAAATAATAATTTTTTTTAGCTAAGAGCATTTTCACACACACTCAATATGCTTAACATATTTATATTTTTATGAACCATAAAATTCAAGCTACAATAAATACTTGAGCACTAACTCGAATTTTACCACTTGGAGAGAGAGCATCCGAGAGGGAAAGGCAATAATAATAATATATTTATTGTTGTTAATACAGAAATGCTTACATAGGTCACAGGTAATTTTAAATAATACTATGTATAATCACATTTATAAAGGCGACCACTTAACACATTAAAATTAAAAATTATTCAAAAGCAATAAATTAAAAATTATAGGTAAGAAAAAACCATTTCTCTGGACAAACAAAAATGGTAAAAATATGGTTATATGTAATAAAATAATTTGTTGGACAAAACTGACATATTAAAAGCATAAATTACAAATAATTGATTTATAACAGACATTTACTATAAACAAACATGACATGAAAGAAATATTATATAGTAAAATAATTTTTCGGACAAAACTGACATATTAGAAGCATGAATTACAAATAATTGGTATAAAACAAACATTTACTATGAACAAACAAAACATGAAAGAAATATGGGTGTATATAATAAAACATTTTGTTTTTGACAAAAATAACATATTAAAATTTGTGTTTTTTTTTGCACTCCTGAAAGTATTCTTCGAAGTAATAGAAGGCATTTTGAGCCAGAAATATTTTACACCAAACTTTTAAATGTTTTGGTTTTAACTGTTGAATTTGTGTAGGAAGAGCATTGAAAAAATGTGAAGAGTGGTATCGTATTCTAGTTTTAGCTTTTGTGAGCCTTTGAAATTGTACGCGGATATCATTTTTTGCTCTTGTATTGTGATCATGATGAAACCTATTATTTTCGTATTTATTTTTATTGTTTGTTAAATGCAAAATTCACTCCAGTATAAAAACACATGGGACTGTTAAAATATTCAGATCTATAAAAAAATTGTTTACAGTCCGATCTATAACTTTTTCCTGCCAGTACACTAATAGCGCGAAACGAAAGATGTTTGACAAGATACTCGAATGATCCTACAATATAATTCCGTAGGACAAGTGCGAGTGAAAATAGGCATAATAGATATTTTTCAGCATATTGGTCGTGATAGATTTCTTAAGACATAAACTTGCTTGGCAAGTTTGGCTTCAAGTTCTTGACCACGCTTAATCCAGCTCAGTTTTGAATCGACAAGCATTCCTAGGAATTTTATTGATGACTGTTCTGTGGGTTGGTTTTGTTTCAAAGTGAAAAATATTTTTTGCGTTTTGTCAGCATTCAGTTTAAGGCAATTACAATCGAACCAAAATTTTATAGAGCTCATATCTTCATCAAGATAATTCTCTATCTCCATAACGGTACTACTCCTGAATGAAATTGTGGTGTCATCGATATATAGAACAGTTGAACCATACTATAGCTGAAGAAACAAATCGTTGATATAGATTAAGAATAGAAGGGGCCCTAAAATAGATCCTTGAGGAACACCGTGTGCTATGAGTTCCTCGCCGGATAATATATTGTTGAAAATGACCCTTTGTCTTCTATTCGATAAATATGAAGATAACAATCTGCAACTGGCTGGATTGAAGTTATAAAAATATAATTTTTGCAACAGATTTGTATGGTTGACGCAGTCGAATGCTTTGCTCAAATCAAGCAGACAACTAGCGCGCAATATCATTATTTTCAAAGCAGTCAATCGCAAACTGAATAAAATCATTTGCTGCCTTCACTGTCCCTTCCTGAATCCAAACTGCGTTTCTGATAGGATGTTGTAGAATTCAAAATATTTTTTAATTTGCTCACAGATTATCGTTTCAAAAATTTTATTTACTGGCAGAATACTTATCGGTCGGTAATTATTTACATTTAATCTGTCACCCCTTTTAAATACTGGAACACATTTCGCTATTTTTAACTCATCTGGAAAAATCCCAGATCTTAGGGAATTGTTAATAAGGTGTGTAATATGTGTTATCACAGTCTACCACAGTTTTAATTAATTCTAAATTTAGACCGAATATATCCCTGCTCGACTTATTTTTTAATTTAAATATTGTATTCTTTACATTAACGCAAGACACCTCTTGGAAATTAAATGTTGGTATTTGATTTAATAGAGTACCGTTTCTTAACATAAATTTCATTGGATCGTAATCGGATTTACGAATAGATTTTATCACTTCTTCCGCAGCGTTAGCAAAAAATGTGTTAAAATTATATGCACTGATATCTGTGTCATTGTTTATTGTGTTTGTGTGCATTTTAGATTTTACTATATTCCAGATAGCTTTGGATTTGTTACTAGATGAAGTAATATAAATATATCTGTTCCTCTTTAATTTTACTTTTGTATGTCATATTAAGTGATTTATATGCAGAATTGGTGTATTTATTATTATATTTTATATTGACACTTCGAAGAAATTGAACCTCGTTTCTTAATTTAATAAGTTCCGATCCAAACCACTTTATGTTTTTGTTATTTGATGAACATCTTATTTTCCGCTCGGGAAAGGCTGAAATATAGCAGTGATATAGTCGGTCTATTAACACGTCCCAACCTTCATTAATTAGTGGCTCGTTCGATTATACAAAATCGTTGTTATGATTAATAGCAAATCCAAGGTATTTAATATGAGTGGACGGAAATATGTGGTTTTACTTGTGGGTAGTTAGTTACTACAAAATACCCACAGACAAAACCACATATTTCCGTCCGTAGGGAATAAATAGCTACGACTTTTGGGGATTAATTTTGATTATACATTTCGCAAACCAGCGTTCTAGAGGGTCAATGAGATCTAGTAAGGTTTGCAGAGTTTTAGATTGGGATATATCCTCAGCAAATTGTGTAATATATTTGGAAGGGTTGAAGTGTTTTTTTGTCGGGATTATATATCGCGGAACAGAACATGTTGTAAAGGAGTGGGGATAGTGTGGAACCTTGTGGAACCACTTGTTCGGGTGTGATAGTTGCTTATTTTTATTTTAAGAGATCTGTTGGAAAGAAACGATTGTAGGATGTGTATCAGATATGAAGGGATATTGAGGAGTTGACATTTTTGATGGAAACCTTTATGCTATTCAGATTCGAACGCTTTTTAAATATAAAGAAAGAGTTCTGCAGAGGATTTATCCTCGACATGGGTGGTCTGAAGGTTGGACGAAAGGATAGTAGATGGAAGTCTAGTGGAGCGTTTGGGAAGGAAACCAAATTGATATTTTTGGACGTTGAATTAGAGAGAGGATTTTATTTTTTATAAGGGATTCATATATTTTGTATAAGACTGGTAAGAGTATTATTGGATATGTTCAACTATTATTCTATATTTTCACAAAATAGAAAGACTGTTATTCCTTACTCCACTAACATCAAAATAAAAAGTGAAGTAAGGAATAACAGTCTTTCTATTTTGTGATCAATCACTTCACGTAAACTCGAAAATATACAGTTATTACTCTATATTTTATGTATTAATAACTAAATAAAACAAATTTTTAAGAATAAAAAATATAAACGTAATGTTTTACAAAGAGATAATAATTAATTATCGCGGCCTATTTATTTCAATATAATCTCCATCGGTTGTGTCATTTATCAAATTAGCGAATTGGAAAATGTCGCAAATTGAATGAAAACAAGTCGGCGGGGTTAATAAATTAAGCCGAAACGGCGCCTCCGCGGATCGAAGCCGGGCGAGCGGGTGTGTAAAAAAAGGGGGCGGTGGAAGGAGCAAACAAGCCGGGCTAAAACTGAAGATGTCTTCATTAAGGAAAAAACATGTTATTCTAACAAGTGTTTGCGGCACCAAAACACATTTGTTATTCCCGAGAGGGAGTGTGTGAACCGAACGGCGGCGCGGCGGGCGCACTTTTCCAAAACACTTTCAATTCCCGGAATGACGATGGGAAATTGTTGGATTTTATTTTGGAATTGTGATAATTCGGCAAAAAAGTTTTCATGCACATAATTAAGAAAGACTTAAAAAAAATATCTATACAGCAAAAATGATTTGAATAAATTAGATAAGTAAACAGTATAGGCAGTATCTTTTTTATTTAAATTAATTCAGTAAAGCTTAAGATTTTATAATCATTGGAAAAAGTTGTTTTGGAACGAAATTTAATTTCGTTACCCAAACGCGTACAATTGCAGAAAAACGGAGGGCGCAAATTCATCCATTTTCCTCTCGCATGAATAGAGCAATAAAAACGGCGTTTAGTAAGGAAAAAAAGGAACAGAAGGGGAAAAAACTGGCCGCATATTACCAACATAGAACCGCAGGAACAAAACACCATACATTACCCCCGCATTCAACCCCCACTAACAATTTCCCATCGACTAGCGTACGTACGACGCCCCTAGACCCAAACACCCCGCACCGCACATAACTCCAACCCCCTCCTAGTTTTATCAAATTTAATCAGAACCCCGAGATCTTTATGCTGGCAGATCCAGAGGTAGATTGCATTATATCTGTGGTTATTTATAATAATATAAATCCGGGTGGTAATCTGGCCGGAGCCACATGACCTCCCCCGTGCGCCCACGCCGGGACTGGAGCGAGAGAGAGAGGGCCAATCTGCCGCTTCCGGTTCGGGATTTATGCCCCGAAAACCGGAAGTGGGTGCGTTTAGGAATTCCGGCCGATGATTTGCGGCTCGCACACACATACATACATCGACCCGCAATCCTCAGGGGTGCCACACATACACGCCGTTCACTATTTTTTTTTTATTCGCTCTCTACACTAAAAACTTTCGCCGTTTATGTGTGTGTGTGTGTGTATTTATTAACTCCGGCGGATTTCGATATAAATCAACATTTTTCTCGTGTTAAAGTGTGTGTAAAGATAAGGTGTTGATTTATCGCTCGTTTTGTTCTCTTTATGATGTTTTTATTTGCGGGTGGCATTATTCTTTTATCGGGACTATATCGAAGCGGCTGGCGTTTACAAATATTTTACAATTTATATGAAAATAATAATAATGACAGGCGAAAAGACCACTGGTCGATAGCCAATTAACATGTATTGTAATATTTTATGTTATATGTAGGTGTTGTATTACACGTTTGTCAATAAAGATTATGTATATATAATAATAATGCAAAAAAAAAACAAATACCACTGATGTTTTATTCACATTAAATGTGAACAATATTAAACATCTGATTAGTGAGGAAAATCTAACACGAGATATTGCATTAAATATCCTCGAATCAAAAAACAAAAAGTTTCATTATAAGCAATTTTATATAATTAAGTACAAAAGTTGTAAACTAAGTACTTCAATACTTTCAAGTCCATTTTAATATAAACATATCTGATTTTACACTAATTTAATTTAGTGCTTTTACTTAGTAGTTTGTTGTTTAATAGTTTCTAAACGGGGAAACATTTAATACCAAAATATTCTGTTTCCTAACATTTTTTTTTCTTTAATCTCACATTTTTTGTCTCAATTTCTTGTTATTGTTACTAATTTATTTTATCTACTACTTCAAAATAATGTAATCCAATTTTAATACAGTTATCATGGATACTACTCTTACTTGTCATGATTTTTTTTCACCATTAATTTTTAGAATGCGTTTGTTTTCTTCCTTCGTCAATTCCTCTAACAGTTCTTCCAAATAATCCTGTTATTTTTTTATTAAGGGAGGTTTGATATCACTTGGGGTAACAGTCCATCGTATATTTACTTATAAACAACAAAACCTATAATATAAAACTAATTGTCACTATGTCGTCAGCATATGTCATAATATGTCCTCCTTTGGATATTAGTCTTCCTTCATCAATCTTCATTAATGTATACTCTAGCATCAAATTATATAATGCTGCAGACAAAGAATCACATTGTCTTGCGCCTTTGATAATGATCAACTGGTTAGTTCTTTAGGCGTTTTTACACTAGCTGTTGTCTTGTTAATTCTTACTAAATTTCTCAATGTTTATACTTTATTTCATTCTATTAGTGCATTCATAAGTTTGTTTCTTTGTAAAGAGCCGAAAGCCTGTTGGGTATTAATAAAGAGTAACTCGATACAAATCTGGTACTTTTGCGTTTTTTTTTTTTTAATATTTGCTTCAGGGCGTGCATTGCGTCTATTGTAGATTTTCCCTTCACGAAAATAAATTCGTATTGGTCCATTACTGTAGTCTCTTATATTTTTATGGGTAAACAGAAATTGTAGCAAACTTCCAAAAAATACATCCTTTTATATTTTATTTCTAGTTTTATAGAATTTTTTATTACTATTTATAATTCAATAACATGATAAAATACAGTCCCAGGCCTTATTATTAAAATCACCTGCTAAATCTATGTTTTTGTTTTGATGATTTATCTATTATTAGGAAGATAATCATAGTGTAATAAATAGACGTTATGTTGTAGAATATTTATAATCAAAATATTTAAGAAATACACACACAAATAATAGGAAATTAATATTTTGTTAAGCCACCCTTCGCTGCGGCTAGTGCAGAAATCCTTCGTGTCATGCTGTCAACATAATTTAAAACAATTTTCTTTAATTTTTCATTGTGGTTCCAATGATATATAATGCGTTCTATTAGTTGAACCTTCGCTGTTATCGTTTCTTTGGCCATCTCTCTCTTCAAACATTCCCAAAAATTCTCGATAAGATTCATATCCGGAGAGTTGTCCGGCCATGGAAAAAGTGGAATATTTTCCTATTACAAAAATGTTTTAATAGATTTTCCAGTATGGCACGGTGCCCCATCCTGCATAAATACTTTTTTGCCATTACCAAACCACTCATTCATCCGTGGAAGCAGTTTTGTTTCCAATACCTTCTCGTATTGGTCTTGCCGCATTGTTCCCTCGACCACGTACAAAGGCTACAGCCCCTTTCCACAGATGACAGACCATACCAGACACAGGATGCTTGATGGTCTTTATAACGCAGTCAGGGCTATATTTTTCATGTGATCGTCGCCTGACAAACTGTGACTTATCATCCAAAATTTGGAAGGTTGACTCGTGACTGAAGCAAGTCTGTAATAAATCAAAAACAGTAAATAAAACACATAATTAAGAGGTTTCAATCAACGTACTATCCACCAGGCATTAACAGTTAACTGTTTATGAACCATGCCCCAAGTTAGCCTCTTCTGTACCATCCTTGGTGTCAATCTTGGCTTTCTTATTGATCTACAACATTTGAAACCAAGATCGTACAGGTTTCGCCTTACCGTACAAACAGACACCCGGCACCCTGCTTCTTCAAATTTTGTTCTTATTTATGCATGACTAGCCCTTCGAAATTCTAGAGCGATATTTCGAAGTTGCCGCTTACTCCGGGGAGTTACAAGTGGTTTTCTTCCACACCGACCTTTCCTAGCTGCATCGGAAGGCTGGTTAGATTTAATTTTTTGCTTATCCGACATACTGAGGACTGCGATACTCCATATCTTGTCGCTATTTGCCGTTGACTAAAGAGAGTATTAAGTAATAATGATATCACAGAAGAAGTTTGCTCTACAGAAAGATCTTTACACTTTCCCATCTTAAACAATAGCATCGAATATCAAACCTATGGTTTTTAATTTTTCTTGTAAGTAATTGATTACAAAATATTTTAATATTACAAAATTATATTTTGGTCATTCATTACTTACATTTACAAAAAAAACTTCTGAACTCAATAAAACCAACTCTTAAAATTACTACACTGCAACTTGGAATTACAAATAATATCAAGTAATTTGATGTTTGGTAAGAAACTTGTATTATCGATCTTCATTTTTACCTAAATACTCTTAGGGAACCCTAATTAAACAAGCTACATATAGTTTACCTGTACTAGTAACCAGTGTAAAGTTAGCACCATAAAGTTAGCAACAAAATTTCCGAAGATACTCGAACAATATAATGTTGAAAAATTATTTTTTTCTGCACTGTTTGGAAACTATTTTCATCTGTAACTGATAAATATGTATTAATAATAATTCACGAAACAAACCAACCCGTCTTTTCTACTTTAAAAAAGAACTAGCGATAAGTTTGATATAAAACTTATATTATTAATAGTTAAAGTTGTTATAAAAACTAAACCACCATGCATTTCACGACGAAATTTTCTTCAGGTGTTCAAAAATATCATTCCGCGTCCAATTATTTTGAGAAAGATAATTTATTAGGAAGGGGTGAAAAAAAAATATTAATAATTTTCTATCAAATACTCTATGGTTGAGGCTGTTACTTGATGAAACTCCATTTTAAAATTTGGTAATATAACACTGATAATAAATTAAAGACGACGCAAGCGCCACCTTTTGCCTAAATATGAATAAAACACTGTTTGTTTTGAGTTTCATAGATTTATTATAGACACTGCTACAATTGTTTCGATGCACTGTATCTTCTTCAGGCAGGTGAATTTAAATGAACAATTAGCTGTATTTATACAATATTGCAGGTAAAAACAGTGGGGGTAAACAGATATGCTTATAGATATTATAGGTGCGAAGACAATTGGAACTATTTACATACACAATTATTAAATATATAATATAATATAATATAATATAATATAATATAATATAATATAATATAATATAATATAATATAATATAATATAATATAATATAATATAATATAATATAATATAATATAATATAATATAATATAATAATATAACATATTTTCACTTAACATTAATCATAACAAGGCATAAATACATTATTAAATAACATTTACTACGCTTAAATATTTAATAAGGGTGAGTTATTAATCTCTATCTGAACCTTTGTTTTTTACTTTATTTATTTCTGGATGTTCTAGTAAATTGAGTTTCAAACCTTTATTGCAAGTATGAAGGATTTTGATTTTTTCATTAAAATTGTGGTTATTATCAATTAGATGTTCTGCATAAGTGGAGTGACCTCTATTTTCTAAAAAATATTTTTTTATGTTCATTAATTTTTAATGAAAAAATTCCTACCAGTCTGTCCAACATAAACTTTTGGGCAGTCCTTGCAATTTAATGCATAAACACCTGGCTTATTTGACGGCAGGGTTTTGTCTTTTGCATTATTAATGAATTTATAAATTGAGTTGTTGGTTTTGAATGCTGTCTTTATATTTAATTTTGATAATGAAACTACCATTTTTCCAATGAATGAGAATGATGAGAAAATTTGTGTCGATTAATTTTAATTATGGGGTAAATAAGGAAAAACTTTTTTGTTTTTGTTTTTGTGAAGAATACAAAAACTCTTTCCCTTATTCAGCCGACAGTGGTGTGGTAAACTCATTGCCATGAAGGCTGTAAAAATTATTATTAAATGAGAAATGTGTACTGTTTATTATTAAATTTAATAATGTTAGATGGTCCGATTTAACCGCAGGATTAACGTTAATTTTGTTTACATGGTTAATGATTAGTTCAAAATAATGTGATAGCGGGATTTTTGCGAATATATTGGAAACGATGCAGGAAACAAATCAAGCAAGTTTTTCACCCCTTCCTACGGGATGGCAATCATGTTCCTATATACCATTCAATGCAGAATAAAGTTCTTAATAAAACGGAGAAGGTTTCATAGTGAAACATATCACAGTCTATTAGTTACAGCAATTATTGTTTAGATTTTGAAAACTGATGGAAAATTAATAATATTTTTTTCACCCCTTCCTACAGAATGGAAATCAACTTCCTATATACTATTCAATGCAGAATAAAGTGCTTAATAAAACAGAAAAGGATTCAATGTGAAACTCATCACAGTTTATTAGTTACAGCAATTATTGTCTCGATTTTGAAAACTGGTGGAAAATTATTAATATTTTTTTCACTCCTTCCTAATAAATTAACTTTCTCAAAATAATTGAATGCGGAATGATATTTTTGAACACCTAAAGAAAATTTCGTCGTGAAATGATGGTGGTTTAGTTTTTGTAACTTTAATTATTAATAATATAAGTTTGATATAAATCGCTAGTTATTTTTTTTTAAGTAGAAAAGATGGGTTGGTTTGTTTCGTGAAATATTATTAATACATATTTATCAGTTACAGATGCAAATAGTTTCCTAACAGTGCAGAAAAAAATAATTTCTCAACATTATATTGTTCGAGTATCTTCGGAAATTTTGTTGCTAACTTTTTGGTGCTAACTTCACACTGGTTACTAACTAGTAGGCGCTATATTTATTAATAACGGAAAAATATAAATGCTTTTGGCGGAAAGACCATAGGTCGATAGCCTGTTCAAGCAAGCAAGAAAGAAACAAATATACCATAATATATTGTAAATATATGTAAAACAAATAACTTTGAATAAAGATATTGTAGTAGTATAAATGTTATTAGTGAGTCTATAAAACAACAAACCATTTCAAATTATTTATTTATTACATAATCATGTTATTGAATTAAATTTAAAAAAAATGTATCAAGCTAACAAAAAAAATATATCCGCTAAAAATATATTTTTTTGTTAGCTTGATAGATTTAGTCGATTTAGTTGAACTTTTATGAAGGGCGTAAGGGGGCCAATGAACAGTGGAAAAGAAATACTGCGATTATCTCAAAAAAAGTTCAAATAAAGACATCCTAAAACTACAGTTTTAGAAATCATGAGTTCATGAAACAAAAATTTTATTGACTTTTTTGCCCGAATTTGTTTCGAGAAAATGCCAAATAACTCTTTTTTGGTTTTAACCGATCTTAATGATTTTAATGTTATGTGAAAGAACTTATCATATATATATATATATATATATATAATCTTATATCCTTCTACCACATATTGGTGTAGGATTTGTTACAGGAATGTTCATCCTGCTATAAACTTCTTCCATTCCTTTCTGTCCTTCGCTAATTTTTTTGCTTCTGCGCAAGTTAGTCCTTTTCTGTTCAGTATTGCCGCAATAGTTTTGTCTCATGTTTGTCTCGGTCTGCCTTTCTTTTTATTTTTCTGTATTTTTGCTTCCCATACTTCCTTGACAGGTCTTGTGTCTTCCATTCGTTGTAAGTGTCCCCACCATCCAAGCTGTCTTCTTTCTATCACTTCTAGTGTTGGCTGGCATTCAAGTTATTTTCTTATTTCGAGAACTTATCATACCGATTTCAATTATTATCAAGAATCACAAAATTAACTAATTTTTCTCGCCTTTTTTTGTCTTAAAAATCGAAATAGAATAATATATTTTTCTTCGTCTCAATAGAAAGAGGGTTAAAGTAGATATTTAGTGAAAACCACAAGTCAATACCTTCATTCTATCACAAGTTATAAATAAAATAATAATAATTGCAAATGTCATTTGAAAACTTTTTGAAGTTAATAACATTTATTACAAAAACAACAAAATTGAATTATTTTATCACCACCAGGGGGCATTTTCTAAAGCGTGCTAAATTATTTGGACACATTCTTTCCTAAGAGCCGAATATATGGGGATACTTATTTCCATGGCCACAACGATTTCCAGACTGTTTAGATTTTCATGTTTAGGGCAAATAAAAGAATATTTTTTACCAGGCCAGGCCCACAATGAGGAAAGACATAATCTTATCGATCTGAAATGCAAAAACTTCAGCAATAGATATACTGCTAGTACTGGAGTGGAAATCGCTGTTTATTTAATTGTATAAAATTAAGCGATTGTAGTAAATATGACGGTGGGCACATTGCACAATTGAAAGGCAGAATTTTGATATAAATTAAGTGTTTTAAATATTTTTTCAATTCGTTTTAATACTCATTCCACCTGCATTTTTGTACAGATTTTTTTTTATTTTTGCGACTACTTCGCCATCTATCACGATTTAAAATGAAATATGGATTACCATTTAAGATTTTGAATGGGTTACCCTGGATATATATTTTAAATTATGTTCTTTTATTTTTTTCATTATTATTTTATTTTTGTAATCTAGTTTTAATTGTTTTAGTATTTTGTTTTCTAACAAATAATTGTTGCATTATTAAAATTCGCCTTAATTTATCTAGATTAAATTTACAAATATAAGCGCACATTTGGTGGGTGCGCATTCTTCATCCACCCATTCATCTGCTGTTATTCGGGTGCCATTAAGTGAAACACACACATACACATAAAAAAGGGCAACAGAAGCTGCCGAACGGCGATGGCAGTTCCAGCTGGTCCATTTAATTGATATGCTAATTTAGGACACGTGCCAAGAAATTCCGCACCTGCCGCCTCCACTTTCCACCTTCCTCCGCCGTCCAGCTCTCTTATATGGGCAACCATGTCTGTTTTCACATTACCATAAGTGATGATAATAAAAACCATCACCTGAAACCACACACACACACATTATACAAATGCCAAAAAAAAAAGATGTGCACATAAATAAAAAGGTGTGTGATTAATTAGCCAGAATAAGGGCTGAAATATAGCCGGTTAAATAAACAAATAAATACTGGTATCAAAATTAAATTGTAAGTCTTAAAGTACAGCCTAATTTTAATATAAAAAAAAACACAAGTTCTTATGAAAAATAAATGCTATAAAACTACCGATAAAATATAAAAGAATATTAATAGAAAAAGGATTTATTCACTTGGTCACAATTATTTAAATAAATTACATAAAAAGAATTTGAAATTATTTAAAAAAATATTTAAATAAAAATATATGTCCTTTCTCCTACTTATTTTTTATTAAACTAAATATATTTCGGAAACTATGTTTTCATCTTCAGTAGTGAAGTTTAAATAATTAAAGTTTCCACAACCAACAACCAATCCTAAAAAAATGTTGCATTATACAATATGTTATTGTAATCAAGAGCAAATGTCTATTATTAGACATTTGTTAAAGTATATATGTAACATAAGTAAAAATGTCAGGAAATAATTTATTAATAATTGTCAAATTCTTTTTATTTAATAAAAGAATATGTTTTTCTTTTTGGTTTGTTAGAATTTCTGTCTTTCTATAAAAATATATAGAAATATTCTTTTGATGGTTTGACTTATTTTTTTACAATTTTAGATTCTTTATTAAAACTCAAACTTTTTTACATTTTATTACATGTTTTGAGTAATTCTACAAATATGTATGTCAATCAGAATCAGCTTTATGTTGTTTAACTTTATTTTATTAATGATTCCATGCTGCTATTATTATTTTGCTGTAAAGTCGAAATTAGGCAATGTCATAATATTGCGGTAAAGTCGAAATCAGGCAATAATAATAACACTAAATAACTCTAAAGTCGAAATTAGGCAATGATACTGTGATCACAAACTGTAAAGTCGGAATTCGGCAATAATAATGATTTCAAATAACCATAAAGTCGAAAATTTTCAATGATAATGTCATAAAATTACTGTAAAGTCGAAATTAGGCAATAATAATGTCATAAAATTGCTGTAAAGTCAAAATTAGACAATTATAATGTGATGACATTGCTGTAAAGTCAAAATTAGGCATTTAAATGGCATTATATGGCTGTAGAGTCGAAATTAGGCAATTATGATGTCATAATATTGCTGAAAAGTCGAAATTAGGCAATGCTAACGTGAATTCAATGCTGTAAAGTTGGAACCATTTAAAATGGCATTAAATTATTGTAAAGTCAAAATTAGGCAATGTTAACGTAAAGATATTGTTGTAAAGTCGGAATTAGGCGATATTAATGACTTTATATAACTCTAAAGTCAAAATTAGGCAATAATAGTGTCATAAAATTGCTGTAAAGTCAAAATTAGCCATTTAAAATGGCACTATATGACAGTAGAGTCGAAATTAAACAATGATAATGTAATAACATTGCTGTAAAGTCAAAATTAGGCAATGCTAACGCGAAGACTTTGCTGCAAATTCGGAATTAGACATTTAAAATGGCATTAAATTACTGTAAAATCGAAATTAGGCAATAATAGTATCATAAAATTGCTGTAAAGTCAAAATTAGACAATTAAAATTTGATGACATTGTTGTAAAGTCAAAATTAGGCATTTATAATGGCATTATATGACTGTAGAGGCAATGATAATGTCATAAAATTGCTATAAAGTATAAATTAGCAATGTTAACGTGAAGACATTGTTGTAAAGTCAGAATTAGACATTTAAAATGACACTAAATTACTTTAAAGTCGAAATTAGGCAAAGATAATGTCATTACATTGCTGTAATATCGAAATTAGGCAATAATAATGACTTTATATTACTCTAAAGTCGAAATTAGGCAATAATAATGTGAAGGTATTGCTGTAAAGTCATTTAAAATGGCATTAAATGACTAAAGTCGAAATTAGGCAATGATAATATCATAATATTGCTGTAATGTCCAAATTGGGCAATGATATTCTCATGAAATTCTTGTAAAGTCAGAATTTGGCATTTAAAATGGCAATAAATATCTGTAAAGTCGAAATTAGGCAATTATAATGTGATGACATTGCTGTAATGTAGGTATTAGGCATTTAAAATGGCATTATATTCAAAATTAGGCAATAATGATAACTTTAAATAACTCTAAAGTTGAAATTAGGAAATGCTAATGTCATGACATTACTGTAAAGTCGGATTTAGGCAATACTAATGACTTTAAATAACCCAATATTCGAAACTAGTCAATGATAATGTCATGACTTTAGAGTCATTTAATGCCATTTTAAATGCCTAATTCCGACTTTACAACAACGTCGTCTCATTATCATTGCCTGGTTGTGAGTTTAGAGTTATATAAAGTCATTATTATAGCCTAATTTTGATATTTCAACAATGTTATGATATTATCATTGCTTAATTTTGATTTGAATGCCATTTTAAATGCCTAATTCCGACTTTACAGCAATGTCTTCCGATTATCAATTCCCAATTTTGACTTAATGGGAATGTTATAATATTATAATTGACTAATTTCTTTACAGTCATCTAGTGCCATTTAAAATGACTAATTCCGAATCCACAACAATGTCGTCACATTATCATTGCCTAATTTCGATTTTACAGTCATTTAATGCCATTTTGAATGCCTAATTCCGACTCTACAATAATGTCGACACATTATCGTTGCCTAATTTCGACTTTATAGTCATTTAATGCCAATTTAAATGCCTAATTCCGACTTTACAGCAATGTCTTCACATTATTATTGCCTAATTTGGACTTTACGGCAAAGTTATGAAATTATCATTGCCTAATTTCAACTTTATTGTCATTTAATGCTATTTTGAATGCCTAATTCCGAATTTACGGTAATGTTATTATATTATCGTTGCCTAATTTCGACTTTAGAGTTATTTAAAGTAATTATCATTGTCTAATTTCGACATTACAGCAATGTTGTGACATTATTATTGCCTAATTTCGACTTTACTGTCATTTAATACCATTTTGAATACCTAATTCCGACTTCACAGCAATGTCATCACATTATCATTGCTTAATTTCGACTTTAGAGTTATTTAAAGTAATTAGCATTGCCTAATTTAACATTACAGCAATGTTGTGACATTATCATTGCCTAATTTCGACTTTACTGTCATTTAATGCCATTTTGAATGC
The DNA here is from genome assembly GCA_963082785.1 of Philonthus spinipes. NCBI lineage: Eukaryota > Metazoa > Arthropoda > Insecta > Coleoptera > Staphylinidae > Philonthus > Philonthus spinipes. Next base: position 9,592,291 of record OY720316.1, read on the forward strand.
CTAATTCCGATTTTACAGCAATGTCATAACATTATCATTGCCAAATTTCGACATTACAGTAATGTTGTGAGATTATCATTGCCTAATTTCGACTATACAGCCATTTAATGCCATTTTGAATGCCTAATTCCGACTTTGTAGCAATGTCATCACATTAGCATTGCCTAATTTCGACTTTACAGTCATATAAAGCCATTTTAAATGCCTAATACAGCAATGTTATCACATTATAATTGCCTAGTTTCGACTTTACAGCAATTTTATGACATTACCGTTGCCTAATTTCGACTTTATTTTTATTAAAAAAAAGAGACAATAATAATGACTTTAAATAACCTTAAAGTCAAAATTAGGCAATTGTAATATCATGATATTACTGTAACGTCGGAATTAGGCAATTAAAATGGCATTAAATAACTGTAAAGTGGAAATTAGGCTATTTTACATACTTAATTATGGCAATGTAACGATATTTTTTCCTTAGCATGAGCGATAATACTCCTCAGACTTTTATAAGGACAATTTAACTTGTCTCAATCATTCTGTATTTGTTACAACTTGACAAGGACAGAATTTCCTATCCAAACTCAATTCGTGTAAGAAAATTAATTAAATAGTGGTAAAACCATAATAAATATATTTTGTTTATGAGTTAAATCTTGGGATTATTTTTGATAATAAGCTATTATTCGGTAATCATATTGATTGCATCACCTAATCAACTTACAAAATGATGAGATTTAAATTCGTACTTCGAAATATTTTACGATTTCTATTTGATTAAAAATCTATACTGCAGACTTGTTAGAAGTTGCTTGGAATATAGTTCCATATTTTTTTTACAGACGTTATACAAATTTGTCCATCTCCATAGTACGTACACAGAAACGAAACGAAAATCAATTCGGGATTATTGACGTCGAAATATGTTTGTACCTTATCTCACATGTTGCAATTATATTTAAGTTTCATTATTCGTAGGTTAAGTGGAAGATCAGTCAGCTTAAACTGGATTGAACTTCGCCTACACTCATGACATTTCATTTTGTATTTTTCTCTGTGTTAAGTTTACTGGTGTTTATCCAGATCACTTTACTGATTATATTTCTTTATTATCATTACATAATATTGAATATTTTTCAGACTGGCTCAAATTAGCAAGTTGCGCATAACCAAATCAATGTCTTTGTATTATTATAAAATTATACACAGCGCTGAAAATATCACAGCGCTGAAATCTTTATTTAATGCCTTTGTTAGGTAAAAGCTGGAATACACCTTTTTGGTTTGGCACCCTCTAACTCAAAAAACAAATTACTCTAATAGAAAATGTCCAGCGAAAATTTCTTAAGCATTAATATTTTAAAGTTAATAAAACGTATGCATTTAGAGGTTTCGGACAAGAGTTGTTACTGGAAATATTCAATATGGACTGTCTTGAAAAAAAAAAAAAAACGGAGAAGGAAGTCTGGCATGTCTTTCTTGTACAAAGTACTTCATGGCAGGATTGATTGTCCAGCTATTTTAAAATTAGTTAATATACGAATTCCAACTTCTAACAGTCGAAATAAAACCTTATTTTCTGTTGTTTTTAATCGAACATGGTATGGCTTAAAATCACCTATTAGTATAGCATGTGATATTTTCAATCAAATACCTTCAGCTTGTGATATTTTTGCGGATCCTTTATCATTCTTAATAGTGTATTGTTAATTTATGTAATTATAGTAATTTGTATCTTCATTAGGTTAAGTCGCGTAATATTGTAATTCTCTATTCTTTATATAAATTGTTAATAATCTATATATGACTTACATAATTGTCTTGTAATTCGAAATGATATCCTGTTGGACAACAAACGTTATTATTATTATTATTATTTTTATTATTATTATCAATGGTAAATTTTAATACGCCGCGTATGTCTTCCCGAAGTAATGATACATTTTTATTACCGAAAGCTAATACAAGCTTCTTATTAAACGCGCCAATTTATCATGTATTTAAAAGAGATTTCAAAATATATTTGTATGGCGCAGTTCTTAATTACGTTATACATTTTAATTTTTATATTAGATAAGATTATTATTTAATTATTTTATGTATACAAACATCTTTATTCAGATAACATGACAACAAAATTTTACAAAATTTATTATGATAATATGTACAATTGTGTGAGTAGTCTGTCATGGGCTATCGACCATAGGTCTTTCTGCCCATTTAATTATTACTTTATTATGTTTGTATCTTTATTATTTTTGCACAATTTTGTCCAATATATATTTTTTCCGTCGACAATAAAGTTTATTATTATTCTTATAAAAGTATAAGTTACTTTGGTTCCAGGTGATGACCACCTGCCTGCCCGCGAAGCCAGGCATCGTTTCGTTCCTGGGCGTGTGCATGTTATTAAAATGGTGTGTGCGTAATTAAGGATTGCTTAAATGCGCCCCCTCATTAATACTGTTATTTTCAAAATTTCCGTACGTGTTTACTTTGATTTATCGCCGGTAATTAAATTAATTAGACAAATGTGGCGATTAATTTATTGTTTTTTTATTGTAATGCAATGCGCCCGACTCGTAAATAACGCGTGTTATTAAAATGTTATCATTTTTTTTTAATTTATACCGGACTTGTTTAAAAGAAAAACGACTAATTGGGGGTTTTATAATTATTTGTAATTAGGTGAATATTTGTAATATTTTATAATAATACGGCATAAATGAGCGTTTAATTAAGAATGAATATTCTTAAAGTTGATGTGTTTTAGCATAACAAAAGTAAATTCTTATATAAGTTTGTGTTAATAATGTAAGGGATTTAAGTGCATTGATCCGATTAAAAAGTTTCATACTCGCAGAGATATAGCCTGAAATTGAGTGTAAAATCAGACATGTTTATTTTACATTGGACATGAAAGTACTCAAGCAATTAGATGAATATTTGTAATATTTTATTATAATTCGGCATTAATGAGCGATTAATTAAGAATGAATATTCTTAGGGTCTTTGTATTTTAGCATAAAAAACTAAACTCTTATAACATTTTTGATTAATAAAATAAATGGGTTTTGAGTTCACGTGAAGTGTTAATATCAATAATAACACACGAGTTTTTTCCTTACTTCACTTTTTAAAATAAAAAGTGAAGTAAGAACTATTCTATTTTATCATGTATGTATGTTACTGTATGCAATGGCCTCCGTTAATTAAATAAATAAAAAAATATAAATTCGATACTTTTGTTCTCGTCAACCTAATACAACCAAAAACATACATGTTGCTTTCAATTTAGTTTAAAATATATAAAATAACTTTAATAATACAGTGAATAAAGTGTTTATTGAATATCACGAGAGACTAGAACTAAATATGAATGAAAAAGAAAAAAAAACTCACTCTTTATTTGTTGTTGCGTAATTAAAATCCATCATCGTGTAAAATCCGTAGTATCACTTTTCACAAACAAAACTAAATGACACACACTAAAACAAATCAATACGTAGGTAATTGCTTGCGCCCGGATCAGGTACAACTAATCTTTTTATCGCAAGAATGCGTTCGTCGAGCGAGCCATCGTTTTTTTTTTCTTACTTTTTTTTGTGAATTTTGCGCTCGCAGATTTCAATCGAGTTTGTGTTTATTATTCCGTTTTAATACTTAACATTTGAAATCGGATATTGAACTACATAATGGTCGTTTGCTTTCGCATAACAAATAATTGTTTAAGGTTGCGGTTTAGTAGGAAGAGATAGCTATATAGTAAAATGGGAATAATCTGAGGGGACAAGACACTGAAATTCTTCAATTAAAAGGAAGAGAGAGGGATTGTTAATTATTTGACATTATATTTAAAATAGATACAGAAACTTTAAAACTCTCCAATTAAAAGCTGGGAGGGTAAGGGGGCTGGTTGGTTAATTGTTTGAATTTATATTAACAAAACATAGCAGTTCAAGAATTATTCAATAAATATAAGAGACGTATCGAGTCAATTTTTCTGGGAAGACGAGATGTTGAAACAATGAAACTCTTCAATTAAAAGCTAGAGGGGAGGAGTTGGTCGTGTGTGGCTAGGTGTTAATTGTTCAGAATAAAATAAAGAGACAATAACGTGTCCAGCAAATTTTTCGGAGGGAGACAAGATACTGACACATTGAAACTTTCCAAATAAAAAGTAGGAGGTTTCAATTTATATTAAAAAAAAACATAACACCTCAATAATTATTCTAAATCAAAAGAAAATAAAGATACAGTAACTTATTCAGCCAATTTTTCTCAGGGGACAAGATACTGAAACTTTTAAACTCTCCAATTAAAAGCTAGGAGGGGAAGGGGGCTGGTTAATTGTTTGATTTTATGTTAACAAAATATAGCAGTTCAAGAATTATGCAAAATCAGAACAAAAAAATGAATAAGAGAATAATGTATCGAGTCAATTTTTCTCAGGGGACAAGATACCGAAAATATAAAATTGTTAAATTTGTTAATTGTTTGACATTATATAAAAAAAGATACTGAAATTTTAAAACTCTCCAATTAAAAGCTATGAGGAGGTGGTTAATAGTTTGAATTTATATTAAAAAAATAACACCTCAAGAATTACTCTAAATCAGAAAAAGATAAAGGGACAATAGCGTATCCAGCCAATTTTTCTGGGGGACAAGATACTGGAACTTTATAAGCTTCCAAATAAAAGCTAGGAGGGGAAGGATGCTGTTTGGTTTAAATTTATTTTTAAAAAAAGATAGTTCAAGAATTATTCCAAATCAGAAAAAAAAAAGAAAAAGAGAACGTATGAAGTCATTTTTTCTGGGAAGACGAGATATTGAAACAATGAAACTCTTCAATTAAAAGCTAGATTGGGGTGGGGGTTATTTGTTTGAATTTATATTAAAAAAGGAAAGATCTCGAGAATTATTATAAATCAGCAAAAAAAAAAAAATAGATAATAACGTGTCCAGATTGTTTGAATTTATATTAAAAAAGATAATTGTTCAGGAATTATTCCAAATCAGAAAAAAAAGAAAAAACAAGAGACAAAAACGTATCGAGCCAATTTTTCTGAGGGGACGAGATACTGAAATCTTAAAATTCTTCAATTAATAGCTGGAAGAGCGTAGGCCTGATTAATTATTTGAATTTATATTTAAAAAAAAAAAGATAACACCTCAAGAATTATTCAATATAGGAAAAAGATAAAGAGACGATAGCGTATCCAGCCATTTATTTTAGTGATAAGACTCTGAAACTTTGAAACTCTCCAATTAAAAGCTAGTGACTTTTTATTTTAAAAAGTGAAGTGAGGAAAAAAACTCGTGTGTTATTTTTGATTAATAATTAAAGGGATTTAGGTGCATAATTCTGATTACAAAAATTCAATAAATAAAAAAAATATTTTAAACAATTATTATTATTTAATTCTTGTGGAAAGTCATTTTAAAAGCTTAATAACAATCACATCCCGTCGTCTATTATCCCCAAAATACCTCCATCAAGCCATCCTTAAGGTCAACCGTTTAGTTTTTCTCTCTCTATATATTTACAGAAGAGCAAATTACCAGAAAATTATTTAATCAAGACTTCCTCTGACGTGTTTAGTGGTTACCCAATTATCAAGAAAATATATTGTGTTCGAAACACTAAAAGGAAAAAAAAATAATAATAAACCGTAGACAATCCGTTGCGTGTCCGAAACCATTCCGCGCCCTAAGGGCAGACGTTCCACAGATGGCGCACGCATCTTATTTTCTGTTATTACTATTTATTACTTAACTAAAGAACACCCAACAGCCAGTCAGTCAGTCAGTCGGTGCCGCGGGACAGATATTTATATCCGGCTCGAAATTATTGGGTTTTTTTTTTTGAAAGGCAAGGAATTGGAAGATTTTTTTTCTGTTTATTATTTTCAGATATTACTGAAAAAAAAATCATGAATTCATCACTTTATTTTTACAATGTTCAAGTCATTTAAGTATTATAGTAGAAAATTATCACAGACTATTAACGATCACCATTTTTATTTATATGTTTTGACAAGGATGAAAAATACAAATCAAAAGAAAAGTCAATTTGTCTCTGCCAATTGGGCAGACTAATAATAAATATATTTTACTATTTTTTTATGTTATTACCTACATCTAATATTAATTAGTAGGCGGAAAGACCACTGGTCGATAGCCAATTGGCAAACTCGTACAGCATATATTGTAATATTTTGTGTTATATGTAGGTGTTGTAGTACGTTTGTCAATAAAGATTATGTATATATATTTATATATATATATATATATATATATATATATATATATATTCCGATGAAGTTATTTAGAAATTTACAAAAAAATATTACTGACATAATTTGTAGCTACTGTAAAACTTCACATTTTAAAATTAGTTTCATATATATAGGGTGTCCAATAATCACGTGACGCATCAAACATATGATTTTTTAAATGGAATGCTATATTATCTATGTCGATTTTAGATTCTACGCTTAAAATTAATCATTTTTGACATAAAATTAATATTTTAAAAGTTATAAACAATTTAATGTTGAAATCGATGGAAGTTTAGGGCCTTATTTTTCAAATTTGAAAAACGATGTAAACTTTCTGTTAACGCAATTTAATTGAAAAAATGCTTAATAATATAAGGAATAATCGTTTGTTACGATAAAGCAAATGTTATGTACAGGGTGAAACAATCCGCAAAATGATATTTTTCTTTTTTCACTTAAATGGAACACCCTATATTTTTTACACTATTTCGATAGAAAATTGGTTGTTCTGAATTTTTGTATACTAAACTATACCCCTATGTGTTACCATTTTTTAACAATTTCAATTCAAAGTACCAAATTATAAGTTTCGCTTATAATCTATAAGTAGGCTATAATTAAAACAAATGCAATTCATAATCGTTTTCTGACATTTAATAACATACTTACTTCCTAACCTAAAAGGATAATAAAATGACAATCGATATTTAAAGGCGCATGCAAAATATAAAGAAAATAGTTGCTCAACGATTATTTAGCGAGTTATAATGGTTATTGGGACATATTTAAAAAAAAATTGTAAAATGTTTGAATGCTATTGAATTAAAAAAAAATGTGAATGTGTGAAATAAATACATAAAAATGTTAAAAAAATATAATGATATAAATATTTTATTATTTCACTTAGTATCTATTTTCGGTTTTTCAGTCAACATGAATTGTTTAAATAAATAAATTTAAGAAGCATATAGGAATATTTTAAATATTTTTCGAATAATAAGCAAAAAATATAGTTGTTGTTAGTTTTTAACAATTAAATTAATCATTTATTGAAGAAGTATGTTTAACTGCACCAGTGTTACAAAATATAAAGTTAAATGTACTTTACTTACTAAATATGATATTAAGCGTTGAAAGTTACTAAATAAATTAGTTGTTCAGGCGCGGCCTACTTTGGTTAAAAATTCTATACGAAATTATTTAATCAAATGCAATTTTGGAGAATAAATTGATGATATAATAATAATAGGAATCGTAAAATCTGTTTAAAAATAAATTATTAATATTAACATACCTTAATAGAAAAAATAACTTCCAACCCATTCCTGGTGAATCGAAAACCAACTCAACTCCACCACTCACTAATTACCACTTGTTCATAAACAAAAATAAATCGCGTTTTTAATTATTAAAAATTTCTAACGTTAAAAATTAAACCGGAATAGTGAACATTGCGCGTTTTCGGACGACTGAATCGAAATACAAAAGCGCAATTTTCGCAAATCAAGAAGAAAAAAAAAACGATCGATGACTCACTCCAAGAACGCATTCCTGAGATAAGAAGATTCGTTGTACCTGGATCCTGGCGCACAGCCAAGAACATACCTACTTAAATTGTTGTATTTCCAATATTATCGCGTATTAAAATAATTACAGCTTAATATTAATTTACTTTTTTTTATTATATTCTCATTTATCCCGTGGTAAAAAAATATGTATGAATTATGATGTATTTTAATTAATACACTTGATTATTCGTTTCACTAAATTATTTTATATTTGTGTTCGCGTAACTTTCACAACTAAATAAATTAGTTGTTCTGGCACGGCCTACTTTGATTAAAAATTCTATACCAAATTTGTATTTGAGATTAAATATCTCAAAAACGGTAAACGGTAGCTATTTAATATGTTATATAAAAAATGAAGAGTGATTAATTTTCTATTAAAATAGCATAAAAAATATAGGGTGTCCCATTTAAGTAAAAAGAGAAAAAAAAAAAATTTTGCGTATTGCTTCACCTTGTATATAAAAATTTGTTTTAAGAGAAAAAAAAAGAGAATTTCTTTTATTATTAAGTATTTTTGCATTTGTATGGCGTTGACAGAATGTTTATTTCATTTTTCATTATTTAAATATTAGGCTCTAAACATCTATCGATTTCAACATTCATTTGTTTATAACTTTTAAACTATGAAAAATTGACCTATTAAATCTTATATAAAAAATGATTATTTTTAAACGTAGAATCGAAAATCTTCATAAAAAATATATCATTCCATTAAAAAAAAACATATGTTTGATACGTTACGTGATTATTAGACATCTTGTATATATGAAACTAATTTTAAAATGTGAATTTTGACAGTAGCTACTAATAATGTAAGTAACATTTTTTTCTATATTTCTTTATAACTGAGATATTGAACTTCATCGTAATCTTGCGCCACCCTGTATATACAGGGTGTCTCAGCGTGCGCGCCGAGTAGTTTTACGACTAAATGGTTTTTTTTTTTTTCAAAATCGGCTTTCGCAGGCCTATGTAGGTCTATTAGGACCACATTTTAAAATTAGTTTCAAATATACAGGGTGTCCCATAAAAGCATGGCGTATCATAGTTATATTTTTTCTAATAGAATGACCCATATTTTATATATATTTTTTTTCATATTCTACATTAAAAATTAAGTAAACTTTCATAATATGTTGATATGCCTAAACCTAATAACTTTTGAAATATTTAAATATTTTTGGAAAAATTGACGTTTCGAAAAAAATCATAACTTTCAAATGGGTGAATGAAAACAAATGAAATTTTGTGTCAGTATATCTGACTAATGGGTGAATATTTCAGACTATTAAGAAGAATTTAAAATCTTAAGATGTTTTGATAGTTCAACATATCTCCAGAAGCACATTCAAGGTCAAATTTCGTGATTATTTTAAATGGCACGCCCTATATCTAATAGACCTATCTTGTAGGAAATTGTATTGTCTTTCAGAAAGTATAAAGGTATTCTACACCGAAACCCAATAGTTTTGAAAATTTATCCATTTTTGTTAATTTTCGTCATTATCATTATTATTTTAATATGACGATATAATATAAAGCGCCATCTATTGCTTAATTTAATAACCATTATTGCCAGTTATTCTAATAGGCTTTGTTTATAAGCAAATTTAATTGACACATTCGTATTATTACTAACAATTGAAAAAATAATGTTTCCCTTAAATGAAAGAATTAATATGATTCTAATAATAATGTAACGTTATTAAGATTGCCTCTTAGTGTACAAAATGTTCTCTGATGGAAGACATCCTCATAAGAAGACTGTAGAGGAAGTTTTAAATACATTCAAAACTGTAGACAGTATGAAGGATTTGAAAGAAAACTACCTTGAATACAGTAACTAATAATGAGGAGATACAATTACAAGTTTAATTCCATTAAATATTCGTCAAAACAGGTGGTTTAATAAGCAGAATTAATAATACATTTAGATCAATTACACCTAATATGCTGAGAAATGTCAAAATATCATTTAAAATAAAATTGAATTATGTATTCGATTGTAGTATTTTTAAAAATGTATTATAAATTACTTTTAATACTATTTTATCAATTTATTTGATGTATTTCGTTATATTTGTTTTACAATTCTAACAAGTTTTTATGAAATAATAATATGAAAAGAGTTATGATTTTTTTTCGAAACGTGAAATTTTTCAAAAATATTTAAATATTTAAAAAATTATTAGGTTTAGGCATATGAATATATTATGAAAGTTAACTTTATTTTTGATGTAGAATATGAAAAAAATATAAAATATGGATTATTCCATTAGAAAAAATAAAACAATGATACGCCATGCTTTTATGGGACACCCTGTATGTTTGATACTAATTTTAAAATGTGGTCCTAATAGACCTACATAGGCATGTGAAAGCCGATTTTGAAAAAAATAAACCATTTAGCCGTAAAGCTACTCGGCGCGCACGCTGAGACACCCTGTATATATATATACATATAAATATTAATTTGTTATGTTTCCCGATAACATCATGGGTATTCTTAACTCATTATGTTATTAATAAACAATTTTCATAATAAATTAAAGTAGACACAAGCGCCACCTTTTGCCTAATTTCAAGAGGCATCGTAAACGATTTGGGCCTTCAAAGTAGACGATCGAGAATCATTGTTTCGACCACTAAAGGAAGGCGAACTTGTCCTTTTTATGAAAACAAAGAAACCGAAATTCACATGAATGGTGGCTGAACATTTCATTAAACAATTTTCAGTTTCAATTTATTGTAAGTAAATACATTTGTGTGTGTGTGTATGATATATTTACCTACTTAAATAGTGTCAGGCTCCGGTTTGACCACCGACTAAAACCTCTTCACTATTTCAAGGACTCCAACTCGAATTGTTTTTCACATTACCTCAAGTTGGGCCTTGTCTACCTGTTATTCAGATCTCTTCTTGAATATCTTCCTCATGTTTTCTTCTATGAATCTCGTTATTACCTGCCACTTCTCTTCACTGCTAATCATTTTAACAATAACATTATCCGGTGAAAATTCTCCGATTAATCTTTCTACTGTAATTCTTTTTGGGGTCCATCTTTCACTGAAAAATAAGGTGTGTTCCGCGTCATCTTTATTCTACGCACAGTATATACTAGACGGTGATCTTTTTTCCCATTCTATGAAGATATGAGCGAAAGCATCCATGTCCGCTTAAGAACTGAGTAACGTAATATGAAATTTCTCCATATTTTCGTTCAACCCATATCCGTTCATCTTTTTGTCAATATACATTTGTCAGATGTTTGCCACATATTCTGTCATTTCTGAAGAGTAATTTTTCCTTTTTCTTTTCTTTTCTCTGGTTTTCATGTTTTCTATAGTATATATTTTGTTTCTCAATAGCTTGTAATCCAATTAGAATTACTCCAGCTATTAAAAGAACATCCATTTCTGATACTGTTCGATATGAACATGAAACCCGTATGACAGCTTTTCTTTGAACTGAAGCAAAGCGTTTTCCATCAAATTAAATATTCATTTTATCTCCCCGAATTTCCGCCCCATATAGTGAAATGGATTCAATTGTTACTATTAGCAAACGTCTTTTACTTGATTTTGGACCTCTGCTCATTAACCTACTCATCGAGGATTAAATTGATTCTGCTTTTTCAGCAGCTCTTCTAAAATGTTCGCCGAAATTTAATTTGCAGTCTATGATTATTCGCAAATATTTTGCTGTCGATTTCGTATGAATAATTTCCGTTCCCACTAATAATGACATCTGACTAGTAATTCATTTTTTTGTAAGCATGACTATTTCTGTTTTCGTTACAGCTAGAGTCAGACCATGTATTGACAACCAGTTCGTTCCCACTAATAATGGCATCTGAGTAGGAATTCGTTTTTTTGTAAGCATGACTATTTCTGTTTTCCTTACAGCTACAGTCAGATCATGTTGTGACATCCAGTTATTTATTCTTCTCATGACTTGATTTAACTTTAATTGAGCCAAATCCGGCGTACGCTCCATCATTATTATTAGGCTCGTTTCAAATTTCATTATTACAATTCAAATATTTTTCAATGCAATTATCATAATTAGAGTATATCTGTAAAATCTATCTGGTGGCAACCAATAATATTTTAATTCTAAAGAGAGTTCTAAATATTAAATAAAAATGATTTGAAAATAATTAATAAATTATTTCCACATTTAGCTCTGTGACTTATGACTTACGTTACGTAAGTACGTTAAACAAATACACATTAAAACAACTACTTCCCGGGCAAATACCAAATACCCGGCGGACATTGAATTACATAATGTACACCTGCTGTTGCACATCAATAAAATATTGCATAATGCAACAATTTTTTTTAATAGCCAGAGAGTTCTAAATTTTACCACCAAATAGAGCATATCTGTAAATTAACTAATATTAATTAATTTAACAATTAATTTAAAAACATCACATTATCTACTATTGTATTATGATGGCCATGCATTTGTAAATATAAATAGCCACTTTAATAATAATAATAACTTTAACGCGGCTAATGACCGTAGCAGTAGAAGCTTTTAAAGAGGAAAGGGTTTTAGTGGGTAGGCTTTCAGTCATAGCTAGACTGGAAGGAGTCCCACACTCCGTCCGTAACTGGAGTTCCCCTTCCACAGCCCAACAAAATCTTTAACGGCAAACCTTTTAAAAGAATACAAAACCTCATACCATTTGGTCCTAAAGAAAGTTTCAAATATGGTATGTCTGTAAACTCCATCTGGAGGCTAAATTTAGAACTCTCCTCTTTCTGGTATCAAAATATTATTGGTTATACATATGCAGATCATTTGTTTACACATTGAAGTTACTAAGTTATTAAACATATCACTTCCAGAGAATACTTGCATGATTAGGATCATGGCCAAAAAGCGCTGTACGCCAGCATGTGCTGCAAAATCAACGAATGATAACATTTGTAATATCAGCAAAATAATTATTAATTTAACAGAAACACAATATAATTAATGCTAATTTAAATAAGACTGCTCTAAAATGGGCAAATAAAAACATAAAAAAAACGCAGAAATTAGTCTTTTCTTTTCCCATCATGCGTGCTCAATAATAGCATAGCAAAAAGAAGTGGGATTTTTTTGCACCACTCACACATGGGTATGGGTTTACCTTTAACCAGTAACCTTTTTATATTTTTAATTTCCAATTTGGGCGACAATCACACCATTCATTCTGGTCGTAGTATGAATGGTGTGATTGTCCCAAACCTGGAATCGAACCAGTAAGAAGTGGGCTTTTATTTTACTATTAATTATTAAACCAGCTTGAGTCTACTATAATTCGCATCTCTTAAAATTAACCAAGAAAAGAGCATTAATTCACTTGGTCACATGTATTTAAATAAATTAAATAAAAAATATTTGAAAATAATTATTTTCGCGCGTATTCTCCGTGTCATTTCTATTTGAGAGCGTGGTCGATAAGAATCGCTTAATTTAATTGAATTTGTTTCTTTTAATTAAACTTGTTTTTCTTTTGATTTAAATTTATTTAATTCGGTTGGATTTAATTTCATTTATTTTAATATAATGGCTTTAATTTAATTAATTTAATTTTAACATCTATAAATTATGTAAGGCAGAGCTGTACTGACGAGGAATAGATCCCGAAACAGGTGTCTGCAGATGGCCTTATGTTAAGTAACGTCATTTTTTGTTCTTTACATTGATTTTTTCCCGGATAAAAAAATTGTTGCATGATGCAATATTTAATTATTTAAATAAAAATAGCTGTCCTTTCTCCTACTTAATAAAATAATAATAATTTAAATAATTAAAGTCTCCACAAACAACAACATATATATATATATATATATAGAAGATGATACAATTTGTTAATTATATGCAGCAGCAGGTGTACATTATGTAATTCAATGTCTGGCGGGGTGTTTGCCCGAGAAGTAGTTTTTTTTTATGTGCATTTGTCTAAGGTACTTACATAATGTTGGTCAAAATATCACAGAGCTAAATGTGGAAATAGTTTATTAATTATTTTCTAATTACTAATTTAATTATTTTATGAAATAAATATGAATAGATTATTAAAAATCAACCAATAAAACACAGAATAACTTTAAATTCTCGACTAGTTTCATACAAAAAAAGTAGTAAGACCAACATTGATATACAGCTGAGAAACATGGACGACAACAGAAAAACACCGAATGAAAATAAACGCAGCAGAAATGAAATTTCTACGGAAAATAGATAACAAAATAATAACCTATCAAGTAAAAACGAGGTAAATAGAGAGAACCTGGAAATAGAACCAATAAACAAAAAAAAATATAAGAAAACCAAATGAGATGATACGATCATGTATGTAGAATTGGAGAAGAAAAAAACGTAAGAAGAATTTATGAATCAAGATGTCCAAGCAAAAATCAAAAAGGTAGACCAAGAAAGGAATGGAAAGACGAAATTAGAGAAGAGTTAGAGATAAAGAGAATACAATGGGAATAAACCAGAAAACTCACACAAAACAGAAAAATATGGCGAAAAACATACACAGGACAATCACCTCATACTGAGAAGTAAAGAGGAACATATAACGATGTTATACAAGACTAAATAAAATAATAATTTATATATATATAATCTAAAATCCCCATCTACCGTAATGGTGGTGTAGGGGAAAATAATAATTTAAACAAAATTAAACTTCAAGCTTCAACACAATCGCCAAGATTTCCACAAACGAACCACGTCCTTAATCAACAATTTCAAGGAATAATTCAAATAAACGTAATTGCGACGCAATTTTATAAATTCAAGTAGTACGTTACATTAGTATTAAATAATTAATTGTAATGCATTTGCAAATCGTTTAGTGTTTAAAAGTAGTTTTCGAAAAATGTAAACGCTCGTCCCACGCCGACATGAAACTACTAATTTAGGAAACAATAACAGTAAGAGTAACACACTCCGTTTAATTCAACTGGATATAAATATATAAAATTTACGAGCCGCATGTATACAATTCATGTAACTACAGTCGTTACTTTTACTGTTTCAGCGCACTAAAATATGTTAACAGAATAGTGTAATATAACACAACTACACACACAGACAAACCATTACACACACATATACACAAACAGAAGTCATGCACAGATATAGAGAAATGTGCATTTCTAATAAAGAGAGGGAGAAAAACCACACACATATATTTATATATAACACATCTATACAATACACACAGAAAGAGAGAGAAAGAAATTTGCATTACTAATAGATAGAGAGAAAGAAACAACACACTTATATGTATACACACACACACACACAAAACCACACAGGTACAACATACACACGCACGCACAGCTTACAAACGCGCGTACACACACTCACACACAAATATATATTTATATAAAACAGACACAAACACACTTACAAAAATCTTATACCACACACACACACACATTCACTGAAATACACGCGTATTTATACAATTGTGCTTAGTTTATTCCGTCGTAAAACGTTAATAACAATAAAAATCCACCATCGGAACAATTTAATCTAATAATTAAGACTTTCCACGTACTAGATTTAATCGGATCTGATAACTTTGAGTCGGAGTCGTTTAGTAATAAAATTACGAGAAAGGAATTCGGATACGATGAAAGGTCAGTTGATTTACGATTTCTTTGGGCTGTTTAACAGCAGGATGTGGACTAAAGTCAAATGGGTATTGGGGGTGGGAAACATGAAACGCGCAAAACGCAACCACTCGGAAATTTATTAGAAACAAATATACGTTTGGGCTAACGTAGATTTAAAAAAAAAATGCGTATATAGTAATTATATTAATATCTATCTACAATTGGTTGGCGAAAGGACAGTTATTTCCAGAATCAGAAGGCTTTAATATAGCAATACCGGACCAAGTTATAAATACATTCAATTGTAGAAGAATACATCATGAAACAAATCGTAGAAAATTATTCTTCGCGAAAATACCACCTATTCCCGGAGACTATTGACCACATCACGAGCGGATTCATTCTTTTAGCGTGAATGAACTACACACATAGACGTAATATTGTTGCTAAAATTATACACCAAACACTTATAAGTAACAATAAAATTTCTCAAAATTTAGATCCCTATTATAAATACAATCCATCGCAAATTTTAGAAACCGACACACACAAATTACATCGGGACACTACACTACTCACAGACCTAATAATAACGGCAAACCGACTAGATATTCGGCCCTATTCCCTATCGAAAACGCTATGTTTGACAGCACGCTATTCTTCAAGTTTACGTCTGTTTAGTTGTGATTTTAGGGATTTTTTTGTCGATTCGTTAGATTTTTTTGTGCTCTTGTGGGGCATTAAACTTATTGCAGCATAATATATTCCGTCTTCTCTGGACTTTTTTTGTGGCGTGGAAATATACAGGGTATCCCGTTAATGGTGGGATAATGCCTTAGCCCAGCGATTCTCAACCTGTGGGGCGCGCCCCCCAAGGGGGGCGCGGCGTTACTACAAGGGGGCCGCGAGTATATTTAAAATCAAAAACATATTGTATATTAAAAAAAATATTTTATATATTTTAAAATAGAATGAACTTTATAATTACATATTACCAATAAATATTTTATTATATTTATTATTTAAGTTAAGTTTATTAGTATGGAAGAAATACCTCTTAAATATGCTAGGTTATTAATTAATGACTTCCCTGAGCCTGTTTCTCATTGCAAAGTTTTTGAAATGAAGGAGTAATACGAGATATGGATACTCTAAGTTCGTTTTCTATATTTAGCTGAGATCTGTATTTTGTTTTCAATGAAGCCACCGCAGAAAATCCAGTTTCGCAAAGATAAGATGTTGAAAATGGTAAAAGTATTTGGAAAGCTTTTCGTTTTAATGTCGCAAACTCGTCATCCAAACCAGCCCAAAATTCAAAAATCGATTTGTTATTGAATTGTCTTTTGATTTCACTGTTTGTTGTAAAATCAATAAAAGTTTCCTCTTCAAAAGTCGAGAGACCTTGTGGAATATTGTGATATGGGTCCCTAACCCACTCGTAACTAGATAGAATTTTTTGGTCAGGAAAAAAGTATTTTTTAAAATTTTTTGCTAGCATGCTTAAATGTTTGTCTATAGTTAGGAAAATCACGTTTATATGTACTTCTTCGGTTTTGTATGTCTTTAAAAATTCATTTATATTAGGAAACATTTCCAATTTCTTTTCTTTTATATTTCTAAGCCACAAATTCAACTTTGTACAAAACGCAGTGACTCTATCATTTGTTTCCAAAATATTTGTATTTAATCCTTGAAGTTGGAGATTCAAGACATTTAACTTCTTAAATATATCGACTAAATAAGCCAATTTCATAATAAATAAAGCATCTCGAAACATCACGGCTTCTTGTCGATTTTCATCTTCCAGAAAAATACAGATTTCTTCTCTTAATTCAAAAACACGTTTCAAAAACTTTCCACGTGATAACCATCTGGCTTCGCAATAAAATAGTAATGCTGTGTGTACTGAACCCATATCTTTACAAAGTTTAGAAAACATTCTTGATTTTAAAGGTCTTGTTTTTTATAATTTACAATAGTTACAGCTGTAGATAACGCGGTATTTAAACCAGGACTCATTTCTTTCGACGCCAGTGCTTCTCTGTGGATCATGCAATGTGTCCATATACACTGTGATGATTTTTGTTTCACCAATGTTTGCAGGCTTTGAAATCTTCCAGACATTGAACGAGCACCATCGGTACATATTCCAACACAATTTTCCCATTCCATATTCGCCTCGTTTATAAAATTATCCAAGATGGTAAATAAAGCAGTTGATATTGCTCTTTGCTCTATTGGTTTGCAAAAAAGTAGTTCTTCTACAGCTGATACACCATCACAAAAACGTACATAGGCTATCAAATGAGCATCTTTATTGTTGTCAGTTGCTTCATCTAGTTGAATTGAAAACAATTTTCCACGCAATTTTGCAAAAAGCTGGTGCTGTACATCTTCAGCCATGTCACCAATACGACGAGCTACAGTATCATTGGAAAGTGGAATAGATTTTAATTTTTTAGCAAAATTTTCTCCAAACATGGTTTCTACAATTTCAATTGCAGCTGGCAAAAAATTGTGTGAAGTTTCTTGCATCTAGCTATTTGATACAAAACTTTGTAAGAAGCAAGTAAAGCTTGTTCATTCACAGACAAAGAGTTTTTAAAAACTAATTTTTGCTTTTCAAATGATTTTAATTTGCTTTCAAAAAATTGTCGAGGTTTGTTAACGTATTCACTATGAAGAGTTTCCAAATGTCGTTTAAGTTTATTTGGCTTCATACTGTCAGCTGCCAAAATTTTTGAACAAATAACACACAAGGGCCTTTCTTCTTCTTTTACTTCAGTGCTGGTAAATCCATAGTTCAAGTATTCGGCGCAATATTTTCTTGATTTAGTTTTTGGAACATGCCTAGCCTGTGCACTAGTTGATGCTTCACAATCCTCCAATGCTCGCTTACGTCCACATAAAAATTTATCCATAATCTTTGCTAAAGATGCCTCTGTTGCCTCTAAAATATATATTTAAGAAAAATTGATCAGAAATCGATAGAAACATTTAAAAAATATGGAAGTAACTAAAAAATTATAATTTTCAAATTCAAAAGAATATAAAATAAAATTTATATAATGGATGATAATAGGTGATGGTAATTACTATTTATAGATTTAAATTTAGTTGTAAAATTTTTTACATTATCGAAGAAAAAAGTTTGAAAAATGATTTTAATAAATTTGTAAATAAAGAAAATCAATATGAAATTGATGAGAATAGAAAGTAGAGATTGAAATAACGTATAGAAAAAAATATGTTAGTGAAATTTGGAATATAAGGAACATTTACTTAAATTTCAATTAATGCTTTGGGAAGCAAATTTTTCTTTTTTCATATATGTTATAATAAACCAACAGGGACTATAATGCTTCATTCACAACCTCCAAAATTAGAATTAGAATTACACTTAGAATTAGAATTTAAATTAGTATGTAAATTAACGTATTTTGGAGCATTCACATCGTCTAAATTAGTCGGTTGTTTTTGCAATAATTGCAGGTACAAAATACCTAACGCCACACTAAGTGAACTTAATATTTTACGTCGATGCTGTGCCTGTGCTCGTGCTCTTCGTATTGGCAACATAATTTTCACAAAATGATAAATTTAAAAACAGGCTGTCAAAAATTTGAGGTTATGTACTACTCCAAATTAGTGTGTAAATTACCGTAAAAGCTTGTACTTTGCTATGTGTTAATTTAAAGTGTAATTGTAATTCTAAGTGAAAACGTTAATTTGAGGTTGTGAATGCTCATGTATTAACTCATATGCCAAACGTTTGCTGTTAATTGTAATTTGAATTGTAATTCAAATTCTAATTCTAATTTGGAGGTTGTGAATAAAGCATAAGGTGATAAGTAACACGTAAAAAACGCAAGTTGTTATAATAAGAATTAAATGTGGTTAAAAATTTGCGTGTTTTACGCTTTTTTTATCTTACAATTTATTAATTAATTTAATATTGTTATTTATTTAATATTTAACAATTAATTGTAAATAAAAATTGTTAAATTTTTCCATTTTTATTCTACAAATATTCTTTATTATTTTCAGATACGAATTGAGTAGCATGATAAATGTATTTTACTTACCTTTTAATATTGAAGTCCCCTAAAAAATGATCAATTTTAGATAAATAATAGTGCATGTACTCGTGATGTACTGTAAAATCTCTGAAGTTTACTCGCACTGAATCGCACAAGAACACTGGAAAGGCCGATAAAATTATCAAAACAGAAATGCGACCTTGACAGAATGTGTATGAAGAAATATATAGAAAAGGGTGGGGATTGACGTATGCATTACTGTGCATTTATAGCAAACAGTCGCATTTTACCAATAAAATTAAATGTACGAATATCGGACTGTTTTCATGTTTTAATCAAAAAAATAATAAAAAATTAATACTAATAATTATACAGAACTCTTATAAAAAGCTCCAAATAATAATAACTAAACAGCGCTATAAAATCTTACAAAATAGTCACATTTAGCACACATGCTTGTCTGGCCGTAAATATACTGAAAAAAAAATTCGATAGATCAAAAAGGGGGGCGCGAGAATATTTATATTGGTAATATGGGTCGCAATAACAAAAAGGTTGAGAAACGCTGCCTTAGCCTCATGTTCCTGGGACCAAAATATCATGATTCAGCCGACTTTATCTATAATATAATATTCCTTTCTTCACTTTTGTATTTTTTAATACTAGATGTACATTTCAAGCACAATGTGCTCTTTATTAATAGTTTTTATGTAAAATTGACAAATAAATAAACATATGAACAAAATTAAATATACAAATGTAAATTTTACAAAATGTCTAATAGATCGTGTAAAACAGATTGTTACGTTTGTGGAAAATTAATATTTGAAAAAAAAAAGGAAGACCCATATCAGAAGTGCTGAAAACAGCATATCTACATTATTTTGGATTTGCAGTGTCTAATCAAGACAAAAAACGGGTACCACACGTTTTTTTGTGAAAGTTGTAGGATGACTTTAGTTCGATGGGTGTCAGGAGAAATTTCAATTTTGTATTCTAGTATTATAGCATGAATCACAAAAACGACTGTTACTTCTGTATGATACAGACTTCTGGTTTATACTCTAAAAATAAACATAATGTTTATCCTGATATTCTCTTTCACAATGCCAATACTTCATTCAGACATCCTGATTGTCCAGGTATGACACGTAGCCAAAGTAACGAGGTGCAGGATTTTGTTGAATACGTTGACTCAGATGAAACTTTCTGTATGGAAGACGATAAATCGCACTTAATTGATCAAAATTGAATGATTTTGGTAAGAGACTTCCAGCTGTCTAGATCCAAGGCAGAGCTTCTAGCCTCTCGATTACAACAATGGAACCTGCTGATACCAAGCAAACAAGTGGCATTTTATAGGAAAAGGTTAGTGTGATTTCTTCATTAGAAAGGAAGGGTTTTGTGTCTTCCAGGATATTCCAAGATTTTTCAAGGCAATAGATCAAGAATATGACCCAAACGAGATTCTGTTATTCATTGATTCCTAGAAATATAACAACATCTTTACCAATTGGTCATGCTGTGAACAGTAAATAGACATATGAAACATTCCGTTGTCGGAATCCTCCTATCAAAAAGGAATAGACACCATCGAAAGTATAGCCGTTTCAAATGGCGAGGAAATAATTTATTAATTATTTTCGAGTTATTTTTTTTAATTTATTTAAATAAATATAACCAAGTGAATAAATCATGTTTTCTATTATAATTAATATATCATATTTATAAATCTAAATATGGTTTAAACACAAAAATGTAGATTCCGATAAATATAAAGAAAATTGAAAATAAAAACCAGGAATCCGCTAAAAAAACGATATGAAAGAGGACCCTCTCTGATCAGCCATCAACTCATTGCCAAATCCTCAAATTAATCCAGCTATCACATATTCGACAGGTCCCGATAATTTTCCAGCGTTCCTCTTAAGAAATTGTCCCAGTATACTTTGTGATCAAACTCCGCCGTTGCCGGTCCCAAGACTGGATGAAACATGAGGAGGGAGGGGGCACTACCCATCCTCAATGATGATCAAAAGGGGAACTAACGCAAATGCGCCATAGAAAGAGCAAAGATCCCATACACCGAAAGGTAAAGAGTGATTAACCTAATCTAATGTCGGCTAGAAATCGTTGAATTAGAACTGGCGCCAGTCCACAGGAGAAAATCAGTGACAGAGTCTTCAATTATCCCTTGGTAATTTTTGGAATGTGGTGTCGAAACGGGTTCTCTCGGCGGTCGGTTAACTTGAAAATGGCGAATAGGGGGTTGTTGTTATGTATTTTGTGATCATCTAGCCTCATCATTTGACTTATGTATTGGCATTGTCTTTCTTCTTCTTAGTATGAAAAACGAAGGGTTCAAAAATATTGACACATTGGAAATGAATTTTTCCAAAAAAATAGTATCAATTGTACCAAAATTTTGTGAGGAAAGAAATTACGAAATAACGCAAAAACTACTAGCTCTGGATATAGCGATGCATAATACTTTTATGTTTAAAATAGCCTTACCAATCGCTCTATAAGACAAAATTTTGAAAATTCCAATTTAAGAAATTAAATTGTGATTTTTTTTAAAATGGGCACTGAAATATTGACATTTTGAAATACCTATTGTTAAAATTGACACATGTTATTTTTTTATTCCAGATGAATCTATTAGTAACAATTCAAGATGCCGCTGGTCTATCTATATTGTTCTTACTAAAATTTCTAGAAACTTCAATTTGACGTTATATATTTGACAAATTAATGTTTAGCTAAAAAAACTGCAAGAGTTATGTGGACATGAATCGATGTGTGTGGGTAGGCAATTGAAAGGGGAATTAAAAAAATGAAAATATAGGGTGTTCCATTTAAAATAACAAAGTTCGTAGCCATTTCAGGAATAACCGGAAGTAAAAGAAAGTCAAATAATTTCCATGAGGAGGACGCATTCAACCGTGCAACGTAGATTTTTTTAAAATTTCCCGCGATCAGGAACCCCGTAAAATTTTAATGGTCGTTATTCGCTTTCCACCCTTTATATTGAATATAAGTTAAATATTAATATTACCATTATAGAAAAAAAATTATTTACATGGCCACAGTTATATAAATAAATAAAATAAATTAAAAAAATATTTTTATTTCATCAAACATTTCTAATTAATTCAAATAAACGCATTTAAACAAAAATCCTCCCTCCATTTTTTTTATCTTCACTTCTCCCCAATTCTTCCCTTTTCCTGTGCGATTCCGAATAAATTTAGGTGACAAAACGAAAACTAACAACGGGGCAGATAAAATCTGATATCGGGTTCCACGATCTACAAGGTGCTGGAAGTTTGTAGGAAAGTGACCATTCCGGCCCGAAATTAATGTTAATAGACGCACAGGTGCGAGATATGGGACCACTCGTATTTTGGATTTCGAAAACATAAAAAAAGGAAAGGGGATGGCGATAATTTCGAGGCGTAATGTCGGTCCCTTATCGGAACCGATGGATTTCGATGGTTATTGTGGGGTTGGAGAGGAGGGAAATGTGTGGTGGTGTTTGAATAATTGTAGGGTTCGGAAATGAGGATGGTGGTGATACGTTTTAATGATTTTTTTATAAATTACATTAATTAAAAGAATAATAAATATGAATGGATTAATAAAAATCTACCGATAATATAAATTAAATTGAATAACATTAAATACTCGATTAGTTTCGGATTATCAGCCTAATGGGACAAACAAATATCTAAATGCTTGGGAAGTAGTTGTTTCAATAGATGTTTGTAAAATTTATAGTGTAAGTAATTGTTTGCAGTTGGAAAAAAAGGGTTTGATCGAATTTTATTGATCATTGCCAGATTTTGTCCTTGTTTAAATTCATTGTGAAACAATTGTGCTAAACTTCATATTATGTAATATATTTAGTGGAAAATGTATACGGATGAAGAAAAAGTGGAATTTGTAACAATGTATTACAATTCCTGTTTTCAATCAAGTAAACGGCCGATTTCTTCCACTCGAACAATTTAAAAAACAATTAAATAATTTTCTTCAGAAAGTGTATCATGCGTTCACATAAAAATCACCGCAGAGTAACTAAGGATATTAAATTAAATATTTTGTGTTTCGTCGAGGAAAATCCGATAACCTCTTCGCAAGTTTTTTTTAAGGATAGGTGAAAGATATGATATTAATAGTTTGAAAAATACACTTGATTTGTTTCACCAATTGTTTTATTTCCTCCGACTAGTTTCGACTCACGTCATTCTCAAGGAGTGTACAGAAAATTAATTTTACATGAATATATATACAGGGTGGCGCAAGATTACGATGAAGTCCAATATCTCAGTTATAAAGAAATATACAAAAAAATGTTACTTACATTATTAGTAGCTACTGTCAAAATTCACATTTTAAAATTGGTTTCATATATACAAGGTGCCCAATAATCACGTAACGTATCAAACATATGTTTTTTTTTTAAATGGAATGATATATTTTTATGAAGATTTTCGATTCTACGTTTAAAAATAATCATTTTTTATATAAGATTGAATAGGTCAATTTTTCGTAGTTTAAAAGTTATAAACAAATGAATGTTGAAATCGATAGATGTTTAGAGCCTAATATTTCAATAATGAAAAATGAAATAAACATTCTGTCAACGCTATACAAATGCAAAAATACTTAATAATAAAAGAAATACTCTTTTTTCCTTTAAAACAAATTTTTATATACAAGGTGAAGCAATACGCAAAATGATTTTTTTCTCTTTTTACTTAAATGGGACACCCTATATTTTTTATACTATTTTAATAGAAAATTAATCACTCTTCATTTTTTATATAACATATTAAATAGCTACTATTTACCGTTTTTGAGATATTTAATCTCAAATACAAATTTGGTATAGAATTTTTAATCAAAGTAGGCCGTGCCAGAACAACTAATTTATTTAGTTGTGAAAGTTACGCGGACACAAATATAAAATAATTTAGTGAAACGAATAATCAAGTGTATTAATTAAAATACATCATAATTCATACATATTTTTTTTTTACCACGGGATAAATGAGAATAAAAAAAGTAAATAAATATTAAGCTGTAATTATTTTAATACGCGATAATATTGAAAATACAACAATTTAAATAGGTATGTTCTTGGCTGTGCGCCAGGATCCAGGTACAACGAATCTTCTTATCTCAGGAATGCGTTCTCGGAGTGAGTCATCGATCGTTTTTTTCTTCTTGATTTGCGATAATTGCGCTCTTGTATTTCGATTCAGTCGTCCGAAAACGCGCAGTGTTCACTATTACGGTTTAATGTTTAACGTTAGAAATTATTAATAATTAAAAAAGCGATTTATTTTTGTTTATGAACAAGTGGTAATTAGTGAGTGGTGGAGGTGAGTTGGTTTTCGATTCACCAGGAATGGGTTGGAAGTTATTTTTTCTATTAAGGTATGTTAATATTAATAATTTATTTTTAAACAGATTTTACGATTCCTATTATTATCATCAATTTATTCTCCAAAATTGCATTTGATTAAATAATTTGGTATAGAATTTTTAACCAAAGTAGGCCGCGCCAGAACTAATTTATTTAGTAACTTTCAACGCTTAATATTATAATTAGTAAGTAAAGTACATTTTACGTTATATTTTGTAACACTGGTGCAGTTAAACATACTTCTTCAATAAATGATTAATTTAATTGTTAAAAACTAACAACAACTATATTTTTTGGTTATTATTCGAAAAATATTTAAAATATTCCTATATGCTTCTTAAATTGATTTATTTAAACAATTCATGTTGACTGATAAACCGAAAATAGATACTAAGTGATATAATAAAATATTTATATCATTATATTTTGTTAACATTTTTATGTATTTATTTCACACATTCACATTTTTTTTAATACAATAGCATTCAAACATTTTACAATTTTTTTCTTAAAAAATATGTCCCAATAACCATTATAACTGGCTAAATAATCGTTGAGCAACTATTTTCTTAATATTTTGCATACGCCTTTAAATATCGATTGTCATTTGAATATCCTTTTAGGTTAGGGAGTAAGTATGTTATTAAATACCAGAAAACGATTATGAATTGCATTTGTTTTAATTATAGCCTACTTAAATTATAGATTATAAGCGAAACTTATAATTTTGTACTTTGAATTGAAATTGTGAAAAAATGATAACAGATAGGGGTATAGTTTATTATACAAAATTTAAAGAACAATCAATTTTCTATCGAAATATTGTAAAAAATATAGGGTATTCCATTTAAGTGAAAAAAGAAAAAAATCATTTTGCGTATTGTTTCACCCTGTACACAACATTTGCTTTATGGTAACAAACGATTATTTCTTATATTATTAAGCATTTTTTCAATTAAATTGCGTTAACAGAAAGTTTACATCGTTTTTCATTTTTGAAAAATAAGGCCCCAATCTTCCATTGATTTCAACCTTAAATTGTTTATAACTTTTAAAATATTAAAAACTGACCTAATAAACCTTATGTCAGAAATGATTAATTTTAAGCGTAGAATCTAAAATCGACATAAAAAATATAGCATTCCATTTAAAAAATCATATGTTTGATACGTCACGTGATTATTGGACACCCTGTATATATGAAACCAATTTTAAAATGTGAAGTTTTACAATAGCTACAAATTATGTTAGTAATATTTTTTTGTAAATTTCTAAATAACTGAGATATTGGACTTCATCGGAATCTTGCGCCACCCTGTATAATTTTTTTAATTTTTTTATTATTATTATTCAGGTAATAAGGGACTTATGAATTGGTGACTTTCAGATGTCATCAAATTCGTTTACTAGGTGTTTTCCCCGTTTTATTGCCTTGCTGATTTCTAGGCCTTCTCTTAAATTCAATTCCTGTCCTTTATTACCCGTATATAATATTTCAAAATCTTTCGGATTGAAAAAATGGTTGGATTCGATACAATGTGTCGCGAACCCCGTTGTTTTTTTATTATTTATTGTAGATTTTTTTGTATTCTTTTATTCGTTTTCCGAAATTCCGTCCAGTTTGTCCGATATACATTGCATCGCAATCTCCACATTTTATTTTATAAACACCACATTTTTGCGCTATCTTAATTATTAACAAATATCCTTTTTAGATTGTATGGATTCGTCATAATAATAATAAATTCTTTCCCATTTAAGGTTCTTTTAATTTTATGTGATAAACTATTAATATATTGTAGTTTATTCCATTTTTTCTTTTCTTTTATGTCAGCGTTATATATGTATTTCATCAATTGTTTTTTTCTCTTTATTAGTGAATCTATTAATTTATTATCATATCCATTATTAATCGTTATTTCTATAATTATGTTAATTTCCTGTTCATAGTCTGATTTTTCTAATGGTATTTGTGTAAGTATATGTACAAATGCATGAAAAGTGGAGTGTTTTATTTGATTCGTTGTGTTTGACGAATTTGGTATAATTAAATCAGTGAAAGTTTCCTTTCTGTAAATTTTGTATCTAAGTCTTTTGTTATTTGTTTTTGTAATTGTGAGGTCTAGAAAATTTAAACTATTATTGGATTCAATCTTCATCATAAATTGAATGTTTCTATTAATTTGTTTTTTTAAAAACTATTTTCTTTTAGAGAATTTTTGTAACAAAATATATTGATCTCATTTTTAGTAGTAATAATTCGAGTTTTATTAAAGTTTTGTTACACTAGAACTGAATATGAATATTATTATGAATTAAAATTTGTTGTTGTTGAGTAACGAAAAGCCAATCTCATTGCAAAATCTGTAAAAACAAATTCCATAAACAAAAAAAATAATAATACGCACCTACGTGCAATGAATCATCTTATCTACAGAATTCATTCGCAAAGCGAGCCAACGATTGTTTTTTTTTTATCGAAAAATCGCAATTTCAATTCAGTTGGCCGAAGACGCGCAATGTGTTCACTATTCCGGTTTAACCTTTAACGTTTTAAATTATTAATAATTAATCTGGCGATTTAGTTTTGTTTCTAAATGTGATAATTACTGAGTGCTTAAGTGTGTTGGTTTGTGTAGGATTTTGATTCAACGGGAATGAATTTTGAGTTACTTTTTATTCAGGTATGTCTTTTTAATATTTAAAATATAATAATACTTGTATATTGTTCTGTATACCTACCGACTTTAATGTGTTAACTTTATTGACTTTAACTTTATTTTACGGAATTCTCCATTATAATTGATTACATGATACAATAATTTACATATCTGTATATAATCAAGTAAGTATTCCTAAACTATTAATGATTAATAAGTAAGATAAGTGCATTTCCAAACGGTTCAAAGAATTGATTCAGTGTTGCTTATGACTTCACAAACTAACATCTACGGTTATATAATTACATAATGGAAACAATAATTTACCTGAGATACTTTGTTTTGTATATTTTATTTATTTTTTACTCATTTTAATGCGTTGTGTTTATTGTCTTGATTATTTCACAATGTATATTTTCTTCTGACGTGTGTAAAGTATATATGTATGTACTATTTGGCACAAATAAATGATTTGATTTGATTTGAAGATACAATCAATCTTTTTAAACAAATAAATGATTTGATTTGAAGATACAATCAATCTTTTTAAACAGGGAGAAAATCTTTTTTTTTTTTTTCATTTTAATGAAATGTTCCTTGTTTAATTTCATTATAATTTAAATAACTGTAAATCATAATTTGTTTCATTTTTTTTGATGCTGTAAAATCCATATTAAAGAATTCAAAACAAATTAGACTCATTGATCAGTATAAATCCGTTTACATAAGCAAGGATCTAACACGGCGTGAATCGTTGTTCAAGAAACATATATATTGGATGAATTTAATAAACAAAAATCCAGAAGTGAAAAAGTGTACCGATATTATCATGACGGTATTCCTCAAATAAAAAATTATAACAACAATGTTGACACTGTTAAACCAAACAAACAAAAAAACGTGAATGCTCCCAACAGTTGAACCTGAAAGTATTTTATCAGAACACCAGGGGTTTAAATACTAAAACAACTGCGTTCTATAATAATTTACTTGCTAATAAAGAATATGATATAGTTTTAATATCTGAAAGCTGGGCCAATGATTCGCTTAGAAACGATGAACTATTTTCCGATGATTATGGTGTATTCCGAAAAGATCGACATTCAAGAGGTGGAGGTGTTATTGCTGCAATACGTTAGGGTTATAATGCATCGAAAATCTCTATCGACAAAAGTGCACTTAAAGACCTTGTTTGTGTGCGAGTTAAGATTAATAAACATATCAATCTAAATATCAGTGTAGTGTACACTCCGACAAATAACTCTTTGGAATCGTATAATGTTTTATATTAAATAAAAATGATTTGAAAATAATTAATAAATACTCTTTTCTATTTATATGTATAATGTTTTGTTTGAAACTTTTGAATCTTTAAATTCTTCAAATGATAACTTTATAATTAGTGGAGATTTCAACTTTCCTCAGTACCCGTGTGAAAACATGTTCCCTACAAAATTTTCTAAACTTTAATTGTGCTGTACAAATTAATAATATAAAGAATTGTAATGATTGTTTATTAGATTTAATAATAAGTTCAGATCTTCTAAATTTATCAATTGTTAAAAGCAATCATCCTTTAGTTCAGGAAGATCCATATCATCCGGCAATTGAAATAACATACTCTGTCAAGTGTGAAACAAAATTTGATGAATTTAAGTCAAACCAATTATACTATAATTTCCAAAAAAACAAACTTCAATAAGTTGTATAACCTTATTACAGAGACTAACTGGAACTCAGTAATATATCAATGAAATCCAGATGACGCATGTATTACTTTTAATAACATTTTAAATTCGTACATGGAGATATCAGATCCTAAAAAACTAAATACCCTTTCTGGTTTTCCAAACAGACAATTTGTAATATAAAACAGAAGCAGCATTATAGAAAATTGTATAACCATAAGAATTTCAATTATTTAAAAATTCGTTTTAATTATTTTAGGAACTTAGTAAAATCATATATTAACACAGACTATCGAACCTATATTTCCGATGTTGAAAATAATATTATATATGACCCTAAAAAACTATGGTCTTTCATTAATAAGGGCAGTGCCCTGCGGTAATGATATTTGGAGATGGAATCTGTGATATACCCGAGCTCATCACCAATTCTTTTGCTACATACTTCTCTGGAACAAATCCAAATACGGTAAACTCTCAATCTTCTACTATTAACATATCCCATAATGTAAATTATATTAACAACTTTTTATTTACCGAGACTGATTTAGAAGCTGCAGCCAAGAAAATTGAACCGAACTTTGTATGTGGCCCTGATAATTTTCCAGCATTGTTTTTGATAGATTGCTTCCGAATCCTTACAAAACCGCTGCTTCATATTTACAACCTAATCTTGCAACAAAAAACCTTTCCGCCAAATTGGAAAGTTTCAAAAATTACTCGAGTTTTTTAAAAAAAAAGGTGATAGGAGAAACATTGATAATTATAGACCAATTTCTTTGATTAACAATTTTGCTAAACTCTTTGAATCTATGATTTTCAATATTGTTTCTACACACGTCAAAACCTACATTACTTCTAAACAACATGGCTTTGTTACTGGAAAGTCTACTGTTCTACAATATTTGCACGTTCGTGGAATACGTGTCGGATGCTTTGGAAAACCGCGTACAAACTGATGTAATTTACACTGATTTTAGCAAGGCCTTTGATACTATTCCACATGATTTATTGTTGCAAAAACTGGAAGCATACGGTTTCAGCCAGGATCTAATAGGTCTCCTTATTTCTTATTTAATTGGACGTTCCAGCTATGTAGAAGTTCTTGGGTGCAAATCTTCAACATTTCTATCCTCTTGTGTCGCGCCTCAGGGCTCAATATTAGAACCTTTGCTTTTCAACATTTTCATTAATGATATTGTTAATTGTTCAAATTCAAATTGCCTCATGTGCGCGGATGATATTAAGTTGTTTCGAAGGATTAATTCAAGTCAAGACTGTATTGTTCTTCAATCAGACTTAAATAATTTATGTTTCTGGTGTGCTTCCAATGGACTGGAACTTAATATTGCAAAATTCAAAGTCATGACAATATCTAGAAATAAAAAATTAATTAATTATAATTATTTTATTAATAAAATATACCCCTAGCTCGCGTAATTAAATTTAATGATTTAGATATAACAAAGAATAATAGACTCGACTTCAGTGATCACATTAGAGCCATATGCAATTATGCATACAAAATCCTGGGCTACATTCTTCGTAATACCATATCATTCAGTTCTGTGCTTCCTCTAATACGATTTTACCATGCATTTATTCGAAACAGATTGGAATATGGGTCGATAATCTCTCATCCTCAACAACTATTATATACGAAACTTGTTGAAAAAGTACAAAGAAAATTTTTAAAAGCTCTGTATTACCGTAAATACGGTTCATTTGTTCAATAAGGATTCGAATACAGTTCTCTTTTAAGTATATTTAACATGCCCTCTTTGGAGTCCAGGCGTATAATTGCGCAAATTATATTCATTCTCAAACTTATTCATGCTTATATAATTGATTCGGACTTACTAAATCAAATTCATATTTTTGTACCTCGCATTATGTTTAGAAATACAAAATTGTTTTATATCCCCAATCATAAGACAAATCACAGATCTTCATCAACTTTACTTTAATCTTGTAATTTCTTTAATATGTATTGTTCACATGTTGATATTTTTAATATATCATTATGTCAATTTCTTGGACAGTTAAGACAGCAAATACAATAATAATTGTGTAACTATGTTATCATCTACATTGTATTATTTTTTTATGTTTAATATTATCCTGTAAGAAGTGTTTTTAACTATTGGATAATAAAGTGCTATTATTATTATTATTATTATTTTTATTTAACTTTTTCATCGTGTAGAAATCAACATTTTTTCCACTTATAATTTATTTAAAAAAATATATTTATTAAAAATGATATATGTATTTCAATATTAATATTTCTTCGATTTTGAACATAATTTATATTTAAAAAAATATAAATTTAGGGTAAATAATTACAATACATGTCTGTTATTGAAATATATACAAACATCTTTATTCAAACAATGACAACAAAAATTTACAAAATGTATTATAACAATATGTACAATTATGTTAGTAGTTTGTCGTGGGCTATCGACCATAGGTCTTTCTGACCGCATTGAAATATTTTAGTAACATTCATATAAATTAAATAAAAATAATTTTATCTTAAATCTTTTTTTTTTTCAAATATACCAATGTTAATAATAGAAAGAGAATTTATTCACAAGGTTACAACTAATTAGATTATAACCTTGTGAATAAATCCTCTTTCTATTATTAACATTGGTATATTTGAAAAAAATAAAAAAAGATTTAAGATCGTTCTATTTCACGGATTCCTTCTCTTCAATCCATACCAAAATCCACCCTCCGGATTCAAATTAAACGTCTCCTTATCAATCTTAATCGGTATCTGCGACTTTTCCACCGGCACAATCTCGAACTTCGAGAGCAAATGGAAGAAAATCGCCTTGGATTCCAAAAGAGCGAATCTGCTCCCTATGCAATTCCTCGGTCCGACTCCGAACGGCAAATAACTGTACGGTTTGACGTTCCCCTTGTTTTCTTCGCTGAAACGTTCCGGGTCGAAGTTTTCCGGGTTTTCGTAATACTGCGGGTCGTGGTGGATGGCGTAGACAGGAATCCAAATTCCGTTGTTTTTCTCTAAAGTCACCGGAACTTCTGTTGGACGCGTGGGTTGGATCGTGTAGGGTTTCGTGCAGATTCTGTCGCCGATTAGAACCGGTGGCCATTTGCGTAGTGATTCTAAAATAATGAAACTTTTACTTAAATTATTAACCTATTACAATAATTCTTGAATTAACGAGACACTTGGGATACATGTTATTCGGTTGTTCGGAAAGTAATTTCGATTTTTTTTTTTTTTTTTTTGGAAATGACAGACAGTTTTCATATAATAAGCAAATACTTATATATTGTTCGTTCATTAATAATGCTAATGTTGACTGCTAAGTCTGACTGTAGTGTCACTCACAAGAACTAATTTTGGCTTTAAAGTTACTTATAAGACCTAATTTTGACTTTGTCATTAATAGTGCCTAATGTTGACTGTAAAGCAATTCATAGGGCCTAAATATGACATTAATGTCACTTATGGAGCCTAATAATGACTGCAGAATCACTCATATCGTCTGATTTTGTCTGTAAAATCATTTATAGGACCTAATTAACACCTTTTGTCATCTTTCTAGTAGTAGCATAATTCCACGCTCATAACACTTTTGGTTTTTGCTGGCCAAAAACTGATCGAGGTGGTTTTTGACCTCCTCATTTGTGGTGTAGGTTTTACCGTCTAAAGAATTTTGGAGTGGCCGGAACAAATAATAATCCGATGGTGCCAGGCCTGGAGAATATGTTGGATGTAGCATTGTATCAAGCTGTAAAAGCTTTTGGCGAGTGACCAAACTTGTGTGAGGTCTTGCGTTGTCTTGGTGAAACACTACACATATCCTGTTGATTAGATCTGGCCTTTTCTGTTGAAGTGCATCATTCAGTTTGTCCAGCTGATGACAGTAGACTTCCGAATTAATCGTTGTGTTATCCGGTAAAAGCTCAAAAAAAGGATTCCTTTAAAATCCCACCAAACAGACACCATCACCTTTTTTTGTGAATATTGGTTTTGGAAATGGTTTGAGCCAGTTCATCTTTTTTGCTCCATGAACTTTTGCGTTTTTCATTGTTGTATACAACACATTTATCGTTTCCAGTGATGATGCGCTTCAAAAACGGATCATTTTCTTGACGTTTGAGAAGCGAATCGCAGACGTTAATGCGGCGACACAGATTTCTCTCTGTGAGAACATGGGGAACCCATACATCGAGGTTCGAGGATAATCCCAGGCCTTTCAAGTGGTCATAAACTGTTGAATTTGATAAATTTAACCTCAATCCGATCTCACGTGTTGTTATTCGCCAGTTCGCATCAACTAATGCCTTTATCGCGTCTTTACCAGCTTCGACCGGCCTTTCCGAACGTGGTGCATATTCGACATCAAAATTGTCGGATCGAAATTTAGCGAATCAGTGCTGGCACTGGCGTACTGTCAACACACCTTCTCCATACACATCGGTCAATTTATTTCTGGCTTGAGCAGCATGTTTACCCTTTCTGTAATAATACAGTAAGATATGTCGAAAATGCTGCTTATCGCTCTCCATATTTAAAAGGGCACCAACCAAAAACTACTGCGTAAAATTAATTGGAATTTTTCAAATGAGCCTTGCTGTATGAGCTCTCGAAGCATATAAAAATTATACAGCTTAAGTGTCAAGTTGGGTGCAAAAAAAAAATACAATTGAATCCTCTGTCGGTGAAAAACGAAATTACTTTCTGGACAATCCAATATAATATTTTAAGATATATAAATGGATTAAACACTTACCGGCGAACATTTAATCGCAGGCCACACAAATAAAATACTCATTTTTAATACTATTGTTTTTTGCTTGTTTTTTTTAATTGAATATATATATATATATATATATTTTTGAAAGATATTGTGTATAAAATAGACCAGTTGTTTTGAGTTACTTGCTCTTCCAGTGCTTTCTGAGCTAAGATCGATTAAAAACATATAACTAAAAACACATATCGCCCGTTTGTTTGTTGTTAAGTTCTTCGATTTCATAATTAAGCCAAATAGAATAAAAATAATTTATATATACAGGATGAGTTATTTAATTGTTGATGTATTTGAGTGTCTGAATCAAATATCTCAATAATTAATCACTTTATGAGAAAACTTTCAAATAAACTCCGCATATTTTATTTGATTTGTATTGATTTGTAGTGGAAAGAAGTTTCTACAAGGCTCCCATGGGGCAGGGAGGGGGTGTTCAACTTCAAATTATAAATAAGAACCCCCATTTTTTTAGAGTCAAATATTTCAATAATTAATCAGTTTATGAGAAAACTTTCAAATAAACTCCGCATATTTTATTTGATTTGTATTGATTTGTAGTGGAAAGAAGTTTCTACAAGGCTCCCATGGGGCAGGGAGGGGGTGTTCAACTTCAAATTATAAATAAGAACCCCCATTTTTTAGAGTCAAATATTTCAATAATTAATCAGTTTATGAGAAAACTTTCAAATAAACTCCGCATATTTTATTTCATTTGTATTGATTTGTAGAGGAAAGAAGTTTCTACAAGGCTCCCATGGAGCGGGGAGGGGGTGTCCAACTTCAAATTATAAATGAGAACTCACATTTTTTTTAGAGTAGTTAACTGAAACAGAAATAACTTCTATTTAAACATTTTTTTAAGAAGTCCCAGTAATAAGAAAAAATTGATTTTGTAATTGAAGGCAATTTAACTGGGATATAATGCCGACATTTTTTAGAAAATGAATTGCTTATTTTGCTTGAAAACATCATTGGAGACACAACAGTATATGTAGTTCCAAAATGACGGATGTCAGTTTCTATTCTCAGTAGTCGCACGAGGAATGCAAATCGAAAATTTTATAGATAGATAGAATTAGGCCTATACATTGATCTGCCAGATCGATAGACCTTACCCAACTAAACTTTTTTAGAGGGATTTTTAGTTTATACATTTAACAAATATTTTATTCATTAGGTTGATGCAAAAGAATTGTCGGATTTTAACCATTAATTTTAATTAAGTATAACTTTTTATAGAATTAACTTTATTAATCAAAATAAGAACCATTAGAATTAATACAACTTTGATAACAAGTTTATTTATGCCAGTAGCATAGAAATCTGGATCTTGAAACAACGAAAGAATTGAAGGCGGTTTCAGCATCTTTTTGATTTTTGAAGCATTTATCACTCAAGAAGTTATCCAGATACTTGAAAAAGTGGAAATCAGTAGGAGACAGGTCGGGAGAGTATGGTGGATGGTCGAGAGTTTCGTAGCCCAACTCAAGCAGCATTTCTCTTGTCATAATTGAAACATATGGCCGAGCGTTCTCATGAAGAAGAATTGGACCTTTTCCATTGACCAATGTCGGCTGTTTTTGTAGAAGTTTTTGATGCATTTCATCGACTTGTTGACAATACTCCTAATGCAATAATTTCCCTCGGATTCAGAAAACTGTGATGTATCAAACCTGCCATAGACCACCAAAGAGTCACCACAACATTCTTTTGGTGCATATTTAGCTTGGGGAAGTGTTTAGAGCTTCATCATGATCCAACCATTGGGCTGAACATCTTCGGTTATCATAAATAACCCACTTTTCATCACAGGTGAAGATTCTGTTGAGAAACGGGTCGTCTTAATTGCGAAAAAGTAGTGCAACTGATATATCAAAACGGCGATTTTTTTATTTTCGTTCAGTTTTGCGGAACCCATTTGTGAAGCTTTTTCACTTTCCCAATTTTCTTTAAATGTCAAATAACGCTAGACTGGTCAACATTGAGCTCTTCAGTAACTTTTCTTGTTGTTTTGCTTGTGTCAGCTTCAATTATGGCCTTCAACTTACTGTATAAATTAAAAAATAATAATAATTTGTAAATAATTAATGAATTAATTATTCTCTTTAAATTGCTTCAATTATGGCCTTCAATTGGTCATCATCAACTTCTGATGGTCGGCTACCGTGTTTTTCATCTTCAAGACTCTCATCACCATTACGGAATCGGACGAACCATCATTGCGCAGCACATTCATTAGCAGTATTTTATTTGGCCAAAATACTGCTAATGAATGTGCTTCGTTGATATTGCTTTTTGACCTCGTTTAAACTCATACAAAAATATCGCTCTTAATTGCTTCTTTTC
The DNA here is from genome assembly GCA_963082785.1 of Philonthus spinipes. Taxonomy (NCBI): domain Eukaryota; kingdom Metazoa; phylum Arthropoda; class Insecta; order Coleoptera; family Staphylinidae; genus Philonthus; species Philonthus spinipes. The sequence continues at coordinate 9,628,747 of OY720316.1, forward strand.
TAGCATTTATAGAATGATCAAAATATAACAAAATCATAGAATATTTATGATAAAAATATAGAGCATCTTCTAAGCTTTAAAATAATATATATAATGTCAATAATTATTAAAAATAACTTTTCAACCATAAAGTTTAATAATATAGAATCCGACATTTATTTTGCATCAACCTAATATTTATATGAAAATTGCCAAGGAAGTTGGAAAAAATACTACAATAAATTTTCCTCATTACAAATCAAATCTATAGAGATTTGAAAAATGTTCAAATAAAAGTAGGGGTTTCACATTTGAAATTATAAAGTAGGCATGACACATCGGGGATCTTGGGGAACTTTTTTCCACTAGAGAACAATAAATCTTCTCTAATATATGCGGGGCTTATTTGAAACTTCTTCTTATAAAATCATTAAAAGTTTCAAAATAAAGGAATATTTTATTTTTTAAAACTCTTGTGAAATGCATTAACAAGTATACAATTTCACGCGATAAAACTTTTCTTGATTAAGACATTTTTTATAAACCCAACGGTAATTAAACATAGCTAAATTAAATAATGTTAATTATATAATTAATTCCCCTACCAGCAATACACATATCCATATACTTCATCTTGCTCAAAGCCTCGTACGTCAATTTCCCATCGCACGCCTCCAGCGTCTCGTCCACTTCCTCCCTGAGCCTCTCCTGAACATCAGGATTCGCAGCCAGCTCGTACCCCATAAAACACATCAATGTAGAAACTGTGTCAAATCCAGCGAAAAAGAACACAAACGCTTGCGCAGTCATGTCATCAATGGTCATTTCCTTCTTAACCACTTTCGAAGCGACTCCCACATTGGATTCCTCCACTGTGGCGAATCCGGCTTCCTTCGCCGACGATTGTTCTTCGTCGTAATGGAGCCTGCCTTTCCGGGCTTCCAGCATCAGATGGATCATGTCTGGTCTGTGGATTGATTTCTGCTGGCGGACTTGGATCGCGTTTTTGATGATGCTGGTGAAGAAGTTGTAGGACGCTTTATGGAAAATTCTGATTCCCAACAACTGAAAAAAAAATAATAATAATACATTAACAATATATTATTTGTAAATTCATTAATTCTATTAAATTGTATATTTGGTTGGAGTATAACGTGAAGTCATGTAACTTGAACAATTCACAATTGTGAAGTAAGGAATTAACCAAGTGTTTTTATTCAAATTCTATTAAATAGTCAGTGAGAACAAATTTAGTTCGACGTCATCATTTTTTATTGTGGAACAGTATGTATTAGTTGAGATTTTTGCCGCTAGGTTAAAAAAATCAAAGTTGGAATAAAATAAACACACACATTTTGTAAAAACCACTGCACGAACTGGCGCTAATCGCAGCGTCTATTGGACGTAAAATCGCAGCCTTAAATAAAACTTACTGTATAAATTTAAAAAAAAAGAATTTGTAAATAATTAATGAATTAATAATTCTCTTTAAATTGCTTGGCAATTTATAATTACAAATTGAATACTAAGAAAAATAAATATCTATTGAAACAACTACTTTCCGAACTGTAATTGTTTTAGTGCACTTGTTTAACGTACTTACGTAACGTAAGTCTAAAGTCACAGAGCTAAATGTGGAAATAATTTATTAATTATTTTCAAATCATTTTTATTTAATTTACTTTCCGGACATTGAATTATTTACTGCAATGGAAACATTTCCACCATCATCATAATAACACATACTTTATAATATAATGAATTAAAAATTTTACAATACTATTTTTACCTGAAACACTCGTGGAATAAAATTCACCAAGACGAACTTCAAATTCACCAAAAACCCAGTGAGCTTTGTCAATTCTCTGACATTAGTGTAGAAGTCGTTGTTTTGCTGGCCCATGGAATCGCACTCGATGCCGAACGCGCAGCTGGCTATGATGTCGTTGGCGTATCTGGTGAAGCTGTCTTTGAATTCCAGAGTGACGACGTCTTGATTTTGATTCAGAAAATGATCAGTGAATCGTTTCGCGCAGTCCGACATCATGCCGAACATGCCGCGCATTTTGCTGCTGGTGAACGTCGGGCTTAGAGTCGCCCTCATTTCCTTCCAAGTTTCACCTAAGATAAATTTAAGATTATTGAAAAATAAAAAAGGATTTAAAAATATCATGGGCGTAATTATTAATGGATTCAAGTCGTTTTTAATTAAATGTACATTTTAAGTCTTAAATAAAAAAAAATAAAGACAGAAAAAAAAAATTTAAATTAAAAATAAACTTTGACTTTAAGCGTCGGTAATTCCGCTCTTAGTGCAATAATTCAGGGTTTATCAACTTAAGTTCATAGCCTGACTACCTCCTAACAGTTTTAAGTTGATTTTTTTACTAAATCGAGACTTTAAGTCTGGTTTAAAGAAAATCTTAAAGGCAAAACGAAGAAAACAATTTCATTTAATAGTTAATTAAAAATAAAGTTTAATTTTAAACGTCGATAATTCCGCTCATAGTACAGCAATTTTGGGTTACTTAACTTAAGTTTCTAGCCTGGTTTAAGTTGGTTTTTACTAAATCAAGACTAAAAGTCTTGCTTAAAAAAAATCTTAAAAGCAAAACGAATCAAACAATTTCATGCATTGCTTATTTAAAAAAATAAAATGATTTTAAGCGTCGGTAATTCCGCTCTTAATGCAACAATTCAGTGTTTCTCAACTTAAGTTCATAGCCTAATTATCTCCTAACAGACTCAAGTTGGTTTTTATTAAATCGAGACTTTAAGTCTTGCTTAAAGAAAATCTTAAAGGCAAAACGAATAAAACAATTTCAAGCATTGCTTATTTAAAAAAAATAAAATGATTTTAAGCGTCGGTAATTCCGCTCTTAATGCAACAATTCAGTGTTTCTTACCTAAAGTTCATAGCCTAATTATCTCCTAACAGACTCAAGTTGGTTTTTATTAAATCGAGACTTTAAGTCTTGCTTAAAAAAATCTTAAAGGCAATAAGATGTAAAAAAATCATTTAATAGTTAATTAAAAATAAAGTTTAATTTTGAGCGTTGACAATTCCGCTCTTAGTGCAACAATTCAGTATTTCTCAACTTAAGTGCATGGCCTGATTATCTCCTAACAGATTTAATTTGATTTTTACTAAATCCAGACTTTCCGCTCAAACGAATAAAACAATTTCATGCATTGTGTATTTAAAAAAATAAAATGATTTTAAGCGTCGGTAATTCCGCTCTTAGTGCAATAATTCAGGGTTTATCAACTTAAGTTCATAGCCTGACTACCTACAGTTTAAGTTGATTTTTTTACAAAATCGAGACTTTAAGTCTTGCTTAAAGAAAATCTTAAAGGCAAAACGAAGAAAATAATTTCATTTAATAGAAAATTAAAAATAAACTTTCACTTTAAGCGTCGGTAATTCCGCCTTTAGAGCAAAAATTACGTGTTACTCAACTTAAGTTCGTAGCCTTATTATCTCCTAACAGATTTAAGTACGTTTTAACTAAATCGATACGTAAAATCTCGCTTAAAAATAATCTTAAAGGCAAAAGGAATGAAAAAAATTCATTTAATGGTTAATTAAAAATTAACTTTGACTTTAAGCGTCGGTAATTCCGCTCCTAGTGCAACTATTTAGTATTCTCAATTTAAGTTCATAGCCTGATTATCCCCTAAGTGATACAAAATGGTTTTTACCAAATAGAGACTTTAAGTGTTGCTTAAAAAAATCTTAAAGGCGAAACGAAGAAAATTTTATTTAATAGGAAATTATAAATAAACTTTGACTTTAAGCATCGGTAATTCTTCTCTTAGTGCAATAATTCAATGTTTCTCAACTTAAGTTCATAGCTCGATTATCTTCTATCAGATTTAAGTTGTTTTTTACTAAATCGAGACTTTAAGTCTTGTTTAAAAAATATTAAAGGCAAAACGAATAAAACAATTTCATTTAATAGTTATCTTAGTGCAACAGTGCAGTGTTTTTTTAACTTAAGATCATAGCCTGATTATCTCCTAACAGATTTAAATTGGTTTATACTAAATCGAGACTTTAAGTCTTGTTTAAAAAAAATTATAGGCAACACAATTTAAACAATTTCATTTAATGGTTAATTAAAAATAATCTTTGACTTTAGGCGCATGTAATTTCGCTCTTAGTGCAATAATTCAGTGTTTCTCTTTTTAAGATCATAGCTTGATTATCTCCTAACAGATTTAAGTTGGGTTTTACTAAATCGAGAGTTTAAGTCTTGGTTTAAACAATTTTAAATGCAAAACGAACAAAATAATTTCATTTAATATTTAATTAAAAATATGCTTTGACTTTAAGAGACTGAAATTCCGCTCTTCGTACAAAGATTCCGTGTTATTAAACTCAAGTTCCTAGCCTGATTATCTCCTAACAGATTTAAGTTGTTTTTTTATTAAATTGAGACTTTAAGTATTGTTTAAAAAAATCTTAAAGGCGAGACGAAGAAAACAATTTCATTTAATGGTTAATTAGAAATAAACGATGACTTTAAGCGTATGTAATTCCGCTCTTAGTGCAACAATTCAATGTTTTTCAACTTAAGTTCGTAGCCTGATTATCTCCTAACAGATTTAAGTTGGGTTTTACTATATCGAGACTTTAAGTCTTGCTTAAAAAAATTATTTGATTTAAAAATTAACAAAAAATGAACTTTGACTTTAAGTGAAGGTAATTCCGTTCTTAGTACAACAATCCAGTGTTTAGTTAATAGTCTGATTATTTCCTAACAGATTTAAGTTGCATTTTACTAAATCAAGACTTTAAATTTTGCTTAAAAAAAATTTAAAGACAAAACTAATAAAACAAATTGATAATAAATATTTTTAATTAAATATTAATTTAATTAAAAATATTTTTTGAATTTACGCCTCGGTAATTTCGCTCTTAGTGCAACAATTCGGTATTTCTCAACTTAAATTCGTAGCCTCGTTATCTTTTGTCTGTTTTAAGTTGGTTTTTACTAAAGCGAGATATTAAGTCCTGCTTAAAAATATGTTAAAGGCGAAGAAAACAATTTCATTTAATAATTAATTTAAAATAAATGTTGACTTTAAGCGTCGGTAATTCCGCGCTTTGTGCAATAATTCAGTGTTTCTTAAGTTAAGTTCATAGCCTGAATATATCCTAACAGATTTATGTGAGTTTTCACTAAATAGAGACTTTAAGTCTTACTTAAAAAAATCTTAGAGGCAAAACGAAGTAAAAATTTTATTTGATTGTTGATTAAAAATTAAGTTTGAATTTAAGCGTCGGCAATTCCGCTCTTAGTGCAAAAATTCCATGTTACTCAATTTAAGTTTCTAGCCTGATTATATCCTAACAGATTTAAATTAGTTTTTACTAAATCGACACTTTAAGTCTTGCTTAAAAAAATCCTAATGGCAAAACGAAGAAAACAATTTCATTTAATATTTAATTAAAAATAAACTTCACCCTATGTTAATCCTCAAGATTTAGTTATAAATTATAAATCTTTCGTTAGTGGCTGATTGGAGAAAATCCTATGCCACAAAAAAAAACTTAAACTTTGAGCGTCGGTAAATTTGCTCTTAGTGCAACAATTCCATGCTACTCAACTTAAGTTTCTAGCCTGACTATTTTCTAATGGATTTAAGTTAGTTTAAATTTATTGCAGATTTTAAGACTTATTAAAAAAAATTCTTAAATTCAAAACGAAGAAAACAAGTTTATTACAATGAAATTAAACAAGGAAAATTACAGGCAATGATCAATAAAATTCGATCAATCCCTTTTTTTATTGAAAATTTGAGAGCAATTTGATTCTCTGTTTTTTTTTTTTATTTTTTTAAGTAGATTATGAAGTGAAACATATTTTACAATCAATGTGCAATAACAATACTCTTCAACAAATATTCTTAGTATTGTTTTCCCACCTTTTAGCGCAATTAAATTCTTGTTCCACAAAGGCTCCACGTGTTCCGGAATGAACTGCATGTGATCGGTGAAATGTTCGAAATCCTTGACCGTCACTTGTCTGATTAGATCGAGATCTCTTATTAATAAAAACGCAGTGTTGAATTGATAAATACCGGAATATCTATAAATAAACAAAAATTTATAAAAATGGTTTTAATTAAATTTTTTATGAGCTGATTGTATAGATTGTTCTTAAAAAAATCTAAATGTCTTCTACCTTTTTTTCATTCTTATTTCTGAGATAAATGCAGTAATATAGCTGCAGAAATAATAGCGCCAACTTTTGTCTAATTTTTTAGAAGTAAAATCGTGAACAATTTGAATCTATAGGTAGATGAATAATCGGATCGGATTCGTCCATTAAAGGGAAAACGAAAAATTAAATATATGTATATATGAAAAATTATATATACATATATTTAATTTTTCGTTTTTCCTTTAATGGACGAAACAACAATTCGATTATCAATCTACCTCTATCTACATAGGAAGAACAAAAGCAATTTGATTAAAATTGGATTTATCGATTATTGAGACGAATCTACGTCTCAATAATTTGCAATACATAATATTTTTTTTGTAAAATATGAAACGAAATATTTTTTTATAAAGAAACGATCTGTAATAGAGAAGAAGAATTAAGAATTAATTAAATTGCTTTTATTGCTAAATTTAAAAAAAAAAACTTGGATGATTAATAATTAAATATATTCAAATTGTTTTTAATTAATTTGTTTTAAATAACTGCGTCCACGTAAATAAATCCTTTATTTTTCTAAAATTGCTTTATTTAGAAAATCTTTCACCTGTCTTCGGGAAACCGGTTGTACAGTTTGATCGAATATTCCGCAAAAGGCTCATCTTTCTTAAACAAGGCCCAATTGTCTCCAAAAAGCAGCGACGGTTCGCCCTGCTTAACGCCTTTACGTTTCCAGTAATTCCGATCTCTTGATAATTTCCAGTACACGGCGGTGATCACCGTGACTAAAATTATCGCCCAATACATGATTCGATCTGTAAAAAGAGAAGCAAAAACTATAGAATAATCATATAGATAACTAATGAACGAATCATAATATTTTAATAAATTACATAAAAATGGTTTGGAAATAATTAATAAATTATTTACACATATCTATTTATATAATATTTTAAATTGTGGATTCTTGAGTAAATAAAGACTTCAAGAACGTTTCCTTTATTTGCATATGTTCTTGTACTCTTAAATACAAACAAAAATGTAACTTATAAAGTAACTTGTTATAATAATATTCCGAGTATTTATTTTTTATTATCAAATTGATTAAACAAAATAATTAATTTTTTGAATTATGAAAATTGTTTATTTATCCATATCCTCGAAATTTGCTATTCATTTGTAGGAATCAGAATTAAATCCATGAAAAATTTAAAAAAGAAGTATCGCAAATATGCTTGTATGCCGGCAGATCCAGAATAAACTGAATTTTGTGAGGACCAAATTCCCAGGATTTGGGATATGAATTACAAATTTACGTGCATATTTTTTTACTTCGGTGGGGGCTTAAGTGACGAAAAACAAAGTTAAACCCTCCACCGTTTAAAATAAAAACAATTATGAACGTTATACATGTTTGAATATGTTAATGAAAAACATTTAAAAACTGCACGTAAAAATAATGTGTTATACAAAACAAACTTTAAAAGTGTTTTTCATTATCGTAATAATTATAACTTTTTTTTATTAGTTCTGCACAAATTGAACAAAAGAGGATTTCACAGGATCCTGTAAAATCCTCTTCAATTTAGTACATAGAAACTCAATTAACAGTTCGAACAAACAGGATCCTATGAAATCCTCTTTTTTAAGTAATAATCTTTTTTTTTAATTAAATAAATTGATATTATTCATAATAAATAAAAATGACGCAAGCGCCACCTTTTGCCTAATTTCAAGTGGCATCGATCAGTCGCCTTCATCAAGGCATTGCACATGGAACACACTAATCTGATGAGGTTCGAAAAACCGAAAGGGCCATCACTAGTTATACAAAAGCTAGATGAATGGTGGCTGAACGTTTCATTAAATGTAAATTGATATTCCTTTTTTAATTATATCTACTTCTATGAATTGTAGAGATTTGAATGTACAACATTGAGGTATAATTTAAATTAATTAAATATAAAATGGAAAATAAACATCTCGGATGGGATTTGAACCCATGTCCACCGATTGCCGCTGCAAACCACACCACAGAAACCTGTGATGTAAAAATTCCATTCAGTTTATAAGAGGCTAATAATTGAAAGTAAAAATTATTTTAAATTAAATCGGACAAATCTTGTCACTGTTCTTGAATAATTGGGTTATTTTCATTCGTTTAGAAGCTGAGAATCACTTTTAAAATAAATAATTTACCCGGCGCCTCCGCCATAGTGGAGGAGCCGTAGCTGGAAATCCGTGGAAAACTTCACATCGGTTTGTTTTTCAATTCTAGATTTTCAATTAATAGATTAATAAACTATTAGTGCGGCCATGACACTTTCTTTTGGTTTAATTAAATAGCAAAGTTATGTTTATTTTAATCAATTTACACTTTCTGTTCATTTTAGGTTAATTAAAGGTTTAAGGAAAGACCATTACTACGGCTACAACACTTTTTTGTTAAATTTATTAATGAAAGTTTCGTTTATTTTAATCGACTTACACTTTCTGTACATTTGTTTTTTCAATCATAGATTAATTCAAGGATTAAATTACGACTTGTTGCCACGGCACTTTCTGTAGTTCCGTTTAAAGTTACGTTTATTTTAATCCAGTTACATTTTCTGTTCAATTGTTTTCCAATCCTAAATTAATTCAAGGATTAAATTATGACTAAAAGCGTGGCCAGAAAACTTTTGTTTTATTTAAAGAGAAAAATTTCGTTTATCATAATCCGTTTACACTTTCTGTATATTTTTTCAATCCTAAATTTATTATAGAATTAAGCTGCGACTATTAATAAAACCACAACACTTTATTTTATTTTATTTTATTTTATTTTATTTTATTTTATTTTATTTTATTTTATTTTATTTTATTTTATTTTATTTTATTTTATTTTATTTTATTTTATTTTATTTTATTTTATTTTATTTTATTTTATTTTATTTTATTTTATTTTATTTTATTTTATTTTATTTTATTTTATTTTATTTTATTTTATTTTATTTTATTTTATTTTATTTTATTTTATTTTATTTTATTTTATTTTATTTTATTTTATTTTATTTTATTTTATTTTATTTTATTTTATTTTATTTTATTTTATTTTATTTTATTTTATTTTATTTTATTTTATTTTATTTTATTTTATTTTATTTTATTTTATTTTATTTTAGTTTAAGTGCAAAATTACGTTTATTTTAATCCCTTTACACTTTCTGTACATTTGCCTTTTCTTTCGATTCATAACAACAATAAATAAAATTACAATTATTACTTACATTAAATCAAACAAAATCAATCTCTTGATACAGAAATTCCACAATAAACTCTATTTGATAACCGTCCTTGTTTTCCATAACGTTATCACCTATTTTTATCTCGCACTATCATATCTACAATTGTTTACATAAATAAAAATAAACACTCGAATTTTGCGTAAAAACAAAACATTTATGTTTTTATCAATGTCCCGAAAAGACCGACTACACACTCACGCTCACTAACGACGAATGATTAGAATTATAAATATGCAGTATCATTCTGGGAATTATTTTTTATCTGTTATTTTAATTATCGTTCAAATTCAACGATCCTGTTTATCAAAACAAAACATAAACGAGTTAGGTTGTTCATGTTTGTTATGTTACATAAGATATTGATAGTTTTGTGGTGGTTCGCAATAATGAATGAAATGTATGTCCGGGTTTATTTTGTCGTTCTTTCATTGCAAAAACTGACGAATATTTAATGAAAATATTTTATTTATTTTAAATTAAGTAAAATTGATTTGAAAATGATTAATAAATTATTTCCACATTTAGCTCTGTGACTTCTGACTTACGCTGCGTAAGTACGTTAAACAAATGCACATTAAAACAACTACTTCCTGGGCAAATACCCACGCCGGACTTTGAATTACATAATGTACACCTGCTGTTGCACATCAATAAAATATTGCATAATGCAACACATTTGTGATCCGAAAAAAAATTAATGCAAAAACAAACAAAAGGAACGTTACTTAAAAGCGCGCTGTATCAGCTGATCAACTCAGATGTAAACATTCTTTCCCCTTACGTCTGTATCTAACCCGCGAACACGTTTATTTCGTATTTTCTGGTTATAGACCGCGCTTTTCAGTCGATCTACATGCGTGGCTTGTGTGCTACTGAAGGATCAGCTCGATTGAGAATAATCAAAAATCATTTAATGATCTATTATTACCATTCGAATGATCATTTGAATTATGATTTGAATGATTATTCAAATGGTTATATGAAATATATATCTAACGATCATTCAAATATTTGTATAAAATTCATTTGTAATCAAACAATTGTTGTGAAAAATAAATACACTTTTTTGATAATTACAAAGTTAAACATAATTTTATTTACACATATTACAAACATATACAGGGATTAATATTTAAAAGTAAAATTGAACATTATATCAAGTTGAGAATATATATAATTAATAATAATAATAATACATTTATTTACGGGAGACCCCCTTTTGTACAAAAATAATACAATGAACAATATAATCACAAAAAATAAACTATAATTAATATTATTTATATGAATTAATATATATATTTACATATAATAAAAATATCAGAAACAACAAAAGAAGAATTAAGTAGCTGTTGAGTGAATTTTTAAATTATTTTTGAAGGATTGCAGAGAGCCAGAGAATAACTGGAATCAACTGTAATTGCTGAAATCATTCGCAGTTTTCATGATTCTTGATAAGCCGTTGTTGCGGGCGAAGTTGGTAAGATGCGTCCGAATCCTGAATACGTATGTCTACATGAAAGTGATATGTAAAAATCGATTTTAGATAGTAGCTCCGGACAGTCAATTCTGTTGTTAATCAGCTTATATAACAGACACAGATCCGCAAACATTCGTCTGTCTTCCAAGGTATTCATACTGAGGTCTTCGCTATTTCTCCTCTCCATATGCCGAAAAAATCTATTTTGAATCCTCTCGATTGAATTAATATCTGCTTGTGAATGAGGTGTCCAAATTGGTGAGGCGTATTCTAAATGGCATCTGACCAGGGAACAGAACAATATTACAAGTAATATCGATTTAAGGCCTAAAAATAATTTTCAGAGATATTTATTTCAAGGGTGTCAGTTTTTTAATGTATTAATTGTTTTAGATATGATTAAAAAAATCCAAAACGAGGTGGGAAAGGGTTTTCAAACAGGTGCTGTGAAAAGATTTATGTATAAAGAGCTGGACCTAATCCTTAAAAAAATAAACCCAAATCACTTTATAAGAATTGAATTATGAATTCATGAATGAAGGATTTACAAGAGATATATATGATTCGACTTTTTTTGTATAATTATTACAATATCTTCTTATAACTGTGGTTGTTATATTATGGTTTTATGCCAATAAAGGTTTTTTTTTATTACAAAAGATTTAACTTTTTTAATGTTTAATGCAAAGGAGAAACAGTTAAATATTTAATAATTTCAATTTCAATTTCAATTTACTTTATTAACGGAATCTCCATTTCCAAATTACAATTATAATTACATATTAAAAATTTTATAAGAAAAGTGTGACGCTCTAAAAAGATTATAAAACATATGTATAAAAAAAAGGCAAATTACCAATCACAAATTACGACAAAATACAAAATAAAAATAATACGCATCAAAATATTTATTTATCAATATAATAATTTTAAGTATAGAAAAAAATAATGAAATAGTATTTTTTATTGTATTTAGACACTTCATTAAATATACTAGTAATAAATAATCATTCAGGTAAACAATGGATAATGTCAGAAAAATAGTATTTTAGTGAAGAGGCCATATTGCCATATACATTTTGATACTGTAGCACATGTTATTTTAAATTTAAAATGGAAATTAAAATAAAGGATTATTATCCTTATAAAATGATTCAATTAATAAATTATCATAAATTTGAATGCAAGGTTCGGACTTTTTAAAATTATTTATATCCTCTTCAGCTCTGATGAATTTATTAGTCATTTGGGGATTCTACTTTAAAGTTATATAAAACACTGATTTAATTTGTAAACAAAGTGAATCGGTTAGTTTAAATATTTTTTTTGTTTGTTTTCAAATTCATTTTTTATAATTGGTTGTTTGGTAGAATTCTGTTAAAAAATACAATCAGTGAAACAGTTAACTTAAAATCATTGTAATTTATTGATTAAATCAAATTAGTGTTTAGTTAAAGACTTAACAATAACAGCTAACTAACCAGATAAAGAATTCAAATTTATATTTTAAGTGATATCTTTTTGAGCAAAAAAAAGTTTTAGAAATTAAACATGTATATAAACTTTTTACGGTTTTGAAAATTCTACGATTGATTAAAAAAGTAACGTCCCACGATGAACAGCGATGAAATCGCGAAGACCATTTAACCTAAAATATTTTAAAGATGATCACATTTGCGGATATAACGAAAGTAGGTAGCTTATTTCAGTTAAGATAATATGGAGAGTATATTATTATACTTAATAATATAAGCATATCTAAGAGCAATATTATTGTCATATTTTTATGATAAAAAATACGCAGATTCTAAAAATAAAATAATATATTGTCTGTCCTGTTTTAAATAATCAAATTGATATTTATTTTTTTCAGCATAACTGCAAATGTGACCATCTTTGTATTATATATCAAATAGCCGCCTTTTATCGTGTGTCATCTGGTTTTCTCCATTATATAAAATGATACGGAATTATCATGATATCCAATGTTTTGTCAACATTTTTACACCCTGTTTAAAACAATTTATGTTTGGCATTAGCGAATGTGTATTCTGAATTCATTATATACCTATACTCACACTGTACAACTATATTTAGTTTAGTTTATACATATATATTTCTCTGTAATTAGGCTCTGCTCTAATAAATAAATAACTTAATAAATTATTATGAATAAAAATATTTGTTTAAATTTCTATTTCATTGCAGTTCTATTTGCATTCCTGATTTGTAAGTTTCGTGGACGTCGTGGGTCTATAAGTTCAGGAAGTATACAATTTTTGTAAAAAAATTCCAACTTATTAATGTTTTTTTTTTTTTTTTTCAAAATTCATCATCTTTTGGAATCTGAAATGATAATTATAATAGATATATTATTTTAAATCATGTATATAGTTTAAGAAGCCTTACTATTTCTAGTAGAAATCCAACCTGAGTCCACACCATAAAATGATAAGGGAAGTCCGTAGTGGTTCAGGTAAAAAGAGACAAAAGTGGAAGCAATCAACCTGATTGGGACAACAAACAAACAAAATGACTAAAAATCTTTTGGGTAATTTGCAGCTGTCCTTGCACTTGGTAATAATAATTATGATTTCTTTTTAATTTCAAGACGTTGTCATCCATTACTGCAAATTTAATAATTTTCTGGCGAATCGCTTCACGTGGATGCAGATGTTTTGCCACCGATGGACCCTTTATTTCTGCATCATCGAAAATACCATCAGGAGATGCTGCCAGGTATGGTTCATTCATCCTTATAAATAAATGAACCGCACCTGTTCAAAATCTCCAATTGCTTTTTCTTCCACTTTTTGTCCATATCTTGTGTGTTTATTTCCCATAAAATCGCTATAATACAATTTGTTTCACTTTTGTGGAAGAATTTGTGGTGTTTTTCATTTTCATAATAAAAATTTGTTTCACTATAAAAAAAATGGTGATGTGTCCATCATTGCACTTTCCCCGGTGAATACGGTCAAATAAGTTTCTGATAGAAAATTTAATAGGAAAGCAAAATGATTAATAGAAAAAAGTGATTGTTATCTTTTAAAGTTAAACCCGAGTATTTAGAAGAATATTGTAATTAAGTGTGTTATTTCTTACCTTACAATAGGTTCAAATCATTCCTCCACACTCTTCTTCATTTTTGCAAACTGGAGGCGTTTGCGAATGATAAGTTAAATTTGACGGCACTTTGACGTTTTATTTGTCATTAAAATAATTATTTCAATAATTAAAATCTCTAAGGGAATTTATCAGATAAATGCTTATAAAATGAAAACCGGAGGTCCTACAATAAAAGTTTTATAACAGAAATTATTTATTTTCCAAGATCTAAAACTTTTATTTGAAATATCCGAATTAAAAAATTCTATCCGAATTAAAAAATAAAAAATTGCTAAGAGTAAAGTTGCACTTAATAAGTTTTGATTCTAACCAAAAGCTTTTCAGATCATTCCACTGTTATATAAAGCTTAGATATAAAGTTTGGTCTTAATCCATTTAGCACACACACACAGAACACAGACACACACACAGACATTTTTCAAAACTCGATGGAATGGACTCAGGGGACCTCAAAACGTGCATATTTGTTGAAATTGGCGGTTCGAAAATTTTCACGATCACAATACTTTCCCTTGGACAGGGGTCCGGGGAAAGTAAAAATCAATAAGTAATAATATTTAAATCGTGTCGGCTCTGCTAAAAAAAAGTTGTTTTTGCATTTAAAAATATTTGTTATAAAAAAATGTTATTAGGATTAAATTTCGTACAAAATATTTATGATGGTATAGCGTTGGCTTTTTATTTATTTTTTAAAATTTTTATTACTTTTTTTACTACTACTACAATATCTTTATTCAAAGTTATTTGTTTTACATACATTTACAATATATTATGGTATATTTATTTCTTTCTTGCTTGCTTGAACAGGCTATCGACCTATGGTCTTTCCGCCTATTATTTTTATATTATGCAAAAAAAATTAAAAAAATCGACGCTATGCCTCCCGCAACTAATAAATAGAAATTTCAGCGAAAACAAATTTTAAATATCAACAATAATAACGCAAAAAACAACTTTATTAGAAAAGAAGGAGGTATAGCGCGCTCTGAATATAAGGCCATCTGCAGACACGTGTTTCGGGATCGATCCCTAAATTTTTTCGGATCAAAAATTTGTTGCGTTATGCAATATTTTATTTTTTATCTATTTATTTTAGTTAATATTTTTTAATTAATTTATTACAGCAGTTCCGCTTTGTATATCCTTCAATATTCAAAAACATTATTCTATTTATATATATTTTTTTCATATTATTTTCTAATAGGGGATTAATCCTTATATGTAGTGAGGAACCAACAGAAAAAAAAATGGAATGCGGGAATGTTAAATTGGCTCTTTTCTTCCAATTTTATAGTCAGTTTTAGTAAAACTTTTTTTATTTTTTATAATTATTATAATGTAAAATTATTTTGTATTATCCTGTAATTGGGCTACTGTTTCCTGTTGGGTAATAAATTTATTATTATTATTATTATTTCTCTAATTTATTTATTTATAAATAAATAATACAACATAAATATAGTGTGTGTTTTTTTTTTAATTATATACAATCTACAACTAATTGAAAGTTTCAAATATGAAAGCCACATTTTTTATTAAAATCAAGAATCAAATTTTAAATATCCCTCCTCTTCTTCAATCCCAACCAGAATCCACCTTCAGAATGCAAATTGAAATTATTCTTATCAAGTCTAATCGGTATCTGCGTCTTCTCCACTGGAACAATCTCGAATTTCGACAACAAATGGAAGAAAATCGTCTTGGATTCCATGAGGGCGAACCGCGACCCGATGCAATTCCTAGGCCCGGCTCCGAACGGCAAATACGTGTACGGTTTGACATTCGCCTTGTTTTCGTCGCTGAAACGTTCCGGGTCGAATTTTTCTGGGTCCTCGTAGTACTGGGGATCGTGATGGATGGCGTATACTGGCAGCCAGAGTCCTTCTCCTTTTTCTAGAGAAATCGGGTTTTCGGTGGGGGTCGATGGTTGGATCGTGTAGGGTTTGGTGCAGATCCTGTCGCCTACTATAACCGGGGGCCATTTGCGAAGAGTTTCTAAAAATTTAACAATCATTAATTATACATTTATACAGGGTGTCTCAGCGTGCGCGCCGAGTAGCTTTACGGCTAAATGGTTTTTTTTTTTCAAAATCGGCTTTCGCAGGCCTATGTAGGTCTATTAGGACCCATATAGTAGACTCCCTCCTCTGTTAGTTTGTTTAAATGTTAAATTGGATCTTTCCTTCCAATTAGTTACAACGTTACAAACAAAGAAAAAAGTTACAAACTAGAAAATTATTTCCAGCATTTTCTCATGACAATTTTCATTAACATTTTTTTTTATTTTCCTTCTAGTTAAACAATTTCAACGAATCAGTGGAAACCATCGTGATGTTGTTTGACTAATTAAAATATGTTTTCTCTTTCTGGTTCAACCACTGCACCAAACTCGATTTCGAATAACTTACCAGCAACACACATATCCATATACTTCATCTTATTCAAAGCCTCGTAGGTCAACTTCCCGTCGCACTCCCTCAAAGTCTCGTCGACCTCCTCCCTCAGCCTATCCTGAACATCCTTATTAACAGCCAGCTCGTGCCCCAAGAAACACATCAAAATTGAAACCGTCTCGAAACCGGCGAAGAAAAATATCAACGCCTGGGCCGTCATGTCATCGATCGTGATCTCTTTCTTCTGGACTTTAGTGGAAATCCCAACACTCGATTCCTCGACAGTCGCGAATCCGGTCTCTTTCGAAGCGGATTGCTGCTCGTCGTACTGCAAGCGACCTTTACGGGCTTCCATCATGAGGTGGATCATGTCCGGCCGGTGGTTGGATTTCTCCTCGCGAATTTTGATCGCGTCTCGGATGATTTTCGTGAAGTAATCGTAGGATTTCTTGCTGAAGATTTTTAAGCCTGTATACTGAAATTAATAAAAAATAATCGGAATTGAGTATTTATTCACTTGGTCACAGTTATTTAATAAATTAAATAAAACTTTAAATAGAAAATAATTTATTAATTATTTTCAAATCATTTTTATTTAATATAAATAAAACTTATGTAATTTAATAAAAAATAACATTTTTAATAATAATCTCGTAATCATAATAACTACATAAATTTAAGTTACGAGAAATATTATGTTACTTTAGAATACAGAAAATGTATTGACACGATAGAAATCTATTAGAACTATCTAACTAAAACCGCTCACAATCAACAGACTGGCAATTTTATTTTAATTTATTTAAAATTAGGTCGTGCTGAGTGAAATTTTGATTAATTTATATAAAAAAAATTGAAAAATGACGAAACTATTTCTAAAATTAAATTAAATTGTTATTCCTTCTAAATTACATTTATTTTAATGAATTGTAGAATCACGAATGTGAAAAATAAATTAAATATAGTTGGATTTGAAGCACTGTATGGAGATTTGATATCACAGGTCTTGTAGTGTAGCTGGTAGTGCACCCGACCGGCAATCGGGGGACGTGGGTTCAAATCCCATCAGAGATGTTTCTTTGCCACTTTATATTTAATTAAATTTAAATTATACCTCAATGTTGTACATTGAAAATTTCTACAATTCATATTTCTAAAATATTTAAAAATGATATCCTTTAAAAAAACATGTTTGTAGAATATCAGAGAGTTCTTTTATACCATTGCTTATTAATTCCTTTACCTTTATGATATTAGTTTTACCAAAATTTATTCATGAACAATTCTCGATTTTAGTTAGTTATTACAATAACTCTATAAAAGAAAACAGCTTTTCTAGAATTTAACAGACGTGTTTCGGGATTTATATCTCATCAGAACAGCTTCAATCTTACATATGGATAATACAGTTATTAGAATGCTACACATTCTCAAAATTACCAAAATGATTCTTGAGGCTATTGAAATAAACTTAAAGAAAACCACAAATTATAATTTTACAGTCAAGTTTCGCGACTTATCTCTCATCAGGACACCTTTACACTAACATAAAGCTAATACAATTATTAAAAAATCAACAGATCCGCACAATTCTTCAATGATTAATCTATCTATTGCAAGAGACTTAATGAAAGGCGTAGAGTCTATAAAATTGTAAAAAAAAGGTTTCTCTACGCCTTTCATTAAGTCTCTTGCAATAGATAGATTAATCATTGAAGAATTGTGTATATATGTTTTTTTTTTTTAATAATTGTTTCAGAATTTATATATCATCAGAACATGTTTATTCCTACATGTAGATAATACATTCATTAAAAATCTGCATATACTCAAAAATATCAAATTATTCTTGCAGTTATTGCAACAAACTTAAAGCAAAACCATAGAGAAACAGTTTGTTATAATTTTACAGTCACATTTCTGGATTTATCTCTCATCAGGACAACTTTACACTAATACAAATCTAACACAATTATTAGGAAACAAGACATTTACACAATTCTTAAATGATTGCTCAATTTATTGCAAGAAACTCAATGAAAAGCACAAATAAACAGTTTTGTTACAATTTTACAGACGTGTTTCGGGATTTATATCTCATCACAACAACTTAATACTTGCATGAATGTAATACAATTACACATACTCAAAATTATGAAATAATTCTTGTAGCTATTGCAATAAACTTAAAGAAAATCAGAGAGAAATAGTTGTTTTATATAATTTTACAGTCACGTTTCGGGATTTGTGCGAATGTGCTTTCGCAAAAATTGTGTTAGCTTTATATTTTTGTAAAGGTGTGCTACAAAAACATAAAGCGAACACAATTTTTAAGAAAGCTTATTCGCACAAATCTTCAATGGATGCTTTATTTATCGCAAGATAAATATATATTAAAAAGGTTGCTCTCAATGCTTTATGATGTTATTTTAGGTCAATGAAAAAATTCAAAAATTTTCTTTACTTCGTATAATTTTAACGATAAAATTAACATAGTCTCAATATGTTGTAAGTTTAGAACAATTTCATTCACCTAATCGAAATAATACGAACTAAAGTAAAGAACTTTTATTTTAAGTCATTATTTTAGGTTAATGAAAACGCTCTGTACTTTTCTTTAGTTCGTATTATTTCGATTAGGTGAATAAAATTGTAATTTGTAAATTAAATTCACTTGGTTTTGTTTCACTTATTTGTATTTTATTTTCTACTAGTTTCGGCTTGATGCCATTATTAAGAAATTTGATAATGGCACTTATTTGTATTTTATTTTCTACTAGTTTCGGCTTGATGCCATTATTAAGAAATTTGATAATGGCATCAAGCCGAAACTAATAGAAAATAAAATACAAATAAGTGAAACAAAACCAAGTGAATTTAATTTACAAATTAATATTTTTAAAAAATGTTTTACCAAGTGATTAATGAGAAGAAAGTATCCGAATGAAATTGTTCTGAACTTACAACATATTGACACTATGTTAATTTTATCGTCAAAATATTACGAATTAAAGAAAAGTTCAACATTTTTTCATTGACCTAAAATAACATCACATCATATATATTAAATTCAAAAAGTGCAACTTTTTGAATATAAAATGAATTTTTAGTAAAAATAATAAATGTATAGAACAATTTAATTCGCCTAAAATAAAATTATAAAGAATTTGGAGCTGTTAAAGGTAATCATGATTCGAAATTGTTTATCCATTACTAATAATAAATAATCTGTGTATTTTTTATTTACCGGAAATATCGTCGGGATAATACCAATCAGCAGAAATTTGATATTAGTCCAAAACCCGTTAAGGTTCGTAATTTCCTTGACGTTGGCGTAAAAGTCGTTGGTCTTCTGGCCGACGGAATCGCACTCGATGCCGAAAGCGCAGGTCGCGATGATGTCGTTGGCGTACCTCGTGAAGCAGTCCTTCAGTTCCACTGTGACGACATCCTGATCCTGTCCCGAGAAATGCTGGGTGAAATTTTCCGCGCATTTGGTCATCATGCCGAACATTCCGCGCATTTTGCTACTGGTAAAAGTCGGGCTCAGCGTCGCTCTCATTTGTTTCCATGGTTCACCTTTAAACAATTGCACGAAAAATACTATAAAGATGATATACGCTAGATGAATGGTGACTGAACGTTTCATTAAATGTCAAAAATGTCACAAGATCTTGCGAAAAAGTTTTCTTTTGATAAATTTAGTATATAATTCAGAAAGGGAAAATATAAATAGAAAAGAGTATTTATTCACTTGATCACAGCAACGTAAGTCAAAAGTCACAGAGCTAAATGTGATCATTTTTATTTAATAAGGGAAAATATGTTTATATAAATTTAAAAAAAAAAACAACATTCTTTATAATATTTTTCTTGTTTTTATGATGTCAAGTAATCTACACCTGAATTGCGTAATAGAAGCGAGTGAACCACAGGGCTCTATATTAGGCCCGCTAGTGCAGAATATCGTTTACGACGGTATAATAAACTTGGACCTTTCAGCAGGAGTTGGGATCATTGGATTCGCGGATGATATCGTGCTGATAGTCTAAAATAAGAGCATCTTACGCCTGCAAACGCTCATGCGTAGGGGCATGCAAAAGATTGCAGCATAGATCCAAAGTAAAGGCTTACAGATGGCTAAGGAAAAATTAAAGTCGCCTGACTATCGACAAAGGGGCAGGCAGAACCACAGGGCTCTATATAAGGCTCGCTACTGTGTACGTGGTCAAGCACAATGAAAACAAAAACAAACCAAAACAGATTAAGGCGAAACCTACGACCAAGGAACCTGAGGATAGCGCGAGGGTGTGGGACACCATCGGACGTACCTCTTAAAGAAAATAGATTTTTATTCCATAAAGGCTCCACGTTTTCGGGAATGAATTGCACGTGATCAGTGAAATGGTCGAAGTCCTTGACGGTTATTTGCCTGATCAACTCAGGATCCCTGATCATCAGAAAGGCGGTGTTGAATTGATATATTCCAGTGTATCTAAAAATAATAACGTTTAAATAGCACAGTATTATTGTTATTAAACATTTGTATTCGGTTATTTATACAATAATGTATAATATTACAAATAAATGAATTTTAAAATCAAATAAAACATAAATTGGTTTACGGCCGAAAGTTTTTATATTTATGTTTTACGCATCAAAGTGATCTAAAACGTTTTGTTATTCAGTCCAGATCATTTTTTGAGGTTTTGTTTTATTTTTCAGACAAAATACTATCATTGAAAAGCGTACCTATCATTGGGAAAACGATTGTAGAGATCCGTCGAAAATTCCGAAAATGGTTTTTCTTTCTTGAACAAGCCCCAATTGTCTCCTAGAACCAAAGTGGGGTTGCCCTGTTTTACGCCCTTCCTTTTCCAGTAGTATTGGTCGCGCGATAGTTTCCAATATAAAGCCGTCAGGGCCGTAATTATTAACACGACCCAAAACATGATTGGATCTAAAGGAAAAAGAATAATAAAACAATCGATAAATGATAAAAAAACTTGCATCATTTTCTTCACTTGTAATTAATTTATTATTTATTTTTAAACACATCATTTAATTAAGTAATTATTAAAAATAACTGCAATCTATTAAAACAAAATTGTTTATATTGTAAATATGTAACAATATTTAATTATAATTAAATTTACAAGAACATATCAATAATTAATTAAGTATATCACAATAAAATTAATTAATTGTTAAATGGCTATTTTTTATTATAATTCTATATTATTTTTAAATAAACAAAATGCATAGTTTCATGTTAAAATTATAAATCCCATAGAACTAACTTGATTTAATTGTAATGAAAAAATAAATTCGAGTCAATACCTCTCATTGATATTGCAGTTTAATTAATAATTAGAATTATTAAGAAAATGTTCGATTGCAAAGTAATTAGCTTAAGAACACGTATTATTATACACAGAATTTAATTGTATAATTCAGAACGGGTGTGAAGTTAGCAATAGATCCAGCAATAGATTTCAAAAATTAATATCTCGGAAAAAAGAAAAGCAAATCGAAAAATGTTTTAAACATACAATTAAGAAAGGTCTAATTTAACACCAGAGAAAATATCAACCCCTAATTTTCACGCCTTACATTTTTTCATCTCCATCGAAAACAGATTATGTTTTTTTCTCCAAGTTCGTAATTTTCCATAAAGTTCTTTTTATCTCAAAATTATCTTCATCCCACGCTCTTTCAACATCAGAAATAAAAAAAAAAACGTTTCGCCAACTCGTTCACCCCTAAAACATTTTTTTTACCCCGAGGCCTCAGTTATCAGCATATTATTAAAAACTGTTTGTTAAGATCATTATTTAGTCACACTAGCTTTAAATATGTAATAAAATAAGTATCTGGTTAAAACCAACCCCATAACTAGTAACTACCCCTATAAACCATAAATTATCGAATTAAATTCAGCCGTATTTATTAAAGTTTCTGCAATTTACCATAACTGAATAAAACTTCCCATTCTTGTCATTAATAAGCATACTTTCATAATCAAAAATAAAAAAAAACGTTTTGAACGCCACTTCATCCCCTAAAAAAATAATTTCTCTCGCGCCTCGCAGACACCATACATATCGATATAAATGTGATAACTGAGGCCTCGGGGTAAAAAAAAAAATTTAGGGGTGAACGAGTTGGCGAAACGTTTTTTTTTTTTATTTCTGATATTGAAAGAGCGTGGGATGAAGATAATTTTGAGATAAAAAAGAACTTTATGGAAAATTGCGAACTTGGAGAAAAAACATAATATTTTTTTGATGAGGATGAAAAAATATAAGGGGTGAAAATTAGGGGTTGATATTTTCTGTGGTGTTAATTTAGACCTTTCTTAATTGTATGTTTAAAACATTTTCGATTTGCTTTTCTTTTCTCCGAGATATTAATTTTTAAAATCTATTGCTGGATCTATTGCTAACTTCACATCCGTAAATAAACAAAATGTATAGTTTAATAATAAAATTATAAATCCAATAGAAATAACTTAATTTACTTGGAAAGGAAAACTAAACTCCAGTCTGCCTCTCATTGGTATTACAGTTTTAATTAATTAATATTACTAAGACAATGTTCGATAGCAAAGTAATTAATTTAAGAATACTTATTATTGTACACATCTTATAATTAAGTAATTATAAAAAATAACTGCAATCTAGTGAAACACCTTTTTTGTTTTATTATTTTCTATATTATTTTTAAATAAACAAAATACGTGGTTTTATATTAGAATTATAAATCCAATAGAACTTACTTAATTTAATTCCAATGGAAAACTAAACATAATTTCCTGATATGGTCGTTTAAATCCAATTTTATCTTATCTGCTACTTTAAATTACACTTTTTAATATACTTTACATCTATTTTTTATAATTTAATATAAAAACAAATATTAATTGTTTCCAGATTGGCATTGAAAAGTCATCAATTCCACTCAGATAGTCTTATCATTAACAAACTGTTATCATTGTAATGTAAAAACAATTAAAATATGAATACTTATTTAGTAGAGAGAGATAGAGAAAATATGCATTTTTATATGCCACTTTTTTTTATTAAAACGTATAATGATAATTATTAATTATTTTCAAATATGATATACAAATATGAAACATAACATATCATCTCAACAAACAAAAAAAACATTGTTGGCATTATCACATACATCTTGGTTGATTTGCCATTTTTATGAATATTTTCTTTCAAAGTGGTTTGAGCTACTTCATCTTTTTAACTTAACATTATCTTTGACAATTCATTTCTCGTCCTCAGTGATGATTCTAAAATGGATTGTTTTGGCGTTCTTTGCGTTGAATTATCCTGAATAGGATGTGGAAGGGAGAATTGGGTCTGCCTAAGGAGTGGCGAGTGGCGGTTATGTGCCCGATACACAAGGGAGGAGATAATTCAAATGTAGAAAATTATAGAGGAATATCCATTATGTGTATCGGGTACAAGATTGCCATGATGGTCATCAAAAACAGGATGGAAAAAGAGGTAGAGGACAGAGGATTACTCCCCGAAACGCAAGGAGGTTTTCGAAAAGTGATCAGATTTTTACGCTCGCTAGAATGGTTGAGAGAGTGTTAGAGGAAAAAGGATGTATGTACGTGGTGTTCTTGGATTTGAAAGCCGCATATGATATGGTGCCGAGAGAAAGGTTAATGGAATGTCTGCAAAGGAGAGGAGTTAATAAAGCAATGGTGGAATGGATAAAGAGAGTGTATGAAGAAACCCTGGGTACGAGCAAAAGTGGGAACGGATGTGTCGGAAATGTTTAGAGTGTGGATGGGGGTGAGACAGGGGTGCCCGCTGAGCCCATTTCTATTTAATATATATATATATATATATATATATATATATGAGCGAGTTGGAAGAAGTGTTGAGAAATGCGCAGGGCGGTGTGGTAGTAGGAAAGAGGAAGATATGGATGTTGGCGTATGCGGATGATGTAGTGTTATTGGCGAGGGAGAGTGGGGAAATGAAGGAAATGTTGCAGAGGGTAGAAAAATATATGGATAAGAGAGGTTTGACTGTAAATGTGAGAAAGACAAAGTGGATGAAGTTTAGAAATAGAGGTAGGGAAGAAAGAATGGCAGAATTTGAGTGGAAGGGAGAAAAATTTGAGAGAGTGAATGAATTTAAGTATTTGGGATTTGTTTTCAAGGGTTCAGGAGTGTATATGGGCCATGTCAAATGGCTGCAAAGTAAAGCCAGGAAAGCATGGGGAATGATAAAGAGCAAATGGGGAGGATGGTTTGCAGGGAACTATCAAGTGACCTGCAAACTACAGGATGCTTGTGTAAAACCTATTCTAATGTACGGTGTGGAAGTATGGGGTGTAAGACAGTATGAGAGCATTGAGAGTGAGCAGTGTTGATTCCTGAAGCATATATTGGGGGTTGAAAAATCAACTCCTGAATATATCGTGCTGCAGGAAACAAATAGGGTGAAAGTCGGGAGGTATGAGATGAGATTGAGTGGATTAGAAGAAGAGAGGCTAGTGAAAGATGTGTGGCGGTTTTGTCTGAGAGAAAAAGTTAGTGGATGGAGACAGGAAAGAGCGAAGATGTATGAAAAGGCCGGAATGTCTGAAACAATTGTAAACGAATGGCTAGAAAGAGGAGTGAATGTTGCTGATTGGGGAAGAATGAAGTGGATGGAGGTTGAACTACAGGAGAGACAGATGTATATAAGAAGGAGTGAGTATAATCCCTTGTATGCTAGAGTGCAAGTGTATGGAAGGTTGCCAGGGTATCTTACAAATAGGATGTAGAAAACGCATGAAAAGGTAACCCTGGCAAGAGCAAGATGTGGATCTGAGGAGCGAGGAAGGAAAACGTGGATGGGAGAGGAGTATGGAAGATGCATGTTTTGTGAGGTCGGAAAGGACACTTGGATGCATGTAGGGAACGAATGTCGAGGAGTGAAGAGCGAATGGATGGGTGATATGAGAGTGTTGGATTGGCTGAAAGATAATGAGACGGGCGTAAAAGTGTTGACAAGGCTGGGGTGGGAAAAGCAGAGGAGACGTCTGGCATCTTAGTAAAAGAAATGAAATATTGGGTTAATTGTTTTTTTTTTGTGTAAAGTTATGCTAATAAAGGTTGTTTTTTTTGTTTGTTTTTTTGCGTCGAATTTCATAAATTCAATCTCTAAGCGATCTCGCGAGTTGTTTTGCGCTGGTTTGAATCAATTGATGCCTTCAACAGAAAAGATTATTCATTTACTTGATCACAGTTATTTAAATTAAATAAAATAATTTAATTAATTAATTTAATTTAACACCTTAAAATTGTATAAAGCAGAGTTGTACTGACGAGGCATAGCTCCCTGCACGTTTTTTTACTACTCTACATTAAATATTGTCGAATCATAAATTGTTGTCTTATGCAATATGTAATTGATATGCAACAGCAAGTGTACACTATATATTTCAATATCTGAAAAGTTATTTGCCCGAGAAGTAGTTTTTTTTAAATGCACATTTGTTTACTTAAGTATTGTAAGATTATCAGAGATGTAAAAGAGGTAATAATTTATTAATTATTTTCAAATTCTTGTTATTTAATTTATTTAATTAATGCCTTTATTGTGTCTTTATCAACCTTCGAGAAAGTGATGCATCTTTGAGATCAAAATTTCCTGATCAAAATTTTGCAAACCAGTTTTTGCACTGGCGCTCACTTAAAACATTTTCTCCATGCAATTATAATAATAATTAACTATGCACTAAAATAATTGCTAAATAAATATGCCTTAATGACTCTCTATTTTTTTTTTATAATCATCAGCATTTATAAAAACGATTTTATAATGAAACACACCGCGTATAAAAATATTAAACCATATGTTATCGCAACAAAATGAAAACGAATCCATTCGTCATTGGGAATTAAGACGCGGTCACTCGTTTGATGCTTATTATAAACACCAAAGACGCTGCCAACTAAAACAGGCACACTTGTGGAATACGAAACGCGCAAAACGCGCCGCATAACGCATTGTAATTCACTCCTCATTATTTATTAATTGATTCGGGCTGTGCGTGTTTTTTTTTTTTTTTCTTCTTCTTCGGTTTTTCATTTGTTTGTAGAAAGAAGACGCACAGAAAATAAAACGAGCGCCGACGACCGAATTAGTATTCGAGACGCGTAGCCGGACATGGTCTCGAAGTGCGGCTAACGCGAATAATGTTAAGTCATACCATGGTTAACTGGACATGCGTATGGAAAGAAACCAATGCGGAGAAAATCAAAAGGAATGAGAAAAACCCTCAAATATTTAAAGTTCAAGGTTGTGTGTGTGTATGTTGTATGTGTAATGGTTTTGGTAGTGGTTGAGTCATTAAGTATATTTGTTACTCATTTAGTTTAAAAATTGTTGAATCAATTACATTTGATCTTCACGTAACTCACCCAATCAATTAAAAATGATTGGACCTGTTTGTTGTGACTGGATGACATGACTTTGAAATCCATTAATTTCACAGAAAAATAATAATAAAATAAAAAAGAAAACAAGTCCAGTATCACTATAACTCAATACTTTGTGCAGCTTATTCTGAATTCATTATAAACCTGTACTCACACTGTATTTAGTTTAGTTTATACATATATATTTCTATTTAATTAAGCTCTGCTTGTTGAGAAATAAATTATTAGTATTATTATTATTATAGATCATTTGGGTTTATTATTCGTATTACTGGGTCTTTTACTAAGGCTTCGTCTTTAACTGTTTTATATAACTCGTATGTAGGCTCCATACTTAAATATGCTTCAATTATCTGGAATCCAATACATAATACAAATACGCAATCATTTGAAAATATCCAACGTAAATTTTACAAGTATTTTTGGTATAAGAAGCATAGATCCTATCCTCACCAAGGCTACGACCATGGATTACTTCTAAATGTGTTTGATGCGGTACCATTATTGATTAGAAGAAATACTATGGGGTATTTTTTCTATTTAGAATGATACAGAACATCATTGATTGTCATGAACTGTTATATTGTATAAATTTTAATATTCCCACAATCTCCACTTGGCAGAGCACTATGTTTTATGTTAGTAATGCTGGCTTCAACATTGGTAAATGTTACGCTGTATTACAATTCTATCAATTATGATATATTCATTTGTAGCTTGAGATAATTGAAGGAATCTCTAAAGTTTGACATAGTTGTTGTAGTGGAAGTTGCTTAAGCTTTTGATTTTCACATATATTATATTTTATGTATATAGATACTTTTTGATTTTTATATTACTATTTTCTCTTGGTTTTTAGTCGTAATTCATTATTTAGTAACTAGAATTATGTATTATTTTTTATTTATTATTTATAATTGGGTCTCTTCCTGTTGGATAAAAAAATATTATTATTACTATTATAATTCAGAAATCTAAAGGGGACCGTACTTCTGTTCATGTTATTGAAGACAGTGAGAATTGGGTTATTCTTGTACGCATCCAAGAATAACCCAATTATCACTGTTTTCAGCAACATGAAGAAAATAACGTGCTCTTCTAGATTTAATAATACGTCTAAATGCAGCTTAAAAAGTATATATTAAATTACATTATAATCATTATAGGAACTTTAAAAATAAATAATTATAACCATGGCACACGACATTTTAGATCTCTAACTTAAGCCAATAAATACACCTCAACAAAAACAGCAGGAAGACAGAAAATTTTGTTGATGTAAGTATATCAACAAAATTATCTGTCTTCCCCTGCTTGAAATGTAGTATTCAATACGCTGAATAAAAATCTCAAATCAGCTGTTAAAAATTCTATTTGGAAATATATTTTTTCAGTTTAAAAATGTAGTTTGAAATAAAAAAACTTCTAAGCGGAATAAAACATTTCTGATGTATTCAGTACGCTGGACATTTTTGCTTAAAAAAAGGTTTTATGCCCGATTGAGCTGAAAATTGGTGTAAATATAGTATTTAATGTGCTGAACAAGAATCTGAAACCAGTTATTCAAAATTTTAACAGTTTTTTGGTTTAAAAAAAGAGTAAAAACCGCTCTTTTTTTGTTCGAAGTTTGCAATAAAAAATAACTTCTGAGCGGATTAAAATATTTCTCATAACGTGTTCTACACGCTGAAAACTATCTGTGAACAAAGTTACAGCCAATAATATTTTTTTATGGAAATTGAAAAAAAGTTGTAAGGGGTACCCGTTTGAAATTTTTTGCTAACGATTATACTGAAAATGTGGAAATATTGTACTGAGTACGCTGGTTAAGAATCTGAAGTCAGTTGTTTAAAATTCTGAGTTTGAAAATTTGTTTAAACTTTTCATTTGAAATTTGAATACTCAAAACAAAAACTTCTGAGTAGAATAAATACTTTCTGATGGATTCATATTGAGCACATTTAAAACTACCTGTTTACAAAGTTTTAGCCCATTCCACCAAAAATATTTTTTGATGTAAATAAAAAAAAAATGTTGCTAAAAAAAGGTTTTTTGTCCGATTAAGCTGAAAATTGATGCAAATATAGTATTGAATTCGCCGAAAAAGAATCTTAAATCAGTTGTTCAAAATTCTAACTGGAAATAATTATTTTTCCCAATCATTCCCCCAGAAATGGAAGCATGGCGTAATAATATACATTCTAAAAAACACAACGATGCGTCTGATGCATCGAATTACTGACCAATAACCCTTGTAAAAACCTTCGAATCTATCCTAAAAAAAAAATCCTATCTACGGTTCACCAACACATCCCACTTAACAAATTTGAATTCCTTGAAAAAAGATTCACAATACTTCCTCTTTCAATCGTAACATCCAATTTTCAAACTCCTCACACTGAAAAGAAAAATCCACAATCCTTTTCTTTGACTTTCAAAAAAACTTTTGATTCCACATGGCACAAGGGCCTCATATGTAAAATGCCTGTCCTTAAACTTGCCACACCATCTCCTACACCCCATTTACAATTTCCAATAAAATGTATAAAGTACGTGTCCACAACACTCTCCCAACTTTTTCACTTCAAGAATTCGTTCCTCAAGGTTCATCCCTCACTCCACTCCTCTACAACCCATAAGTCCATGACATATACAATCCCGACCCTCAATACCTAAATCCATCCGCTTATCTCCTTCATTTTCCCGACGACACCGCCTTAATAGTCCAACAATCCACTCTTCCCTCTCCACCCTGCAAGAATTGATCGACAACTAATCTCTATGGTTCTCGAAATGAAGAATCTCAATCAATCCCCGTTGTGTTATATCCAGATGATTTTTTTATTTCACCTGTAAATCACTTACAGCTATAAATCCACTTTCAGCTAAATAACAAACGGTAACGATAGTTTTCTTGCACATTTGGTTGAATTTGGGTATTCTATTTCCGTTTCCCAACAAAGCCATGTCATCGCTCCTTTTATATTAAGTAAAGTTTTAACTGACTCGTCATTTTACATTTCTGCGAGGTCTTCTTGATACTGTATATTTGATATATCAGACAAATCCACTAAAATTGGCTACATCCATGATGGAAAATGAATTTGTTTTAAATCAGATTTTAATAAAATCTTCACTCTACTGTTAACAGATACTTCAATTCAGGTCTAGCACGGCATTGAAATGGCCCAGAGCCAAAGGGTTACACTCGTGTCGATTCCATTTTCGAATTCCTCTTCTTAACAATCAAATTGCCCCCTGCGGAGAGTGGGCCTCATGTTGAGAAACACCGATTTAGATTGATTTCGTATCGCTCTGTGAACTAATAATAATGGGTGAGTATATTCTGATTAAATGTTATT
This sequence comes from Philonthus spinipes, assembly GCA_963082785.1. NCBI lineage: Eukaryota > Metazoa > Arthropoda > Insecta > Coleoptera > Staphylinidae > Philonthus > Philonthus spinipes. Next base: position 9,659,012 of record OY720316.1, read on the forward strand.
ATGATTTCTGAAATTTGCTTAAAATTTCGATGAGCCATTGTGTTTAGAATTGAACAATCATTGGTCCTACGAACCGGAGATTGTTCAAATCATGTGATTTCCTTCTGGTTTTAGAACACAGTGATTTTAAATAAATGGTAAAATATCTTCATTCCCTATAAAGCACCGATTTAGATTGATTTCCTATCGTCTTATATAGTAGAATCCTAGAGCTAATATTATTTTTGAAAGCTACACGTGTATGATCACATAGTCTCAATTTATTTGGGAAATTACAAACAAACAAATCAGAAAACCCTTGGTCAGATACATAAGTCGTGGAAAAGAGCTTAAGATAGCGCAAGGCAATTTCCCGAATTTTAGTGAACGCAATTGCTTTTTTATACTAAAAATTCTCAAGGGAACTGCGTCCGTGCATTTTACATACAATAATTGTCAGTTTCCATGTCTTTAAAGTCATTTCTAGGCAATGAACGTAACTTAAAACGACTTCAATGTCAATTATAGGCAATTCTAGTTAGCTACGCTGACTTTAAAGTCAATTGTAGGCAACGCTAGTTAGCTATACTGACTTTCCAGTCAAAATTTGTTAATAATTGTCAGTGTTTATTACTTTAAAGTAAACAAATTTTCAGTGTCTATGACTTTAAAGTCAATTCTAGGCAACTCCATTGAACTACATTGTCTTTCCCCTCCAAATTAGGCAATAATTTTCAGTGTATATTATTTTAAAGTCAATTCTAGGCAATGCAAGTAACTCACAATTAAATAATTATCAGATTCTACGACTTTAAAGTCAATTTTAGGCAACTCCAATTAGCTGCATTGACTTTACACTTAAAGTTATGCAATAATTATCAGTATCCTTAACTTTAAAGTCTATTATAGGCAACTACAGTTAGCTACACTGACTTTCCAGACAAAATTGGTTAACAATTGTCAGTGTTTATGACTTTAAAGTCAAATATTGTCAGTGTATGTGACTTTAAAATTAATAGTTGTCTGTGTCCATAACTTTAAAGCCAATTCTAGGCAACTCCAGTTAGCTACACTGACTTTCCCGTCAAAATTAGACAATAATTATCAGTGTCTATTATTTCAAAGTCAATTCCAGGCTATGCAAGTAACTTAAAATTAAATAATTAACAGTTTCTATGACATTAAACTGACTTAACAGTCAAAATTAGTTAATGATTATCAGTTTCCATGACTTTAAAGTTCATTATAGGCAACTACAGTTAGTTACACTGACTTTTCAGTCAAAATTGGTTATCGTTGATCACTGAGACACTTAGTTTTTGAAAATCCTTGATTACTTAAATAAATGATTAAATAAAATATTTATGATTTTCAAGAATTTTTGTATTTAATTTCACTACAATTGTTTCGCTACGCTGTAGGTTCTTCAGGTGAAAAATGTTGATAATAATATTTACAGAGATTTTACATTATATATATGTACATAGTTTTATTGCATGAGGGTGGGAGCGTGGTTCTTCCTTCAGCTTGAGTTGTGAGAAGTTAGAGAAGTAAACTTTTTCATTCAGCAATAGGCCCGTTGAGTGATTCGAAAACCTAGAAATTCATAAAAATGGTTAATAATTGTTAATGTTTATTACTTTAAATTCAAAAATTGTCAGTGTACGTGACTTTAAGTTAATAATTAATAATTATCTGTCAATCCTAGGCAACTCCAGTTAGCTACACTGAATTTTCCGTCAAAATTAGGCAATAATTATCTATGTCTATTATTTTCAATTCTAGGCAATGCAAGTAACTTAAAATTAAATAATTATTAGTTTTTATGACTTTAAAGTCAATTCTAGAAAATGAAAATAAATTACAACGACTTCAAAGTCAATTCTAAGCAACTCCAGTTAGAGACACTGACTTTACGCTTAAAATTAGGCAATACTTATCAGGTCTCCTTAACTTTAAAGTCAATTCTAGACTGTTAAAGTAATTTACAACGACTTTAAAGTCAATTATAGACAACTTCAATTAGCTCACTGACTTTACAGTCAAAATAAGGCAATGAAAATAACTAAAAACGACTTTATTGTCAATTCTAGGCAACTCTAGTTAGCCCCACTAAATTTACAGTATAAATTAGGCAATAATTATCAGTCTGCATAACTTTAAAGTCAATTCTAGGCAGTTAAAGTCATTTAAAACGACTTCAAAGTCAATTGTATGCATCGACAGTTAGCTACTCTGATTTTTCCTGTGAATGTTAGGCAATAATTATCAGTCTCTATGATTTAAAGTCAATTACAGTTAATGAAAATAACTTACAACGACTTTAAAGTCAATTCTAGGCAACTCCAGTTAGTGACACTAACTTTACTGTCAAAATTAGGCAATAATTATCAGTCTCCATAACTTTAAAATCAATTCTAGGCAATTCTAGTTAGCTACACTGACTTTATTGTCAAAATTAGGCAATGGTTATTAGTTTACATGACTTTAAAATCAATTCTAGGCAACTCCAATTCGCTATGCTTTTACTGTCAATATTAGGGAATGATTATCAGTTTATATGACTTCAAAGTTAATTCTAGGCAACTCCAGTTACCCACGCTGACTTTACTGTCAAAATTAGGCAATGGTTATCAGTTTAAATGACTTTAAAGTCAATTATAGGCAACTTCAATTAGCTACGCTGACTTTAATGTCAAAATTAGGGAATGATTATCATTTTAAATGACTTTAAAGTCAATTCTAGGCAACTCCAATTAGCTACGCTGACTTTACTGTCAAAATTAGGTAATTATTATCATTTTACATGACTTTATGGTCAATTCTAGGCAACTCCAATTAGCTACGTTGACTTTACTGTCAAAATTAGGCAATTATTATCAGTTTACATGACTTTAAAGTCAATTCTAGGCAACTCCAATAAGCTACGCTGACTTTACTGTCAAAATTAGGTAATTATTATTATTTTACATGACTTTATGGTCAATTCTAGGCAACTCCAATTAGCTACGTTGACTTTACTGTCAAAATTAGGCAATTATTATCAGTTTACATGTCTTTAAAGTCAATTCTAGGCAACTCCAATTAGCTACGCTCACTTTACTGTCAAATTTGGGGAATGATTGTCAGTTTACATGGTTTTAAAGTCAATTCTAGGCAACTCCAGTTAGCTACGCTGATTTTACTGTCAAAATTAGGGTATATTTAACAGTTTACATGACTTCAGTCAATTCTTGCCAATAAAAATAACTTAGAATGACTTTAAAGTTAATTCTAGACAACTCCAATTAGCCACGCTGACTTTACTGTCAATATTAGGGAATGATTATCAGTTTGTATGACGTGAAAGTCAATTCTAGGCAACTTCAATTAGCTACACTGACTTTCCTGTCAAAATTAGGGAATGTTTATCAGTTTATATGACTTTAGAGTCAATTCTAGGTAACTCCAATTAGCTACGCTGACTTTACTGTTAAAATTAGGCAATGATTATCAGTTTACATGACTTTAAAGTCAATTCTAGGCAACTCCAATTAGCTTTGCTGACTTTACTGTCAAAATTAGGCAATGGTTATCAGTTTAAATTACTTTAAAGTCAATTCTAGGCAACTCCAATTAGCTACGCTGACTTTACTGTCAAAATTAGGCAATGATTATGTCTCCATTACTTTAAAGTCAATTCTAAGCAATAAAATCAACTTAGAATGACTTTTAATTCAATTCTAGGCGACTGACTTTCCCGTCAAAATTAGGCAATAATTATCAGTCTCCGTAACTTTAAAGTCAATTCTAGGCAGTTGAAGTAATTTACAATGATTAAAGTCAATTACAGGCAACTAGAGTAGTCTATAATGAGTTTCCAGTAAAAATTAGACAAAATTCAATAAGCTCATCTTGGACTTCTTCTTCACCTCTCCATCGAAAAGGGTTACCTGTCAGCTTTTAGATACCTTTTGTTTCGGTTTGGTTATATTCCGGGAAGTAACGATTGAATCATGGACCGACATTTGCAGATGACTTCTGATGTTCTCTTGTATATTCGCTGTGATCATATCATAATATTCATCATTGACGAGCGCTTTAATGTAGCAAAAAATGTTTTTGTTGTTCCAAGTTTATCTTTAAAGATAAATATGTTGTCGCAAAAGCACCAACTTATGTCTGATAATATAATATCCATGTGAACAGGCCATGTTTCGCGAACCAGATTTTAATTTTTACGGACAACCTGTTAGGAACCACTGGTTTAAAGGTTTGAGTCGTTATTTGATCCCCAGCGACTACTGGCTCCTTGTGGACATAAGAAAGATGCTCGAGGGAAAGAAATGTGGCTTAAATGAAGAAGTGATTGCCGAAACTGAGGCTTATTTTGAGAGCAAAGACAAATCGTTTTACATAAAGGTCACCGAAAAGTTAGAGGGGCGTTGGAATGAATGTATTACTCTTGAAGGAGATATTGATGAAGAATGTGGAATTTTTAAACAAAAACAATATTTTTCTTAGTAAGACTTGGTATTGTCTGGTATTCGCATCCAATGCTGAGTAAGGAATTCTCACTGCTTTTATTACTAGTAAAGTCAATCTTTTTGTTGTCTCATACATGGAAACTGGAATTAAATTAAATTAAAATAAAAAATGCGAAACAATATTTTTTTTTAATTATTTACAATAAAGGATGTCATTGTGGATTTGTATTACAAAATAACATTTTTTTTATTTATTCTTGTATCTTGGTGGTAATTTGCATTTTTCGCAAACCGCCAATCATTCGAATAAAATATTTCCGCTCGCCGTCGACCAGCCGGGCGGCCAAACTCGTATCTTCAAGGTGCTAAAAAACCGCAGGAAACGACACATCAACCCGAAGGCCCCTTTCGAGCGATCGCACCGCACACGGACTGTCGAACAAATAAATACGTGCGCGTCTTTATTAACGCCGGTGGAATTCCTACAACTGTCAAATTATGCAATTGTCGGCCGAGGAAATAAATAAAGAAACCTGGGCGGGGGAATGGGAGAGAGGATGAAAAATGCGACCGTGACAGTAAACAGGAGGTTGTAAATTGGCGAAATTACGGAAATTAGCGGATTCGAAATTCTGCCGCCCCATATGCCCGTGCCCGATACGTTGAGGTATGTATGCACGAGTGGAGGAAGGAGAAAAAATACACGAGCGGCACGCAGGTATTTGTATCCATCCACCTTGAGGTGCGTCCACCTGTCGTCCATCAGCTGCTCTCTGGCTTTCCTACGAATCGGTGTTTTACAAGATGTGTAATTTCGTGGATGATGATTGCGGTGGGATACCCAGAACTGAATCACACCTCGGAACTTTTATTAGGGAACTGTCGATAATTTTGTTAACTACTTTAAGTCGTCATGAAAATAAGCGCTCTTTAGTAGTTACAGATTTTAAACCTATCAAAAAATCACAAGTCGCATTTAAATATTTTCACACTCATTACAAATTTGTAACACTTCAGAAATGTATCTTAAATGATCAATAATTACAATAATTATGCATTAAATAGAGTAACAATACTCTTCTTCAGATGTTTTTATAATTACTTGATCAAGTGCTTAAAAAATTTCAGCTCAGTCCAACACAAAACTATTTTTAGCAAAAAATGTAAAAACTTTTCAATTCTCATGAAACAAATTTCTTTTTAATTTAATTTAATTTTTTATTTTTTTTTTTATTCGTGTCATAATAAATGCAAACAAGGTTCTTCGAATATTTTTAAGAAAAACTCAAATATTCGTGAAATTTGGAATCACTGCGTTCACCCTCCGTCCACTACAATTTGAATTGAACGTGGAATAGTCTATTTCGCTGAAATAGGCTGACAAAATTCTTTCCGTTGGAATTTTGAGCTACTGATTCCAGATTCTACAATTCCACCAATTTTCAGCTCAATTGGAGACAAAACCTTTTTTAGCAAATAAAGTTGAAACTTTTTCAATTTTCATCAAAAATTATTTTTCGCTGAAATGGGCTGAAAAAATACTTATCGTTGGGATTTTTAGTAACTAAATATAGAGGCTTATTCAACATATTTAATACTACATTTTCACCAATTTATAGCTCAATTGTAGACAAAATCATTGTTTAGCTAAAAAAGTTCATTTTTAAATAAAAAAAATATTTTTGGCTGAAATGATCTGAAAAAATACCTATCTTTTTAATTTTGAGCAACTGATTTCAGATTATTATTCAGCATACTTAAGACTAATTTTCCACCAATTTTAATATCAATCGGAGACAAAACCTTGTTTTAGCAAAAAAAGGTCAAACTTTTAAATTTTCATAAAAATTATTTTTCGCTCAAATGGGCTGAAAAAAATTCTTATGGTTGGAATTTTGAGCAACTGAATACAGAGACTTATTCAGCATATTTAATACTACTTTCCACCAATTTGCAGCTTAATCGGAGACAAAATCTTTGTTTAGCAAAAAAGTTAAATTTTCAATCAAAAATCATTTTTCTCTGAAATGATCTAAAAAAATACATATCTTTGGAATTTTGAGCAACTGATTTCAGATTATTATTCAGCATACTTAAGACTAATTTTTCATTAATTTTAATATCAATCGGAGACAAAACCTTGTTTTAGCAAAAAAAAGGTCACACTTTTAAATTTTCATCAAAACATATTTTTCGCTCAAATAGGCTGAAAAAAATTCTTATGGTTAGAATTTTGAGCAACTGAATAAAGAATCTTATTCAGCATATTTAATACTACTTTCCACCAATTTTAAGCTAAATCGAAAACAAAACCTTTTCTTGGCAAATAAAGTTTAATTTTCAATAAAAATTATTTTTGGCTAAAATGGACTGAAAAAAATATTTATCGTAACAATTTTGATTCCATATTCTTATTCAGCCTACTTAATATTACATTTCTAATTATTTCAAGCTCAATCGAAGACAAAACCTTTTTTAGCAAAAACAGTTCGAACTTTTGCAATTTTCATCCAAAATTATTTTTATCTTTAAAATGAGCAGAAAAAAAAAATACTTACCGTTTTGAATAATTGAATGCAGTCATATTCAGCATACTTAATATCACTTTCCACCAATTTGCAGCTCAATTGGAAACAAAGTCTTTGTTTAGCAAAAAATGTTCAATTTTCAATTAAAAATCATTCTTGGCTGAAATGATCTGAAAAATATACCTATGTTTGGAATTTTGAGCAACTGATTTTGGATTATTATTCAACATACTTAATACTACATTTCCATAAATTTTAATCTCAATCGGAGGCAAAACCTTGTTTTAGCAAAAAAAAAGTTCAAATTTTTCAATTTTCATCAAATATTATTTTTGGCTGAAATGGACTGAAAAAAAAACCTGCCGTTGGAATTTTGAGCAACTCATTTCAGGTTCTTATTTAGCGTACATATTTTTACAATTCCACCAAATTTGAGCTTAATCGTAGACAAAACTTTTTTCAGGCAAAAAAAGTTGAATTTTTTTCTATTTTTATTAAAAAATATTATTCGCTGAAATGGGCTTAAAAAAATTACCGTTTGAATTTTTAACAACTGATTTCGTATTCTTATTCAGCGTACTTAATTCTACAGTTCCACCAATTTTAAGCTCAATCGGAGGCAAAACCTTTTTCAGCAAAAAAAGTTCAAACTTTTGCAATTTTCATCCAAAATTATATTTTTGCTGAAATGAGCTGAAAAAAAAATACTTACCGAATTTTCCTAGAATTTCAGTTTTTTTAACAAAAAAAGTTCAACTTACAACTTTTTTCAATTTTCATCAAAAATTGTTTTTAGCTGAAATGGACTGAAAAAATACTTATCGTTGGAATTTTGATCAAATTACTTCATATTCTTATTCACTATACTTAATACTACATTTCCATAAATTTTCAGCTCAATGGGCGACAAAACCTTTTTTTAACAATTTTCAAATTTCCAAAAAAAAAAAGAAATGAGCTACAACTTTGTAAATAGAAAATTTTCAGTGTGCTGAATGCGAATTCGTTTGCAAAAACTTTCTATTTCGAATAAAAAATAATTGTAAACAAATTTTCAAACTGAAAAAAAAAACATCATACATTTTTCACATTTATTTTGGGTAATAGAAAGTGTTGCTAAAATTATTATTTAAAATATATATATCATATATATATATAAATACTTTTTGTGGTGTTTACATACATATATTATACAATAGGCTCTTTCTGCCTATTGTCGATAGTGATTTTCTGAGGCTTAACTAGAGTTTTATGATTGTAATGTAAATATTGTAATGTAATTTAACGTATCTCTCAGAAATAAAGGTTTTCTATAAATATATATATTGTACAATACATTTAATATAAACTTATAATGGCTATCGACCTTAGGTCTTTCAGCCAATAGTCCATGTCATATATCTTGTATGTCGGTTAGTTGTTGCTGAGGGATGAGATGAATTGATGAATTCGTTTGAGGCAGAGGATATTTAGTATACAGGGTGAGTTTTTTTCGATGTTCTCTATGGGGATCTCGGAAACTATAAGAGATAGAAAAACGGTTAAATGGGGAAAGAAGTGTAGTTTTATAAGACGAATAAAATGACACTTTCAAATTATTTGAAAAAGTCAAGGGTAACTAGATATTTTGAAAAAAGTAAAATGTGTCAATTTTTTGAAATCAATATATCTCCATTATTATCATAGATAGAAAAAAACTGTAAAGGACAAAGTTGAAGAAAATTTTACACAGATTAATAACAAAAAATCAAAAAAAATTTTTCGCCCTTATTTTGGGAGATATGACACAAACTTACCTTTTTTTAAATGGAAACAATAGTTGGCTATGACTTTATTAAAAGGGTTATTTTTTTCCCTTTAATCCGATATAACATATGCCATAGTTATTTTTAAAATAAAATAAGTTACAGTCGTTTTTAATTTTACCATACACCAAAAATTAGTTAGCCATGAAAAAGACAAAAGTAAAACAATTGCAGTTGTTTATTCTAAACACACATTAATTCATTTCCATATTTGGTTTGTTTCGATAAGTTTGTTTTGTATATTTTTCGTGTTGTAAGTTTTTTAAAGTGATAATGAATTTTTCCAACGAAGAAAAACGTGATATGCTTGTTTGTTACATTCATGCCCGTTTGCACCGATTTTACTTTAAGGCCTCCTTAGTTAAGGATTCCTTAAAAGTTAAGGAAAGAATAGTAGAGATTGGATTGCACCGCTCATATAAAATCTCCGCTTAGTTAAGGTCTCCTTAGTTGGGGGAAAATCTAGTGGAAAGTTAGTGCCTAACTTCATGTCGTCTATTATTCTCGCTTCCTAACCTTGAAATCATAGAAATTTATTATTACTTTTAGAAAATCACAACTATTTCGGATAATTATTACCGTTATAAACATTATAGAAATCAAAAGAAACTTTAAATAATATATTTATTTAAGAATGTATACATTTCACCATTTATTTATAACATTATCGCTCGCTTTCTCTACTTTATTCGTTATCTATAAATTTATAGGTTAGAATCAGCTGTACGTCAACGCTAAGGAAGCCTTAGTGAAGTTAAGCCGCCAACATCGGCGGCTTAAATTTAAGGAGACCTTAGACATCGTGCGCGCGCGGTGCAAACCAAATGACATATGTTAAGGATTACTTAGCACTAAGGAGTACTTAAACAAGGCGGTGCAAACGGGCATCAGTGTAATAAAAACGCTGCGGATGCTGCAGAACAATATTATAATCAATATATCGATCGTCGGTAGCCATCTTTACCAACATTCAGAAGTATCATCGTTTTAGACTTTTTTCTGTGGGGTTATGTGAAGAACAAAGTGTATGAACAATCATATCAATCTGTGGAGGATCTTAGACTAGCTGTATTTGAAACATTTTATTCTATTGACAGAAGAAAAGTAAAAAAAACACAAATTCGATTTTAAAAAGATGTACTTTATGCCATAATAATAATGGTGGACTTTTTGAACATCTTATGTAATATTTAAAATTTTCTTCTATTATTATTTTAATAAATTCGGAATTATTTTACTTTATGTTGCTTATGACAAATCTAAAGAAAGATAATACATTAAATATTGATTTCGTTGCTATAAACAACCGCAATTGTTTTACTTTTGTCTTTTTCATGGCTAACTAATTTTTGGTGTATGGTAAAATTAAAAACGACTGTAACTTATTTTATTTTAAAAATAACTATGACATATGTTATATCGGATTAAAGAGAAAAAAATAGCCCTTTTAATAAAGTCATAGCCAACTATTGTTTCCATTTAAAAAAAGGTAAGTTTGTATCATATCTCCCAAAATAAGGGCGAAATTTTTTTTTTGATTTTTTGTTATTAATCTGTGTAAAATTTTCTACAACTTTGTCCTTTACAGTTTTTTTCTATCTATGATAATAATGGAGATATATTGATTTCAAAAAATTGACACATTTTACTTTTTTCAAAATATCTAGTTACCCTTGACTTTTTCAAATATTTTGAAAGTGTCATTTTATTCGTCTTATAAAACTACACTTCTTTCCCCATTTAACCGTTTTTCTATCTCTTATAGTTTCCGAGATCCCCATAGAGAACATCGAAAAAAACTCACCCTGTATATATATTGTACAATACATTTAATGGCTATCGACCTTAGGTCTTTCAGCCAATAGTCCATGTCATATATCTTGTATGTCGGTTAGTTGTTGCTGAAGGATGAGATGAATTGATGAATTCGTTTGAGGCAGAGGATATTTAGTATATATATAGTATTAATACCTATTACCCCACTTGAATGTTGGGTGGTTTAAAAAATTAATAATAAAAAAAAATCAAAAAATATAAGAAAAATTAAATAAAAAAAATGAAAATATTCTTTAAAAGATGTTCTAGAATAACCCACGAAAACAATTGCGATAAGACTTAACAATCCGCGCCCGCACTTTAATCGAATCATCCGCGTACACAGTGCGTACACATGCATGTTTTAATAGAAAACGGCAAATTAATAATTATCGAGTTAAATTCGGGTACGGATGAGGATGGGGATGGGAATGAGAAGGAGTTGGAGGAGGGCGGCAGTTCAATTATCTCCTTCACGCTAGAGTACGCTTAACATAACTTCCATAGTTTGTAAACACATGCCCTGACGAAGGGCTGAAGGGATAGATGCGGGAGGGATGCTCAGTCAACAGTGCCAAAACCCCAACGCCGAATTGGAACGGGCCTGAAGACTGTTTCTACATCAGCGATCGCACAATATTTGTTATTAGATTATTACATCGCTACCTAACGCGTAGATAAATCGGAAAGGGGTTATTGGAAATTTTCGAATTATTTAATTAGTGTGTTTTATTAATAAAAAAATATTATTAAATATGATCGCAATGGGCAGAAAGACCTCCGGTCTTTCCCTTAACAGACTACTAACCCATCGATATGTATTGTAAATATAAATATTTGTAATAATTCTGCTGTTTGAATAAAGATGTTTGTATATATGATCGATAAAAAATCATGACTACTAAATTATTTACACTGTAAGAGTTATTTAAACATCCATTGAGACAATTACTTGTTTATAAAAAAAATCAAATGAAATTTATTTATTTATTTGTAATACAACCACAGAAATTTATTTTACAAAATTTCCTATCTCTAGTTGTATGCTATTTAAATATACACTAAATAATAACTATTGCCTATTTAACTAAAATATAATTACAGTTCTAAATTTTAAGAAATAATTAGGATGTATAGTAAAAAAAGATGATCACATTCATTCATTTTCTCCTACTTATTTTTTTATTGAACTAGATATAATTCGGAAACTAATGAAGATGGAAACATGGTTTCCGAAATATATCTATTTTTTTTTTAATAAGTAAGAGAAAGAACAACAATTTTATTTAAATTAAAGTCTCCACATAAAGAAGATTGAATAAAATGAATGTGAAAATAATTAATAAATTATTCCCTCTTTAGCTACTGTGTCATTTGTTATTATTGTTTCATATTGATTTTTAGTTAATTACTCTGTAATTGGGCTATTTTGTCTGTTGGGTAATAAAGTTTATTATTATTATTTGATGTCCATTATTAAATATTTGTTTTAAAGTACTTATGTAACATAAAAAAAATTAAAGACAAGATTTTTGTGAATTCCCGCAATTTAGTTATGAGAAACTAAGACTAGTTGTAGGATATCTTTGTAACAAAAAAGCTCCAGGACCTGAATCGAGGCACTAAAAGTTATACTAAGTGGAATATGGTATGGGGAGCTATTATTATTACGTATTTAGCAGGTACTCATTTGTGTTTATTAATAAGAAAATAACATATCTTCGCTACGTACAAGAAATTGTGCGACCCCATGTTATACCTTACCTGCAACATTACGAAGTCCACTTTTTCAAGAAAAAGCCCTGCCATATGTTGCTGAAGCTACAATGGACTACTTTGAACAACACTAAATCAATCTTTTACCCTGGCCACCAAGATCTTCAGATCTTTCTCCGATACAACATGTGAGGGATATTATCGGTAGGAGACTAACCCGTTTAACTCGTCCACCAGAGACCTTTGCGGCCTTTTGTCGTGAAGTACAAGTTGATTGGGATAAGATACCACAGGAGGATTTCGATCACTTCATTAGAAGTATGCCTAGGCGTACTCGTAAATGTTTAACACATCGAGGAGGACCTACATATTATTAACATTTGTACATGTTCTAGTGAAGTGAATACTTTGAAATGTTAATCAATTATTAACTTTGTGTACGTTTGACCATCGTAGAGAATGGACGTGCCTAATCCGCTCGGTACCGTCTTAAAACATTATTCTTAAAAATGGCCCCAGAACTTCATAGCCGCAGTGAAGAAATTTTATCTTCCCTGAAAAGTACGGAATTTTAAAATATTTTAAAAAAGTGTGAGGAAAATCAAATTAATTACTACGTGGTGAAGTTTGTGAACTTAAAAAGTAAAATAAGAGGTTTAAAATCAGAAGTTTGTGAACTTAAACTGATCAATGCAGACACTAAAGCCCAAAAGAAGTAAGTAATTGCACGTGTTCCGGATAAATTAACATTAAACTTGCTACGTACCTTCCTTAACTTAGAATGACCTTACCTGTGGTTATCAGCAACACCAATGTCGCAGGTGGAATCAACCATAAAAGTTCTAGTATAAGCTATATCAAATATCGTCGAATCGTTCAGCTACAGTGCGGGCTGGGACATGAGTTCAAAAAAAATATATATACCGGAAGGCGCCAGACAACACGTTTTGTTTAGCGACGACCTTGATAGAACTTATACGTTAACCAGTGAGTTGACGAACTGGGCTATAAGGTCTAAGCTCAGTTTGTTAAATCAATTTATTTATATATAAAAAAAATAAATAAGGGCTTGTTAAAACAATTGATAAGTTTAACAAAATTCAAATTTATTCCATAATGTTCAATAAAGAAAATAATTTGACCTTACAAAAGAAAATGAATAAAAAAAATATATATCTATACAAAAAAAAAATTAAGCAATTTCAATTAAGTAAATTAAACTTAAGTTTGACAGATGTGACATAAAAATTACTATAATTCTCGGAATGTCGATCTCACAACATCCACTAACAATACTATCAAAATAAACAATCTCTTTCAGTCTCAATCGAAGCTATTTAACACAATCTACATTTAGCATTTATCAACCACTCTTTTATAAACATCAATCCGACATCAAATTCTATTAACTTCTCATTGTAAAGCAACTTATATTCTCGTTCTTGAATAACTAAACAAAATTTCAAAACAGTAGACAATAAAGTTAACTACTCATACATCGAACAAATTCATAATAATCTAATTAAGCAATAACCACCTCTGACATAATTAAATTTGACGTTAACTCACTTTAAGAAATAAAACTGACTCATCAGGGGGGTGACACGCTTATGGGAGTTTGATTTTTTGGAAACAGTTTAGGAAGCACGGGCTAGGCGGCGCTGATGACGGGTTTTCTATGGAATCTGGCGCGTATCTAGGCACGTTTTATTCCATGAAAAGTGTTCCGTTTGCTTTGAGAGTAGGCACGTTTTTTCTTAATTTTCACAATTTGTGAATAATAGGAACTCGGTAAGCTATTAATAAGTTCAGTAATTAGATTTACTATTAATTGATAGATAATTATATGTATTTGGTTAGTTATAGTTTGGTATATTTAAGTAATTTTAATAATCACTATTATTTACATATCTAGGTTAGGTTATCTTTTAATACGTGTTTTAAGTGTTTCACAATTTGTGAGTAATAGATTATTTGTAAGCTATAAGTATTTGTAATTATTGTATTCTGGTGATGTTTTTGTGTTATTTTATGTTTATTGTTAATAAATAATTTTGATATCCCACATTCTATTTTGTCTTAATTTTATTTCTCCCTCTTTGTACTTATAATTAATGAATAAATACAAAATAAAGGTAAGTATTGATTGGTATTAATTAATAAAGTTCATTAACAAAACGAATTATTGAAAATAAGGAATATATTCATTTGCGCACATACACACACACACAGTATGTATGTGAGTAATGTGTGTGTGTGTATGCAATTGTGTGTGTGTGTGTGTACGCAATTGTGTGTATGTGTGTATGCATGTGTATCGCACACACTAACTTGTGTCTATGTGTGAGTAAATTTCACATTACAGATTTCTGTTTTTTGACCAACACATCCACACACCTACACGAACACCAACATAATATATACGTTAGTGTTAGTGCTACTTCGGAAGCATAATCCAGAGGGCGACCAAAAAGCGTTACATGGGATGTCGCTTCCTTAGTGTTCCGTGTGACTCATCATTGACAATATTTCTCGGTATTACTAATTTTCCCAAAACCAATCACTTAACTCTTTAAGCGAACAACACAATAACTCTTCGATAAACAAGGAATATTTACTTCCTCAAGATCAAACAATAATAGGAATCAACACATCAAATTCTTCTCTTAATACAATTCATAACCTCAATAACAATAATAACAAGTACTTATTGGCAGCAATAAATAAATAATTATTTGTGTCACGTTATTCTAAACTTCGCTGGGAGGATGCAAATAAGGGCACATCTTGAAGTTTTACCCGCAGATGAGGTTCCCTCACTATATGAAATCCAGCTCAATCAGCTGTCACGCGTTCACCAGCGAAATTTAGGTTATTTTGACTTACTTGAACTTAACAAGAGCAAACACAACACCAACTGTTCCTCGCTTCGGTTACTTCATTACTGCTCCCTCAAAATTACTCCTTATCGTACTGGATTGAAGATGCATCCTCGTCGCAATCGATGTAAGCTAAAACATTTCACACGAGTGAATCACAAAACAATAATTCCATAACCAAACAATTACACAGCGTTGCAGTGCTTTAACCTGAAGTTAAGTTCACGAATTTGAACATTATACCATGACACAAACAAAACTATTAAATTTCATCAGCATTAAGTTATTAAACTCAATCATTAATATTACACAAATCTCTACTCGTTTAATCAAAATCCACTAAATAAAGCATTAAATAATTTAATATTAATTACTCACTTAATAATTTCTCAGCTTGCCATAGCAGCATTGATTCACTAAATCTGACATAAGTAAAAATAAAAATTGTGGCTAACAATTAAGCTCACGACCTGCATGAAAGCAATTCACAGTTTAATTTGATTTCACAACAATTAATAAATTACATTTAATTCCTGCATTCCCAAATCGTATCCTCGCTTGATACACTCACACCAGGAAATAGAAGAGAATAAGGCGAATCCTAAACCTTCATCATCCTGTTGAGACTCAGCCAGCGAACATAAAATAACCTCCATCCTCGCGAACATTACAAGCGTAGGCGGAATCGTAATCGAAAAATCTTCACAACATCTCCGTAATTCACAACCATTTGATCTTCTGCCTCGATCAACGGAACTCGAACATCAAAGAAAAAGGGGGACAGAAAAGGCCGACGTGCAGTCATAACCTATCCAATCATGTATTTGTTGAAACCACAACGAAACACTCTTTACACTCGGAATAATAAAAATAATAATTACCGGGTAATCATATCTCCTTTGATTTGAATTATCACGGGGCCTAGCCCATAGATGGCTTTTCTACACTTAAGATAAACTATCTTTTCACCAGCGGCTCCTTCTTCGCCGTGTCGCTTAAACCAAAATGGACGAGAAGTCGGGTTAACTTCCGTACTCAACCCCGCGCGCAAACTCATTGCTCGCAAACCGATATACACTCTAATTAGCATGACAGCCCCTAGGTGTCCTGTTGCTTCTCATAGAGTGCATAAAATTCAACAAAGCGAAACTTAATAACAAATTAATTAAATATTTAATTTCCTCATGACAAAAATTAAGCTCGCGTTCCTAAATGGAAAACGAAATGCTACAAACTTAAGTGAAATATCTAAGTCAAGCAACATAAAAAATACAGAAAACACGAAAGAATCTAATGAGGAAACGAAATAATCGGCAAGTTCATCTGAAAGTAAGGAGAAGAACCCGTGGAACCAATGAAGAGGCATGTGATATTAAAAGTGGCATTAAATACTCACATTACCACGTTTGCAAATTAGACCCATCCCTGAACTAGGATGACATCGTCAACTACCTAAAGAAAAATAACTTAAACAATATTAAATGCGAAAAGATGAATTCGAAACACCCCAAAGATTATTCTTCATTTAAAATATCTGTGCCAACTGAACACGCTAACGACTTATTAAAACCGGAATTGTGGCCCAAAAATGTCTGCATTGACAATTTTTTATCGCACCTTCAGAGGAAACAGGACCGATACCACCCGCTAAATCCAAGAAACAACACATTGGTAATTGCTGTGGCATACTCAACTAAGAAATTAACAAGAACAACTGCGACATCCTTTGTTTAACGGAACATTGAAAACATGAAGATCAACTAAAATCTATTAAAATGAAGAATTATATCCTGGAAGCGTCATTCTGCAGAAAATTTAATCAACATGAAGGAGTAGAAGTCTATTTGAGAGAAGTATTTGCATATCAGGAACTAACAAATAAATAAAATTATTAAGCCATATATTTGTGAATGTGCCGGTATACAAATTACAAATAGTCTAGAAAATATATTTGTAATAGTTATATATAAACCACCAAATATTAGTGTAGATGACTTTTTTTAAGTTCATTTGAAAGAATACTAAGAAATCTGCTTAACGACAACAAATTATTATTGCTGGCGACTTCAATACAAACTTTTTAATTGATAATCAACAAAGTCGCGTTTTAATTCAATTATTAAAAAGCTGTGGCTTCTATAAAATATTTAATGAACCGACAAGAGTTACTTACACTTCGAGCACCTGTATTAACAATATATTCATCAATCGAAATCATCAATACGAAAAAGAAATAAAAAATCTCCACGTATCTGATCACTTAGCCGAAAAGATAAAATTAATAATATAAACTGAAAACTGTAATAATAAAACTATTAAAATGATTCTTCAATAATAAAAATATGGAATATTTTAGATCCGAATTGAAATTAAAAGACTGGGAAAAACCGCCACAGCTCTCAAATCGAATATTAATAGTTTGTCAAATCCAATATTCAAACTATTCAAACAAATGTGTCTGGAATATAATAAATAATATCAAAGGAAAAACAAACAAAAAACCATCAAAAATAAATGTATTAGGCTCAGCGAAAGAAGTCGCGACAACTTTCAATACATTTTTCATAAATGTTGTAGAACTTACAAATTGTCAAGCGCCAATCAATTACTCAGACCAGATCCCAATCAACCCTATTCAGCCTTTAAGCCGCTAAAAACATATTGGAAGACAGCTCTTTTAGAGTGGCGCAAAAAACATCCACTGGATACTATAACCAAATACAAAGTAGCGCCGTTGTTAAAACCTATCGTGGATAATATTAAACCTAATATTATTGTAAATAGAAAACAGTATTCATTCACTTGGTCACAGTTATTTAAATATATTAAATAAAAATGATTTGAAAATAATTAATAAATTATTTTCACATTTAGCTCTGTGACTATTGACTTACCTACGTAAGTACGTTAAACAAATGCACATTAAAACAACTACTTCCCGGGCAAATACCCACCCCGGACATTGAATTACATATTGTACACCTGCTGTTGCACATCAATAAAATATTGCATAATGCAACAAATTTTGATCCGAGAAAAATTTAATGTAAAAACAACAAAAGGAACGTTACATAATATAAGGCCATCTGCAGACACGTGTTTCGGGATCTATCCCTCGTCAGTACAGCTATGCCTTACATAATTTAAAGATGTTAAAATAAACCAATTAAAATTAATTCAAATACAATCAGCATTATTAAATCAAATAATTAAATCCTTTTGTTGTTTTTACATTAAATTTTTCTCGGATCAAAATTTTGTTGCATTATGCAATATTTTATTGATGTGCAACAGCAGGTGTACATTATGTAATTCAATGTTCGGCGTGGGTATTTGCCCGGGAAGTGGTTGTTTTAAGGTGCATTTGTTTAACGTACTTACGTAGGTAAGTCAATAGTCACAGAGCTAAATGTGAAAATAATTTATTAATTATTTTCAAATCATTTTTATTTAATATAACTAATATTATTGCTCATGGTTTCAGGGCTTGTGGCTTGTATCCATGCTGATGCTATCGACTATACAATTTTTTTTAGGAAACAAGTCATATCAGCAAACTGTTTCGACATCAGGTAATAATAGCTACTTTTGAAAACGTATGAGTTATGAACAGTTCCAGGAAATAGTTGGCCTAGACAAATTTAACGAATTCAAGATACTAGATAATATTACAACTGATATTTTTTTCTGTAGATTTTATAGCATTATACAATATATGGAAACTCTTTCACAATAAACCTACAATGGCAGAAATTGCGACAGATTTCGTTGATGATCAAAATACATTTGAAGAAGAAACATGCAATATAATAGATGAAGATAATATTAAAGAGTATTATCTTCTCTGAATCTGAAGAACGTTTGTGTTCAATGGCAATAAATATTGTTGATCTTCCCATAGAAGATGCGATTATTATAGATTCATTTAGTATTGAAGATCATTTACAGTGGCCAAAAACTCCGGAAAGATCAGGTAAATGTAATTTGCTACCTTTACCTTATGTTATTATTTCAACCGGATGAAAAAAAAAAAATACAGGAAAATAAACAAATTAAAAAAAAAGAAGATGAAAAAGAAGAAATTAAATGAAAGCGACTCGAAAATAAATAAAGCACAAATAAAAAGATAAAAAAATTAATAAATAAGGACAATCAAAAAATAATAACCGAAAATATTGAGTAAATAATAAATGAACCAAATATCAATGTTTTATCCACAGTTATACTTCAACCAAAAATTAATAATTTAAAAGAAATTAAAAACTATAATAATGAATGTTTTTATGCAAATGATTTTAAAAATAATCTTTAATTGGTAGTAATAACAAGTCAAGTCAAGTATTTTTAGAGGAGCCTAGCAATTCTTCATATATCAAAGCAACAAATGATAATATTTTTAAAGACCTATGTTTTATTTCTACTAGGAATATTACTATTTCTTTCGCTGGAACAAAATGCAATTACTGCACAAGAGCATATCATGTAGACTGCCTACAAAAAAATAACCTGTATATTTCCAATGAAACATTTGTCTGTAAGACATGTTCTAAAAAAATAAACCTACATAATAAAGTATTTTTTTTTTTTTGAATAAAATGTGTATAAAATTTTGTATACTTTGTTTATTTCCATAGTTTTTATGCGTTTTTTGTTAAAATATTTAAAAATCAATAAAAAAAATAATTTTATTATAAACATGTAATGTTATTAATTTTATACTCCCATTTTTTTTACTTTTCTCACCTACGTAATTTTAATTAAAATTGAGTGCGAATAACGAACTGAAACAACCTATGCCAATGAATGCAAATTTGATGCCAATCACTAATAAAGTTACGGTTTTCTAAAAAGACATATATTTTATTTTTATAAATTACAATAACAAACATTTGTGATATATATTTCGGTGAAATAATATATTTATTTCAATTTCAATTTACTTTATTAACGGAATCTCCATTTCCAAATTACAATTATAATTACATATTAAAAATTTTATAAGAAAAGTGTGACGCTCTAAAAAGATTACAAAACATATGTATATAAAAAAAAAGCAAATTACCAATCACAAATTACGACAAAATACAAAATAAAAATAATACGCATCAAAATATTTATTTATCAATCCCAAACAGTTCATTGTGAAAACAAAATGCAACCGGCTTATTCCTATCTTCAAGTGATGATAAATTACAATTAAAAATGAAAATATTTTGTTCAAGAGTTTAAATTAATATTTAATATTCATTGACATGAAGACATCCTGTTAAGATGCCAATCATTACCTTTACCCTACCTTAGTTCTTGTTAAACAAAATGTTGATATTTAAGTACCGTCAATAAAATATGGATCAATAAGTTTCTTCCCTTCCACATTCCAAACATGTACGAACCAAGGACGTTGATGCTCAATTTGTCGTAATCAGTGGGGATTTTCTACACTCCAGTAATGCCGATTAATAGTACCTTGATTTATGAATGTAGACTCATCTGAAAATAGTACAAGGACAAAGAAATTTGGGTTCGTTTCTATTTGTTGAAGTACCCATTCACAAAAAACTACACTATTAAGAAAATCAAGTCAATGAAGTTCTTCTTGGTGCAATGAAATATGATATGGATGATAGGGGATGAGAAATAGAAAATATTTCTCATCCCTTACCCCCTACGGGGTTGAGGGTAGTGGGTCGAGTTTCATATCATTAGATGTCCCCCTCCGAGGCGAACAAATTTTAATTATTTTTTTTTATTCAATGTGTAGTTTTCAAGATATTTCAATGTCTTCACTTAAATTGAGCACCCTGTATAATCTTCAACTACTACTGAAAATGGAAATATAGTTTCCGAAATATATTTAGTTTAATATAAAAAAATAAGTAGGAGAAAGGACAATTTTCATTTAAATAAATAATTAAAAGTCTCCACAATCAACATAAAGAAGATTATTTTTTAATTAATCAAATATTTATTTATTATCATTTCTATAATAATTTGTTTAATATATACACATCAAATTTAACAAAATAAATTAATATATACAGTCCAATGTTTGGAGACAATTAATTTCTTGTAAAAGCCATCACCGTACAAGAAACGCGGCGCAATGTAGATGGCATCTACGTGTAATTTATATATAAAGTGAAATTCCAATTAATTTCCGTTCCCCGGTTTTCTTTTTCACTATTTTTTTTTTCTCTCTCTGCTCCCTCTCTTTCCCATCCTTCTCCTCTCCACTTTCAGGTCTCCGAGTTATCCGAGACATTTTAATACTGCCGGGCCGGATAGATCAGAGCGGTTCCATGGAATTCCTGCCGTTTTGTTTCAATTTAAATTAATCGATGACAACTTATTGGATCAGTTAGTTACATATAAATTACAACAAGTTCGTTACTTTTTTTTCTTCGTCTCTCTCTCCCGTTCCTTTCCTCCTTTCATCTGTGTTTTATTGCTGTTAAGAGGGAAAGGGGGGCAATTTCGTTCGCGTTTTAATCGGTTAGTTATAATGTGGAATAAGGTGGAATGCTCGCGCGCTCTTCTTTGAAGTATTAGAGAAAAATATGTGAAAATTGGACAAGTTGGAAAATAATTAATATAAAATTACATAACGTTATTTTTTTAATTAATTGTAAAAAAAGGTAAAAATAACAACAATTTAATTTAAATAAAGTGTTATTGATTGTAAATGTATTAATTGTTTGAAAATTCATCAACTATTAAGTTTTTGATTTTCAGTGTAATTTATTGTTCGCGACAATTGTTAATTTAAATAAAGTTACAAAACACTTTATTTCTTCGTCCGAAAAAGCTACAATGCAGCGAAGTAGCTTCTTCGGGTGAAAATATAAAGTGTTTTCTAACTATTTAAATTAACATATTTTTTTGTTAAAATGAACAAAAATATAATTAAACTGTGTCATATAAACATACGATCACTTGCAAATAAATTTCATAGTTTTCAAGCTAAATTTGAATGTATCAATGCTAGCATAATAGCTATTTCGGAAACCTGGTTAACTGATTTACACTCCAGTGAGTCGTTTATTCTGAATGGATTTAACTTCTTAAGTGATCGCCCGAGTCGTGGCGGAGGAATAGCGTTCTACATCAAAAATAACTTACATTATTCTATATGAAAACACTTTGTACACTTTTCTTCACTTATTTATTTATTAAGAGATGTACATTTATTAACACATGTACATTTCGATCACCTTTGTTTTGTTTGTAAAACATTGATAATAATCACATGGTGATCGAAATGTACATCTGTTAATAAATAAATAAGTGAAGAAAAGTGTACAAAGTGTTTTCATATATCTTTCAAATCTTCACCAAACTCACATTTAATTGTTACACTATTCTGTTATTGGCTCAGAAATAAATCAATCGATCGAACAGCTTTGGATTAAAGTAATTAGTAATCGTAAATCTATCGCTGTTGGAGTCGTTTATAGACCTCCTCAAGAAAGATTTGAAGAGTTATTAAACAATTAAAAAAAAAAACATGTGTTAGAGCATAGTCTAACCAATGACTATATTGTATGTTTGGGTGACTTTAATGTAAATTTATTAAACATAACAAAAGCAAGTAGTACTTTTGATTCATCATTGAACTCGTTATCACTTAAACAAATTATCTCTGAACCAATCCGCGTTACCACAACAACAGAATCATTAATAGATATTTAATAATAATAATAAATCTTTATTGAACGGACCAGCCATTTACAATTTGACTAAAAATATAAAACATAAATTACACAAATATGCATCAATTCTGCCACAAATGTTATTAATAGATATTATAATAACAAACCAACATAGCAGTATAAATAACAGTGGAGTTGTAGATACACACGGCTTATCGGACCACTTTTTAGTGTATTGCGAATTTTCAATAATTGTACTGAAAACACAGCAAAAAATAATAGAAGTACTAAACATTAACAATATAAATCATAATGATTTTTTCTCAGACTGTTACAAACTAGATTGGTATCACATATTTGATATTCATGATGTAAATAGTAAAGTTACCTTCTTTAACAATAACATCTTAAGTCTATTGGATAAACATGCTCCTCTTAAAAAAAAATAAAGTCAGTAGAAAACCATCTCCAATGATTAGAAAAATGATTAAATTAAGAGAAAATGCCTGTAAAAGGTACAAACGAACAAACACTCCTGCACATTTAGAATTTTATAAGTCAATGAGAAATGTAGTAAATAAGGCGGTCCTAGCCGAAAAAAAGCTTATTTACAATTTAAAATACAAAACTGCAAGGAAAATAAAAAAAAAACAAATATGGTTTGAGTTAAGAAAACAAAATATTTATGGAAAAATGAGTACAGCCATCCCAGAGCACCTAACAAAACCTAACGAAATAAATAAATATTTAGCATCGGAAATCGAACAATTACCAGTGGATGAAAATATCATTAGATATTATAAAGAAAATAAAATGATACAATTTGACAGCGAACTTAGATTCACCACCGTATCAAACATGGAAGTGTTGCAAATTATTAATAGTATAAAATCGAATGCCACTGGCACAGATGGAATTAGTGTAAGTGTACCACTTTCCGATTATATCACACACATAATAAATTAATGTATTCTCACATCAACATTCCCGAATAATTGGAAGGAATCACTGGTGATACCGATACCAAAAATAAAAAACCTAGTAGAGTATAAGGACCTAAGACCGATAAACATTAATGGAACAATTGATTGTCCTGATGTTTTACAGCTTCTTGGTCTCCATGTTCCCGCCCGTGCTTTGCGAAGTGCATCCATCTTTCATATACCGTTCCACAGAACAGATTATGCGAAGCAGTCGACTTTCACACGCATGTTAAGGCATGCAAATGAATTTATTAAAGTATCCAGCTTTGACATGTTTACAGATTCTGTAAACGTATACTTAGTGCTAAATAGTTCGTTTTTAAAAATGTGTTTTTTTTTGTTAATTCTATTATTTTATTATTGTAACTATTCATTGTATCATGTATGTATGTTACTGTATTTAATGGCCTCCGTTAATTAAATAAATAAATAAACATAATTCCGGTTTTGTCAAAAGTTTTAGAAAAAATTCTAGA
This sequence comes from Philonthus spinipes, assembly GCA_963082785.1. Taxonomy (NCBI): domain Eukaryota; kingdom Metazoa; phylum Arthropoda; class Insecta; order Coleoptera; family Staphylinidae; genus Philonthus; species Philonthus spinipes. Next base: position 9,683,308 of record OY720316.1, read on the forward strand.
TAACCAAATACGAAATCATTTTTCAAAACACAACATATTACCTCAATTTCAGTCTGGATTTAGATCAGGTTATAATTGTAATTATGCACTTACTCACATAATAGACATCATACGTGCAACTGATGCTGGCAAAATTACAGCTTTAGTGTTAATTAACTGCAGCAAAGCTTTTGACAGATTAAATCATCGAATTATAGAATCCATTTTTGCTATGTAGGATTTGCTAAAGAATCAAATAAATTATTATCGAACTTCTTTACTAACAGAAAGCAAATAGTAAGTGTAGAAAACATAAGATCGACGTTCCTTAACACAAATTGTGGTGTTGGTCAAGGTACCATACTAGGCCCTCTTTACACTGTATCGCTACCTCCTATTATCAAATATTCATCATATCACGTATATGCTGACGATACGCAGCTGTACATTTCATTCAACCTAGAAGAGATGCAAAATACTCAAAATATGTTAAATAAAGACATCGATAGTATTATTAAATATTCCTCTCAACATGCTTTGCATATAAACAATACCAAGACATTTTTTTTCGGCTCAGTAAAAGCAAGAACAATTGCTGAGGCCAACTTCAATGTAACAATCAATGGAACTAGAATACCTGTCAGTGACTGTATAAAAAACTTAGGACTTTGTCTCGATTCAGAATTAATATTTAAACAGAATACCAATAGTATCCTAAAAAGGGCATATATTACACTCAAGACTTTATACAATAACCGTCAATTAATGGACACTCAGTCAAAAATAACTTTGTGTGATGCGCTGTACTGTCCAACTTTAATTATTGCGATACAATTTATAATTATTGTATCGATAAACGTGATTCCGATAGGATACAGAGGATGCAAAATTCACTAATATATGGAATCCGCAGAAGCAGCAGAATATCGCACAAATTGCATGAATGCAAGTGGCTTAACATGGCAAATAGGCGGAAATTACATAGCGCATGTTTTTATTACAAAATTTTACTTACAAAATGCCCACCATATTTATATAATAAAATTCGGTTTCGAAGCGATATCCATAATATCTGTCAACGGGAGGGAAGGTACCTCACGCTGATTATCAACTAGCTCAGGTTGATTTAAAGACGAAGCAACTAACCTTTAAAACACAATTGGTTTTTAAATAATTTATTTACAAAAAAATTAGCAAAAAAAAAAACAAAAAAAAACAGAGAGAGCAGTCACACAGTGTACATGTAGGTAGACCTGAGGTAGCGTCGGCGTCTGAATGGAAGCGGCGTTCAGGCGGCAGTTCGGCGTCCTGTGATCGGCGTCGGGATTTGGCGTCGATGTCCGTGGGTTAATGCGTCGGGGTTGGATCTAGGGGCAGGAACAAACACTACCCTCGTAGTGTTGACGTCGAAGCGGTTGTATTGGCAACCTAGGTGCTTGGCGTCGGTGTTGACTGCAGGAACGACGGCGGAACGGCTAACGTCGGCGTCGGGCTAAGTTTCCTGGAGTCGGCAGGTTCCTGGATTGGACTGGATCCGGCAACAGCATAAGACACTACACTAGTAGCGTCGGTGTGGCGTCGAGACGGTTACACCATTAACCGTGAAGCTCGGTGGACTTCAGGAAGTACTGGTCCTGGAGTCGACTTCTTCTGGCAGGAACGACGTCTGGAACATCTGGCGTCTGCGTCGGTCAGAGTTTCCTGTCTCAGAAAGAAGGTTAAGTTTCGAGGAACAAAAGTTCCTCATGAATCCACATGCTGCCCCCTGTACAGCACCAGAGTGGACTGAAGATCTGGGTGGATGCATCCCGTATTTAAGCACCGAAAATCGTCCGGAGTAGGGATGATTTTCGAGGACCACGTGGCCGTTGGCAAAGAATTCACTGGAAAATAACTATCGTAAACAAGATAATTATTTCCAACGAATTCTTAAATCCAACCGTTAAAATGCAATTTGAAAGAATTACGTTAATCTGTAATCTCTCTTCTTTCAAATTGCAACGGCGGCCCGTGTCCTCTCCCTGGGCGTCTTAATTTGCTGCTCGGGCCCTAATTGCCGCACGGTAATCCGGAGGGCCGGGCGGTGATCTTCTAATCTCGGGTCAGGTAAATGTTGACCCGATGGTTAATCCGCGGCGGCCGGCAGGTAGAGTGCTGGCCAAAACTCATTTTATAAAAGAAAAAATTAAAATTAAAAATTTTAATTTTGTTGACGACGATTAAAATTAATCGCCGGTAACATATCAAGGAAAAAAGGACAACTATCAACGCCAAAACATAGACTACAGTTATTCAAAAGATGTTTTTCTTATACGATAGTCCATTGTATGAACTCGGTACCATTCACACACTAAATTATCAAGTTTTAATTAAAATATAAATATATGTTATTAAATTCACAACAGCCATAAACATACTCATTTACAAATAAAATAAATAGTTTAAGAAGTTTTTTTTCATGTATGAATGTTTTTATTTATTAGTTTTCTTAGAATCCGATGTTAAATTTAAGTTATTTTTTCTATAGTATGGGCTTAGAGGAAGACCAATCACAACAATAGGTTTATACCGAATGCTGTGAATGATCTAAGTCCCTTTGACAAATGCTTCAGATCTATATTGTTAAGTCAGTTTTCCTTTATAGTTATGTTTATATTATTGTAAATATGCAATTCGTCAATAAATGATTTATTATTATTTTTATAATCTTTTTTTAGAATTAATTAAAACATATTTTTAAGAATTATTATTACAATTTGATGGATATCGGTTATTGATGCGCTGAACAGTAACAGAATCAGCATGGTGAGTTCTCGTAGATCCTTTGTTTGCATCAGTGGCTGGTGTGTTAAATTTGCTAAAGAAATCAGGATTGTCCATTTCATTAATTTCGTAAGTAAGTCCGTTAATCTTCAGCGTGTTGCCGACAATTGAGGTTTCGAAATCCTTGTTAATTGCAATACGTCTATATTTCCTAAGTGTGTGAAAAATAACACGATCTTCCGGATTTAGGTCCTTGTTTATGTATATATTAGAATTGCGTAATTTATGAGAATTTAATAAAATAGTGTGTCTCATGTTAGATTTTAAAAAATTAACACAAATTGAACGAGCCTTATCGGACTGCTTACCTCAACGATAGGTGTCAAATACATTATTATTTATGTCTAAATCAAGCTTGTTAAGAAATAATTCCATTAAGGTTGTGGAAAGATCTTCATTTTCAATTTCTGGAACCCCGACAATGATAAAATTATTTTGCCTCTTTTCTTTATCTTCAGTATTAATGACAGATTTTATATCATTTATTTGTTTAGATAAAGTTTCAATTTCATTTTTTATTTTTTTTATTTTCCGCCTTAATTGGCGCTATTATATTATCTATAAAGGCAGTAAAGTGAGCAGTTAATTCATTTTTAATATCCATTTTCAAGGATTCAATTTTTGCATTAATTTCATCAAGTAGTTCATTATTCGAAATTATTATTAATTTGTATTGAAGACAAAAAGTTATAACAATTGCGAATCATACAAGCTTTTATATCAATTTGTGATGAAAATTATCCTGAATCATTTCAATCAGAAGGTTGAAATCATTGCAAATTATAAAATTATTACAGTTGAATTTTTCAGTGACGTCTTCCAAATCAAGGCAATGCGTTCGATATGATTCAACAGATGATCCAGGAGGAATATAAACACCATCAATAATAATGGATGTAGAGTTCGTTTTCAACATTACAAATAAATGCTCAAGAGAACTGTCGTTTATAATGTATGAGAACTTAAGTGAGGATTTCACCGCGATGAGGATACCACCACCCCTAATTTTGCCATCCACAGTTCTATCAGACCGATAAATGTTCTAATTCGGTATTTGCAGTTGTGAATCAACAATATTAGAATAGAGCCATGTTTCTACAATTATTTTTATATCATAATCACTTATGTTAACGGCCATAGAAAAATCATGGATTTTGGTACGAAGGCCACCGCAGTTCTGGTAGTATATGCTTAGTTTTTTGCCTTCTTGTCAATGTCAGCACGTGAATGAATCGAGTTAACTATTGGAGGAGCACCGTGCTTAAATTTACTGCGGATATTTAATTCCCCATTACGTTTCCTCACATTCAGATCATTTTTTAATACCTTGTAATGTTCTGTCTGGACAAAAGATGAACGACTTATTGGTTGCAGTTGCATTACTGCGCAAAATAGTACTAGCTTGCTCGCTATTGGCAAGTACTATTTTCCATGGTCTAGGTTTGTTATTTATCGATTTTCTTAACCTTAAAGTTTTTATCGGTCGTATATTTAAATTACGGGATTCTAATGCATTACACACAATTACATTATCGTGATCTTTACGATCTTCTAGTGAATGCGACAAGGATTCCTTAATATTGAAAACAATAACGTTAGATGCTCTGATACGCCATTCTTCGATCTCAGAAATTACTTTATCATATGAAGATCTTTGCAAAGATTTTAATTCAGCTACATCTGAATATAAGCTTGCATTGTTTTGTTCAATTTGAGTTAATCTGTCTTCAATATTATTACGTTGAGAAGCAATTAACTCTTTGATTTCATCTTTAAAAGCTGTAAATTGATCTATAATTAATTTATGAAGATGTTCAAACTTGCATTTATAACAATACCATGCAATTTTATCAGTAATGGTATGATTAATTTCAGCTTCGCTAAGGCCGCTGCAATGATAGTGAATACATTTATTGTATTCTCCCGAGCATTTCAAATATGGGGTGCTGCGTGTTATAGAACTCCGCATACATTAACCAAATGGTTAATGTATGCGGAGTAACTAACTGATATAATAAAATTATTATAGTTTTTAAATTTAAATAATTAAGGAAGGGAACAAAAATAAATTGGGGAAAAACACTGGATACACACTTCACACCTAATTATTTTATTTAATTTATAATAATAAAAGTTTTTGATACTTTGCGTTTGTCGTTTAAATTTTAATACAAGAATTATAAATATATTTTTATTGTACATATAAAATATATTTATAATGCTTGCTGTACATTTTTTTTTCGTACATATTATATTTACATATGTATATTTTTTCCACAAATATAAATTAAAACTCAAACACGCGCGAATTTAAATTCACCCTTTAATTAAACAACTCCGCGTAATGTCTATTAATTCAAAAATTAAGTCGATGTAATTTATGAAACCGGCGAACGCACCTCGGTAATTCTCGCCGCGTTTTCTTTTTTTTTTGCCCGCTTTTCGCATATTTTATAATGGCTCACGTGTTTTACAGTTATACGTATTTATATTTAAATGTGTAGTTTTAAAATTGTTTTAATGTCCGAGCTCACGCACAAATGGACATTTGTAATCGTGCCATTATAAATTTGATAGTTAACTCACGATTTGTGGCCTTTTTATGCATGTTAATGCGTTCGCCGGACACGCGCCGATTTTTATCGAATCGGTGGAGGTGGGGAGGGACTCATTTTCAACGGATTTGAATAGAAAATAATAAAAGAAAAACATACACACACATACACGAACGGGACTATCTGAAGAAAATCATTCGTGTTTTTTTTTTATTTCACCAAGTTCACATGCAATTTTATGACTTTAGGCTCAAGAATTTAAAATACTACAATAAGTAATGATTCTAGTAAAATGTTCAATTAATGGACAGAAAGACCTCAGGTTGGTAGCCCATGATGGATTAACATCTTTATGCAAATTTGTAATTGTACTATATAATTGTATATTAAATTTAAAGTTATTGTCTGAATAAAGATGTATACATATATATATATATATACATATATATATATATATATATATATATATATTCAAAAAATTGTCTCTACCACTAACCGTTCTTTGGGTTTCATAATACGGAATTGTAAATCATTTAGGAATGTTAGTGCTATCAAGACCCTTTATTTTGCTTTTATGCGCAGTAAGCTTGAGTATGCATCGTGTGTTTGGAATCCGCACTGCTCTAAATACTCCGCGGTGATTGAAGCTATACAAAATAGGTTTGTTAAGTATCTCCATTTTAAGAAGTACGGGACTTAATCCTGACCTTATTATAATTATTCAGCCTTGTTGGAGGAATTTTAAATGTACTCCTTAGAATTACTTATATTAAATAACACTATTTAGTCTTTCAAAGTCTATTGTAATATCGCTACAATTGTTTCACCACACTGTGGCTTCTTAAGGCGAAGAAATGATATACTACACTATTCTGTTCGGGTATATATACACAAAAAGTTTTATTAGTTTACGAGGGGGCGGGATTTTTTATAAAAATTCAAATTTAGTGAATTCGTGACGTCTAGTTGGTCGTTTAGAAGATGTCCGTTGAATTATCTTTTGTTTATCTCTAAATTCTCCATAATATTTAATTTTAGGCTTTTTTCCTCCCTGTGTAGGATTTTGAAATTATTATCGAAATTGTGGTTCTCCTCAATAAGGTGGCTTGCATATGTGGAGTTTGTTTTCTTTTGCTCGAAACTGTATTCGTGTTCTTTTATTCTGCTCCCAAATGATCTTCGTGTTTGTCCCAATTGGGGCAGTCTTTAGAAGTTAGCAGATAAAAACCACTTTGTTGAGTTTTTGTAGTTTTGTCTTTGTTGTTTTTTATAATATTTCCTAATAAATTGTAATTATTTTAAAGGCAATATTGATGTTGTTATTTTTTAGAATTTTTGCAACTTTCTCACTCGTTTTGCCAGTATATGTGATAATTTTGTAGTTGTGTAATGATTTATCATTTATAACTGGATAAATTGAATTAAAATTACACTTCTCTGCTTTTTTGATATTTTTTCTATTGTTGATTCCTTAAAACCATTGTTAACAGCAATTTGAAATATATTTTTTAATTCCTTATCGAAGTTATTTTGTGTCATCGGTATTGTTAATAGTCTATGTATCATACTGCTAATTTATGTAATATTGGGTGGTTTGATTTAAAATTAGTTGTGGTGTCAGTGTGAGTTGGTTTATGATAAATTGCAAAATCATATCTATTGTTAATTTTTGTAATCGTCAGATCTAAATAATTAATGGAGTTATTTATTTCTACTTCTTTTGTAAATTGAATTTTGTTGGGTTGTGAATTTATTTTGTTTAAAAATATATCTAATTGTCTAATTGCTAAAATAACATCATCCACGTACCTATACCAATAAATACATTATTATCGGCCAATAAAGGGCTTAGTGGGTTTCCCACGGCTAAGCCATCCCTCTGGTGGAAGTATTTATAGTTGAATTGAAAATAATTCTAAGAGAGGCAAATATACTGGGTGAGTTTTTTTCGATGTTCTCTATGGGGATCTCAGAAACTATAAGAGATAGAAAAACGGTTAAATGGAGAAAGAAGTGTAGTTTTATAAGACGAATAAAATGACACTTTCAAAATATTTGAAAAAGTCAAGGGTAACTAGATATTTTGAAAAAAGTAAAATGCGTCAATTTTTTGAAATCAATATATCTCTATTATTATCATAGATAGAAAAAAACTGTAAAGGACAAAGTTGCACAAAATTTTACACAGATTAATAACAAAAAATAAAAAAAAATTTCGCCCATATTTTGGGAGATATGACACAAACTTACCTTTTTTTAAATGGAAACAATAGTTGGCTATGACTTTATTAAAAGGGATATTTTTTCCCTTTAATCCGATATAACATATGCCATAGTTATTTTTAAAATAAAATAAGTTACAGTCGTTTTTAATTTTACCATACACCAAAGAATAGTTAGCCATGAAAAACAATTGCGGTTGTTTATAGCAACGTAGCAAATCAATATTTAATTTATTACCTTTCTTTAGATTTGTCAAAAGTCAAGCAAATAATTCGGAAATTATCAAAATAATAATAGAAGAAAATTTTAAATATTATATAAGATGCTCAATAAGTCCACCATTATTATTATGGCATAAAGTACATCTTTTTAAAATCGAATTTATGGCTTTTTTGACTTTTCTTCTGTCAATAGAATAAAATGTTTCAAGTACAGCTGGTCTAAGATCCTCCACGGATTGATATGATTGTTGATACACTTTGTTCTTCACATAACCCCACAGAAAAAAGTCTAAAACGGATAGGTCGGGTGATCTAGGTGGCTATAGGATTGGTTCATTTCTTCCCACCTATGAATTAGGAAAAGCATCATTTAAATAGTTTCGCACAGCCAACGTGCTATGAGGTGGAGCTCCGTCATGTTGAAACCACTTCAATCTTGCCCGTACTGATAAATTTAAATCATCGAGCATATCTTCAAATGTTTCTTGAAGAAAACGAAGGTAATCATTTCCATTCAATGTGTGAATTCTCGATCCGAACACACCGCACCATACATTAAATCCAAATTTAATTTGTGGTCTACGTTGTGCAACTTCTCGTGGATTCTCCTGACTCCAAATATGTTCATTGTGTCGGTTAAAAATCCCACAATTAGTAAATCGCGTTTCATCTGTCGACATTATTTTTGAAGGGAACGTATTATCCTCTTGGCACATGTTTTTGTACCACATACAGAAGACCATTCTCTTATTGGTATCACCGTCATGTAAATTTTGTGAAATTGATACCTTATATGGGTGATATTTATGTTTTTTCAAAACTCGTACTAGAGTCCGTTGAGATATGCTTGCTTCTGTTGCAATTTGTCTGGTCGATGTGGATGGATCTATTATCGCCAATGCTAATATGTTTATTTCCGAAACATCATTAATTTAGTTTTTTTTTTTCAAGTTTCGGTAAATTCTTCTGAATGTTGGTAAAGATGGCTGCCGACGATCGATATATTGATTATAATATTGTTCTGCAGCATCCGCAGCGTTTTTATTACACTGAATGTAACAAACAAGCATATCACGCTTTTCTTCGTTGGAAAAATTCATTATCACTTTAAAAAAACTTACAACACCAAAAAAATACAAAACAAACTTATCGAAACAAACCAAATATGGAAATGAATTAATGTGTGTTTAGAATAAACAACTGCAATTGTTTTACTTTTGTCTTTTTCATGGCTAACTATTTTTTGATGGATGGTAAAATTAAAAACGACTGTAACTTATTTTATTTTAAAAATAACTATGGCATATGTTATATCGGATTAAAGGGAAAAAAATAGCCCTTTTAATAAAGTCATAGCCAACTATTGTTTCCATTTAAAAAAAGGTAAGTTTGTGTCATATCTCCCAAAATATGGGCGAAAAATTTTTTTTGATTTTTTGTTATTAATCTGTGTAAAATTTTCTACAACTTTGTCCTTTACAGTTTTTTTCTATCTATGATAATAATAGAGATATATTGATTTCAAAAAATTGACACATTTTACTTTTTTCAAAATATCTAGTTACCCTTGACTTTTTAAAATAATTTGAAAGTGTAATTTTATTCGTCTTATAAAACTACACTTCTTTCCCCATTTAACCGTTTTTCTATCTCTTATAGTTTCCGAGATCCCCATAGAGAACATCGAAAAAAACTCACCCTGTATATATGTATAAATCCGAGTTATACAAACAAAGTAAAAAAGTGTTTCATTTATTAAAATTGAAAATAATAATATATCTTTATTTCAAAGTATCATTACAATAATGTACAAAATGAAAATGTCAATTCTTAATTTAACTTACAAAAAACGATAAACCTATAACAATATTCTATATTTATTTATATTAATATCAATTAAATATTATACATATATAAATAGTCAATGTTGCAAGGATGTTTTCGTTCATGGTTTCTTTTCTATGAATTCTTTTATGGTATAAGGCTCTAATTCCTTTAGATATCTATAAAGTTTAGACTTAAAATTCTTTGGCGTAATTACACTTTTCTTGAGAATTTTCGGTAAAGAATTAAATAATTTTATTCCCATATAATGCGTTGATTGCTCAGTAGTTTTAAGCTTGTGCTTGAAATATATAAAGTCAACGATTGAATGTGTTTTATGTAGAAATCAATGGTATCATATATATATATATATATATATATATATATATATAGTACCCATAGAATGTTTGACTATTAGTTTCTTTAAACCTCAACATGACACGCTATACCCCACTTTCAATTAAATAATTAAAATTTTCAGCAATTTCTGAAGGAGACCCTTTAATTTTGATTTCATTCTCTCATGCTGAATTACCCTTTATTTCGTATATTATTTTCCAGGTACTTTTAATTGAATTATCTGATGTGATTATTCTATTGCCATATACGCTTGAAATAATTGATTAATGAGGCTGATAATTGTTGAAAGTTCATAATTACTTATATTAAATAACACTATTTAGTTTATTCTTCTTTCTTCGCCTGAAGAAGCCACAGTGTGGTGAATCAATTGTATCGATACTACAAAAGACATTGAAAGACTAAATAGTGTTATTTAATATAAGTAAATATATGCTTGATCTGGGTTCAATAAGAAGTTTGTTATATTTTTTTCTTCGTATTATTATGATTCTTATAGTCTTGGTTATGCCGTGATATAACAAATAAAACATCTAATTCATTTAGTTTTTTTTTTAATTTCTTCGGAGTTATAAATTTTATTATAATATTTTCCTTCATTAACTCTTTTTTCAATAAAGTGTTTATTTATTGTTGTAATTCGTTACTTATTGAATAAAACCTCAGATTGCACCAACAAAACTGTATTCCAATTCATTACAATACACACGCCTTGACAGCATCAGCAAAACTGGCGATTCATCCCGCGAATGAACGCCGGATGTGCGCGACTATAAAAAAAAACGATCGCGAATACAATAGAAATAAATTAAATATAATAATAATAATCTTTACTAACAGATATATAAAGAAAGTATACAAAATAAGTAATAAACATTAACAAACTCAAATTTATAATTTATATCTGTTAATTGGCTATCGACCAGTGGTCTTTCAGCCTGGAATTAAATATAAATTCACAAAACCTAACATTCATAAGACATGAGTATATGCTACTAAATAAATTCCATTGATTGTTTTCATTTTCTACATCACTGTAAAATATGTCTGGCCAGTTGGTTTTTTTTGCAGTTCAGTTGTGAAATGTTCAATGTTATTTTCTGTGCGCATATACTGTTTTGAATAAGCATTTGGAATATTCATTGGAACTGTAATTAATTGAGCTAAATGATCACTTACATTTGTGTTTATTATTTTAGCGCTTTTTATTTCAGGATGGTTGCTAAATATATTGTCAATGCATGATTATGAGTTTTTAGAAAATCGAGAGGGTTCTTTAATTAATTCATTTAAACCATGAGCATAAACTATTTCCATAAGTTTGTTCTTATTGGGAGAATTCTCAAGAAAATTGATGTTAAAGTTACCGCAGATAAAAATATATTTATCTTCTATTTCCAACATTTTCTTCAAAAAATCATCCATTTGGCGGTCTATAAATTGTAATAATAATAAAGTTATGGTTATTTTCGTTTTCTACTTCAATAGCCGTACACTCAAATATAAAAGAGCGAGATAATTGGTTTAAGTTCAATTTGACACTATATTTTATGTTGTTTCTTACGTAAATTGCTATTCCTCCATGCATGTTGATTTCCCTACAAAAGGCACTCGCTAGGGGCAGTTGATGATTGAATAGTTTTTCAACTGTTCTTCCGTTTTCCAGTGTTTAGAGATGCGTATTATATTGCAGTTGTTTTCTATTATTTCAATGTTCATTTATTATATTTCCTATAGATTGGATATTTTGGTGAAAAATTATTATGTCGTTATTATATTCTCTTGTCTAAATAAAAATTAGTTGTGCAAACAAAGGTAAAGTGTTTTATTAAGATAACAAAATCGACCAATGAAATAAAAATAAAAACACAAGTACAAATTTCAAAAAAAAAATCAAAATTCATTTAATATATAAATATCCATAGAAATTTAAATAAACTAAATTTTAAATTCTGTTGAAAATGGGCCCGAAACTAGCGAGAATTTAAAGTTATTTTAATAATAATAATAATAATAATAATAACATACTTTATTGCCCAACAGGATAACCTAATTACAGGACAACTTAACAATTCTAAGTAACGTAGCTATCAGTAAAATAAACATTAAATATGTAACATTTCATTTTAATAAATTAGACGAATATGTCTTCACAATTATTTTCTGCACACCGACACATCGTATGGATTGGCGATCGCTGTAGGACACTGGTGTGACTAGTTGGCAATCTAAATATTGAATGCGACCTAGTAACCTGTACTGGAACATTTATCGGAATTTTTGACAACAACTGTGGGCTGTCTATCTTTCAATTTAAGAGTCTCCTGAGAAATATAGCACACTGGTGATCTCTTCTTTCAGCTAAAGATTGCATGTTGTGCTTCAATAGAAGGTCGGCTTGACAGGTCCCAATTGGCGGATACGTTCCATCTACCTTGTATGAAAGAAATTTTAGGAAACGTCTATGGATGCGGTCTAATACAAGTGAATGGCTAAGATTTATTGGATACCAAATCAGACTACAGTAATTCATTTTGCTATACACGAAAGCATTGTAAAGGGATTTTACAGCGTCTGTGCGGCGAAATTCTCGTACGTTTCTAAAGACAAACCCAAGGGATCTAGAAGCAGCAGCACGAACGGACTCAATGTGTGCTGTAAAAGTAAGCTTTCGGTCAAAGATAACACCCAAGTCTTTAAATGAGTCAACGGTGGTTAATTTAATACCCGACAGATGATACGACGGCGTGAGGTTATTAAACGTCCTATTATAGCTTAAAACACAACACTTGTTTATATTAAGATCCAGGTATACTCTGGAACACCAGTGTTGAATCGTATCAAGATTCATTTGCAGAGACCGAATGTCATTCTGGCACTCAATACGCTGGTAAATTTTGATGTCGTCGGCATAGGCTAAAGCCGGACACGACAGCGACTCAAGAAGATCATTGATGAATATATTAAAAAGAAGGGGGCCAAGACAGGAGCCTTGTGGAACACCAGTTGAGGGTGTGAACTCGAAAGACTTGAACCCATTGTAAAATACGTAGCACATTCTGTTGCTTAGGTATGAGTTAATAAGCTTGGTTAATGCAGGCACTGCACCAAGTAGTGACAATCTCTCTAATAACAAATCATGATTAATCGAGTCGAATGCACGGGAGAAATCGGTATATATAACGTCGACTTGTCCTCTCGCATCGAGTGCCTCCGATAGAAACTGAGACATAGTGGCAAGGTTGGTACAGGTAGATCGTCCCGGCATAAATCCATGTTGATTAGGCGAAATAAAAGACTTAACTCCACTGAAAATAGCTCCATGCAGCACCGATTCAAAAATCTTGGCGAAATTTGACAAAATAGCTATAGGACGATAGTTATTTATGTTTGATGCGTCTCCTTTCTTGAATACCGGACTTACTATAGTACGTTTCCAGGATGTTGGAAATTGGCATTTGGATATGGACATGTTGATAATTAGACTAAGAGGTTTAGCAAAAATATATTTGCAATCCTTAACTAAGAAACTTGGAATTTTGTCATCGCCAGAGATAACCTTGTTTGGTAAAGACTGAATAACTGATAGGATTTGCGATTCGTCTACTTTATGAAGTGAAAAAGGTGGAAGCACAGAAAAATCATCTCCTCTGGCTGGTGTTCGATTATTACTAAAGTTGTTACGAAAACTGTCAGCAAAGCCATTAACAATATCACTTGGCGTAGTATATTCTCGATTATCGTCATAGAGTCTACCTGGAACTCTAGTCGCTCCTTTTTTGCTCCTGATAAAATTCCACAAGTCAGAAGGATTCTGTTTAATGTTAGACTCTGCAGAATCAATAAATCCAGCATATGCTTCATCAATCTGCTACTTCGTTATATTACGAAGCCTTTTAAATTCATTCAGGTATTTTAAATTCTTTGTTTTCCGCTACTTATTTCTGTAGAATGCTTTAGTTTTCAAGTTGCGCTTTATTTGTGAAGTGAACCATCGAGGAAATTTAGAATTGATTGCCCGACATTGGGGAACGTGCTTATTAAGAATTGAGTAGAGTATATCGTAAAACTTAGAGACCATTTCATCAACCTCCACGAAAGAGTTGAGAGTTATTTAATCTAATATGTGTTTTATTGGTTGATTTTTAATAATCTATTCATATTTATTTTATAAGTAACTTTAAATCCTTGACTAAGTTCGAGTTCCTCCATTCTCAAGAGAATTTATTTGTTTTGTAATTGTAATAAAAACATAAAAAAATGATAAATGTACTTGCACTAATAAATGGATGAGAAATATTCTATTAGTAGATTATCAAACGCGTATTGTTTATTAAAGAAGCCGTTTTATGTAAACCGATAAAATTCGTTCATCCCGCAGACGGCCCCTCGCAATAATTCGTATTAATTACGCCCGTTATTTATCCATTCCGTTCGCCGTTACGTTTTCCCATAAGTATTGTTGGTGTATAAATACAAATACACGCAGAGATGAAATAATAATTAAGCCGATGTTGGTTTCTTTGAGCGCGCCGACGTGCCCCGGGGCCCATAAAAGTTTCAGTAATGTAGACGTTAAAAGCGAGCGATCGCTTCGATCGTCCTGTACTTTTCGCTTTCAGGACCGACTGCAGGCAGCAGGAACATGCACGCGGTGCGTGAAGCGGGACGCGAATAAATCCACCTCGAGCAAATGCGCTCCGCACTCCTGCATAAATAATCCTCGGATGGAATTGTTCGATGTGTAATTTTGTTTTCACCGTCCTTGTTTATTCGTTTGTTCTCATAGAATTTACATTAAGGAATTATTCTTAAAATTATTATATATATATACAATCATCTTTATTGTGGTATTTACATATACATATATTATAAAATATATTTGATCTAAACTTATAAGTGGCTATCGATCTTAGGTCTTCAGCCAGTAGTCCTCGTCATATGTCTATTATGTCGGTTAGTCGTTATAAAATTATATTATTAGTTGAAGAAATTCCATATCGTTTTAATTATTACTGTTCTCTTCTATTATCTTCTTTCAGATTGTTAAGGCATAATTTGCCCTTCAATTATTTTATTCTGTAGTTAATACCTTTAAATATTTCTTCTTTCAAATCAATTAATACCGCATACATATACTTTCTTTCCTCTATCACTCTCTCTCTCTCTCATTCTCCTCCAATCATTTTGCACATTTAACCTTTAATCTGTCTAATTCGGCCGCCTTTCCACCTTTCACCTTTTCAAACCCCCTTTCCACTTCCTCCTCAGAAATTTCCTCTACTTCACCTATGTCTTCCCTTTTACCGAGCTACACCTGCTCCCCACACGTTTCTCCTTCTAATCCTGTACAGATGTGTCCATCCTTCCCCTCGCCCCTATTTTCCACATTTTATTTTGATTTGGCAAGATGAAGGCTTGCCTCCGCGATTTTTCTAATAGCTTGCTCCTTCTTTATATCAAATAATTTCTTGTATTCGCCTTAGACCCTGCTACTTCCTTCTCCCTATTTTTTCTATTTTCCCAGTCGATTACCGCTCTATTTACTCTTCTATTTGCCTCCCTACACTCTTTATCGAACCCTGCATCCGCGTCGTTTCACTTTTCTTCCGAAACAAGCTATATTAACTTCCATCTCCTCCATGCTTTCCACTTCCCTCCAATTTATCTCCTCCAGTCGCTGACCCATTCTTTCTTCTTTCATCTTTTCATTCATCTATTCTCTGTTGCTATATGAGTCGCCTTGCCGTCCTTATTCCTCCAACCATCATTCTCCATACACTCATCCTTCGCTATTGATTGTTCTTTCTGCTAACTCTCTCTGTTCATTTACCCCACCTTCTATCTCGCCCATTCTTGCTTTAAATAATCCCCCCCCCCCCCTACCCAACTCTTTCTTATCCATTCCATTCATAACTTCCTCCAGATTCTTGTTCACATATACTATCCCTATTGACTACACCCCATCAAAACTACTTTATTTAATTGTAAAGGGTGGAATAATCGTAGGGGGAATATTCCACCCTTTGTCCTTCCTCTTGCCGATGTTTTTTCTGCCCTTTTCATGAACCACCGAAACTCCTTTGGCAACGTACCTTTCACACTCTCCCATTCCTACTTTTGTAACCACATCTCTACTAGACCCATCACATCCTTCCCCCTAGCCAATTCAAGTTGAGTTAGACTCTCCCCCCTGCATTTTGACTTTAATCTCCCTTCCTTATCCCCCTCTCTTCTTATCTTTGTGTTTTTTGCGTTAACACTATCACTTATTTCCTTCCACAACATTTTTCTACCGCTTATTCTAGCTTTCTATATCCCACCTTCACATCATTCCCTTTCTCTTTCTCTTCTCTAGCCATCTTTCTCAGAGCAGTTTGAATATTTTTTTCCTCCACAGTCAAGCCATCCTCTACATACATCTCCGTCCCTTTCAGTTTCCACTTGTTTGTCATTACTTTTATTTTGCTGTTCAAATCCTTTATTTTCATCAATATCACCCCATTTTTCATTTCATACGCGCTCAAAATCTCTACCTTCATCTCCAACTTTCCCCGCTACATTTATTCCTTTTATGCCTGCATTTCTAATCACAATATTTTTACGTCTTATGTCTTGCTCTCTCTTCTCATCCTTTTCTTCCAACTCTTGAATTCTGTTACACAGACTTACTTTTTCTTCATTCCCTCTTTTACTGCTACTTATTCTTTTCTGAGGGCCTCTACTACTAATTTTAGTTGCTTTTTTCATTCCCCTTGTTTATTTCAGGATATGCTCCATTTCCTTGCTTTCCTTTATGTGCGGCGATCTCGGAATCAAATTACTTTTTTGATAAGGAAGAACAGTAAACTAGATAGAGTGGGGCGGTTATTGAATAGATAAGAAAAGTGTATGAGTAAAGTGGGAGAGAATGTGTCTGAGCAATTAAGAGTGTGGAGTGGTATGAGGCAGGGGTACCCGCTGAGCCTATTGCTATTTAATTTATACTTGAGTGAGTTGGAAGAGCTGCTGAGGAATGGGAAAGCGGATAGGGTAGTGATTGGGAAAGCCAAGGTATGGTTGCTAGCATATATGGATGATGTGGTGTTATTAGCAAGGGTGATAAAAGAAATGAAAGAGATGTTGGCCAGGTTGGAAGGATATATGGATAAGAGAGGATTATGTATGAATGTAGGTAAGACTAAGTGGATACGATTTAGGAATAACGGAAAAAAGGGAGAAATGGAGTGGAAGGGTCAAACGATTGAGAGGGTCGATACATTTAAGTATCTGGGTTTCATATTCCGAAGTACAGGCGGGTATGAAGAACAGGTCAAATGGACGATAGCTAAAGCGAGAAAAGCGTGGAGTATGGTGAGAGTGAGATGGGGAAAATGGATTCAAGGGAATGTAGTGATGACCTATAAGTTGCCTGCATATGTACAGTCGATAATGCTGTATGGAGTGGAAGTGTGGGGCATGAGAGAATATGAGTGTGTGGAAAGGGAGCAAATGGCTTTCTTGAAACAGATACTGGGATTAGAGAAATCTACGTCTGGGTATATTCTACTTCAAGAAACAAATGGTGGAAGTATGCATGGGAAGACTGTGAAGAGTGTAATAAAGTATGAGATGAAGTTAAGCGAATTGGAATGAGTGAAAGAAGTTTGGAAAGCTTGTTTGAGAGAGGAGGGCTGTAAATTTAGAAAGGAACGACAGAGAATGTATGAAAGAGTGGGAGTGTTAGAGAGGGTAGCAGGTGAATGGTTGCAGAAGGGGATAAATGTGGCAGCATGGATGAGGGAGAAATGGATGGAAGTTGAACTGCAGGAGAGGCAGGGTTTTATGGATAAAAGTAAATTTAATCCCATGTATGTAAGGTGGATGGTATATGGGGATCTACCGAAGTACCAAAGGGAGTAGACTGACTTCCGGGGAAAAAAAGGTTTTGGCTAGGACACGGTGTCTTCAATTGCATATAACATATTTTTCACTGAAATTATCCAAATATTCAAATTTTCAGCACCTAAAAACTTTTCAATAACAACAAATTGATAAAGTTAATTTAATGATCGACGATCGAACGATCGTTATTTTCTTTGTTTTCGTGCTGCACGATCTTATTATTTCGTTCATAAAAATTATGAATAGTAAAGGACTCAACCCCCCACCCTGCCGTAGCCCATCATTTGTCTTGAATGGTTGCGATATCCTGTTGTTGTTTATGATGTATATTGTGTTGTTGTCATATATATTCTTGATTAGTCTTATTAATTTGTGATCGATTTGTTGTTTGTCTAATATACTCCATACTTTCTCTGTACTGTGTCGAATGCTTTGTGTATATCGATGAATGCTTAATAAGTACTACTTTTTTGTTGTTGCATTTTTTCCTTGAGTTGTCCTAAAGCCACATTGTGACTCATGTAGTTTACTTTCAACTTTATTTCGTATTCTTCTTTCAAGTGTTTGTCCCCTGTTATTAGAATCCTGTTTCTTTCCACTTTTGTAAATCGGCACTAATAAAGTATCTGTCCACTCTTTGATTATTTTTTTATCCACCCAAACTATGTTTATTATTCCTAGTAGCATGTTAATTCCTTCATTAAAACATTTCTGTTGTCAGTCTGTTTCTTCCTGGGGCCTTACCATTTTTCAGTTCCTTAATTACTTATCTTAGTTCTTCTGATGTAACTTCCGGTTCACTGGTTTTCTTTTCATAATTCGTTGCCTCTACTTGCTCATTTCTTTTTTCACTTGTTAATAGTTTCATAAAATATTCTCTCTACCTCTCTATAATTTCTTCAAAATTTCATCTCTTTTATTTTTTATATTTATTGATCAAAAATGGGATGGATTTAATGAAGATTGGAATACAGACACAATATGGAAATATTTTAAAGATACCCTGTTACAAACTGCAGCAGATGTATGCGGAAAGAGTAAGAAAAGCAGTAATAAAAAACAAACAGCATGGTCGACAGAAACAATTAAAACTAAAATAAAAAAAACAAGAAACAATGTTGTTTTCAACACTCCATAAAATAACTTGACATTAGATTTACCATCATTTTCGAGCTAATTTCCAAATCTGTTCCATATCTCTGCTTTTTCTTGTTTTATTAGCGATTTCACTTTTTGTCTGCATTTCTTATATTTTTCATAGTTTTCATTTGTTTTGTTGTTAATGTAGTTTTTCCAATATTGTTTCTTGTTTTTTATTTCAGTTTTAATTGTTTCTATCCACCATGCTGTTTGTTTTTTTTTTATTACTGCTTTTCTTACTCTTTCCGCATATATCTGCTGCAGTTTGTAATAGAGTATCTTTAAAATATTTCCATTTTGTGGTTGTATTCCAATATTCATTAAATCCATCCCATTTTTGATCAATGCTTGTTCAAATTCTTTTGCTACAGTTGGGTCATTAAGTTTATATGTTCTTATCGTTTCATGCTCGGGCCGAATAAATTGAAAAAAAAAAAAACGCAAGTATCGATATTAAAACTCCCTGTCGTTATCCAAATACATCATCCAGATGGTGCAAGTGTCCCATCAAAGTCCCCATTCCGCGAAAATATTGTCAATTTAGCTACGAAAACATTTATTTAGTATTGTATTACATTCATATTGACCCATTCAAATTGTATAAGAAATAAATATATGCATGAAAACTCTATTGAATATCAGTCTGTAGTTTTTACTGCAGCGCTAAGCGCCCACATTTCACTGAACACACGAATTTTCAAGGTCGCCTCTTATGGCCTTAACAGCGATCCAAAAAAAGGTATGCTTTACCGCTTAACTAAAACGCTGCAGCGCCAAACAAATCGGTGTTTCCTGAACGCTTACCAGTTTTTGAATTTCCCACCTTTTTGGTCACTGGGGCGGGGCTTAGTCGGGTTCAAATATTGATCAGTATTTACATGGGAAATGAAGAGGGACTAGCAGTCCATATTTATATAGTCAAAGACAGCAATGAAATAAATTATATAAAACGAATTTGATAATAATTAATAAATTATTTTCTCTTTAGCTACTATGACATTTTGACTTACGATACGAAAGTATAGCAATGAAAGTTAAACATTTATATAAACAAAATTCATTATTACTATAACATGTAACGTTCCTGATTAAATTATTGTTTATTTTACCAGAACAGGAAAATTTAATTATAGCATCCTGAACTGGCAGCTTCAGATTTTGTTGTAAGCAAATATTTCATTTGATTTATTTTCTACACAAAATTGTTAGCTGAATGCTGAATGTTATTTTATAACATACGATAAAATAAAATTAAATCAGTTAAATTAAAAAAAAAATCGAAAATAAATTAAATAAAAATAATTTGAAAATAATTAATAAATTATTTTCACATTTAGCTCTGTGACTTTTGACTTACGCTACGTAAGCACGTTAAACAAATGCACATTAAAACAACTACTTCCCGGGAAAATACCCACGCCGGACATTGAATTACATAATGTACACCTGCTATTGCACATCAATAAAATATTGCATAATTCAACAAATTTTGATCCGAGAAAAATTTTCTTTAATGCGAAAACAACAAAAGGAACGTTACTTAATTTAAGGCCATCTGCAGACACGTCTTTCGGGATCTATCCCTCGTCAGTACAGCTATGCCTTACATAAAGTCACAGAGCTAAATGTGAAAATAATTTATTAATTATTTTCAAATCAGTTTTATTTAATATATTTAAATAACTGTGACCAATGAATGAATAATACTCTTTTCTATTTTACTCGAAAATAATTAATGAATTATTCCCTCTTTAGCTACTGTGATATTTTGACTTATGATACATAAGTACTTCAAACAAATGCTCAAAAATGAAAACTTGCTGTTGAATAATAATAATAATATATTGTATAATGCAACAATTTTTGAATTGAAATAATGAAAAAAAAATTGGAAATATAAGGATATCTGCAGACACTTATTCTTTCTATTTAATTTATTTAAATAACTGTGATCAAGTGAATAAATAATAATAATGCCTTTATTTATCACAGAGAAAAATACAAAATGAAATGTCATGAGTGTAGGCGAAGTTCAGTCAGCTTAAACTGTTACTGATCTTCCACTTAACCTACTAATAATGAAACCCAAATATAATTGCAACATGTGAGATGAGGTACAAACATAATTCGACGTCAATAATCCCGAATTGATTTTGTAAATTCAAAGGTCATTTCTATTAAATTTTCTATTTAAATTAAAAGAGAAAGAGGAGGCAAGATATAAGAAGCTGCTTAATTAGATGTGGAGAAGGGAAATATTAACTAGTGCTGAAATTTTTACGCTTTCTGTGTTGATAGCAAATTGTCCCTAATTTAAAAATTAAATCGTGTGTTGTATTGTTTGATTTAAATGCATATTAGCCCTTTCTGATTTAAACATCACCAAAAGAAATTGAGCAGAATTTGAAATTCGTTTAGTCTCAGCGGTATTCGTTAAGATTTATATATGACGGGCTCGGAATAAATCCGGCATTCATCAATGCCAACCTATCCCAGTATGTGTGTGCGCGTTGTCCCTTTTTATTCCACCCCCCTCGTCCGCCCTTCCGCCTTCCACCTTCCGTTCCGCATTGACAGGCCTCGGTGCGAAATATGAAGTATGTCCCAGGGGTGTGTGTGTGTGTGCGGAGGGGAAGGCCTTTGAAGGGCCCCAAGAAGCGAACAACTTGAGGTGATGTAGATGGGAAACGGCCCGACGTTCGGCATATCAATGTTTAAACGTGCAGTCCCTGATCCGGATTTGATGCAATAACGGGATTTCCCGCAGGACGTGACAACCACCTTAGCCGTATTATACAAAACTCCATTTTCACATACTCGACGTGAATCGATATTGCTTTATTACTTATACCTTTACGTGGGATTTCTTTCGGAGACCCTTTTTTTAAATTAAAATAAATTTTAATCAAAATACATGGTGATTATAAATGATATAAAAAAAAATATTAAGTAACGTTAATTTTTTTTTGTTGTTTTTACATAAAATTTTTCTCGGATCAAAAATATTGTTGCATTATTCAATATTTGTTGATATGCAGCAGCAGGTGTACATTATGTAATTCAATGTTCGGCGTGGGTATTTGCCCGGGAAGTAGTTGTTTTAATGTGCATTTGTTTAACGTACTTACGTAAGTAAGTCAATAGTCACAGAGCTAAATGTGGAAATAATTTATTAATTATTTTCAAATCATTTTTATTTAATGATATAAAATTAACAATCTTTGTAGCCATGAAAATAGGAAGTTTTAAAGTTTTTTTTTTTTTAGTGTCAGTTGTGAGTGAAATGGACAACGTTTTCTGTGTGCTTGAGCAAAAAGTGAGTATTGTGGTGCATTTCATACCAAATTCGGCATTGAACCACCTATTAGAAAATCCGTAAGTAGTTGGTTTAACCGATATTTTACCACTACCAGATATTAAAAAAAAAGTTTCCTTTCTGCAATGTGTTTATTGTTAAATAAGGATACATTTTTTTTTTAATTCTCTTGATAATGGGCTAATATCTCGAAATAAGTCGTGAATTTAAAGTTATTCAATCTAATCTGTGTTTAATTGTTTTATTGGTTGATTTTTAATTTTATTTATTTATTTATTTATTTAACGGATGTCCATTTAAGTAGATAAATACATGTCTTAAATCTAAAATAAAATATGAATACAAATACAATTCAAATATAAATACAATAAAAAATGTAAAATACAAACAACAGATTAAAATATGTTACTACACGCCTTGTCGGAAGATGGACTTCAGAGCATACCGGCTAATAACACCGAAATCGGCGTTGATGGTATTACAGTTACTGGCGATTCTGGCAATGCTGAAATTTTTACAGTAATCGGTCCTACAATAAGGTATGTGAAACAGATCGAAGGAACGCAGACTTCTGGTAGGCACATTGATTTTGAGGTTATCAAGTAGGTATGGGCAATCAATGGCCCCATTAATTAAATTGTAACCTAGCATTATGTCGGCATTCCTTCTTCTTTGTTCCAACGAGTCGATCTTTAGTGCGTGTAGGACATCACTGTAAGAGCCGATAATACCAAACTTGTAGGAGATGAATTTTGTGAATTTAACTTGGACCCTCTCAACCATATTCACGTCGGATTTGCTATGAGGATTCCAAATAGTGCAACAATAATCCAGGTGGGGGCGGACAAGGGACATGTACAAGGTCGTAAGAGTACGGATGTTTACAAAATCTCTGCTATTTCGTTTTATAAATGCAAAAACACGATATGCTTTAGGAGTTATATTGCGTAAATGGGTATTAAAGTTCCAATTGTGAGACAATGATACACCCAAATCTTTAATATCTAAAACCCGCGATAAAAGATCGTCAAAAATAAAGTAATTTCTCACTGTCATGGCCCTTTTTTTCGTAAAAGTAATGGAATTACACTTCTTCAGGTTAAGGCTCATGCGATTGTCAGTGCACCAAACAGAAAATCTATTTAAGTCTTCCTGTAACAGATTGGAAGATGCATCATCTGAGATTTTTAAAAATATTTTTATATCATCCGCAAATAGTAGGCACTGAGAATGATGGAAACTATCGACCACATCATTAATAAATATATTAAATAAAAGAGGCCCCAGGTGTGATCCCTGGGGAACCCCAGAAGTTACCTCTATCTCAGATGATATAATACTGCCAATACGTACAACCTGAGACCTTCCGGATAAGTATGAGTGAATCCAATCTAACATGGACCCACCGATTCCAATAAGTTTAAGTTTTGATATAAGGATGCTAAGATCGACTGTATCAAACGCCTTAGAGTAATCGGTGTATATTGAATCCACTTCATATCCCGCATCTAAGGCCATTACGATATAATTACTATACGATAATAAGTTAGATGTAGTCGAACACCCACTTCTAAACCCATGTTGTTTATCAGATAAGACACTAGATACACATTCAGATAAGGGTACAGTAATTAATTTTTCAAATATTTTAGGAATAAGAGATAGAAGAGATATCGGGCGATAGTTAGAAACAACGTTCTTTTTACCACTTTTATAGATAGGCGTGACTATGGCACTTTTCCAAAGTAAAGGAAAGCACCCTGTACTCAGGGATTGATTATATAGTAGCCATAAGGGACGACTAAGGGAAAAAGAACATTGTTTCAGCAGAAGCGGCGGTAATCCATCAGGACCAGTACAGGATGAATCCTTCAATTTAGAGAGTTCGTTAACGATATCAGTAATTTTTATTTTATCTGCATTGCTGTAATTAATGTGATTGTAAGAATTTATTAAAGGTGAAGGTGACGTATCATTGTCTGCAGGAGCATTGTATACTGAGCCAAAGTGATTAGCAAACAACTCGACAATATGTTGCATATTATTCACAAAAAGGCCATCATGCTCGAAAGTATCTGGAATTGAAGAGCTTTAACAATTTAAGTTAACATGATTCCAGAATAGTTTAGGATTACTGAACAGAGATTCTTCAACAGATTGGACATGGTTCCTATAGCAAATCTGTGACAATTCTTTACACCTTGCGCGGGTATCTTTAAAAGTATCATAGTCAGATTGCAGGCCTGAAACCTTAAAATTCAGGTGATGGGTTTTCTTAAGACAAATAAGTTCAATAAGTTCCAAGCTAAACCACTTGGGATATTTATACTTCCGACAGGCAGATAGTTTTTCTAATATTCTAGGAGTATATAGGTCGATGATAGAATACAACTCAGAATAGAATATATTTACATTGGTATTTACATCATTATCCATAAACATACTGTCCCAAGAGGTATTTAGAATCCTATTGGCAATAGAAATATAATCAGCACGAGAAAAATTATACACAAACTTAGAGTTCCAGTTAGAGTTGACCTGAGATATATTTAAATAATCAATATCAAGAACAACTGCAGGATGATGCTGATCACAAGGAATCATATCAAAAGTAGCTCTGGAGACAGTATGCTGGCTAGCAAAGTATGCATCTAGAAATATTAGATCCAAAGTCACAGCATTTAAATTAGTAATATTATTCACTTGCTGGCAGTTTAGTGTACTAAATGTGCTGGCAATAGTTTGTGCCGCGGTAAGAGAAGAATTAGTTGTTATTATCAAGTCAATATAACTCCACGTCACATTTGGGAGGTTATAATCACCTAGAATACAAGTGTAATGATCAGTTAATAGGTCACTGAGTTCCTCGACAAGATGGACATGATCATCGTAGCAGGAATCAGGAGCATTCGGTGGGATGTAGACACCGCCAATAAGAATTTTTAGACTTTGAACTCCGATCGTAACATATAATTCTTCTTGTAAGTTCGCAACGCTGCGCACAAAATGTGAAGTGTGCTTTATAGATACCGCAATCAGTACACCCCCTCCTCGAGATTTACTAAAAATAAAACACTTTGAATTTTTTTCCTCACTTGTTTATTTGTACGCTATATGTACACTTATGAGTATTAAGAGGAAAATTATTTGAACAACACCACGCATGTATTCGATTTAAGTCGTCTTGCATTGATCGACAATCATCGATTTTTTTTAATTGGTTTTATAATTTTGAGGTCATCTGCAAACAAAAGACAATCAGTATCAATAAAGTTTACAATATCATTGATAAATATATTAAAGAGAAAGGGGCCTAGAACTGAACCTTGAGGAACCGCAGACGTTACCTGAAACGTATCAGATCTGTATCCATCATGCTCTGCAAATAGGCGTCTTTGAACCAAATAATGATGAATTAGCTTGCACAAAGATGTTGAGAAACCAAACTGAGATAGTTTGGAGAGGAGCAAGCTGTGATCCAACCTGTCAAAGGTTTTAGAGAAACCAGTAAACGCGACATCAACTTGCATCTGGCTGTCGAGGCAGTTTGATAACTGTTGTGTATATGATGTCAGGTAAGTAAGAGTGAAGCGTTTAGGTCGAAATTCATGTTGCTTTTCTACCAGGTGCAAATTGATTTAGTCACGAATGCGATCACGAAACATACATTCGAAGCACTTTGACATGTTGGAGATAATGGCCATAGGTCGATAATTTGATATTGAATTCCTGTCGCCAGATTTGTGAATAGGTATTATACGCGCATTTTTCCAAATATCTGGGAAAGTATTACTCTTTAAACATAGATTAAAACGGTGTGTTAATGCTTCATATAAGACGAAGCGACAATTCCGAAGTAAAAGTGCTGGAAGACCATCGGGCCCACCACTGAATTTATTGCCCAATTTGTTTAGTGCTATTTCAGTGTCAGATTGATCAAAACAATGTAAAAGGTTTTCCAATAAGAGTGATATGATTTCTTAAAAAAAAACACACTTATTGTTAAGGAAATTCGAATGTTTTTTATTTAATGTGAAGTACAATCTATGCAATTAAGTTCTAAATAAAACGTCATTCAAATGGCCTCCACGACTTCTTCTGCAGGAACGAATTCAATGAACCCAATTTTCGAACACTTTTTCCACTAAATCAAGTCGTATGTCATGAATAGCACGTTCAATATTGACTTGTAAAGCTTGAAGAGAGTCTGGTTTATTTCGAAAAACCAATGACTCCAAATAATCCCACAAGAAATAGTCTAATGGTGTTAAATCACAACTTCTTGGAGGCCAATTAATATCACAATTTCTTGAAATAATCGAATCTCCAAACTTTTCTCGAAATTATTCAATTGTTGCATTTGCTGTGTGGCATGTAGCCCCGTCTTGTTCGAACCAAATATTGTCAAGATCAACTTCTTCCAATTTCGGCCATAAAAAGTTGGTTATCATCGATCTATGCCGCTCTCCATTGACAGTAACCATCTTCATTCCGAAAGAAGTACGGACCGATGATTCCACAAGACCAAACACCACACCAAACTGTCAATTTCGGTGAATGTAATGGTTTTTCATGAATAATTTGTGTATTTTCTTTGCACCAGAATCGACAGTTTTGTTTATTTACCGCACCACTCAGATGAAAGTGAGCCTCATCGAAGATGATTTTCTTAAAAAAAAATCATTATCGTTTTCAAGTTGGCTTCAGTTCTTGAGTGAGAACAATTTTATATCCAAATCATTTTTCAAAATTCCGCCAGATTGTGGTTTGAGACAGTCCCAATTGTTGAGAATCGACAAATTGCGCTTGCCTGAACGGCAGCAATATTTGCATTACATCGAGCGGTTCTTTGTCTTATTGGCACTTTAACATTATGTAAAGAAAATGTACGCTGACAATTTTCAACAATTCGACGAATAGCGTATATGTACCAACGATTCCTGTGTCCCAACTGCAACTCATTTCTTTTAATAATAGCTGATAAACCAAAATCTTTGGCTTTATTCCTGCAATATTTTAAAATAGAAGAGATTTCTCTATCTTCCATGGACATATCGTCCACGTGCTTAATGCACGTGTCTCGGTATATACGGCGAATAAGTGCTGTCCTATAATAATAGACTATTTCAAGTGTATAAACTGTACATAATTTCGCAATATTTTTCTGATATAATCTGCCTAGTGTATACATCCTGGATATAAGTTTTGAAGTGTGTGCGACCCGCGGCAGTGGTGTATTTTGTTAATTTATAAAAGTGAATTAATTTTGAGTGCATTAATTGTCTATCGCTATCGGTTTTTTTTTTGCGTCCGCCTTGACCGTGGACACAGAGTGCAAAGACCTTTCTTGTGAATCAGCTGATAGGGGATTCCGTTCCGTTTATTATTTACTTTAATTAAATATGAATTTCACCTGCACTTGTTGTAATTCTCCCACTGAAGATCATATGGCAGTGCAATGTTGCATCTGTAAGAAAGCCTACAAAATTACGTGTGTGGATATAGCGAAGTCTGAAGCCCGTAAAATTAATGCAAAAAGTGGTCTTACATGGACATGCAAAAGTTGTATCAAACTTGGAGATGATATAAACGGCCTTAAAGCTGCAATTGTAGCGTTACAAGATGAAATCAAAATTATCAAAACTTCTTATGTCTCACCACCCGTATCATCTGATAATCTTACTATCGATACAGAAAAAATAATACAAGAAGTTTTCGAGAGAGAAAAACGTAAATGTAATATAATTATCTACGGATTAAACGAACTCAATTCTTCATCTCGCCCTGATCAAATTAAAAGTGATGTCGATTCTGTGAGTAAAATATTCGTTACTTTAAATACTGTTTGCGATAATGTTAAACCAGTTAGACTTGGCAAATTCGACATAACTAAAAAGAAAAATAATCGTCCGTTAAAAGTAACACTGCCAAATGCATCACTTGTATCCACAATTTTTCAAAATCTACATAAGCTAAAAACTAGTACTGAATTTAAAGGAATTGGTATTGCTCGAGATCAGACACCGATGCAATCTGCCCTATATCGCAAGAAAAAGGATGAGCTATCTGAAAGGATCGCCAATGGCGAATCGAATATTAAAATTAAATTTATTCGAGGTGTTCCCGTTATAAGCAAGATTCAGTCGGAAAACTAATAACTCCCGGAAGTGTCCATCATCTGTCTAGTCTCGAGTTTTATTATCAGAACACAAGAGGATTACGAACTAAAACGCATGAATTTTACTCAAACTCATGTTTATTTGAATATGATATTGTATTTTTAAGTGAAACATGGCTTAATGACTCTTTCCATAACTCTGAATTATTTCATTCTAACTATAAGGTTGCTCGACACGATAGAATTTTTGATAGGATAGGTCGTTGCACCGGCGGTGGTGTACTGTTGGCCTTTTCCGACAGAATTGTCTTTAATGTTATCAATACTAGCCATATTAGCGATATAGCGCCGCTTATCGATTTAATATTATGTCACTGTAAATACCAAGATATGTCATTTTATGTCGCAGTAGTATATGTACCCCCAGATGTGCCAAATGTTACATTAGATTATTTTTTAGAAGCTTTTGAACTATTAGTGTTGAGTAAACCTATTTTATTAGTAGGAGATTTTAATATTCCTACGTTCGGCGATCTCAGCGATAGAACTCATAAAGTGTCCTCTATTTACAACTTCATTAACATATTGAACTTAAAACAATATAATTGTACTAAAAATGTTAGCGGTAAATTGTTAGACTTAGTATTAAGTAACCTCAATTTTGATTTACTTGTAAAACGTTGCGCCGATCCTTTTGTCATCGAAGATGTATACCACCCTGCTCTATTTGGTTCCATTCAGATAACAACAGATCGTTCCTCTAATAATAAACAATTTCCATCGAATAATAAAACGAAACGTTATAATTTTCGTAAAGCAAATTATATTAAATTATACAGTGAATTTGTTAATGCCAATTGGACAATTCTCGATAAATGTTTAGATGTTGACATAGCAGTAGACCAATTTTATAATATTTTGCATAATCTGTTAGACAAGTATGTGCCTTTGCACTGTAATAATATGATAAGCAAGTTTCCTCCTTGGTTCACCAGCGATATTATACGAACTGTCAAGTTAAAAAATTATTATCATCGTAAATGGAAGTCAACAGGTTCTTTGGTGCACCATGAGGAATTTGTGAGGCTTAGAAGATTATCTAAATCCTCAATTGCATCTGCACATAGAGCATATTTGGATAACATCGAAAATAACTTGTGTACTAATCCTAGAGATTTGTGGAAGTTTATACATCAACGTAAGGGCAAAACACGTATTCCAGGTCTCTTGAGAAGTAACTCGTTTGAATATATAACACCACAAGAGATAGTCGATGCATTTGCTAATAATTTTTCAAGTGTGTATGTTCCTAAGAGCTCTGTGACACTGACTTCAATTCACTCCAACTGTGAAAACTTTTCAATGCCTACAATTACCGAAGCGGATATTATTCGTAGTATCAATAAACTGAAAAATGATTGTACAGCTGGCGACGACTTAATACCGGCCTTTGTTATTAAAGACACCAAATATATATTAGCAAAACCTTTAAGTAGAATTTTTAATCTCTCCATCCGCTCGAATAAATTTCCCACCATCTGGAAATGTGCGATTATATCTCCAATATTTAAAAAAGGAGATCCTGCTGAACTGAATAATTATAGACCCATTTCCATTTTACCAAATTTTTCTAAAATATTTGAGCAGATCATATATTATTTCCTATACAATCATGTTCATAAGTACATCACACCGCAACAACATGGATTTATGTCAGGTCGGTCTACCATAACTAATTTATCAAGATATATATATGCTGATGATATCAAAATTTACAATTCTATCAAATCAGCTGAAGACCATATTATACTTCAAGAAAATTTAGATATTATCTCTGAGTGGTGTACGTTGAATAAATTACATCTTAACATCGATAAATGCTGTATTGTGTCGTATTCTCGCAAAAAAGATATAAATAGATTTGAATATTACATTAATGGTAGTGTCCTTTCACGAAATTCATCTTTCAAGGATCTAGGTGTATATTTCGATAGTCAATTGCAATTCACAGAGCACATAAACAATGTTAGTAAATCTGCTTTTAAAGTACTGGGTGTTATAATGCGTTCCTCAAAAGACTTTCGAAATATTAACGTTGTTAAAACGCTATACTCTTCTCTGGTGCGGAGTAAACTGGAATACGGTTCACTGATTTGGTATCCTTACTATACACACAGTTCTTTAACTATAGAAAAAGTACAAAGACGCTTTTTAAAATTTATATCATTTAAAATTGATCATGTGTATCCGGAAAGGAATATTGATTACTTGAGTCTACTCTCTAGACATAATTTTGAGTCACTGTCTATGCGCCGAGAATCAGCAAGTGGTGCTTTTATGTTAAAATTAATTCATAATCGTATTGATTGTTCTGAACTGCTGGGCAACATTAATTTTTTTGTTCCAAGGCTTTCATCCAGATATTGTAATACGTTTTTAATACCTTTAGCCAAAACTAATTTATTTAGCAAAGCCCCAATCACGCATATGTCACGTAATGCCAATAATATGTTTAAAGATATATTTCATGTATGTGGTTCTGGGTAACTAGCCAACATGTTATTGTTTCTTTGTTGTTACCTATACTTTCTCTAATATGTTGTAATTTTATGTATGTACTGTATATTATCCCTATTCTGGATACTTCCGTTGGATAATAAAGATTATTATTATTATTATTATTATTATTATTATTATTATTATTATTATTATTATTATTATTAATAATATATATTCCTGTATCCTTAAGCAATTTTGAATTTTTAGTAACCAACGTTTTATAATCTGATTTTAAAAATTTTATAATCATAAATCGAGATTTACCAGAAGTCGATTTTCCAAAGCGGTATGTTTCATAAAAATCAGTATTTATATTTATTTTTAATTTATTTCTTAATAAATTGTCCACCACTATACTGGACACTTCGTTGTCAATTTCGGGGAGACCCGTAACGATAAGGTTGTTTGCTCTTTTTTGCCTTTCTAAATGGATGACAGAATCACGAATACTAGTAATTTCCTTGTTCAGTATATCAATCTGAATCAAGTGCGCATTTTCACGTTTAAATGGCTCGATTAGCTTCTCAATAAAAGTTGTAAAATGTGCAGTCAATTCATTAATTATTTCGCTTTTTAATGAATTTTCACAATTTTTTATGTTTTTGAACCACATAAAATAGGAGCAACATGTTAATCGTCTCTTTGGTAGAAATAAAAAAAATGAAAACATTAAAGAACAATGGACCCAGGTGTAATCCTTGAGGGACACCGGATGTTACCTGAATACATGTGCAGAGGCCAATACGCATGAGTTGTATCCTGTGAATCCATTGCAAAAATATGGCCAATGCCAATTATTCGCAATTTATTTATTAGTAGTTTTGATCAACAGAATCGAAAACTTTCGAAAAGTCGGTGTAAATAGCATCTATTTGACATTTTTCTTCGAAAGCTTCACTTATGTATGATTCACAAACCAAAAGGTGTGCGGATGTAGATTTACCAGTTCTAAAACCATGTTGGCTTGTGGAAATAACTGGCTCTAACACGGTTGTGTTTAGTAACCAGCATCTCATCTGAGATGGGGCGATATTTTTTTTACGTGTTTTATTGATTTTAAATTATAAGTTGATTTGTAAGTTAAAAAAAGGCGTCACAATTAAGGTAAAGCCTCGTTGGCTATTTATAATAATAATAAAAAAAGATTGATTCACTTGGCCACACTTATTTAAATAAATTATATAAAAAGAATTTGAAAATAATTTCATTAGAGGACTTTGATTTATTTAAATAACTGTGACCATGTTGTGAATAAATCCTTTTTTATTATTATTAAAACGAAAGTGTTTCTCTTTCCTAGGCAATCTTCTAATCCCTTCTGAAAACCTCTTCTAATTCGTCATTCTAATAATTCTTTATCTAATTTAAATCGAATCTTATTTTCTAATTTATTTTATCTTATTTCTTTTTGGATGCAGGAGTGGAAGAGGGATGTAGGTAATGAGTCACAATACGAAAAGTGTATGAACGGAAACAGTTTGGATCATTTTATCATGCTGATTTTATTGCGCACAATTATTCTTTTCTGAACAATTACTAATCTTTCTTGAAACAAATCGATTTTCCGTTGGTGCATTCGCAATTATTTATTTCATTTTCCCATTTGGCTCCAACTGAACAACTCCAACCTGAAAGAATAAAAATTAAATTGTATTAATAATAGAAATTCACGTAATAAAACTGTAAGTCCGAAACATAAACTCCCCAGTCTAGCCCTTCATGTATTCATTATTTCTTTTAAGAAAATTAAGTAACGTATATATCTGACTAGTAATTTTGATACAGATTGTTAACGGTTTTCAATTTTTAACCGTTTATTTTACAAAGACGAAAATACAAAAAAAGTGGTGTTGGTGCAAGTTATTTAAAACTTAAGAAGGCTGTGTGTATGTGAGCGCTTATGGGGAATTCAATGTAAATTGTTAACCCAAATTAAAAGTAAATTATTAAATTTTTTAAAATTATTTTCGCCTAAGTGGTTATTCCATGATTAGAAAACGTTACCTATTAATTATATTTTATTTATTTTGGCCATTGTGGTTTTTGCGATATAACAAAGTGCGAAAAAGTTACCTGAAATGCTTTCTCTAGCTTATACCCAAATAACTTCATAAATAATTCAAATAATGAAAAGCAGTCTGTTCCGTGACTTAGATAAAGAATTGTCGAAAATTAATATACTCAAAATATTGGTTAACTTCGAGCCTATATATTTAATTTTTAGGTTAAAAAACAACAATTTTTCAATGATTATTTTCAAAGGCTCGCGATTGACGATGCTCGTCGCACTTTTTGGAGGTGCCTCCCTGAATGCAGTAGCGTACGCACAGAATTATTGTGGAAATACACGTCTGCGCATGCGCTCTAAGAAAAAGCGATTGTGGGCGATGGAAAACGATAGCATACGGAACCTAGTAATCCAGACAAATTAGTACGGAACGCCTGCGTGTTTCTATCGAATATTTCGCTAGTCGATATTTCAATAATCGTCCACCCCAACAGTCGCGGCATTATACACAACATTCTATGCTTAAATTTATTGAAAGGCTGGTTAATATAAATTTTGAGAAATATATTTTAAAAATAATTATTTTATAGCGAAAAAAGTTCAAGGAAGTACTTCAAATTATTTTAATTAAATAAAACTAAGAAGTGTAATATGCGAAAATAATAAGAATACAGATTTTTCATTACGGTCTAAATATAAATACAAAAGAGTGCCTAATTGTAATTAAAGAAAGCAATAAATAGGAATAGATTACTCAAAATTTACTAATAAAATATATGAAAACACAGATTAAATTAAATAACTTGAAATTTTCGACTAGTTTCGGATTATGTGCCCATTTTGAAGAGAATTCAAAATTTATTTAATTTTCTATGCTTATAATATAATTTTTAATAAACAAAGGTATAACGATTTGCCAAAATAATTTTGTCACAGCATTTGTTAAAAAGGTGGAAAAATCTCACTAAAAATCATCCTCAAGATTTAGAAGAAAGCACTTCTTTGAAATTCAAACAGAAATTAAAAAAGACAATAGAAAATATATAAGTTTAAATTATTTTGGAGTAATTTCTGAAAAAAAATGTAAACATGTTTAGAAAAATATCTATAAAGTTGGACTAAAAATTAATAATAAATTATGTAATATAATAATAATAATAATAATAATTTCTTTATTTCCCAACGAAAGAATCAATACAGGGAAAAGATTTAAACAAGTAAACTTAAGATTAATAATAATAATAATAGAAAGATGAAAAAAAGTAATAACAACAAAAATATACTAAATTGTAAAATTCATAATAATGGGACATAACTCAGCGTTCTTTATGTATTACTATTTATGTAATATATAATAAATCAGTTAAAACTGAAAAAGTTAATAAGTCTAGTATTTATAAACTCTATAATTTGTTATAAATACAACTTTCCGACATAGAATAAAGTATTCCATTATTAAACCATATATTTATATTTAATTTAAGTTTAATTTAAAATTTATCTAAATATTTCATTAATTTTCACTTAATTTTCTAATTATTTTTTCTAAATTGAAATTTCAGAAAGAATTGCAAATATATTTAGAAAAAATAATTACGAAATAGAATTTAGAAGTAAAAATAAATTAGGTAATATATTATACAATAGAATAGATAAAACAGAAAAATTTAACAAATCTGGCATTTATAAAATTATATGTTCTGATTGTAATAGTGTATATATTGGAAAAACTAGCCGAAATTTTAATATAAGATATAATGAACACTTTAGAGCATTTAGATTAAATAAAGATTGTAGTACTTTTTCACAAATAGTCACACTTTTCCAAATTTAAATAATAGAAAAATTTTACATCATTGTGAAAAAGGCCAAAAATTAGATATATTGGAAGCAATCGAAATTTATTTACACAATAAAGACACTAATTCATCACTTCTAAATGAACAAGTAGATCTATTATATTCTTCACTTTATGATTTATTATAAATACTACTTTTCACTTTATTCTATTATTAAACCATATATATATATTTCTATTAATTTCCATTTCATTTTAGCAATCCAACTTAAATAACTAATTTTGTTTTATTTTAGCAAAATAATTCCATAATGATCCTGAAGATGTTTTTTTAGTGTTTTTTTTTTTTTTTTTTCACCTTGTGAGTAAATGCTGGGACCAAAATTATTTTGCCTGCCCACAATTGAATTAAAATAAAAATTAAAAAATCAATATATCCATTAATGTAAATATCCATAGAGATTTTAATAAAACAATTTTTATTAAAATTGTTTTATTTAAAGTTATTAAATCTAATCGGTGTTTTATTGGTTGATTTTTAATAATTTATTCATATTTATTTCATATAATCAATGAATAGTACAGGTTTAGTTATTTGTGTTTCATAAAATAGGTTATGTTAGATTGCTAAATATTGGCTTTTATTCGGGGCTATTACGTATGGAAAATGTTAATTTTAACATGTATGTTATCATCACAGTCTAAGCAGCTTTCGTAATAGATATGTATTAATAAAATGTGAAATTAATTAATAACGTACACGTTAAACTTACTAAAAATAGGGGTTACTGAAGGGTGAATGCATAACGTGAAAATATATTTATCATCATTTAGGTAGTTTTTAACTCTTGTTAGAAACATGCATAATATTAGATAATTTTTTAACGTCAGTTTTAATCTGTTTATTGGAACTTTAAAATTGGAAATAAATGGAAATAAACCAAATTTAAATAAGTGTATATTTTTTTATTGTTTTGAAGTCAAAATTATTAAATATTTATTGTTGTTACATTAGAAATAGTTGGTTGATATAGTTATCTATTTTATAAATTAAAAATTATCTAGTTATTAATATCTATAGTATTCTTCAATTGTTTTATTTTAAATAGCTGTGACAAAGTGAATAAACCTTTTTTTCTATTGTATTTGAAAAGCGTTTTGAATTCTAAATTAGATTTTTAATAACATTTTATATTGTTTTGAAATTAAATTTATATTCTTTATGGTATTTATCAAATTTAACCACTAAAGAAAACTGTATTTTAGAATTTGAGTAGTTGAGCTTCCGACCGCAGTCGGCGCTATTATTTATAACATTCACCATCTCGACTAAGTTTTTTATGATTTTTACGCCAGCTGGTCGCGCACGCGCATTTATGCCAACTGAGTGGTGAATTTGAAACGATTTTAAAATCGCTGTTTACCAATCAGTTAAACTAAAATATTTAATACCGAAGGTCTACGCTGCCAAAGCTATTACTATCAATTGTAGAAGTGGCCCTTGGAGTAATAAGTTAAATACTAAATAAGCGGAAAAAACTACTACTTACCTGAGCACAACATTTTGGTACAACCTGATTCATTAATAGCATCTCCTTCTTTTGGACAGTTGCACGTGTTGCAATTTTCTTTGAAAGTTTTACCAGGAGAACATTTCACTAAAAATATAAGATTTTAAGTATACCGAAATTGGGCTATATCGGGTGTATATAAAAACTGATTCAATTTTTTGAATCAGTTTTTTTGCCACAATCCCAGTTGTCTATGAACCTTAAACCCAATAACATTCCTAACTTTAATTTTAATGAAATGTCATACAAAACCATTTATAAACACTTACGCAAATTACCTAACAAGTTCTCTTTTGGTTGTGATGGTTTACCTGCGTTTTTATTGAAAGACTGCGCTTCTGATATCTGTCATCTAGTTTCAATTATTTATAATATGTCTATCAGCCAGTGTGTGTTTCCTTGTAAACTAAAAATTACGTCAATATGTCCTATACCGAAAACGACTTTGAATCATGGGAATATTGAAAATTATAGAGTAATAGCGTTACTTTCGCATGTAGCTAAAATATTTAAAAAAGTCTTTGTTCAACATATGTCACCGTATTTATCACACAATAATAAATATAGACAAGACCAAAACAATGATAATAGCTAGTAAAAACAAAATACATACAATAAAATTGCACGGAAAACAGATCGAATAGGTAGAAAATTACAAGTATTTAGGAACAATAATAGAAAATAATGGGAAGATAGACAAAGAGATAAATGATCGACTGGGTAGAGCGGGAAAAATATTTAACATGATAAAGACAACATTCTTTTGAAGGAAAGAAATAACTAAAAACATAAAAGCGGAAATAGTAAAAAAGGTCATAAGACCTACAATAATATATAGCAGTGAAACATGAACCATGATGGAAAAACACAAAACGAAAATTAATGCAATAGACATGAGATTCTTAAGAAAAATTGAAAATAAGACCAGACGAGATATAATAAGGAATAAGACATACAGACAAAACTTACAGATAGGACCTATTAATGATACCATTGTTGAAAGACAGCTGAGATGGTTCGGACATATGTGCCGCATGAAAGAAGATAGAACAGCAAGAAGAATATATGAAACAAAAGCGCAAGGAAGAAATTACCGGGGAAGACCGAGAAAAACATGGAATGATATAATTAGAGAAGAAGCAGAAAAAAAGGACATAGACTGGAAGGACATTAAACAATTAGGACAGAAAGACATGGAGAGAAAAATATAGAAACAGACACTAAACAAAAACTCATTACACCTAACGATTGAAAGGAAAAAGTATTAAAAAAAATAAAATATTATAAAAAAAAATATCGCACAATCAGCATGGTTTAATCCCTAGGCGTTCTACAGCTACTAATTTATCTATTATTACTCACAACATTGCGAATTCGTTAGATTCATTCGGGAAAATTGATGTAATATATACCGACATGTCTAAAGCATTTGACAGAGTTGATCATATGCTTCTTTTAAATAAACTTAATAATTTTGGTTTTTGTTCAAGTTCAGATAAATTAATGGCATCATACCTTTCTTACTTGAGTCATTTATGTCAGTAAACTACTTTAAGTCTGAGTCGTATTATCCTAGCACAGGGGTTCCGCAAGTATCTATTTTGGGCCCACTTATTTTTAATCTTTTTATTAACGATTTATCAAACATATTAAATTGTAAACACTTATTATTTCCTTCAGAAATAAATACAAAAATTAAATATGGGTCATTAACATATAATGGAAAACTAAGCCATAATATTAGTAAATATTTTAAAAAATTAGATATTAAAATTGCATTCAAAACTAATAATAATCTGTCAAAAATAATAAAAAAAACAATAAAGATAAAACTGAAAGAGGTCAGCACTGTGGAGTTTATCAGTTGAATTGTGGTGATTGCCCTAAAATATACATCGGACAAACGGGAAGAGCGTTTGAGGAGCGAATTAAAGAACACCACGCAGCTTTCCTAAATAATAAGGACACCTCAACTTATGCAAACCATCTAAAAGAAGAGCGACATCAATTCGACAAAGATTTCAAATTCCTCCTTATCGCCAGCAAGGGAAGAAAATTAAACATTTTTGAAAATTTGGAAATTAATAAAAACCACCAAACGGGCCTCTTGC
Source organism: Philonthus spinipes (assembly GCA_963082785.1). Lineage (NCBI taxonomy): Eukaryota > Metazoa > Arthropoda > Insecta > Coleoptera > Staphylinidae > Philonthus > Philonthus spinipes. Next base: position 9,721,798 of record OY720316.1, read on the forward strand.
TGAATGAACAAGTGGAACTCTCGAACTCCCCACTACTCAGGATGGAAGGAAAACCACGCTCCACCCCCGTGCAATAAAACTGTGTATATATATTGTAAACATTTCTGTAAATACTATTATTAACTTTCTTCACCTGAAGAAGCTACAGCGTAGCGAAACAATTGTAGTGAAATTAAATAAAATAGTGTTGAAAATCATAAAAATTTTATTAATTAAAGTAACCATGGATTTTCAAAAATTATGTGCCTCATTAATCAACGATATAAGGCCATCTGCCTTTTTTTCGGATCAAAATTTGTTGAATTATGCAATATTTTATTGATGTGCAACAGCAGGTGTACATTATGTAATTCAATGTCCGGCGTGGGTATTTGCCCGGGAAGTAGTTGTTTTAATGTGTATTTGTTTAACGTACTTACGTAACGTAAGTAAAAATGCCACAGAGCTAAATGTGAGAATAATTTATTAATTATTTTCAAATCATTTTTATTTAATTTATAATGAATTACTATTAAGTGATAATCAACCCCATTCATATCTTGATCAATCATTTTCTCACTTAAAGAAAACAATTAAACTTACGTTCAGCGCTGGATTCTTGCAGGACAACTGCGAACAGACAGACGAGAAAAGCACAAGCGAAGTATTTCATTTTCGAAACAGTTCAAATAAACTTATTACAACAGAACAGAGGATTGGCTTTTTATACAGACTCGAATTATTACAAAAATGTTCGTATCCTGATAGTTAAAATAGGTATGCCAACAATGTCGACAGGGGTATTCCTCATATTTCATAAAAATGTAAATAAGTAAACAACGCGTTTGCAGTACAAAAATTATTTATAAAAATATTCGGTTCGTTGGAGTGAAAACAAAATTTACACAATTTTTTTTTTCTGCAAATATTAGATATTTCTTGATAATGAAAATTAACTTAATAAAAATCAACTTCCACTGCAACAAAAAAATATTACGCAAATATGTTAGAAAGTAAATAACTCTCTATGCAAAGATTTCCGTGTCTTGAAAGATGACAATATAAAAACCCTTCCTTTTTTTGTTTTTAAACCTGCGTTACAGGAAATATACAGAGAGTTTTATGTAACACCGAACATACTAGAACTAGAATGTACTCAATGTAAATTTTCCTATGTTCGATGTGTACTGGAACGTATCAAAGCATTAGGTGCGATGTGATTGGCTACGATTTCTAATGTCAACTATTATGTCAAGTGCAACATGTATAATTATGAATATTATACTTAACCGCAATGCATACCATAAAAATCTTATCCTCCTTTGTATACATTATTGATACGTAAAGATGTCCAACTCTTCGTCTACTTCTGCTTTAAGAGCCAGAACAATTAATATCGCTTGCTTTGCGATAACTGACATGATATCCGTCATTTTTGACGGAGAAGGGTGTAGTTTGGGTTGACTATATTATTTTTAAAAATAGTAGCCAATCACATCGCACTCAATGCTTTGATGCGTTCCTGAACAAATCGAACATAGGGAAATTTACATTGAGTACATTCTAGTATGTTCGGTGTTACATAAAACTGTCTGTATATATATAAAGCTAAAAAAGGAAATAATTTATTATTTTTAAATTCTTTATATTAAATTTATTTAAATAACTATGACCAAGTGAATAAATAATCTTTTTTATTGGTAAAAAATATATTTTATTTAATATAATGAATTAAAGTGATAATCATCCCAATTCATTTCTTGATTTTCTTGATAAAATGAGAATTAACTTAATTAAAATCTACTTCCATGGAAACAAAAAATATTTATAAAGATATTCGGTTATTTGGAGTAAAAAGGCAGAGCTATATAGACGAGTATAGATCCCGAAACACGTCTCTGTAGATTGCCATATATATTTCCTATAACAAATTCCTCTGCGTGTCCCTCTTTGTGTGTGTAAATTCAAGCCAGCGTGATCGGCCTCTCGCTGTGAAATATTTGTATTCTTGTTTAATTGTATCTCCTGTGTTCTCTCTCTGTCCGCAATGACCGATATCTCAAATAATGAACTCTACGAAAAAATGTTGGGACACATTAATTCATTAAAAAGCGAAATAATTAATGAATTGACTGCACACTTTAAAACTTTCATTGAGAAACTAATCGAGAAATTAAAACGTGAAAATGCGCATTTGAAAAATCAGATTGATATACTGAACAAGGAAATTATTAGCATTCGTGATTCTGTCATCCATCTAGAAAGGCAAAAAGAGCAAACAACGTGTTCGTTACGGGTCTCCCCGAAATTGACAACGAAGTGTCCAGTATAGTGGTCGACGATTTATTAAAAAACAAATTAAAAATAAATATAAAAACTGATTTTAATGAAACATACCGCATTGGAAAATCGACTTCTGGTAAACCTCGATTGATGATTATAAAATTTTTAGAATCAGATTATAAAACATTGCTTACTAAAAATTCAAAATTGCTTAAAGGCACAGGAATATATATTAATAAGGATATGTCCAGGGAAGATACAGAAATCTCTTCTATTTTAAGAGATTGTAGGAATAAAGCCAAAGGTTGTGGTTTATTAGCTATTATTAAAAGAAATAAGTTGCAATTGGGAAACACATTTTATGAAGCGCACGAACTTCATGATTTTCAAGAAATTTCAAAACTTCATCATGCTGATGACACAGGAATCGTTGTTGCATATTCGTCTGTTGGACGTATCAACGCATCCCTACTGGAAACAATACACATCGCTACACTACTATATTATAGGAATAATAAGGCGTATGTTAATACATTTCCCAAATAGTACACGCAATTTTAACATCTACTAACAAAATTCACGCGGACTAAATTCGAAATGTGCCAATGTTCACTGCTCTAGTGTCGTTTATACCTTTTCTGTTATTGCATTTACGGAAACATGGCTGTAGAGTAGAATATTAGATATCGAATTATTTAATTTAAACTATATTGTCTTCCGTAAGGATCGTGACTTCAAGATGTCTAACGTCAATAGAGGTGGGGGAGTTTTAATTGCCCTTTGTTCGAAACTTCAATCTTCCGAAATGATCTTTAATTCAGAAAACTTATCTCGACTTTGTGTAGATTTACTAATTGTAAAGTTTTCAAAAAAAAAATGTAGTCTATATAATTACTGTATATTTCAAACCACCGGTTTGTCTTGATCAAGTAACTCGCTCGACAGCATGCCATTTCTGTTAAATAATACAACTATCTTATTAGGGGACTTTAATTTAAATATTTTTTCTGTCGTTTCGATGAGTAATAATTGCTCTAAAGAACTGCATATTTGTATGGAATTCTACGACCTAAATAAAAAAAACGGTATCTACAACTACTATAACCGTATTCTTGACCTAGTGTTTTGTAACTTGAGTTGCACTGAATACCATAATTCTACACCCTTTGTTGTCGAAGACAAACATCATCCCGCACTCTCAATCAAGTGCAACGTTGACATTAAACATAAACAGCATTCTTTCTCACATAATGGTGAACGTAAGTCATTCAATTTTAAAAGAGCAAACTTCCTCCAACTTTATGAATCAATTTTTGATATTAATTGGTCCGATTTATTCTAGTTATACAATATCTTCAGTTTATATGTGCTCTATATTCGTAAATCGTCGAATAAATACCCGTCATGGTTTTCAGTTCAACTCAAAAAGAAACTACAAGAAAAAAAGAAATACATTAAACTAAGCAAAAAATTCCCTTTATCTCAATTTTTCAAACAAAAAGTTAATTATTTTCGCTTATAAGTTAAAACTTTGTCTAAACGCGATTTTTCATTATTCATAAATAACAGCAAAAATTCCCTACGATCATCACCTAATAAATTCTTGAGTTTTGTAAACACTTAAAAAAAACAATAACGGGCTACCAAAAGTAATGAATTATGAGGGACAATTGTTAACTCTTGGTCAAGATATCGTTAATAATTTTGCAAATCATTTCTCGAAGTTATATGTATCTAATATACAACCTATCATCAGCAGTTATTCACATTTCTCTAGTATACAAACCTCTTTATTACATATACATTGTTTTGATCAATCTGACACTGAAATAGCACTGAATAAACTGAGCAATAATTTTAGTAGTGGTCTTCCACCACTTATACTTCGGGATTGTCGCTTCGTCTTATCTGAAGCATTGACACACCTTTTTAATCTATGTTTAAAGCATAATACTTTCCCAGATATTTGGAAAAATGCGCGTATAATACCTATTCACAAATCCGGCGACAGGAAGTCAATATCAAATTATCGACCTATAGCCATTATCTCCAACCTGTCAAAGTGCTTTGAATTTATGTTTCGTGATCGTATTCGTGGCTACATCAATTTGCACGTGGTAGAAAAACAACAGGGATTTCAACCTAAACGCTCCACTCTTACTAATCTGACATCATATACACAATAGTTATCGAACTGTCTCGATCGCCAGTCCAGTTGATGTCGGATTTACTGATTTCTCTAAGGCCTTTGACAGGTTGGATCGCAGCTTGCTCCTCTCCAATCTATCTAATTTTGGTTACTCAACATCTTTGTGCAAGCTAATTCATCATTATTTGGTCCAAAGACGTCTGTTTGTAGAGTATAATGGATACAGATCCGAAACGTTTAAGGTAACGTCTGGGGTTCCTCAAGGTTCAGTTCTGATATTGTAGAAGTGGTGTAAATATAAATGTAATGGTAACAAAAAAATAATTTAATATTAATTCATTAATAAATGTTCAGATTGTAAAACACGTTAAAGTGTTGTCCATTATTATTAAACAAGTCAAACCATGGCTCACTTTTTAACTTATTTCCAATACCGAGGAGTCTTGATAACGAATTCATCTAACTTGATGTCTTTCGATGTGCATCCAAGTAAAATATTGTGTTGGAGCGTGTTTTTATTAAGCACATGTAGACCCACTGCACTTAGGAGGGAGGGAAAGTCTATAACGACATTCATTAGCCGATGCAGAAAGAGCACATCAGCAATCTCTCCACGTTCCTTAAGTGACTTTAAATTTAGATAGGTTTGGATAAAATTGTACTTTCCTTCCAAGCTTAAATTCTACACACACTTTTTCTGTAAAGCTTCTAAATTAGCAATTTTACTTACTGTAAAAGGTGTCAAATTTGAGAAGCATACTCCACCTCAGATCTTACCAGTAAAATGTACAATATCTACAAACAGTCTGTGCCCAGATCTTTTCCTATTTGCCGTACAAATCCCCATGTTCTTAAGGCTTTCTTAAAGGCCGCTGATATATGAAAATTAAATTTGAATTTTTTGTCAAATATATACTCTCAAGTCTGAGCTGATAATCCACGAACGTTCTAGATCTGTACACAGACGTATGGTAATATTTTAAAAGTTTTAAATACATATTGTTATCAATACACCATTCATTTAAGGACATAATCAAAATTCTGCAAATGATTGCAGTCATCAATGTACGAAGATTTAATAAGGGATGGCATCTTATAAGTCGTTGATAAAAAGTGAAAAGAGTATCGATCCGCAGTGAGATCCCTGGGGCACACCTGATGTAGCGTATAGTGGTTACACACGAACCCCTTAATTTTGGTAGCCATACTATAGCACTAGGGCACAGTCTAATAGATTCCAATTTATGAATCAGTAAATTGATATCTTGGTGAAGTCTGTGTAGACTGTGTCTACTTGATGTCCATCATACAAAATATTTGATACAAGGTGTTTATATTCGAATAAATTAGTTATCGTGAACCGACCATTTACAAAACTATATTATTGGTGTGACATAACCTGCTTAGAAACGCAAGCTACAATTTTATCCAATATTATTAGTATAGTAGATTGTATACAAATCTCTCTGTAATTTTGAACAGTGACCTTCTTACCAGATTTATGAAGTGGAATTATGAAATTAGATGGTACAATATCAATAAAAATTGATTTATTAAATAAATCATAACTTGGTTTACAAGTTATTGGTCATATTGACGGTTTTCTTCTGTTACTGTAGTGTGGTACTATATGAATTTCTTCTGTTGGCCCAAACTGTCAACAAGGATTAATATTTTAGAGCTATGCGTCGAATGCATGAGGCAATTCGCCAAGAAAGACCAGATTTGTGGAGAGACAACTCTTTTTTACTCTTTAATAATGCACTATCCCAGTAACTTGGACAGTCAGCCCTAAGAGTACTAACGAAAATCTGATACCCTAATTACCCTCTACACAATCCTCCTAACACACTTCTTTATCATAAAACCAATATTACACCCATCCAAGAGCGACTAGAAATTCTCTCCCTTAAGTTTGCCACAAATCTCCACTTATCCACTATTTTTAAGAACTTTTACATTCCTCATATTCCTAATACTTCCGCTAAATTTAAATATCCATCTTGCACCATTTATCATTCCATTTCAGCTAATAACTCAGCTTTTGACAATGACGTTAGCATTCATAACAACTAGATAGACAAAGACAAGAATCAGACAAAGACAGGCGGAAAGTCCTTCGGTCGATAGCCAATTTAGGTAATCATTGTAAATATATGTAAAGTGGTAAATATTGTAACTTTGTAGATAAATAAAGATGTTAATTGTTGTTGTTGCACTATTCAACAATAATTGATTTTACATGACTATTTCGCCAAGAATAGATCCCCAATGCTTGATTTATAGCTCTGTAACTTCTGGTTATACGCTAAACTCAAAAGACCGCTCCGGGGACATCATTTTGAGCCGAAAAGCAGAATCGAAGTTTAAATTAACCAAACATACAATAATTTTATTGTGTTTATTTTATATAAAACATAAATTAATTTAAATTCACAGTGATTTTTATAAAATATGAAATGTGAGACACAAACAATTATGATACATCAGAAAATTCTTAAGAAATGCAGAAAGTATCGTTTGTAATCATCCGCAACTAACTCGATTAACTCAAGCCGACCGAAACACGTCCGGATTATAAATAACTATTAATTTAATCCGAATAGTTTGTTTGCCTGTTTGAATTGCTATTGTTAGGAGTTAATTTCGATTTGATTCCATTATGGAAATCAGTTCGCGCTGCGGATAAGGGGAGGGGGGCCCGACCGAAATCGTAAAGATAATCATCGCATTTGTAACGGCCGCGCCGGCAAATTCGTTTGTGGTGTGCGAGGGCAATAAAAAAATCTACACACAATTAAATGATTAATGCGGGCGCTTTCGCCAGAAACGAACGGTTTTTATTGCACCGAATTAAATCCACACGAAGCTCGGGAAGAACAAAAAAATGTAGGAGTAAACAGAGGGTACGAACGTGGAAACGAATTTTTCATTTATTGCATTCTGGACATTAAATAGAAAAAAAAAACAATGTTGTGGGGGGAATATATTTGTGCTGCTTGGTTTGATAAATGCAAGTCTTTATTAAAAAGGAAAATAAAGAGCGCACTGAGTAAAATGGACTTGAAAAAAGACGTTGTATTAATATTACATTTTCAATGTTTAATCATAAATGTTTTTTGTGATTTTTTTTATTGAGATTTCATAATAATCTTAAAATATTACAATACAATTATTTTCACTAAACGCACCAACAAAAATACTCTTAGGTATGGAGAAAACAAAATCACTAGCTCGCGTATAAATGTGCTGTCCTTCACTGAATAAGGATATCGAAAATGTAATAAATAATTGTGAAACTTGCCAAAAATCAAGAAGCAATCCTGCGAAATCTCCACTACATTTTTGGCCAATTCATGGAGGTATATTGGAAAGAATCCATATCGATTTTTTATCACCTTTTCAAAGCAAAATTTTTGAATAGCGACCGATGCATTTTGAAATGGATCGAGGTTTTTCAAATGAATAAAATTACTTAAAATTATACTCGATTTGGAATACCTAAAACATTAATATCAAATAACGGCAAGCAACTAACGTCAAGCGAATTTAAATTATTTTTATTAAATAATGGTATTAAATGTATAAATCCACCACCTCTGGTCGATAGCCCAGACAGACTAACACCTACATGTATTGTAATTATTTAAGTTATATTGTTTTGTATTATCAGTATAACAAACAGAAAATTATATTACAAACATAGGAAAGAAGTGAAAATAAGAGTGTCTGCGATTAAAATACAAAATGTCGAACTCAAGGAAAAATAAACCAAATAAACAGGACAACACGATCGAGGTCGAAGATATTTCGAACCGAGAATTAGCCAAATTAATAACTTATCTTAAAAAAAAGGTAGAGTTCCTTAGCGAAATAAAAAAAGAAAATAAGGAAATGAAGGATTGTTTAAAAATTATAACAAAAAGAAAACGAAGAACCAAAGGAAAGAATGTCAATATTGAAAAACATAACAGAAAATACAGAAAGATAAAAAACAATATAATAATAACTGGAATATGCAAACAAGAAAAAGGTGAAAATATAACAGAAATTGTTAAAAAAAAGTAGTGAAAGGATTAAATATAAACATACAAAACGAAGAAATAATAGAAGCCAGCAGAATATAAATTAATAAAGAAAACATCCCAATAATAGTAAAATTAAAATCAAAAAACTCAAAAGATGAAATCATAAAAGCAAGAAAGACAATAGGATCCATAACAAATACCGAGTGTAAATTGACAGATACAGAAAACGAAATATATATAAACGAGCAATTAACGAAACAAGGAAACTTCCTGTTCTATAAGGCTAGGGAAATGAAAAAAGAAAATAATATAAAATTCCTATGGACGAGAGATGGAAAAATCTACATGAAGAAGACAGAAACCAGCAGCAGAAAATCCGAATAATAAACCTTTCAAGCTTAAACCAAATCTAATGACAAAAAGTACATTCATATACAATCCAAATAATAACATCATCTAAAATGGCTAATATTTATCTCCATAATGCTCGAAGCATAAGAAACACATTTCAAGAAATCGAACTAATTCCAACAACTGAAAACAATCCAGATACAGGGTGAGTTTTTTTTTTAGATTTTCTCTATGGGGATATCAGAAACTATAAGAGATAGAAAAACGGTTAAATGGGGATAAAAGTGTAGTTTTATAAGACGAATAAAATGACTCTTTCAAAATATTTGAAAAAGTCAAGGGTAACTAGATATTTTGAAAAAAGTAAAATGTGTCAATTTTTTTAAATCAATATATCTCTATTATTATCATAGATAGAAAAAAACTGTAAAGGACAAAGTTATAGAAAATTTTACACAGATTAATAACAAAAAATCAAAAAAAATTCGCCCATATTTTGGGAGATATGACACAAACTTACCTTTTTTTTAAATGGAAACAATAGTTGGCTATGACTTTATTAAAAGGGCTATTTTTCCCTTTAATCCGATATAACATATGCCATAGTTATTTTTAAAATAAAATAAGTTACAGTCGTTTTTAATTTTACCATCCACCAAAAAATAGTTAGCCATGAAAAAGACAAAAGTAAAACAATTGCATTTGTTTATTCTGAACACACATTAATTTATTTCCACTAAATGATCTTAAGCAGGCGCTAGAAAGACATATATTCAAAAAGAGAAAGACGCATATTATAATAGGAGACATAAATATTGACGTTCTGAAAAAAAAACGAAACAAAGCCTATAACGAAATACTGAATTAAAACAACTATATATAATTAAAAACAAAATCTCAGAAAAGGAATATACACGCTATAACAGCACAGGATCTAAAACAATAATAGACCATGTAATAACAAATACTAAAAAAATATAGGAAAAATAGAAATCAAAGAAACACATATATCCGAACATAAAGCACTAAAATTCTAAATTAACATTACAATAAATATGAAAAAACAGAAATCACAAAGACCACAGATAAATAACACGTGACATAAATAACATAAACTTAGGAACAAATCAATAACATGGAAGATTTATCAAAGAGACTAGAAACAATAATAGACAAAAATAAGACTAAAAAATTTATTAAACGAAAACCAGAGAATCCTTGGGTAAACGAAGATATACTGAAACAAATAACAAAACGAAATAAACTACAAAGCAGATATGATAAAAACAGATCGAACGAAGTAACAAAAGCACAATACCAAAATTAAAAAATAATCACTACTAAACTAATAAAGAAAACAAAACAACAGTACTACAAAAATCAATTTAAGGGTGCGGTTTAGAAGAAAGAGATAGCTATACAAATATGGGCAATCACTAATTTGAGTTAGATTGTTGTTGTGATCAATGAACAATATTGTATTATACATTAAAATAATCTTAAAATAAGCAGGAATTTCATCAGATAAATTAAAAATTATTTTAATGTTTAGTTTCTGGGAAAAATAATTATGAAAAACAATGAAAATTGATCAAATTTATAGCAAATTTTAAATTAAATTTTTGCTATTAAAAACTTGTGCAATGAAAATTTAAAGGATTTCACTAAATTCTGCATTCAAATAACTTAGCAGACATGACCTATTAATTTCATTATATCTTACAATTTTCTTTTCTAACTTGAACTAGTAAATTGACGTAATACACGAAAATTAACGATTTATTTTTTATTTAGACTGATACTTTATACTTGGTAGATAAAAAATGTAAATACACATTCATATTATGAAATCCAAAAGAATAGCTCTATTTTCAAACGATTATTTTCATTTTACTATATAGCTATCTCTTTCCACTAAACCGCAACCTTAAGACAAATAAAAAGAACACCAAGTCGCTATGGAATATAATAAATAAACAAATAGCAAAAAAACAAATGATATAAAAGAAATCAGAACAACAGATGGAACCATTACAAAACATCCAGAAGAGATCGCAAATGAAATTAACCTCTACTTTACGAAAATAGGAAAACACCTAGCAGAAATACAACTAAAATTGTAATAAAATTAGGATTCAATTTATTCGAAATTAAATGTGGCGATATTTTGTGAAAACGGCACATGAATCAAATGTTACCTGACAATGCGTATGTTAAATTAGATGAAAGTGAAAAAAACTGATAATGAATTCACGTGAATGCATTGCGAGTAGTGGCATTTCTGTGTCCTCCCCCATGTACGTTTATCATAGCCTTGCCTTTTACAAGAGAAAACAATTGGACATTAAATTAATAATTAAGGAGGCCGTAGACGAAATATTCAACGATGACCAATATATTCGAAAAAGTTATCAGCGAGGTGAACTCCGAATTCAAACAACAATGCGACGATTTAAATTCTAAGATAGCGGAATTAAACTGTGCAAAGTCCACTCTCAAAAAAAGAATCGATGAAATCGAGCGAACCGTCCGCAATAATAACATCCGTGTTATGGGGCTTCCAGAAGAACCAAATGAAAATTTAAATACCAAGTTAAAACAATTCTTTAATAACAAATTATTTATCAACAATCAACTGATATTGGTAAATGTTTTTGCATTGGCAAAGTCGGTAAAAAACCACGTACTATCATCGCATGTTTCAATGATCGCACAACAGTGGACATTATCTTGAAGAAACGTTCTTTACTAAAACATAGTAAAACTTACATAAAAAATGTAACACCACACAGGGTCCTTTTATTAAAGTTGCCCCGTGAAAAACTGGGCAATAATAATTCTTGGTCATATAATGGACGCATCATCGGAAAATCATTATTTAATGGGCAGCTCATCAGAAAGAAGATTGGCTCAATCCTAGTATACGTGCTACACTTCACCGTGAAGTTGGCCGCGTTTCAGCGCTCATATTAGACGTTTCAAATCAAAAATGTATAGCCAGTATAATACGACTTACGACCAAGAGATGGCGATTACGAGTCACCCTAGATTAAATATTATTATTTATTATAATTAATAAATAATATTATGAATTATTCCATAAAAAAGGCGATCTATAGGTTAGGAAAATAAAAGGTTTTGAAGATAGAAAGCGAACATTAAAAAGAGTTATTACATAAAAAAAGGCGATCTATAGGTTAGGAAAATAAAAGGTTTTGAAGATAGAAAGCAAACATTAAAAAGAGTCATTACATAAAAAAGGCGATCTATAGGTTAGGTAAATAAAAGATTTTGAAGATAGAAAGCGAAGATTAAAAAGGGTTATTAATCTATCATTGCATAGATTAAACAAAAAAAAGGGGGAGGATATTTAACATTTTAAACTAAATTAGAGAGAAAAATATAGAGCACCATTACGTTGGATGGCCATCTATGGTCTGTGTTGAGAACTAATGTACAAATGAAAACGCAAAACGCAAGTTCACCGTCGAACGTACGCTCAATGAATGACGTGCGGAAGACGTAGTTTTGTGAAAATTAAATTCAATAATTTCCTTATTAAATGCCGTTTCAACACGATAAAAGCGTGCTGAAGTGTAACACTAGTGAAAATAGGTCCGGAAAATAACAACATAATGGTTTTTATTGTGATGGAAATACGGAAAATCAGTAACATAACCTCCCGACTTTCAAGCTGAATTGTGAAAAAAATGCAAGTCTAAACTCCCGAAAACCACCAAAAATCAACTCCTAAGATCATCATAAAAATACCCGTTTGTAGGGCTTTCTTTCGAAAACTACGAAATAAGAGGTCTAGCACGTATACTAGGATCTAACCAGAAGATTTTTTGAACCCTGATTTTAAATCTTCTTAAGTCATTTTTCTTGTATTTAATCTAAATATTTTGCAATGACTTTTATTTATTTCATTTATGTAAATTGATTTTTTTGAATATTAATTATAAAGGCGGCGCACACTAAATTACTAAATTTAATTATATATTTTTTTAATTTGTTAATTTATTATACAAACAATACTAAGTTCTCTCTTGCATGCATGTATGTCATTTAAATGTACGTTCTCTATAAATAGAAATTATTCTTTCGCTTGGACATAGTTATTTAAATAAATTAAATAGAAATGATTTGAAAATAATTAATAAATTATTCTCACATTTAGCTCTGTGACTTTTCACTTACGTTACGTAAGTACGTTAAACAAATGCACATAAAAACAACTACTTCCCGGGCAAATACCCACGCCGGACATTGAATTACATAATGTACACCTTCTGTTGCATATCAATAAAATATTGAATAATGCAACAAATTTTGATCCGAGAAAAATTTAATGCAAAAAACAACAAAAAAACGGTACTTAATACAAGGCCATCTGCAAACACGTATTTCGGGATCTATCCCTCGTAAGTACAGCTCTGCCTTACACAATTTAAAGATGTTAAAATAAATTAATTCAACTATACTCAGTGATATTATATCTATTTTTTTTCCTTGTCTGTGTCGCCTTTTGTATTTCATTTGTTTCGCTTTCATTATTTATTTTTTGGTACTAACTTACCATCCAAGTAAATTGATTGAGTTCAAATTAATTTGACCACCCAAGTAATCAAAAGTTTCATTTCTTATAGTATTTTTACATCATATTTTAACATTGTGTCCCCTTTTTTTCTATTTCCTTAGTTCTATTTATATTATATATAATTATTATATTAATATTCAATTAATTAAAGATATTTTTTACGCCTTCACATACTAGCCTACTTTTATCGATTGCCATTTTCTGAGATTGTTTCTAGTTGTAAATAATTGTAATGTTGTAAATATTATGATGTAATTTAATGCATCTCTCAGAAATAAAGACAACTAGCTAAGCCTCAGAAAATGGCTCTCGATAAATTTAGGCTAGTAGGAGAAAGCATAAAAATTGTCTTTAATTAATTGAATATTCTCCTGAAGCAACTAACAAGATTCCAGTAAATATTATAGTTACTTGTAAAAAAAATAATTAATGGAAAAAAAGTTGTTTTAAAATCTTGGGTTATAAGTATTAAATGTATAAAAAAATAATTGAATAGAAATAGAGCGGGCAATAATTACTTTCCTCCGAGTATTAAAGGAGATTACACTGGGAATCATGAAGTTATTTCCGGTTGAATGCGGCGTGCGGAAACCTCCGCCCATCCTCAACCCGCACCCCCCTCCCATCCCGCTACACAGTAGTAACTAAGTTTATCCAACTTATAACGATATTTACTTTGCGAACGAAACTCGATAATGATACACATCCAGTGTTAGTAGTGTTGGTCCTGGACAAACACAACACAACTTCTAAAGTGTCGATCTGTGCGCGCCGGAAAGGAAAGGGGACAGCAAGGGGTTGCCAAGGAAAAGAAGAGAAAAAAGGAGAAAATGGGGGGAGAAAGGGGAGGAAGAAACGTCGCAGTCATCTCGGGATCATTACTCTGAAAAATGCGCGAGGAGGGAAAAGTATCCGTTCGTGCGTGTAAATAAGTTGCAATAACTGATGGATAGATGGGTTTCGGATAAGCGGGGGTGAGAAGCGATTCCGTAGGAAGAGGGCGGATAAAAAATGCGCGCGCGATAATGCGTTTGGTAATCGTGTTTTCCTTATGAATATTTTTACTCCTTGTTTTTTTTTTTTTCGTTCCCTTTTTTTTCTTGTGGATAGAATTAGGGGTGAGGAATTGTTTCGATATCATGCTGAGAGACAAGGAGAGAAAAAATATATAAAAATATTATTGCCCAACAGATTAAACAAATAAATACAATTGTAAGCGGTTGGATTGAAAGAGTTTATTACTAAAAACAACAAATATATACAATATGTGCAAATTATTTCAATCTCGGATTCGGCAGCAAAAACAATTGTAGGTAATGATAATTCTAGGCAATACATGTCAGTTAACATTACCGAGAAATCAATTCCAATAACTAGCAATGATTTTAGGCAATAACATGTCAGCAACAGATAGCTAGAATGAATTTAGAGTCAAAATTAGGCAATACATGTCACTTTTTAAAATTCTAAAGTCAATTCTAGATTACAACGGTTAGCTATATTGACTTTACAATCAAAATTAGGCCATAAATATCAGTTTCCATGACTTTAATGTCAATTCCAGGCAAACACTGTCTATTGTCACGACCTTTGAAGCAATTGTGTACAATGAATCTAATTTACAACGACTTTAAAGTCAATTCCAGGCAATGAAAGTAATTTGCAATGACTTTATAGTCAATTCTAAACAACAATGGTCAGATTGAGTGAGTTTACAGTCAAAATTAGGCAATACATATCAATTTTCATGACTTTGAAGATAATCCTAAACAATAGGTGTCAGTTAACATTACTGTAAATTCAATTACATTTAATGACTTTGTAATCAATTCTACGTAATAACTGTCAAGAACAGTTAGTTTGAGTGACTTTACAATGAAAATTAAGCAAAAAATATCAATCTTCATGACTTTAAAGTTAATTCTATGCAATAAAACTAATACAACGACTTTACAATAAAAATTAGGCAATAAATAAGAGTTTCTATGACTTTAGTCAATTACAAGCAATGATACTAATTCTCAATGACTTTAAGCTCAATTATAGGTAATAATTGTTAGCTATATCCAATTTACAATCAGAATAAAGCAATATATATCAGTTTCCATGATTTTAAAGTCAATTAACTCTTAACAACAGTTAGCTTGAGTGATTTTACAGACAAAATTAGGCAATTATGTCAATTTTCATAACTTTAAAGTCAATTCTAGATTACAACAGTTAGCTATATTAACTATACAATCAAAATCAGGCCATAAGTATCAGTTTCCATGACTTTAATATCAATTCTAGGCAATATATGTCAGTTTATGTTACTGTAAAGTCAATTCCAGTCAATAAATGTAACTTGCAATGACTTTATAATTAATTCTAAGCAATAACTGTCTATTGTCATGACTTTTAAAACATTTGTAGGCAACGAATCTAATTTACAACGACTTTAAAGTCAATTCCAGGCAATGAAAATAATTTTCTACAAATGTATACTCAATTCTAGGCAAGAACAGTCAGTGAGAGTGAAAATTGGTCAAAATTAGGCAATACATGACAATTTTCATGACTTCTATGCAATGACTGTACAATCAATTAGGCAATAAAAATAAGTTTTCATAACTTTAAAGTTAATTACACAAGCAATAATGGTAATTTACAAAAACTTTAAACTTAATTATAAGTAACAATAATTATATTCACTTTACAATTACAATTAGGCAATAAATGTCAGTTTACATCACTTTAAAGTTAATTCCAGGCAATGAAAGTAATTTGCAATAACTTTAACGGCAATTCTAGGCAACATGTAATTTACAATGACTTTAAATTCAACAATAGTTGATTTATCAATTAGGCAATAAAAATCATGTTTCATTGCTTTAAAATATATTCTAGGCAATGGAAATTATATAATATAACAGCTTTATGGCCAATTCTAGGCAACAACAGTTATATATATTGTTTTTACAATTAATTAAAATTACGCAATAATGTTTAAGTCAATTAAAGGCAGTAAGTGTAACTTACGACGACTTTAAAAACAATTATAGGCAGTAATTGCTAGCCAAATTCACTTAACAATCGGCATTAGGCAATGCATTTTAGTTTTCATAACTTTAAAGTCAATTCTAGGCAATGAAATTAACTTACATCGACTTTGAAGGCAGCTCTAGACAACAACACTTGATTTAATAATTACAACAATACCGACAAATTTAAATCAAATATTTGTTATAAATATGCCACATCTGTCGGAACTTGAACTTTTATACTGTACGATAAATATTACTGTAAAAGATAATCAGTCTGGCATAATTGAGACATATAGAGATTATAGTAACCTTGATTATGATTAATTTCAGTATGATTTAGCTTCTATACCATGGAGAGATATATTTCATAATAATGATATGAATGAAAAACTCAATTTTTTAAATGAAAATTTGCTGACACTTTATGATTTGCATATCCCAGTTATTACCTGTCATTTTGGTAGAAAGCACTGTCCGTGGATTTCTGAAAATACTAAATAAAATAGCGCTTTACGTAGATTTAAAAGAAGTAAATTAAATACGCATTGAAACTATTAAAAATCACTTCGCAATACAATAACCTCCACGATCAGACAGGGAAAGAAATTGTATTTTGAATTTCACGTACGAAAAAGTAATAATATGTGGAACACTTTTTATCATTGTAATATATACAATAAGAAAAAATATAATGAAATTCCGGATCATTTAAATGACGCTAACAAAATAAATGATTTTTATGTCAATTCCACCATATCGTATGAAAATACAGAGTTGATAGAATTTTATAACAAACAAAAAAACACAAATTGTTCCGAAAACTTTATTTATGAAGAAATATCTGAAACAAAGATTTTAAAATACATATGCAATATTAAGTCTAAAGCAATTGAGTAAGATGGAATTGACATAAGATTCATTAGATTGTGTTGTCCATACCTATTATCATACTTGACACATGCCATAAAACGAGCCCATATGGCAATCAATTGTGACAGCGCCCATTTGGCCGATATCATCTTCTCGACTTGATCAAAAATTCTAAAGGTTCAAATAAACACAATCAAAAAAACAGAATCGAAGTTTTTCATTTAGAAAAAAACATGAGAGCCAAACAACATCGGATGACTTCTTTTGGCCCACCTTGTATTATTAATTATTGTATAGTACATTCTTTTTTTTTTAGAAAAATGTTAAACCACTTCCAAAAGTTAACACCCCCAAAGAGTTAAAGGACTTAAGGCCGGTTAGTGTTTTAACCGTATTATCAAAAATTATTGAAAAATCGTTAAAAGAACAATTGGAATTGTTTATCTGTAAACATAATATATTAGCCTCAACACAATCTGGCTTTAGAAGTGGTCATAACACCTGTACAGCTCTTTTAAATGTGGTCGATAACATAATTAGACAGACTGATAATGATAAGTTAACAATATTAGTATTACTTGATTTTTCAAATGCCTTCAACACAATAAATCATAATCTGATGTTAGCCATTTTTAATTAAATTTGCTTAAGTTCATCAGCCATATTATTGTTAAAAAAACTATTTGTTAAATCGACATCAAATGGTAGTGACTAAAAATGATATATCCTTACCATTATCACTCCGCAATGGTGTACCGCGGTTTGGGCCCTTTGCTATATATAATTTACACATCAAATTTACCTAAAGTCCTAAAACACTGTTCAGCACAATATTACGCTGATGATAAACAGGTATATTTTTTTAAAAAAAGAAGACTCCTGCCTGGCTTGCGAATGTGTAAATAGAGATCTGCAAGGGTTATACGTAAATTGTTATAACAATTCCTTATTTTTAGATCCGAATAAATCTTGTGCTATTTTGTCTGGAATAAATAAAACGAGACAGTTGATAATCAGCAATGTTAATGGGAAAATTGTTATAAACAATGTTTCCATAAAAATGGAAAATGAAGTGAAAATTTCCGTAAATGCTGATTCGCTTTAAAAAGTATATATCTAAATGTTGCCAAAGAGATTTTTATCAAATAAAATTACTATACAGTTCCAGAAATATTTTAAAAAATAATAAAATAAAATCGTTTTGTGTAATTCTCTTGTGTTCTCATTTTTTCATATTGTGATACTTTATATGGACCTTGTTTGGATGCCGTAACAGCGAGAAAAATACAAAAATTCAAAATAGCTGCATTAGATTGATCTATGGAATACCGAGAAGACAACACGTATCAACAAAAAGAAATCAAATAGGTTGGTTGCACATGCACGAGACGAGAAAGTTGCATCAAGTGGTATTATTTAATAAAATTGTTACAAATAAGTGCCCAAAATACTTATACGATAAAATCCCATACAGAGGGGACGTGCATAATATTAATATTAGATTTAAGGGTACTCTATCACCACCTGCATATAAAACAGCTTTATTCTTGCGTTCTTTTACGTATCAAATAACGAAATAATTTTCGTTATTCAATGCCCACACAATATTTTAGGTTTGGTTAAAAATAAATTTACAAAGGCGTATAAAGACACTGTTTTGAAGAAAAAATCATTAAATAATTTTAATTTTATTAATAACTACTACGAGTTGTAAACAAAATGAAAGAGGTTTTCATTTTTAGAATGTTTTTTTGTTTTTTTTGTTTCTGAGAAACAGCAAACATTTTATGTTATGCTAAACTTCGCCATACTCAATAATGATAAAATTGTAAATTAAGTGTTGTGCATTTTTTTGGTGATTTATTATTGAATAAAAGACATTTATTATTATTATTATTGAGTATATTTCAATTTTAGCTCAAGGCATTCCAATCGTGGCGCCTCTAATAATCTTTACTTTATGGTACAGGTAAAATACTAATTTGTAGTAAATGTAATTTTAGATAATAAAACAAAAAATAGTAGCTAGTTTCAGATATTTGAATAGATTATTTTATTATTGTAACTATTCTCATTTAATTATACAGAGAGCTTTTTTATCAGTATACATTTCCCCTATGTATACCTGTAAAAAACGCGAGTCAAACGCATTAATTCATGTGTGTTTAGTTGCCTATAACACGCAACTGAACACACGTGCCAAATAATCAACTAAACATACACACATTAATCGGTTCAATGCGTTTGACTCGCGTTTTTTGCAGGTATACACTTCCCCTAATGTATACTAATAAAAAAAAACCTCTCTGTATATGTATGGTACTCTATGAAATGGCCTCCGTTAAATAAATAAATAAATTTATTATTAATTCTAATTGAGTTTTATTTAATTAAAGAATTAGAATGTTTATTTAATTTTCAGTCTTTAGACCTTGCCACGTATTTTTATAGTGAATACAACGTGTCTTTCTTCATCATTGAATATTATTACAAGTTACTATTATTTTGACTTAAATTCTCTCTTATCCCGTTGTGGAATATTGTTTATGTAAAATAGGATGAAGCGCATTACAAAGTGTTTAAATTAAAATGCATGCTAATTATTACGTTACTATTAAATTAAATAAAAAGAATTTGAAAATAATTAATTAATTACTAAATTATTTTCCCTTTAGCTACTGTGATATTATAACTTATGTTACAAGTACTTATGTTACATTATACAATATGTTATTGTTATGCAACAGCAAATGGCTATTATTAGACATTTGTTAAAGTACTTATGTAACATAAGTCATTATATCACAGTAGCTAAAATAATTAATTAATTATTTCCAAATTCTTTTTATTTAAGGGCCTACCACTTTTTCTCGGCAAACCACGTTTCTAATTTTATGTGTGAACAGTCTTTACGTCGTCTTACGATACATGACGACGTAGTGTATACATTATTTCACAAAATCTATCCTTTTTCTATTCAATTATTTATACATAACGCTATCCCTTTTTACACTATTCAAACAATCCATGCTTTCCATGTATTATTGGAAGCTTATCGGCCAGGATGTTTATTTTATCCTAATTTATGATCCTCTTCAAGTGTACCTCTCGCGCAACGACTACCTTTTTTTAAATACGTAAAACGTTTCTTTCAGTTCATTTATATGAACACTTTTCGATTATGAACTTTCATATTTTATCTATGTATTTTTATCAAGTAATATAAATATAATATAAATTTACCATGCTATAATCATAATTCTGTTTTGCTCGTAATAATTTGTAATTTATTTATATCATCATCAAATTTTGTTCTGGTTCCTTCAAAAATACTACCTGAATCAGAAAAAAGACATGTACCCCGAAACAAAAACCTTTGTAGTCAATAGATAATATTATGAGCACATGTTGTATTTTGAATCATAAATTTTATTGCGATTCAATGAAATAAATCATTCAGGTCAAACCATTTAACAGATTAGGACGGACATTTACTTGCTTTGCAACCCCGTACCCGAAATGATAAAGAAGGAGGCATGCATTCAGAATTTTAAATATTCATCCCTTTTTGCCAGTTTTTATTGCATCCAATTGTATTTTTAACTGGAGTTTTTATTATATGCAATTATATTTGTAACTGGTAAAAACAGCAAATAATAAAAAAAATACGGTTTCGGCGACTCCGCTTTTTACCCCACCATTGAATTACCAGCTAGAAATACAAATTTTTAAAATAGTCAGTTTTTGGATGTTGAGGTGGATGTTCACTGTATCCGTGATATAAAAGTGGTGTATCAGTGTGAGATTTTGGGAAACTTATAACTCGTTCCAATTGAATTCTTATAATGGGTAATAGAAGAGGAAAGAAAACCAGGTTGTACTTATCTGCACCCCGAAAGAAATGTAATCTCGTAATTTGGAAAAAGTAAGTTTACATTAAAATATGATGTACCTATATTTCTATATTAGCATTATTACACATTTTTAACTATTTTCAACAATTGTTTCAAATTTATTGCTGGCGCTAAAATTCAAATAGAAATAATATGAACATAAATGGACAGTTCGATATAAAGTGATTCAATAAAATTTACCTTGTCATTTTATATTGCTTCTATTTTTTAACTTTGTAATATTTTTCTTTTAGTATGTTTTAGTTAATTCTGCTATTTTGCTGACAAAAACAAATATTCATAGTGTAAATATTTATTGGAAAAATATTAAAAATTAACTCGATTAAAACACGTACATCCTTTCTTCAATATTTTGGTTTGATATCAAACCATTGATAATGAACACTTTGTGTCCGAAATGTAAATTTGGTTAAAAATAAAATATTGAAGAAATGATCTAAGTGTTTCAATCAGGTTATTATTATCTTGAAGTAACTCAATCAACCCAAAATTAAAAACATGTTACATTTTATGAGAAGTGGGCAATCTTATCGTTTTATGTAATTTTATTAATGTTATTTTCGCAGTAATTTCAATAAAACTTTAATGAGTGTTTTTTTTTTGGAAATTTGTAATAAATAATAATAATCTGTATTATCAAAATATAAATACACCGTACATTGTTCACAAAATCGTATAATTTTAGAGTTATATATATATATATAGGGTGGGGATTTATCCTGGACATTTGGAATATCTCAGAAATTAAATTCCAAAAAAAGAGGGTTTCAAATAAAAAGTTTAAATCAAGGAGGGGCTGATTCAGCTAATTCATGATTTTCATCATGTCATCCGAAGTCAAGTTTATTTTTTCAAATAGAAACATATTTTTCTTTTTCGATTCTCAATTTACAACTTGAAACAAATAACTTTTGTTTGAAACAATTTTTGTTTTGGTTATTACTTTTTACAATATTAATTAAAAAAAACACACAATGTCGTTTTAACGTAGAAAATCATTTTATTATTGATAAATGAAATTAATATTCAATTAAAACAGTATGAAATAAACATGTAATCTAAATAAACAAATTAATAATTGCTAAATAATAGTATTTGAATAATTGGATACGTATATTAAAACAATAAAAACAATTTTCCCTCTTTCAATATTTTACTATTATTTTCTCATCCAATTAGATTGCATGCTTATTTGATACTAATCCAATTGATTAATAATTTCATTTATGATAAATAAAATGATTTTATTTTTATTTATTTTTTTATTATTATTTTATTTTTGTCCAAAATTAACTTTAAATTTCATTCATTAATAGATTTTATTATTTCATTTTTTTAATGTTTTTCTTACTCTTTATGTAGAACAGTGTAATTCATATTTAGTTTATATTTTGTAAGATCATACTTATGTAAAATATAAGAATTTTGAATAATTAAACAGCTTATATATTTTTCATTTTGGGGGCTTCATGGGGCACGGGTTAAAGGTACCCAATCGATCTGAAATTTTGTCAGGCTTGTTTTTTGTTAATTTGAAGAGATTATGTTTTCATTATAAGTAATTATATTTATATATTCAGAACAAATGATCAAACAATAACAATAGGGGGTATTGTAGAAATTAGGAATTTTAAAAAATAATCTGTTTTATACTGACATTATGATTCTTATAATATTGTAACACACTCATCTCGAAAACCCATAAAAGATGTTTCTGGCTATAATAATACCATAAATCAAGTAACACTCGCCCATTAGTAGTGCGTAATCGGATATGCGGTCGTTCTCGTCTCGATGCAGTCGAGCATCGCACGTGAATCCGCGGCGAAAGAGAGATAGACAAATTGGTCTTCGCTTATTTCTCGCAAGAAAATGTAAAATAGTCCGATAATTATTCGCTCATTGTGGGCAAACTAATGAATTTATTTTTATGATGCAAACCCTTTATTGTTCACAAAAGTCGATTCTAGGCCCCTATTACTCCAAAATTAAATATAAAAATGTTTAAATTGGTTAAATTGACGATCAAATTTGTATAAATATTGAGCATATTTAATGCATTTTTATAAATAATATATGACATTTTTTTTTCAAAACCAAACTAATATGATCATTGATTGATCCTTTAACTTTCTCATACTGAAATTTCAATACAACAGTATTATTATTAGTGGTAACAACGGCGTGTGCCGTAAAGCACTATTTTCTCTTCTTTTCTAGCGAGTGGTATGCCCTTAATTTATTTAAATAACCTTGACGAAGTGAATAAATCCTTTTTTCTATTACGTCACTATTAATTTATTTTGTTAATTAAAATAATAATAGCCAAAAACTGAAGCTATCAGCTTATTTCTACGGTTAGATTGGACTCGTAAATTCATTTTTTATTAGTTCGAATTCAAAGTAATTATACTATTTTTTTTAAAAAATGTAAATCCTTACATCTGTGGACATGATTATAACTTACAATTCCTCAATTGAATAAAAATTCAATCCCCTCATTTCCACGATGCGAAAAGGGTTGACATAAATGGAAGTTTATTTATTCTTTTATATATCCTGATCGATTTCTGCGTTTCTCCTCCCTTTCCCCTCGCCCCCATTCCACGATTTCCCGTCCCTTCATGCAAAGTGCGAACGCAGGGCCGGTTTTACGCGAAGCGCGTTGCGGGCCCAACGCGATCCGACTTGAACGGATGTCGTGTCTCGGGTTTTTGACAGCGGAGGCGCAAGATAAATGACTATTTATTGAGGGCTCACGTATAAATGCCCTCGCCTCCATAAAATATTAAAGCGAGCCCCCCATTAATGAAAGCGACTCGTTTTCTGATAGTTTTTTTTTTTTTCTTCTTCTTTCGTCCTCTGCCTCCTTTTCTCTCCTCCTCCGTTCGTTCTTCGGTTTCGTGTTGTGTATCGGTTCAAACTCGGGGACGCGGGGCAAATAAAGCACCACGGGAAAGTTGCCCGTTTAATCACATTTTTTTTCGACTGTTGCTCTAATGAACGGCCCCGAGAGACTTGATAAATAATTTTGTTTTCTCTCCTCGTTCCACCCTTCGCTTCTCCTTCTTGTTATTATTATTTTTTTACTCGCTTCCTTCGCCTCTTCGACTTATTCCGCTCGGACGAAATCTTACATTTATCATATCTCGACCGTGTAATATTCCACGATCGATATAAAAATGAAATAATTACAAAAAATTATATATGACATAATATGTTTTCTTACAATAAGTAGATTATTTAAAAAGATTTTGAAGAAAATAATGCATTTTTTTTCCTGTTAATGAATTAAGTCACTGCTTGATTCAATTCAATATTATTGCACATTAATTAGAATTATTTTCTTCAACCTCCCCTACCCTTAATACGCAATAAAATTTCCTACAAATACAAGGTGGCCAGAAAAGGCGTGATAATCTTCAGGTAAAGTGGTTCACTGATTAATTTCAAATAGAAAATTTAAGTAAAAAAATATTGTACGGTTCTTCATTAACGCCATTAATAAATATGTGACTAGAATTTAGTAATATTTTTGAAATATTTTGATTAAAATTAGTTCTATTAACATCCAGTTAAACATTGACGCTGCCACGTTAAATTAGGCAATAGATGGAGCTTGCCTTATATTTTATTTATTCTGACATTTATTGCTTAATTTTAAATTTACAGTCACTATAGCTAACTGCTAGTGCTTATAGAAACTACATTTTGAGCTGATAGCCAAAACTGTAGCTACGGGCTTGTATTTGAAACCGTAGCTATTGCAGTTTATATACTGTTAGTCTGAACTGCAGCTACAAGCTTGTATGTGCTACTGGAGTTTTTCGATAACAAAATCTTCTTTTAGGCTGCAGACTACACCTTTTTCAGCAGTTGTCTTCCGGATAAGGTTGCAGTTTAGTGGAAAGAGATAGCTATATGGTAAATGGAAATAATCGTTTGAAAATAGAGCTATTCTTTTGGATTTCATAATATGAATGTGTATTTACATTTTTTATCTACCAAGTATAAAGTATCAGTCTAAATAAAAAATAAATCGTTAATTTTCGTGTATTACGTCAATTTAATAGTTCAAGTTTGAAAAGAAAATTGTAAGATATAATGACATTAATAGGTCATGTCTGCTAAGTTATTTCAATGCAGAATTTAGTGAAATCCTTTAAATTTTCATTGCACAAGTTTTTATTAGCAAAAATGTAGTTTAAAATTTGCTATAAATTTGATCAATTTTCATTGTTTTTCATAATAATTTTTCACAGAAACTAAACATTAAAGTAATATTTAATTTAACTGATGAAATTCCTGCTTATTTTAAGATTATTTTAATGTATAATACAATATTGTTCATTTATCACAACAACAATCTAACTCAAATTAGTGATTGCCCATATTTGTATAGCTATCTCTTTCTTCTAAACCGCACCCTTAAACAAGGATTATGTTTACGCCTTGCGACGATTTTGGTTATAAAATTACTTAAACACGTAATAACTAACTAACCATCTTTATTCAAATGTGTATATGTATGTACAATAATATACAAAAATTAGAATTATATTCTGTAGATGATGAATCGGCTATCGACCGGAGGTCTTTCAGCCTGTCTATGTCTCGTTCTTGTCGTTGTCTATCTAATCGTCATGATCGCTAACGTTATTGTCAAAGTCCGCATTGTTGGATGAGATGAATTGAAAAATGGTAGATGGGGGAACACGTAATATTTAAATAAAGAAATAATTTATTATTAACAACGTGCATCAAATTAAATGAAATATATACAAATGAAATAATAATAAAATGTAAGTTAAATTAAATGATATAGTAAAAAAATACAGATACAAAATGAATAAAGTTTAAAATGTTTTAGCGAAAATTAACGTGTAAAAATAAATGAATGAATAAATGTTATAATTTAAAAGTGATTGAAAATAAACAAATTTCACAAGACGAGAGAAAATGTTAGAACTTATTTGTACGCTGCGTGAAGAAGAAGTGATGATCTTAGAATTTAATCTCGGGGACAAATTTGGAAGAATGATTTTATTGGTTAAAAGCATTCACAGGGTGCAAAAGGAGAGAAAGTTGATGAAAAAATAGGATAGCGTACAAGTACTTGAAAGTTTTAAGATGTGATTCAGGCTGCATTTCTCAAGGTTAGGGCTGTGAAACTCTGCCGCCAGAAAGTCTTTAATTTCACGTAAAAATCTCGCCTGAAATCGGCATAAAAGATTCGTTCAAAATTTTTGGATAAAGATTTACAGCTTGTATTTTAAAATGCGCAAACTGACCATCGTAAATAAATGTAAATGATTAAAGAGTCCGTATCTTATTCGCGGATATGTCGTGAACAGGTTAATTAAACGGGAGCTGGCTTCATCGAAAAACCATGATGCAACAACTTTCTTGAAAAAATTGAACGGTTGGTGGAGTTAAAAGCTTTCGATAAGTCAAGGAATGTTATTATGTAAAATTCACGGTTTTCAAAGCCCTTGATAATATTAAATGCTATTGTCAAGGGCTTTGAAAAACCGTATTTTTTTACATGATAAATCAAATCTTCTAAAGACTTTTGTGATCCAAATAAAATTTATTATTAGTTAAATAACTATACATATGAAGTGATAATGTTTTTTATGATCTTGAAAAATGAAGGGAGATATTGGGTAGGTTTGAGCGATCATTTACATTTCCTTTTTTATAGATAGCAATAATAACGTTACATTTTGTAACATGTTGACACTCTGATAATAAAGATTATAAATTTAACAAACAGTGTATTAAATAATTCAGGAGATATGTTGGATATGTTGAATTATTTTTGTAATATATATATATATATATATATATACAGAGAGGTTATTTTATCAGTATACATTAGGGGAAGTGTGTACCTGCAAAAAACACGAATCAAACGCATTGAATCGATTAATGTGTGTATGTTCAGTTGACTATTTGGTATATATGTGTTCAGTTGCATGTTATAGGCAACTAAATACACATACATTAATGCATTTGACTCGCGTATTTTGCAGGTATACATAGGGGAAATGTATACTGATAAATAAAGCTCTCTGTATATATATATATATATATATATATATATATTATTTATTTCGTTTTCCTTGTTTTCATAAACAGGACAAGTTCGCCTTCCTTTAGTGGACGAAATAATGATTCTCTTCTAAAATCGCTGACGATGCCACTTGAAATTAGGCAAAAGGCAAAAGGTGATATATATATATATATATATATATATATATATATATATATATATATGTAATTGATAAAAAAAAGCACTACTAACCTTTCTATTAGTGTTTTTTTTTTATCAATTACATTTGATCTTCACGTAACTCACCCAATCAATTTAACATAATGGCTTCCTGGTCAAAGTGAAACTCATCAGTCCCGACATTTATTTTCTGAATCAGTGCGCGAAAAACAACGTCTTCCCAAACTTTATACAAGTGAAAACTGCGAAACATAGATACAATATCACTAAACTAATAAATGATTTCAAATTGAGATTATTGAGATTTGAAATCGGTTTATTATATGGAAAGAGAACCAACTTAGAAATAATGGCGTATGAGCTACACATGCGCCTCAGCAAAATCTCAACTTCACAAATATGGGACGACTTTGAAAGGAAGATGTACACCGTGATCGAAAAAAAGTACAGAACAAATCAACAATACTACAAAAGAAACTGAAATCCCTCCTAAGGAAAAAAACAGTCACACCAAAAACATATTCCACTAGATAACGCGCAAGAACTTAGCCAGACATTAGTGATAAACAAAACAAACATATCTTTCTCCGAAGAAGAACAAGAAACATCGAAATTCGGTTTAATACATTCAATGAATCAGAAAAGGTTCTCTACTGAAGATTCAATCAACGACATCGACATCGCCGCTTCTAGACCAACACAAACAGTTACTCCAACAACATATTCCATTAGATAACGCGCAAGAACTTACGCAGACATTAGTGGTAAACAAAACAAACATATCTTTCTCCGAAGAAGAACAAGAAACATTTAAATTCGGTTTAATACATTCAATGAATCAGAAAAAGTTCCCTACTGAAGATTCCATCAACGACATCGACATCGCCGCTTCTAAACCAACACCGGATCTAGCAGCAGAATTCCGTTCCTCAGCGAAAGAAGTCCTGCATAAAATCAAGAAGAAGAATACCCAAGAAGTGAAAAGTGTAAAAAACGTCGTGAAGAGTCTAAAAGAGAAAGAGTGCTTTTATTTAAAGTCAGACAAAGGCAATAGTGTAGTGATTATAGTTAATATTAATCCATTGATAATGGTCACTTGATGTCCGAAATGTGCATATGGAATTAAAAATAAAAGTGTGAAGAAAGGTTATTAGTGCTTTTTTTATCAATTACATTTGATCTTCACGTAACTCACCCAATCAATTTTTATATATATATATTTAAAAAAATATTTAATTCACATATATATACAGGGTGTCTCAGCGTGCGCGCCGAGTAGCTTCACGGCTAAATGGTTTATTTTTTTCAAAATCGGCTTTCGCAGGCGTATGTAAGTCTATTAGGACCACATTTTAAAATTAGTATCAAACATACAGGGTGTCCCATAAAAGTATGGCGTATCATAGTTATATTTTTTCTAATGGAATGACCCATATTTTATATTTTTTTCAGATTCTACATCAAAAATAAAATTAACTTTCATAATATGTTCATATGCCTAAACCTAATAATTTTTGAAATATTTAAATATTTTTGGAAAAATTGACGTTTCGAAAAAAAATCATAACTCTCAAATGGATGAATGAAAACAGATGAAATTTTGTACCAGTATATTAGACTAATGGGTAAACATTTTAGGCTATTTACAGGAATTTAAAATCTTAAGATGTTTTGATAATTTAACGTAACTCCAGAAACACATTTAAGGTCAAATTTCATGCTTATTTTAAATGGCACATCCTATATTTAATAGCCCTATATTGTAGGAAATTTTATTGTCTTTCAAAAAGTATAAAGGTATTTTTTACCTAAACCTAATAGTTTTCAAGATATATCCAGTTTCGTTAACTTTTGACATAATATTTATTATTCATAATATAGAAAGTCGATACAAAGCTCCATCTATTGTTCAATTTAATATTTATTATTATTATTACATAAATGCAAGTGTTTAGTTATTGTTTATAAATAAAGTCAGTTGACCCAACAAATGATTTTCGAGATATTTCCTAAATTAATACACTAATTTTATTAATTGTGAATATATAATTGCATTATTTATTTACACATGTGTAAATTATTTGATAAAAACTTGTTAGAATTGTAAAACAAATATAACGAAATACATTAAATAAATTGACAAAATAGTATTAAAAGTAATTTATAATAAATTTTCAAAAATACTACCATCGAATACATAATTCAATTTTATTTTAAATGATATTTTGACATTTCTCAGCATATTAGGTATAATTGATATAAATGTATTATTAATTCTGCCTTCCATGTATTCAATTGTTGTGTGAGGAGTGCTGTATATTTGATTTCATAGAAATAAATCCATGGGGATTAAATTAGAGGATCTAGGTCACCATGCTCTTCCAATTTATTGCTTATTAAACCACCTGTTTTGACGAATATTCAATGGAATTAAACTTGTAATTGTGTCTCCTAATTATAAGTTACTGTATTCAAGGTAGTTTTTTTTTTTTTAAATACTTCATACTGCCTACAGTTTTGAATGTATTTAAAACTTCCTCTACAGTCTTCTTATTAGGATGTCTTTCATCAGAGAACATTTTGTATACTAAGAGACAATCTTAATAACATTACATTATTATTAGAATCATGTTAATTCTTTCATTTAAGGGAAACATTATTTTTTCAATTGTTAGTAATAATACGAATGTGTCAATTAAATTTGCTGATAAACAAAAGCCTATTAGAATAACTGGCAACAATAATTATTAAATTAAGCAATAGATGGCGTTTTATGTTACATTGCCATATTAAAATAATAATCATAATGACGAAAATTAACAAAAATGGATATATCTTGAAAACTATTAGGTTTAGGTGTAGAACACCTTTATACTTTCTGAAAGACAATAAAATTTCCTACAAGATAGGTCTATTAGATATAGGGTGTGCAATTTAAAATAAGCACGAAATTTGACTTTTAATGTGCTTTAGGAGTTATGTTGAACTATCAAAACATCTTATGATTTTAAATTCTTCTTAATAGTCTGAAATATTCACCCATTAGTCAGATATACTGACACAAAATTTCATTTGTTTTCATTCACCCATTTGAAAGTTATGATTTTTTTTCGAAACATCAATTTTTCCAAAAGTATTAAAATATTTCAAAAGTTATTAGGTTTAGGCATATGAACATATTATGAAAGTTAACTTAATTTTTGATGTAGAATCTGAAAAAAATATAAAATATGGGTCATTCCATTAGAAAAAATATAACTATGATACGCCATGCTTTTATGGGACCCCCTGTATATTTGAAACTAATTTTAAAATATGGTCCTAATAGACCTACATAGGCCTGCGAAAGCCGATTTTGAAAAAACTAAACCATTTAGTCGTAAAGCTACTCGGCGCGCACGCTGAGACACCCTGTATATATACAGAGAGGTTTTTTTATCAGTATACATTATGGGAAGTGTATAACTTCAAAAAAAAACGCGAGTCAAATGCAATGTGTGTATGTTTAGTTGCTTATTTGACATATATGTGTTCAATTGCGTGTTATAGGCAACCAAACACACATACATCAATGCGCTTGACTTGCGTATTTTGCAGGTATACATAGGGGAAATGTATACTGTTAAAAAAGCTCTCTGTATATATATATATCTTTATTCAGACAACAGATAATACAAAACAATATAAAATAAATAATTACAATACATGTCGGTATTAGTCTGTCTGGGCTATCGACCAGAGATCTTTCTGCCCTATTTTTTATATTATCACAATTTCCTTTCAATTAAAACCAATATAATTACAGCATTTCACTGGAATTAAGTTATGTACAATTAAGGCGAAAAATATATCGAAACATCCATAATTATAAATTTATCCTTATTGCTATATACGCTGTTGGTTTTTTTTTTTCTTCTCCTCGTCTTAATTATATAATAGCACGTTGTGTGCAATTTATCTTCGAGGTCTGGTTTTATGAATATGGGCCAACGAGACGGCCGTTTGATATGGGTACCAGCTGTTGTCTGGTCCCCGAGGAGGAATCGCGATGACACGAAGGATACGAGAATGAAAAATGCAATGAAAAGGAGTGAAAAAAAAAATAAATAAATAAATAAACGCGAGGATATTTAATCCACGGTGTAATTCTAGCGCGCGGACCGGTGCATGTGGGTACCGCCATGCCGGAGAGGATGCGTTGCGCAAAGGTCCTTCTCTATCTTCGGACTTGAATGCGTTTCAAGGAGGAATTATTTGTTTCGTAATAAATAATAATTTTCTAAACAAAGCAACTTGCAGGTCACTTGGTACAACAATCTACATATCTTAGTTCTAAAAAAATCATGCAAGGGGTGGTGAAAAGTCTATTTACCCCCTTTAATTATCGATTTTTCAGAAAATAAGGAAAATTATGTGAAAATTATTATTTTTCTATATGGAGTAACATGCGGGCCACCTGGTACAATATTGTGTATATCTTGGTTTTGAAAAAAAAATCATAGGAGGGGGTGGTGAATAATAATATGAGGCGTCCATTTACCCCCATTATTTAATAAAATAAGGAAAACTAAGTGGAAATTAATATTTTTCTATTTAGTTTAGTTTAGTTTATTTACGGAAATCACCTATTAAAAAATAAATAACTGTAACTAAATCCATTTAACTACCGTAAGAATGCTTATTTTATACTTAATAAGATTCACATAAATTAACGGAAATGACAAAACTAGATATTTGGAAGAAACGAGATATAAAAAAAATGTATAATTAATAATAATATAACGAAAATAAAAGATAATTACTTTTATAAGGAAAATTAGTATAAAGATTCAACATTACTTACGTATTGACTTCAATATTTGTTATTAAAGTCAATACGTCGCAAACGATTCTTAAATCTAACAATTGAATCATCAAATATATTAAAGTTAACATCAGCATTCAAAATATTACAGTATTTTATAATTCTATTAATAGGGCTGTGCATGGCATAATTCGTGGTATGAGGCATTAAGCGAAACAATGCTTTGGATCATGTATTCATCGCACAACAAAAGTTAAAGTTTAAATTAGATAACAAAATACTACAATCAACAAAACCATTAATTAATTTAAAGCCGTATGACACATCATATATAATGCGCTTATACTTTAAAGATTTATTTATTTATTTATTTATTCGACGGAGTCACCTTTTTTACAAAAATATTGAAAAAACTTAAACTTAATATTAACAAAGACATATTCGATATTTATAAACATTGACGAGCATTACAACTTAAATTTATTAGAAATCGATTCTACGCAGTAAAGATTTGAATATATTTATATTTGGAGCGAATAAATCAAAATATACATTATTGTTAAGTGAATTAGCCGTTCGCATCATTCTTACTACAGAGTTATTAGCTGCATAATTCGTCCTACTACACGTTAATCGAAATAATGTATTGTTCCTCGTGACGACTCCACTAGTTTGATACCAGAATGTAATTGATGATAATAATTGAATGCAGTTAATGTAGTTATTTATGATTTTATAAAGAACGCATAAGTCAGAGAAGGTACGGCGATATTCAAGTGGTTTTAAGTTTAATGAATTAAGGATATTATCATAATTTAAGTTTTTTACCGGAATACCTTGCAAGCAATTCTTCGTAAAAATGTATGCTGTACTTTTTCAATCATATCTTTTAGGTATTTCTGATGAGGATTCCAAACTGGTGCAGCATATTTAAGTAATGAGCACAAGTGAACAATACAATATTTTTAATGTAGGGATAGAAAAGTCAGAACCAATTCTTAATATAAAACCTAGTGTTTTTAAGGCACGGTTTACAATATATCTTATATGACTATCAAATGATAAATTTAAAGTTTGTAACATATTTGAGGAACTTGCGGGCCACCTCGTACAACAATCGACATTACTTTGTTTCGAAAAAAAAATTAACATTTGTCAATTTTGTTGTGTTTCTCGGATATTATTTCGAGTACATTTCTAAATAACAAAGATAAAGAGAAATGAAAAATGTACAATTAATAATTGCTCACCTTATTTTAGAAACACACGACGCTCGTTCATCTTCTACGTAACTGAATGTCAAACAAAAATATAAATATTTGTCTAATTTAACTGTATTCGTATATCTAATAATTTACGAGATCTTAATGGCGAGCACGATTAAACAAACGCACGGGATATAGACTATTAGACAAATTCATAATAACATTGTAATATACAAGTTTAACGATTTGTTGTCACATACATGATGGTCCGTTTATATCAGCACAGTAAAATATTTAAAAAAACAGAGCGAAATATGAAAAAAAAGAGATTCAAATGCAAGTTTATTTTTTTTACATGAAGGGGCAAATCTCATGATCCTATGTACAATTTTCCAACGTAGCTTCTTCAATGTCATTTGAACAAATTTGTTTTTCCAAATGTAATTTTTTTTTTTAATTTTTGTTCTAATTCTACATGATAAAAGAAAAATAAATTATCAAAATCACTTTTTTAATTCGTAATTTTAAAAAGTAAACAAACATTTCACCACCTCTCATAGGTATTTTTTTAACAAAAATACGTAAAATTATTATTTTCCACAAATAAAATCCGTTAACCCTGAAAATTGCCCGATTTTCAGGGTTAACGGATTTTAACAACCGCTCCATACTTTTTTTTTTTTTCGAAACCGAGATTTAAACATTGTTGAACTAGGTGGCCCGCAAATTTCTCCATATAGGGAAATATTAATTTCTACACCTTCCCTCGTTCAAAAATTAAGATATACAGATTGTTGTACTAGGTGGTCCGCAAGTTGCTTCATATAGGAAAATAATAATTTTCACATAGTTTTCCTTATTTTCGGAAAAAAACGATAATTAAAGGGGGTAAATGGACTTATCACCTACCCTCGTATGATTTTTTTCAAAACCAAGATATACAGAATATTGTACTAGGTGGCCCGCAATTTGATCCATTTAGAAAAATAATAATTTTCACATAGTTTTCCTTATTTACGGAAAAAATCGAGAATTAAAAGGGGTAAATGGACTTTTCACCACCCCTCGTATGATTTTTTTCAAAACCAGGATATACAGAATATTGTACTAGGTGGCCCGCAAGTTGCTGCATATAGAAAAATAATAATTTTCACATAGTTTTTCTTATTTTCAGAAAAAAATCGATAATTAAAGGGGGTAAATGGACTTTTCACCTACCCTCGTATGATTTTTTTCAAAAGCAAGATATACAGAATATTGTACTAGGTGGCCCGCAACTTGCTCCATTTAGAAAAATAATAATTTCTACATAGTTTTCCTTATTTTCGGAAAAAAAAACGATAATTAAAGGAGGTATATGGACTTTTCACCTACCCTCGTATGATTTTTTTCAAAACCAAGATATACAGAATATTATACTAGGTGGCCCGCAAGTTGCTGCATATAGAAAAGTAATAATTTTCACATAGTTTTTCTTATTTTCAGAAAAAATCGATAATTAAAGGGGTAAAATGGACTTTTCACCACCCCTTGTATGATTTTTTTAGAACTAAGATATGTAGATTGTTGTACCAAGTGCCCTGCAAGTTGCTTTGTTTAGAAAATTATTAATTTCAACACCGTTTTACTTTTTATTTCAGAAACAATCTCAGTATTATTGAAATGTTTGGTTTTAACTTGTTTATTTTAAGTTTTAGGATACACATTTTTGTAGAGCAACTTATAGGCTGTAATTTAAGTAAAAAATATTCTTGAAATCTGAAAAAGGGGGGGCTGGCACCCCAAGTTCTTGCTCTCACAGGGGGTGGATTTAGCTAGTGCAACTTCTGAATATTAGTGGTTTCGATAGAGCAACTTTCGTAAAATAGATTCTGTCTACAAAATATTAAGAATTATGAATTGGGGAGGCTAGCGTCATTTTAGACCCCCTAAATGTCAGAACTCTGTAACTTTTTTCCCTTGCTGGAGCAACTTAGAGCAACTTAAGGCCTTTTAGGTGCATTAGTTCGGCTTTCAAAATCCTGAATAGGGGGGGCCAGATTGACAGACCCTAATATGATTATTTGTTGTCAATAGAAAATGGTATTTCATTTAAATTAATATAATTGATTTAATTTTTATTAAATATAGTTGATTTAATTTAATTAATCTAATATAACATCTTTAAATTTTGAAAGGCAGAGCTGTACTGACGAGGGATAGATCCCGAAACACGCGTCTGCAGATGGCCTTATATTAAGTAACGTTCTTTACATTGATTTTTTTTTTTTTGATAAAAAAATGTTGAATGATGCAATATGTTATTGATATACAACAGCAGGTGTACATTATGTAATTCATTCTCTGGCGGGGTATATGACCGAGAAGTAGTTGTTTTAATATGCATTTGTCTAAGGTACTAATATAACGTAAGTCAAAATATTACAGAGTTTAAATAATTTATTAATTATTTTCAAATAATTTTTATTTAAGTATTTATTGTATATATTTGTAAACATATTGTTAAATTAAATAAGTTAATAACGCCAAGCAATCGCCGTCGCATTGTATAATAATACATAATATATTGCACACACAATATATATGGAAGAACATGTACAATTACGCCGAACCGCAAAACGCATAAATCTCCCGTCCTGAAAATGCATTACGTCCACTCCGCGGTCCGAATTTACGACTCGGCCACGTTTTGTGGAACCGTGTTTCGCTCATTTCTTTCCTTTTGCTCGCATTTACTTTTCATTTTTATTTCGTTCGGGCCCCCTTCTTCCCCCGGAGGCGAGCAGTCCGAAACCGCCGAGGAGGGAATTCGTCCTTAGAACGCTCCATCGACCGGAAAATAATCGCTTTTCAAAAGGTGAAAACAAATAACAGGACAATGTGATCTGTTGACGCGTCGATGTTTTTTTTTTTTTGTCTGGGTTAATTAAGTGATTCGATTATTTCCAGATTTTAAACTGTAATCGTTTTTTGTGTATACTTGCAATTATTAATGCATTTTTATTATTTTTTTCGATAGCCCTTATTTGAGAATATATTATGAAAATATTTATTTTTCCAAGACAGACTACTAACACAACTGTACGTATTGTTATAATAAATTTTGTAAATTTTAGTTATATTTATTTTATATAGAGGGTGGCGCAAGATTACGATGAAGTCCAATATCTCAGTTATAAAGAAATATACAAAAAAATGTTACTTACATTATTAGTAGCTACTGTCAAAATTCACATTTTAAAATTAGTTTCATATATACAAGGTGTCCAATAATCACGTAACGTATCAAACATATGTTTTTACTTTCCCCGGACCCCTGTCCAAGGGAAAGTATTGTGATGGTGAAAATTTTCGAACCGCCAATTTCAACAAATGTGCACGTTTTGAGGTCCCCTGAGTCCATTCCATCGAGTTTTGAAAAATGTCTGTGTGTGTGTCTGTGTGTTTCCCCGATAGCGCATAAACGGCTGAATGGATTAAGCCCAAACTTTATATCTAAGCTTTATATAACAGTGGAATGATCTGAAAAGCTTTTGGTTAGAATCAAAACTCATTAAGTGCAACTTTACTCTTAGCAATTTTTCATTTTTTAATTCGGATAGAAAAATGTTTCAAATAAAAGTTTTAGATCTTGGAAAATAAATAATTTCTGTTATAAACTTTTATTGTAGGACCTCCGGTTTTCATTTTATAAACGAAAGAATTTCGTTTTCCTGATAAATTCCCTTAGAGATTTTAATAATTATTTTAATGACAAATAAAACGTCAAAGTGCCAGCACGTCAGCACATTCGCAAAGTTTGAAAAAATGAAGAAGAGTGTGGAGAAATCATTTTAACACATTTTAAGGTAAGAAATTACACACTTAATTATAATATTCTTCTAAATACTCGGTTTTAACTTTGAAAGACAACAATCAATTTTTTCTATTAATCATTTTGCTTTCCTATTAAATTTTCAATCAGAAACTTATTTGACCGTATTCACCGGGGAAAGTACCATGATGGACACATCACCATTTTTTTTAAATGGAATGATATATTTTTTATGAAGATTTTCGATTCTACGTTTAAAAATAATTATTTTTTATATAAGATTTAATAGGTCAATTTTTCATAGTTTAAAAGTTATAAACAAATGAATGTTGAAATCGATAGATGTTTAGAGCCTAATATTTCAATAATGAAAAATAAAATAAACATTCTGTCAACGCCATACAAATGCAAAAATACTTAATAATAAAAGAAATACTCTTTTTTCTCTTAAAACAAATTTTTATATACAAGGTGAAGCAATACGCAAAATGATTTTTTTCTCTTTTTACTTAAATGGGACACCCTATATTTTTTATGCTATTTTAATAGAAAATTAATCACTCTTCATTTTTTATATAACATATTAAATAGCTACCGTTTACCGTTTTTGAGATATTTAATCTCAAATACAAATTTGGTATAGAATTTTTAATCAAAGTAGGCCGTGCCAGAACAACTAATTTATTTAGTTGTGAAAGTTACGCGAACACAAATATAAAATAATTTAGTGAAACGAATAATCAAGTGCATTAATTAAAATACATCATAATTCATACATATTTTTTTTTACCACGGGATAAATGAGAATTTAATAAAAAAAAGTAAATAAATATTAAGCTGTAATTATTTTAATACGCGATAATATTGAAAATACAACAATTTAAATAGGTATGTTCTTGGCTGTGCGCCAGGATCCAGGTACAACGAATCTTCTTATCTCAGGAATGCGTTCTCGGAGTGAGTCATCGATCGTTTTTTTCTTCTTGATTTGCGATAATTGCGCTCTTGTATTTCGATTCAGTCGTCCGAAAACGCGCAGTGTTCACTATTCCGGTTTAATTTTTAACGTTAGAAATTATTAATAATTAAAAACGCGATTTATTTTTGTTTATGAACAAGTGGTAATTAGTGAGTGGTGGAGGTGAGTTGGTTTTCGATTCACCAGGAATGGGTTGGAAGTTATTTTTTCTATTAAGGTATGTTAATATTAATAATTTATTTTTAAACAGATTTTACGATTCCTATTATTATCATCAATTTATTCTCCAAAATTGCATTTATCAATAAATTACTTTCGCAACAAACAAATGCGATTTTCGCAAGACTAAAGTAGGTATACATTAGTTCTAAATTCATTAATGAAGATTTGCTAGTTTGTTTTGCCATTCCTATTCTTTTAAATCGTCCACATCGCAAAAATTATGTTTAACAATAAATTAATTTTGCAACAAAGAAAACATTTTTTTCGTAAATTTTTAATCATTTTCATCACTTAACCCGCGGTGAAATATTTTTTAATAATCTTTGAAATTTTCTAAAAAACCAACACTTGTTTTTTTCTTACTAAATGTTATAATAAATGGAAGATGTGCCGTCCCTTGCTCGAATATGCTTCTATACTATTCCATAATCCCCGCCCCGCAGTCCTAAATAATCTTGCAGTTGCAGAGCGCTCTGCCCTGCGACTATTAACTAAAATAAGACATCCTAATAACCCTTTACATAATCCTTCAAACACATTCCTATACGAAACGAAATATTTATATCATTATATTTTGTTAACATTTTTATATATTTATTTCACACATTCACATTTTTTTTTAATTCAATAGCATTCAAACATTTTACAATTTTTTTCTTAAAAAATATGTCCCAATAACCATTATAACTCGCTAAATAATCGTTGGGCAACTATTTTCTTTATATTTTGCATGAGCCTTTAATATCGATTGTCATTTGAATATCCTTTTAGGTTAGGAAGTAAGTATGTTATTAAATACCAGAAAACGATTATGAATTGCATTTGTTTTAATTATAGCCTACTTAAATTATAGATTATAAGCGAAACTTATAATTTTGTACTTTGAATTGAAATTGTTAAAAAATGGTAACAGATAGGGGTATAGTTTATTATACAAAAATTAAAGAACAATCAATTTTCTATCGAAATAGTGTAAAAAATATAGGGTGTTCCATTTAAGTGAAAAAAGAAAAAAATCATTTTGCGTATTGTTTCACCCTGTATACAACATTTGCTTTATGGTAACAAACGATTATTCCTTATATTATTAAGCATTTTTTCAATTAAATTGCGTTAACAGAAAGTTTACATCGTTTTTCATTTTTGAAAAATAAGGCCCCAATCTTCCATTGATTTCAACCTTAAATTGTTTATAACTTTTAAAATATTAAAAACTGACCTAATAAACCTTATATCAAAAATGATTAATTTTAAGCGTAGAATCTAAAATCGACATAAAAAATATAGCATTCCATTTAAAAAATCATATGTTTGATACGTCACGTGATTATTGGACACCCTGTATATATGAAACCAATTTTAAAATGTGAAGTTTTACAGTAGCTACAAATTATGTCAGTAATATCTTTTTGTAAATTTCTAAATAACTGAGATATTGGACTTCATCGGAATCTTGCGCCACCCTGTATATATATATATATATATATATATATTCGTCATCTTTATTCCTTACAAATGTGGTTTAACATTTTTTTACATTTTTGACAATTTATTTAAACTTTAAACAATGTTCTTGTAGGAATTGGTTATCGGCCGGAAGCCTTTTTATATTATGTTAGATTACACCGAATGTATTATTTCTCATATAATAAAGATTTAGTACTTGCAATTCGCAGTAGTACTGCTATGCAACAACAAATATCCATTGTGTAATCCAATATCCGGAAGTAGTTGTTTCAATAGATGTTTGTAAAATTGATCGAATATCATTGATCATTGCCAGAAATTTTCCTTGTTTAATTTCATTGTAATTTAAATAACTGCAAATGTGTGAATCATCTTTGTTTGATTTTATTTAATTTAGTAGCAGTATTAATATTAATTTTATTAAGAAAATTATGTTGATAATGCACAATTGTCGCAAAATATTTAATAATTTAAAATTTATTAAACTATGAGACATTTTGAATTTTCCCAACTATCAAGCAGTTGATTGATTTTAATTTGATTTTCATTTCATCAACTTAAAAAAAAAATGGTGATGTGTCCATCATGGCACTTTCCTCGGTGAATACGGTCAAATAAGTTTCTGATAGAAAATTTAATAGGGAAGCAAAATGATTAATAGAAAAAATTGATTGTTATCTTTTAAAGTTAAAGCCGAGTATTTAGAAGAATATTGTAATTAAGTGTGTTATTTCTTACCTTACAATAGGTTAAAATCATCCCTCCACACTCTTCTTCATTTTTGCAAACTGGAGGCGTTTGCGAATGATAAGTTGAATTTGACGGCACTTTGACGTTTTATTTGTCATTAAAATAATTATTAAAATCTCTAAGGGAATTTATCAGGAAAACTAAATTCTTTCGCTTATAAAATGAAAACCGGAGGTCCTACAATAAAAGTTTTATAACAGAAATTATTTATTTTCCAAGATCTAAAATTTTTATTTGAAACATTTTTCTATCCGAATTAAAAAATGAAAAATTGCTAAGAGTAAAGTTGCACTTAATGAGTTTTGATTCTAACCAAAAGCTTTTCAGATCATTCCACTGTTATATAAAGCTTAGATATAAAGTTTGGGCTTAATCCATTTAGCCGTTTAGGTGCTATCGCGGAAACACACAGACACACAGACACACACACAGACATTTTTCAAAACTCGATGGAATGGACTCAGGGGACCTCAAAACGTGCACATTTGTTGAAATTGGCGGTTAGAAAATTTTCACCATCACAATACTTTCCCTTGGACAGGGGTCCGGGGAAAGTAAAAATCGATGAACCGAATAATATTCCCCCAAACAGTAGATTCGAGTTTACACTTTTAATATTACAAAAAACATTAAATTCAAGTTTAGGAAAATGAATTTACTTGTAATGATGTTAAAATATAAATTAGGCAATTAAAATATCTGATAAGTAAATCCTAGATACCTATACCACAATTATTGAGTGTTTTTAGAGACAAAGTATAAGTAACCTTTAGACCTGCAGAGTATACACTTTTAATATTACAGAAACGTTAAAGTAAAGTTCAGGCAATAGAAATTAATTATTACTAACTTTAAAATATAAAATAGTCAATGAAAGTAGCTTTCAGCAAACCCAAGCATCCTCAGTTAACTATAAGGACTTTAGATGCAAAATATGACAGTTAAAATAACTTTCACTGACTTTAAAGTAAACTATAGGCAATTGCAGTCATCTGTTGTGACTTTAAAGTGAAAATAAGACAATTAAAGTAACTTTCAGCACTGTAAAATCTTGTCTAGGCAACTGTAGTCAGCTGTAAATTAGGCAATGGATGTTACTTTAAGCATTATAGAGTTAGGTTCAGGCAAATGTTGTCAGCTGTAATGATGATGAATTAATGTTTAATGGAAGTTACATAATAGAAAAAGGGGAATTATTCACTTGATCGCAGTTATTCAAATAAATTAAATAAAAAGAATTTGAAAATAAATAATAAATTAAGGCATGCAAATGAATTTATTAAAGTATCCAGCTTCGACATGTTTGTAGATTCTGTAAGTTCTTTGCGCCGTATACTTAGTGCTAAATAGTTCGTTTTTAAAAATGTATTTTTTCTGTTAATTCTATTATTTTATTATTGTAACTATTCATTGTATCATGTATGTATGTTACTGTATTTAATGGCCTCCGTTAATTAAATAAATAAATAAATAAATTATTTCCTCTGTAGCTACTGTGACAATTTGACTTATGTTACATAAGTACTATAACAAATGTCTAATAATAGACATTTGCTGTTGCATAACAATAACAAATTGTATAATGCAACAATTCGACCACTTCCATCGGGGATCTCAGAGGAGACGGTGCGTTTTAATTAATTTTAATCAATTTAATTAACAACTTGGCAATTACATAAGGCACAGCTGTACTGATGAGGGATGAAATCCCGAAACACGTGTCTGCAGATAGCCTTACATTACGTTACTTTAATTTTTTGTTTGTTTTGTTTTTTGCATTAAATATTTTCAATTCAAAAATCGTTGAATTATACAATATGTTATTGTTATGCAACAGCAAATGTTTATTATTAGACATTTGTTATAGTACTTAAGTAACATAAGTCAAATTGTCACAGTAGCAAAAATAGAGATAATTTATTAATTATTTTCAAATTCTTTTTATTTAATTTGATGGAAGTGACTTTACAGTCAAAATTAGGCAATGGAATTAACTTTCAGCACTGTAAAGTTAGGTTTAGGCAACTGTGGTCAACTGTAATGACCTCAAAGTTTAAATTAGGCAATGGGACTTACTTTCACCAATAAAATGAAATTAGGCAATCAAAATAACATCCGGTCTAGGCAACTGTAGTCAGCTGTAATGAGCTCAAAGTTTAAATTAGGCAATGAAAATTATTTTGAGCAATGATATGAAATTTATTTATTCATTTATTTATTTCAACGGCGTGCCATTTACATCAATAATACAATATGCAACACAAAAATACATAATTGATACAAACACTGAACTTAAAACTAAACAATACACTAATATTACATTTCTTTTAAAAGGCGCTTTAACAATGAAAAACTTTCATTAAAAAAGACAAAATTGACGCAAAACACGAACAGATGCGGAATATTTCGCATAATCCGTGCACCTGTAACCAATATGGAACGTACTATCAGACCAAAGAGAGCGCGGTGGAACCCGTATACCAACCAATTCCAACAAATCAGGGCAATCCAAAATATGCGTTGAGCAGTTTGAATACTAACTTAATGTCAGCTTCTACACGCCTTTGTTTAAGACTGCGAAGGCCAAAAGTCGTCAAAAGATCAAAGTAGAGCTGATCAGTACTAAATTTAGGGACAAGGTACTTTACAAATTTCATTTGAACTTGCTCAATTTTTTTAATTTCACAATCAGTGTACGGAGACCAAACCGTTGAACAATATTCCAAGTGGGGGCGCACTAATGAATTATACAGCGTTACCAATGTTCTGCTATTTGTGAAGTTCTTACTGTTACGCTTTACAAAACCCAGCATCTGATAAGCTTTCGCGGCAATGTTTGAGATATGGTGTGCAAATGACCACACCGAATCCACAGTGACACTTAAATCACTTATCCTATCAACCCGATTAATTGCAACATCGTTGAAAACATAATTTGTAATGAACGACCTTGTACTTCTTGAAAAAGTAATGATATTACACTTGTTGATGTTTAGCTATAAAAGTGATCAAGTTCATTTTGCAGGTTTGTTGCATCAAGAGTCGATTCAATACGCATATATATTTTCATATCATCAGCGAAAAGTAAACAATTCGCATACCGAAAACAGCTCGTAACGTCGTTTATAAATATGTTGAAGAATAAGGGACCCAGGTGCGAACCCTGAGGAACACCAGAAGTAACCTGTAGGGGTCTTGATGTTATCTGCCCAATTTTAACTACTTGCAACCTATCTGTTAAGTAGGACTCTATCCAACGTAAAAGAATACCAGAAATGCCAACATAATGAAGCTTGTTGAGTAATAGCGCATGATCAACAGAGTCAAACGTCTTGGAGAAATCGGTATAGATGGAATCAACTTGAAAATCACGTTCCAAGGCGTCGACAATGTAAGAATCATATAACAATAAATTAGATTCAGTGAATTAGTCAAGAAATCCGTCATCAAATTTTCAAAAAAATTTGGGATTGTTGCAATAATGGATATAGGACGATAATTTTTAACAATTTTGTTATCGCCATTCTTATATATTGGAATTATGTTTGTTAATTTCCAGCAAGACGGAAAACAACCACTAGATAGTGACAATTTAAAAAGTAACCATATTGGTCTGCTAAGCGCGAATGCACAGTTTTTTAATTGGGAAGTAGGCAGACCATCGGGGCCAGGACAATAGCTATCTTTAAGAGACTGTAATGCATTGAAGACCTCCGCGATTTTTATATCAGGTGAACGATGTAAGTGAAC
This sequence comes from Philonthus spinipes, assembly GCA_963082785.1. Taxonomy (NCBI): domain Eukaryota; kingdom Metazoa; phylum Arthropoda; class Insecta; order Coleoptera; family Staphylinidae; genus Philonthus; species Philonthus spinipes. The sequence goes on from OY720316.1 coordinate 9,766,224, forward strand.
AGATGATGGCCAAATCGATGAAGGTGTTATTTGTTTATTATGCGAACATGGAGCTCTATAGACTGATTCGAAATGTTCAGCAAACAAATCAGCTATACTACTTCTGTCGTTGACAACCTCATTACCGTTAAGAAAATTAGTCGGCATACGATCACCACCCCTGTTCGATCTAACATGAGACCAAAATGATTTTGGGTTTGTATTAATTTCGGATTCATCGTTCTCTAAGTGATTATTGTAACATAATCTGGATAGGAGCTTGCACTCTTCCCGTATTGAGGAAAATTGTAAGTAATCAGAATGGAAGCGTGACAACATGTACTTTTTATGTAACGTTTTTTTAAGGATAACTAGAGATTTTAGTTCTTTGCTAAACCATATCGGAAAACTATTTTTAGTGGTATACCTATTTTTTAGTGGAACATACATTTCGAATGCTTGGAAAATGTATACATAAAATGTGTTACAAGCTAATTCAATACTGCAATCATTAAAAATAGTATCCCAATATGTATTAATAAACAAGTTATTGAGGATATAATAATTCTTAAAATTAAAACCAGCGATATTGTCTGTCCAGGCATTGACACATACTGATGGTAGGTGTAGGTCACAAGCTAAGAGCTGGATCATGCTTATCGCACGGTACTAGAGGAAAAGATGTTGCCTCAAGTAGAGAATCCAAAGATAAAATAGAGTCTATAAATGCTAAATCAAGAAGCGCGTTATTTATATTTCTTACAGAATTTACCTGATGTAAATTTAAGTAACTATATATAGCTACTAATTGTGATTTTGGGCCAAACTCCTCGTTAATCCAAGTTGCATTTGGTAAGTTATAATCACCAAAGATGCAAATAATATCGTACTCAGTCATCGATTTAATAACATTGCAATGACTTGAATAGACCGACAAATCAGAGTTTGGAGGGATGTAAACTGCGCCAGCAAGAATGGAATAGCACTCAGAATTAATAGCTACATACAGCTCTTCTGAAATACAACTTTTTCTCAAAATCTCATGAGAGTCAAAATTATTAGAGACCGCTATAAGAACGTCGCCACTACGAGATTTATTTGACGCAACATAATCACGATCGCACCTATAGACAATGAAACTATCAAATCCTAATTCGGCATTTGAAATATTGCCATGAAGCCAAGTTTCCGTTAGAATAAGAACATCATGATCCATTAGTGGTATTATTGTGGTTATATCCATTAGTTTTGTCCGAAGACCACGAACATTCTGGTAATAAACCCGTAGTTTATCAGATTTATTTCGTTTGGGCGCAGGCGCAGCCACATTCACGGACGATGTAGTTATATTATTGTCTCTGAAGACGCTGTTGTTCCTCGTAAAAAAATGTTCAATATCCGTTTCTTTGATCGATTTAAGAATAGACGAACAGTAACACCATTTGGCCATTTATCAGCTACCATAATAGAATCAACGACGTCGCAACCGATGCCAATTTTGACCATACTGTGTTGTATACATCCATAGTATTTAGCCAGGAATTAATGTCGTCAACTTTCGTGTTCGGAGCGCAGTTACCAACATAGTAAAAAACTCTTTTAGGAGCACACTTGATGACGGTGCTATTAGCAGTACCGCAAATAACGTGCGATGCATTAAAACTTTTCACATTTAAGTTAGTAGTTATCGCAGTATTTAAGCCACTGTTAGCGTCTAAGCTGGAATTAGAAGCAGTGAAACGAATAATTGTAGATAGATAAATATGTACGCAAAGGCATTGAACTCCGTACGACCCGACGATAAATGAAGAATAACAAAAAACAGTAATAAAAACAGCCGTTTTTGTTTTGCTTTAAATGCCCACTCGGATATCGTAGCGGTTGAAATCGGTTAACACTTACCGATTATAACTCATCAACCATAAGAAGAACAGGCACAGTATTTTTACACACGATATAACAAATAGAAAACACACTTGATACAAAGTTACATTAATATACGTAAAATAACTCTCCGTCAATTAATAAAAGTTAAGGAGCACGATGTGAACACCGCGTTTTTTAACCTCCAATTAAGCAATGGAAGTTTGAACACCTCAAACAATTTGATAATAAAATGATAAATAAACTTGTGTGGCGCGATAAATAGTTATTTAGGCGACTAGTGTGTGAAGTAAGGATTTTTAGTTGCTAGTGTGATTTGATCGAATTTTAGCAGTATTTTTTTAAGAGCTTTTTATGTAAATTTTTAATATTTCGTAAAAAAATAAACTCGTGATGGGACGCCTCAAAAAATCAATTGATTCTCATGCATTTTTTCTTCTTCCTATCTTTTTTTTTTCTTCTTTATTTTCTCTCAACAATGCATAACTCAATTCCACACCACCATAAACCATCACCCATTTCTACATAAACCATTCGCGGCGATATGATCAAAATTTAATTTCGCATGCGAAGAATCGGGAAAAAAACAAACAACAAAAATTCACGTCGAAGAGGAAGAGAGAGATGCAAAAAAAAAACGGCGAGAGTATCGGAAAGATGCCAAGGAGATACCCACGTCACGTGCAACAATGGTGTGGCAGTGGTTTACAACTTGAAAGGGCGCTGTAAATTCGTCTCTAACTGTTCTTCGCGGATAACTCCGATATGTTCCAGTGAACAAGTGGTACCACAACGACGACCGAAAATAAAATAATGAAGCGGGCTCGGGTGGTGTCCCGAAATGTAGAACGTGGGCGATTACCAGCAGACTGTGACAGAGTATTTAAATTTGCTTGTATTGTCGGTGGAGGAATTTTGAATAATTACGCTCATTTGCATTAAGAAAGAATGGAACAAATTTTAAAACAAATTAAAATAATTATGAAAAGAATTAATTAATATTACTAATTTTTAAACATTGGTATTTCAGATAACAATACTATACAGTAATAATACTGTATTATGAATAAATTCCTCACTTAACCCGCGGTGCAACATTTTTAATTAATATTGACAGAAAAATTAAAACATTTAATTTTATTACACGGATTCTGACCGTGACCGTCGAAGAGTACGGACGTGCCTAATCCACGCGCTACCGTCATAAAAAAAAATAATCCCTAAAATGGCCCCAGAACTTCGCAACCGGGGGGAAGAAATATTAACGTTTCTAAAAAGTGCGGAATTTGAAAATATCATAAAAAAGTGCGTAGAACACCAAACCAGAACATTGTATAGTGAAATTAGTGACTTAAAAAATGAAGTAAAAAGCTTAAAAACAGAAGTGAACAGCCTCAAACAAACCAAGGCAGTGGAAAAATCGAAAAAAGACTCGACAAAAACAACACCAGCAAATGTAACAAAACAAGCAAACATAAACAATAAACAATCGGACACAACAAAGGAAAGCAACTCTGAAAGCAACAAAAAAGCGAACAGTGACGAAGACAGTGAAATAAAATGCTCAGGGATAACGCAAGATATGAAAAGTGAGAAGTGGCAAACCAAGCAATATCGAAAATACAACGCTAAACGCTCCAGAATCCAAGGCACCAATGAAGAAATATGCGAGATAAAAAGCAGCATTAAATACTCTTGCCACTATCATGTGTGCAAACTGGACCCAGCCTTGAACGAAGATGACATCGTTAAATACTTAAAAAAGAACAACGTTCAAGATGTTAAATGCGAGAAGATGAACTCCAGACACCCACGGGAATATTCATCTTTTAAAATATCGATACCCTCCGAAAATGCTAACGAGGTACTGAAACCAGAATTATGGCCAAAAAATGCCTATATCGATCCTTTTTTATTCCACCTTCAGAAAAGACACGATCGACTTCACCATCCATTAAACCATATGAACAATGTACATCAACAAAACTAACAATAATTCATCAAAATATTCAATCAATTGGAAACTGCAGTGAAACGCTCGATGAAGAAATACATAAAAATAACTGTGACATCCTCTGCTTAACGGAACATTGGAAAAACGAAGAACAACTAAACGCAATTAAGCTAAATAATTATACCCTGGCTACCGCATTTTGTAGAAAATATAACCAACATGGTGGACTGGAAATCTGTATAAAAGAAGGCCTGATATATCAAGAACTTAATTACGTCCGTACTATGAGTAAACCATATATATGTGAATGTGCTGGTGTAAATATCACCTTTAATGTAAGTAGTTTTATTGTAGTCGTTGTATACAAACCACCGAACGCGTGTACAGATGATTTTTTCAGTTTATTTGAACAATTATTAATAACTCTATATAATGAAAACAAAACTACCGTAATTGCCGGTGATTTTAACATTAATACGTTGATTGAGACCCAACAGAGTCGAGATTTTATTGAATTATTAAAAGAATACGGTTTTACAAAACTTTTTAATGAACCTACTAGAGTCACCAATAATTCTAGAACATGTATTGATAACATATTTATAAATCAAAACACTCAGTGTGAAAAAGAAATTATAAACATGCACGTATCTGATCATTTGGCACAAAAGATAAGATTAATAACAAAAACTAAGACCTGTGGTCTCAAAAAATTAAAAAGGATATATAATAAAAAAAGTATGGAACAATTTAGATTAGAACTAATGTCTACTGATTGGAAATATGTCTACACTATTGCTGAAAATAACGTTAATGAACAATGGAACGCGTTTAGCAGTATTATCAACAATATTGTAAATAAATACTTCCCAGAAAAAAATATGATCTCAAAGAACAAAAAAAATCACAAAATAATTCCATCCGAAGAATTAAAATATTGCAAAAATGAATTGGACATATTATATGTGTTGTCTCGCCATAATAACAATTATATCGATAAATATAATTTAACAAAAAAGAAGTACAATAAACTACTAATTCAAAATCGTTCAAATTACTATTCTTCTCAAATTCAAAATTCAAATAATACTGGCAAATGTGTCTGGAATATTATTAATAACATAAGAGGAAAGCAAAAGAATATTTCAAAAATAAATGTACCGGGTACAGCCAAAGAAATAGCATCTTCATTCAACGATTACTATAAAAATGCTATTGACGATATAACAAAAAATACTATTCATATCGACTACTCGGACAATATTCCACCTAACACCAATAGTATCTATATTAATCCTATTACTGAATCTGAATGTTATAATCTTATCAACAAACTAAAAAACACCCTTTCCTGTGGCTACGACAACGTTCCCAGTGTAGCAATCAAATATTGTGTATTAGAATTGATAAAGCCTCTAACTTACATTATAAACAATTCACTTGAGTATGGAATATTCCCTGATAAATTAAAAACTGCCATCATTAAACCTAAATTTAAAAAGGGAAATTCAGAAAATGTTGAAAACTATAGACCAATTAGCCTTTTATCTGTATTTTCAAATTTTTTTGAAGAAACCATGATCAGTAGAATTAATATATTTTTTAACAAATGCAATACTATTAGTAATACACAGCATGGATATCGCAAAGGGAAATCCACGTCTACAGCAATTTATGATTTCATAGAAAATATTATAACGCAAACAGAAAACAGGGATACGATAATAGGTATATTCATCGATCTAACAAAAGCCTATGATTGTGTTGATCATAACATTTTGCTGTGCAAGCTCGAAAAAAAATGGCATTAGAGGTAACGCCCTAAAATGGTTTAGGTCGTATTTAAGCAATCGGGATCAGCGGGTGGTAATTGATGTGGACGGTGTTGCGGCCCAATCTGAACCAGCTGCGATAACGACTGGGCTACCCCAAGGAAGTTTAACAGCACCCATACTCTTTTTATTATTCATCAACGACCTAAATCTTGAAATAAAATCCCACAATAAAACAATCGTCAACTATGCAGACGACACAAATGTACTTATTGCAGGTAAAGACATCAATTCACTATTAACTGACACAAACTTTGCATTTTCCCAGATACAAAAATGGTTTTAAAAAAATAAACTACTAATAAATAACCAAAAAACCAACGTTCTGTTGTTCAGTCCATCTAACAAATTCCATGAAATTGAAACCATAATTTGGACGATCAAGAAATTAATATATCCGAGACGGTTAAATTTTTAGGTGTTCACATTGATAATAAAATAAACTGGAAAAATCATATACAAAAAACTCAAAGTAGGCTGTCATCTGTTCTATATACTCTCAGAGAGCTTTCAAAATATCTAAGCAAAACGGTGGTAAAAACAGCGTACAATGCCAATTTTGAAAGTATCATAAGATATGGCATAATTTTTTGGGGAAAGAAGTCATATGCTAAGGTAATTTTTACACTACAGAAAAAAGCACTTCGCATCATATGTGGTTTGAAAAATAGAGAATCCTGCCGCGGGGTTTTCAAGTCAAATAACATCCTCACCTTCTATGGAATGTACATTATGGAAACCATAATATTTTATCATAAACACGTAAAGGGAGGTGATAACAAATCAAACACATACAAAACAAGAACTAATAACTACATTTTTCCATGCCATAAAAGAAAAATCACAGAAGATGGAGTACATTACTCAGCAATTAAGCTCTTTAATGCTCTCCCGGAGCATATAAAAACATTAAAAACTGATTTAAAAAGACTCAAAACAGCCTTATTAAATTATTTAATTGAGAAGGAACCATATTCACTCCAAGAGTTATGATTATTAACTATACTTTTTAATTTAATAAATAACTAGTTTGTAAGTCTTTAATATTATAATTACTGTAGGCATTTTGAATGTGTGTATATGTATATATTTAGGAATGTATACCTTATTTAATGTATTCTGACGCAATTTTCACTTTGTACAAATTTTGACACTTTGAAAATAAAGACATATTATTATTATTATTATTATGTTTCGGAGATTTCACCAAGTGTTTTAATTTTCTATCATTATTAACAATACTGTATTTATTGTTTCAATAAAGACGCATTCATCGCCGTACGGAATTTTTAAGAAGCTTTCAAGTTTTAAGAAACTCCCGACTATTAATAACATTAACATAATTTCAAAAAATGAAATTACGACGTAATCCCATTACGTCGAGGAACTAGTCCGTCGGTTCTCGCCGCAACGGCTCGCCTTCTTCTTATTTTATTTTTTCATCATTTTTTTTTTATTTTACACTGTATGGAGTAAAATGGCCCAATATAAAATTATGCTTTCATTCAATTATCTCTCGGTAATCCGAACATTTCTTGCAAATAGCCGCACTTCCTGCTTTACACTCGAGTTTATTGCATATTGTAAAAAGCACTACGTCTAATCCCCTTTTCTGCCACGCATAAAACAAAATTACCGCCCATAAAAGACGCACGTTCGTTTTTTTTTGTATTTTGTTGCGCTTCTTTATTTTACATAAATAATTACGCGAGTGTAATTGGCGTGTTGAGTGTGGTGATTACGGTTCGGATCAGTTGCCTGGGCCGATGTTTAAATGCCGACTTTTCAGGATATCGCCGACTATTTTCTTAATCGGTTTTGAGTGAGTAATAAAGTTTGATTGATACGTTGTAGTCGTTCTGCTGCTGTGTAATTTGAGATCATCTGGAATTTATTGGTATTCATTTGTGGTACTTTAATTGCAGTTTTTTCAATAATTTCCAATGGGATATAATTAAATAACTTTAAAAAAAAACGAAACACTTATTCAACTTTGTACAACTCCATCATCGATTATCGGGAATAATGGTTATTATTTTTTAATTTCATTTTGCATACGCAAACTTTTTGAGTTGTTGAAATTGTAGTCTTTAAATAAATAATATTATAATTGAGGCTTTTACTTATTTATTTATTTACGTACATACGCAGAATGAGTAAGCATTCTTATAAAGTAAGTATGAATATTAAAAAATATATACACATATAATACAAAAACATAAGTAATTAAGCGAAACACAAGAACAATACATATAATTACTTCAAAAACGAGCTAACTTAGAAAAGATTTTCCTATTTTTAATAAAGAAGGATATCTTCTTTATTAAAAATAGGAAAAATAGGACACTACAGTCCAGTTCTAACATATATAGGGAGCACATCGAAAAAAATAGGGGATTTAGTTAACATTTTGGTGCGCGGAATAGAAAGTTGAAAAAATATGTTCTGGCGTGTATTACAAGGAATCTGAAAGAAATTTTCAGAAACAATCTCTGAATCGGTTGAGCTCTTTGGTGTGTTTCTGGATCAGTAGATGGCACCGCTTTATATGGGACTTATAATGTAAATGTAAATCATTGATAAACACAATTTTTCCTGTATTTCACAATTAACCGCAAATTTAATTTCCCAACTCATTACCCAAAGCCATGATTACCCTCCTCCGGACGACGCTGCCGAATTATGTAATCCGGTGCAGAGTGTAGTTATTCGAAAATTTATGATCGGCCGTTTACGCCGCGGCCTAAAAACACGACGAAAAAAAACAAAAAATAAAACGAGCGAAAGATTTAAATGATTACACCGCATTACGTCCGCAAATTGCACCTGAACCCGTCATTATTTTTCGATCATGAAGTTATTGTTTTTCACGCGCGCCGTCCGCGACGAAATGAGATTTATTGCCTTCCTCGCTGTCCGTCATTAAAGTCATTTGCGGCCCCGGATGACGTGCAAAAATTATTTTTTACATTCAATTTAAAATGTTTCATGTACGACGGGCGCAAATTGATTATTGCGCGCTAATATATACTCATTTTTTAGGGAGTTTTAAATTTTGGACAATAGCTTGAATGGGAGTTTCAATTACTTTTTGTATATTATTTTAATTTTATGAAAACGAGCGAAGCATTTTATTTTACATGCAAATCAATCATTTTAAGGGACTTACATTCACTTATTTTGAATTTAAATCTAGATAAGAACCACAAACATGAAGGGATTGAGGAGCTATATCGAAATTACCACCACATGTCGATGTTCACAATAACTGCGCGGGTGAAAGGGGGTATAGGACACTCATTCAATATGCGTTTCTAACGCTATATAATTTTTCAATCAATATATGTACATTTTTTTACAAAAAGAGCGCATTGTTCTCGAAATGTACATATAGTATTTAAAATTAAGAGGTAAAGAAAAGAATATAATAAATATTACTAAGGCATGGATGAATGGTTGAAGAAAGAAAGAGTGGTTGAGAGAAGATGGAGCTGGTGTAAATATCTAGAAGAGACTGGAAAGGGAAAAAAAGTAGGAAGAAGGTAACATTAAATCTGGATTGATGTGTTTTTTATATATGGATTCTGTGAATAGATTTTTTTTTATATTATGCAAAAGTGCAATGCTTTTTTATGCTAATTCAATGACTGAAGGGGTATAGGCCCGCGAAGTAGTTGTTTTAATGTGCATTTGTTTTAAAGTACTTATATGACGCCACAGAAACTGATGCACGTGAAAGACGAAAGAATTGGAAAAAGCATTAAAGAAAGATCAATAAAGATGTGTAACTAACTAATATTAATAACAACATAATTAATATAACTTCCTGTAGTTGATAGATCGCAAATAGTAGAGTATGAGTGTGCCAAATCCTTTAGTTTTATAGCCAATTCCGATGTTCCGCAAGGCTCCAATCTTGGCCCGCTATTGTTTTCACTTTTCGTTAACGATATATGCAACTCGATCAAGTCATCATACTTACTATATGCTGATAATTAAAAGATTTTTAAACGAATTAAAAGTGATGCCGATGGTGTTATTCTACAAAATTACTTAGACGCAATCTGTAATTGGTGTAATGATAATGATCTATCTCTGAACACAAAGAAATGTCATTCTCCAGAAAACCAAATAAAATTCATCATGATTATATTATTGAGAGTGTTTCTTAACAAAGAGTAGATTCCTATAAAGATCTTGAAGTATTGTATAAATCCTATCTTACTTTCAATGATTATATAACGAATATTGTCAAAGAGTGTTATCGTACCCTTGGATTTCTTTTTAGGAATACCAAGTCTTCCACGTCTATCGATTTTATTTTATGTTTGTGTTCTATACAATTAAACGCATTAATCTTTCCTTTTTCTAACTTTCACAAAGCGGAATTCCTCCAACCCCACTCATCCGCAACTATTCGTGTGATTCACCCGGATCAATTTTCAACCGTACAGCGACTTATTTTTCCGTAATTATGCCGTACATGAATTAAATAAACGTGAATTTATCGCACATTTCGCGTGTTACAGTTTGTTGATTCGGGTTCGTCACCGTTCTATATAAACGGGTGACTCATCCAAAAGTTTCTTTGCGTAACCGCGAGAGCGTGAATTTATAAATACGGCTTAAGCCCGTTTCGAGCTGCCACCTCTCGGGATCACCGCTCCCTCCTTCCATCAATTTCAATCAACGTCTAGATAAAGGGATCCCGGACGGGGTTCATCAACAGCTGTTGAAATTCATTGAGTTTTAAGCTCGTTTTTTTTTTTCTTAAATATGTTTGTAGATTCTTTGATTTTAAGGTTTAATTTTGTGAAAAATGCATAAAAAATGATCAATCAAAATTAGTGATCATATTTGTTAGTTAATTAAGTTAATATTCCTTTTAAATTAAATTTGTAACTATGAAATTGAAGAAATTTTCAATGTACAACATTGAGATATAATTTAAATGAATTAAATACAAATGGAAAGGAAACATTTCTGATTATTAATTAATTTAAATTATAATTGCTTCCATAATCAGACATAAATAAATATTAGAATTAAAGTATCTACAAACTTTGATGCATATTTTAAAAAAGGTTTAAACCCAATAAAATTGAAATTGAAAATTTATTGAAGTTACATAACATAGTAATTATTTTCATTGAATTATTTCTTCTAATTAAAAAAAATCTGTATGGAGACAATAATACAACAAAATAAAAGTAATTTTGAATTTGAAAATAATGAATAAATTATTCCCTCCTGTGGCATTTTGACTTACGTTACAACCTAGAGGATGAAACCAGCTCCCCTCTAACCAAAGAATACGGATTGTCGCCTTAGCACTTGAGGATCGAATACTCCGTATGTTTTGTTGACAAACTTATTGAAAAAATCTTTTACGAACAAAACACATGGTTCATATTTAACAATAAGTTGCACCGACATCACTTCCAGCAGGGTCGTCACAAATCCGACCGAAATCCTCTTCAACGAAGACAACAGAAATATATAATCTCAGCGAGGTACAAGTTTGAAAATGGAAAAACTGAATGATCTAGCTAAACAGCAAGAGGTATTAGGCGATCAATTAGCAGCGATTTTGGTGAAGGTTAGGAAGCCAGCGACAGCCTGCCTCCGAAGTAAATTCGCTTCCGCTGGCAAGAAAATTGGGCATCAAGTGAAGTATATGGATGAAAAGTGCCAAACATTCAAAATTCCAGACAATCCGTATCATCAAGGTGCAAAATTCCACGAGGTAATCACAAATAAATACCGTTCTGGAGAGTATATCAATAAGCAAACATTAGTGCGAATACCAGATCCAAAAATTAAACTTTATTTTGTTGTATCTGTAGTTTAGTTAGCTTGTTTTGTGTGGTGTCTCCCCATTTCTTGTTTAAGTATTTGTTTTGTGAGGCAAAGAGCGAGTTATAAACTTGTGTTCTATTCTTCTCTGGTATGTAGTTTCGTATCTTTAACAGGACTACTATTGTTTTGGAAATTTTATTTATTAATTTATTTATATGTGCATTCCATGACATATCGTCTTGGATGTGTAAGCCCAAACACATCGGTTTATTCGAGTATTGTTAATTTTTATGTTAAGTTTTTCCGATTTTTTATTATTAAAGATCATGTATTCAGTTTTATTTTCGTTTTTGTTAGTAGGTTGTTGTAATACCAGTTTTCTAATTGTTTTATGTCCGAGTTTATGTTATTGTGAATGTTTTGATATATACAAGTATCATCGGCATATATACAGGGAGGGGAAATGTATACTGATAAAAAAAGCTCTCTGTATATATATATATATATATATATATAGGGTCCATTTAGGTTTAGTTCGAGCATGTCATTTGTGTACATTATATATAATATAGGTGGTAAATTGCCTCCTTGTGGTTTACCGTACTCTGCTTTCTTTTGTCTGCTTAGTGTTCCATTGACTCCAGTTTTTTTGTGGCCTTTTAGATAGGTATGTCTCTATTAATTTCGACTGGGTTCCTTGAATTCCTATCATTTTTAACTTTTCTATAAGTTTTCCTTTGGAAATAGTGTCGAAAGCTTTAATCATATCGATGAATAAGGCTATCACTATTTTCTTTTGATCCAAGTTTGCTTTTATATAAGTTATAAGGTCGTTGGCGGCAAATATTGTTCCGGAGTTATTTTGGAAAGCTTATTGGTTTTTGTGTATTATGTCATGTTTATCGAGGTGTCTGCTTATTTGTATTTGGATCGATTTTTCCAATATTTTATTAACTGTGGATAGTAGAGAAATGGGTCTATAATTTTCTGGTTGACTTTTGTCTCCTTTTTTATATATATGGAATTTTTTAGGTAGTCTGGATAAATTCCCGTCCTTATAATATTATTAATTAGTTTAACAAGGATTGGTATTAATGTTTCTCTATTTTCTTTTATTATTGTGTTTGTGATCTTATCGAATCCGGGTGTCTTATTTTCCTTTTGTTCCAATACTATTTTGTCCACTTCTTGATGTGTTATTTGTTGCAGTTTCATATTTTGGTATGCGTTTTTCATTGTTGTTATTGCAGGTGTTGCTTTTGATTTTTTAATTTGGTTTTCTGTAAGTTCTTTTCCTATGCTTACGAAGTATCTATTAATTTCTTCGGAGATTTCTTGGTTGTTAGTTGTTTCGGTTCCATCTTTTCTGTTTATTGCCTTTGTACGATTTTCATGTTTTTTCTTCAGCTTGGATTTCTTTATTTATTATTTTCCATACGTTTTTGCTATCGTTTTTGTTTTTCTTGAAGATATTTTGATAGCATTTTGTTTGTTTTTAATTCCTGTTTGTATTACTCCTCTTTTTTTATATCGTTTGTTGGATTTCTCAAGTGTCTCTTTTGCGCTTTATTTCGTCGATTTATTTGATTAATTCTTGTCGATCCATGGATTTTCGGTTTTTCGTTTTATCTTTTGTATGGTTGTAGAGGTGTCTATTATATCTTCTATATTTTTTTACAATTCTTGAAAACTGTTTATAGAATTAATTTTTATCTTTTTTACTTCATCCGTTATATGTATATGATCTAATTTATTTTTTTTCAAAATACTTGTATGTTGGTTTGAGTTTCCTTGTGTCTTTGATTTCTGTTATTACTGCACTGTGATCAGATATACTTGAATGTTTTATTTTAATGTCTTCAATAAATGCTTTATTGTTTGCAATAAAATAGTCCAATATTGAGTTTTTGCCGTTTGAATATACCCTAGTATATGTTTTATTTGATATTTTATTTATTATTTGGCACTGGTTTTCTCTGAGGGCATTTTTGTATTCCTTTGTTATGCTGTTGTTATCTAGAATATTTATATTCATGTCTCCCATTATTATATGGTTGTTTTTTCTCGAAATCACATTATTTTTTAGTATATTCTGCAGTTGTTTATTTGGTACTTGTGGAGGTTTATACAGTACTGTTATTAAATTGTTTTCTGTAATTTGTATACTGAGCGTTTGTATTTTATTTATTGTTACTTTATTTAGAGTTTTATGTTGTATGTCTTTTCGTATGTTTTGAATGTAATGACCCATGAAAATTAACAAAGGTACTGTAATAGTTTCAACTGGGGTGTATGCAGAATTTATTTTTCGATAAAATTTATTCAAAAGTAATAATTAAATAAGGGAAATTATCCATACATTGTATCGTTGCTGCGGCAAGTTTGTTTGTTTATATTTAGTACAATGCAATTGATTCAGATTCTGACGGGTAAGTCCCGCACGCGCTTGACCCCAAATTTAGGCGAAATCAACAATTAAGTTAAAACTGTTTATTTTTATACCATTTAATATGTTAATATTCTGACGGGGAAATCCCGCACGTGTCTGGTCTCAATTTTACGTAAACTTGACATAATGCATAAAGAATTTACTATTGTAAAAGATAAATGTTGAGATTTCAGACGGGGAAGTCCCGCACGTGTTTGAACCCAAATTTATGCAGAATTGGAAAATAAGCGAGATTGAATGCGTGAGAACGAGTGTGAGCTTGCAAAAATGGAATAGCGTTCATGACCATATATGGTCAGGGCGAAAAGTTGCAAATAAGTCAAAATTGTGTGAACGAGAAATGGTGAGAGAAAATCAGGGAGTTCGACGGGATTCGTGAACGGGGACGGACGTGAAATTAAGTAATCGGGTTTTTGAAGATTAATTAAATACTAATTACGGGTAGAAGGGACGCGAAAAGTACTCGCGGTCGTGCGTAGATAAAAAAAGCCGGAAATAATAAGAGAATTAAAAGTAGAGAATTGGTTGCGTGCACGTGTGCTATGAATTAATTCAATAATAAATTTGTGAAAATGGGTCAAACAACTGCAGAGGTATCGCTCAAGTCTGAAATCAAGTAAGTTCAAATTTTATACAAAGGAATCAAAAGTTTTAATTGATATAAGGTGATTATTTAAAGCAATGATTTTTCACAATAATTAATGTTTCATTTTGGGGCCTGAAAAAATTGAAATAATATATAGTTAATATAAAGTTAATCACCAAAATTTAATAATAAATTCAAAAGTCATGTGCATAAAGCATAAAGTAAAAATATATAAAAAGGGACTACGATTTAAATCAACAAGGGATAATTAATTCAGTTCTGTTTTTGTAAAGTTGATATTTTATTTGTTAATTAGTTATACAAAATCTACCATAATCAAAACCGTTTAAATGCTACCAACATTCAATACAGCTTTTAAACTTGTTATCTTTCTCCTCTCAAATTTAAACACTTTAGTGACCAAATTCCTCTCACTGAAGAACAATTACATTCTCGTCACTTGAATAGATGTTATCCAAGACAGTAACGAATATGATAATTTGACTAGTCGTTAAAGGCAATCACTCTTCCTTTCGATTAATTGTGTCAGAAACTTTAATCCAAGCTAAGAAAGCTTTCTCGTTCATTCTCTAGCTCTATACAACAAATAAATCGTTATAATATCATTATCTATTTGATGGTAAGTACGTATGTACTGTTACAAAATTTCACCCCTATATCTAGTTAATATCTGAGTTGAGATTTTAATCTTAAACTTTTCACTCTCTCGAAAGATATATATAACTATATTATGAATTAATTACTTACGAAATGTAAGTCAAAATTTGATCAACGAATTAAATAGAAAAAGAACACAAACTCGAACGAATAATACTAATTCTCAAACAGAAAATGTAAATAACACAAACTCGAACGAACAATACTTATTCTCAGATCAATTTCATAAAAAAGGAATTACACGTTGTTGAAAAACAACAAAAATCACAATAACCCGCAAACGTTTTAAGATAAAGCACAACTCGAACGAATAACCACAAACTCGAACGATCATAATGTGCATATTCTTGAAACAACACATAAAACCAATTAAAAGTAAAACACAATTCATAAAATGAATTACACGTTGTTGAAAAAAAAACAAAAAAATCACAATAACCCGCAAACGTTTTAAGATAAAGCACAACTCGAACGAATAACCACAAACTCGAACGATTATAATGTGCATATTCTTGAAACAACACATAAAACCCGAAAACGTTTTAAGATAAAGCACAACTTGAACGAATAACCACAAACTCGAACGATTATAATGTGCATATTCTTGAAACAAAACATAAAACCAATTAAAGGTAAAACACAATTCATAAAATGAATTACACATTGTTGAAAAACAACAAAAATCACAATAACCCGCAAACGTTTTAAGATAAAGCACAACTCGAACGAATAACCACAAACTCGAACGATTATAATGTGCCTACTCTTAAAACCACACATAAAACAATTAAAAGCAAAACACAATTTATAAAAATGAATTGAACATTGTTGAAGGACAACAAAATTCACTACTATCCACAAAATATTCTAAGATGAAGCACACCTCGAACGATTATCATGTGCTATTCCTAGAACTACACATATTATAAATAACCCTATGAAATAACGATTCTGAGAAAAAGTAAAGTCATAAATCAAAGTCACATCAAAGATGTTGTTCCAGCCGACTTATCATACACATAAAAATAGTGATGGGAAGGTCTGGGCGGATCTGCGATGTAAACACAATTAACTAAAATGTATAACACGTCAAAGACGTCGTTCTTGCCGACCTATCATACACATAAAAATACTGATATGGAGAGCAAGGGCCAATCTGCGACAGAACCACAAATAATCACACAAATCAAAATAAATCAAAGATGCTGTTCCAGCCGACCTATCATACACATAAAAATACTGATGGGGAGTGTCTGGGCAGATCTGCGATAATCACATAAATCAAAATCACATCAAAGATGTTGTTCCAGCCGACTTATCATACACATAAAAAAAATAGTGATAGGAAGGTCTGGGCGGATCTGCGATGTAAACACAATTAACTAAAAATGTATAACACGTCAAAGATGTCGTTCTTGCCGACCTATCATACACATAAAAATACTGATATGGAGAGCAAGGGCCGATCTGCGACAGAACCACAAATGACAAGAATAAAATCATATCAAAGATGTTGTTTCAGCCGACCTATCATACACATAAAAATACTGATGGGGAGTGTCTGAGCAGATCTGCGGTAATCACATAAATCAAAATCACATCAAAGATGTTGTTCCAGCCGACCTATCATACACATAAAAATACTGATAGGGAGTGTCTGGGCCGATCTGCGATGAAAACACAATCTGAGAATAAAGTAATTTCATATAATCACATAAAATTTCCAAATAGTCATGCCCCGAGGCGGTTCAGTTTTAGTGGGTTTTTTCCGTCCTCTCGAAGCAAATGCGGGGCAGAAGCGCGTAGTCCCACACATTTTTTTTGAGTTTTCTGTCAAAATGCACATGACAAGCAAATTAAAATATGACAAAATAAGGCGCACACATATTTATGAAATTCAATGAATGTAATCATTTATTAATATCTGAAAATGCCTTATTAAAATTAAATTAGTGCTGCTTGCCGTAGAACTCACTTAATGTCTTTTATTTCTTGTCCACAAGTCACCCTTTTAATTTACAGGTGAAAGCACGGTAAGTACCGATAATGCATGTTGACATAAATAACGGGCCTGTTAAATAATTAAGGGTTACTACATAATCACAACAAAACAACGTTATTGAAATTTCAATTGTAAATTTTAATAATATCGGGGGTCGAACTATTTCAGTACCACCGGCAGTGTAATCAAACCATCAAAACGAAGGCACATTTACGTGGTTTTTCAACGATGTACTCCAGAGCCAAATTAAATAATGTTGCAGACAGTAAATCGCCTTATTCCTTTATTTATGAAAAAATGGTCGGTGTTTCCTTTGGGTGTTTTTATACTGGCTGTTGTCTTGTCGAGTGTCATTCCTATTAGTTTTCTCAGTATCCGGGCTATATTTAATTCCTTTAGTACTTTCATAAGTTGGTTTCTTTTTATAAAGTCGAATGCCTGCTGGAAGTCAATAAAGAGTAGCTCAATATCAATTTATTTTTTCAATTATTTGTTTAAGAATGTGGATTGCATCTATTGTAGATTTTCCTTTCATGAATCAAATTGACATTGTTCCATTGTCGTAGTTGTTGTCTCGACTATTCTTTCTTGTATAGGAGGAGTGTTATACCTCTATAGTTTTTACATAATTGCTGGTCACCTTTTTTGTGTATTGTTACTACCTTACCGGTTTTCCATTCTTCTGGCATATTTTCTTCTCTCCATATTTTTCTTATTATATAGTATAGCTGTTCAATAACTTGTTCTCCTCCATATTTTATTAGCTCGATATTAATACCATCTGTTCCGGGTGATTTGCCATTTCTATACTTCTTCACTATTTCTATTACTTCTTCAATTGCCGGTTCGTTTATTTGATTTCTGTTGTCTTGTATGTCTTCGTAATCTTCAATATTTTCTTCAGCTTCATTTAACAAATTGTTAAAGTACTTCATCCGTACTTGTTTATACTCCTTTTCTTCTTGCACTATTCTACCATTTTCATCTTTAATTCCTGCTGTCTTATTTTGATTGTTTATTTTCTTGTAGACCATTTTTGAGTTGCGGTTCTTGTTTTCATTTGCTATTTCCTCTATTTTAGAATTTAGCCAATCTTTCTTAGTCTTTCTTATTATTTTCTTTGTGTGCTTTCTATAATCTTCGTACAGCGTTTTATCTCGAATTTTGTTTGTTTTTAGCCACCTGTCCCAATATCCTTTTTTTATTTCTACAGCTTGTCTGCACTGTTCATCATACCATTCATTTCTTTCTTTCTTTTTAATTAATTCCACCTTTATTTGAGCGGCTCCATTAATACATTTTGTAAGTTCCTCCCAGTTGATTTTATTTTTCTGCTCTTTCTGTTTAGTTATGAGTTCATTTAGGTATTGTTCATATTCTTTCCTTATTTCAGGATTTTCCAGCATCCTTTTGTTCCATTTTTGTTTCGCTTTTTTGCTTTTATTAGTATTTTTTATTGTTTGGTAAATTTTTGCTACCACTATAAAATGGTCTGAGTCAGCACATGCACCTCTATATGATCGTACATCCTTTATTGATGACTCTTTCCTTTTTTGAATTAGTACGTGATCAAATTGGTTATATGTCTTATGATCAGGTGATGTCCATGTAACCTTATGCCACCTTTGTTGTTGGAATTTTGTGCTACTTATTGCGAGATTCATTGCTGCTGCCAAATTACATAATCTTTGCCCATTATCGTTGGTTTTCGAGTGAATAGTGTGCTTGCCTGTTACACATTTATTATGATCTTCGGTTCCTATTTGTGCATTTAAATCACCTAATATTATAAATCTGGAATTTTTGCAATTTCTGCCTCTATTGTTCCGTAAAAATTGTCCTTATCATCTGCCGCTGCGTTTTCAGTTGGTGCGTATTGGTTCATTATAGATAGATTAAACGGTTTAGTTCTTATCCTTATGTACGCCATTCTTTCGTTTATGGCTATTATTTATTTGTATAATAAAAAAAGTATTCATTCACTTGGTCTCTTGTCTGCGTGATGGCCTTATATTAAGTATCGTTCTTTTTGTTGTTTTCGTATTTTTTCTCGGATCAAAATTTGTTTCATTATGCAATATTTTATTGATATGCAACAGCAGGTGTACATTATGTAATGCAAAGTCCGGCGTAGGTATTTGCCCGGGAAGTAGTTGTTTTAATGTGTAATTGTTTAACGTACTTACGTAACGTAAGTCAAAAGTCACAGAGCTAAATGTGAGAATAATATATTAATTATTTTCCAATCAATTATATTTAATTTATTATTATTTGTTCAATGCAGTGTTTTTTGCTATTTATTTATTGATTGTATTATTTATTTGTTTCTAGTCAGGATACATTAGTCTGTTTAAATTATTATACATATTATACTGTTAATTATGTTATGTATTATTATCTCTGTAAAAAGGCGATGCCATAATTACCTTTATTATTATTATTATATTTTTTTGTTCAAAATTCATTCCTCTCCAAATCGCAGCCCTCTAAAGTCAATGGAAACAAGGTTTTTACTTCAAATATCAACTATGGAACAATTTAGAATAATATTTTTTTGACGATTTTTGTAACCCTAAAATATTATTACAAGGGGGCGAAAAAAATCAACCCCTATAAAAGTTTGTACCAGAACATTTTAATGGTTTTAAATTTTTCTATTTCAAAAATTGACTTAAATAAAGGAATTCAATCTGCAACTTTTCAATCTCTTGATATTTTTCTCCTAAAAAAATAATAACCCATTTCCATTAGCACGACCACATATAAAATGCATGTCTGTCATTTCAGCATTTGTGTAGTTTATCATTTTATTTACTTAAGTAATAAATTGTTTTTAGTTCACGGGAGATTATAAAATAACACCGACAAAATCACAAAAGTAAAAATATTTGTTATTATGAATATAAAAATTGGGAAATCCAAAGTTGACACCCACCTCACCCACTGAGGGTGCAGCAGGGGAATTTCAATTTACTTTATTAACGGAATCTCCATTTCCAAATTACAATTATAATTACATATTAAAAATTTTATAAGAAAAGTGTGACGCTCTAAAAAGATTATAAAATATATGTATAAAAAAAAGGCAAATTACCAATCACAAATTACGACAAAATACAAAATAAAAATAATACGCATCAAAATATTTATTTATCAATCCCAAACAGTTCATTGTGAAAACAAAATGCAACCGGCTTATTCCTATCTTCAAGTGATAATAAAAAATATAGATAAAAAATTAATTAATTAATTAATTAATTTAAAACAGGATTATGTCCAATTAGAAAACATTAATTTTTTGTCTCGTAATATTTGTTTTCATACGATGCGTATTTTTAGAGTTATTTTGATTTATCAGGTATATTAAACAACGTTCTTAAATGAAATAAATAAAAAATTCGTTCAGTATTTTTTTATAATTGCATGTTTTTCCTTTTATTATAATTAAATGAGGCTTTTATTCAAACAAATTTAGAAGAAGGAAAAAAATAGAAAACGTGGGGGCATTTGTCCGCACTAATCTCCCGTATAAATCTATTCCTTATTATTCCATTCTTCTCCTATTATTTCTTTCTTTTTTCCTACTTCATGTAAACTAAAATATTTTCTTTGGGCAAACGTACATACATTCCTGAATAATTCATAAAATTACACATGAAACACCATCAACACATTACGTTAATGACGGTATTATTCAGAGACCCCGCCCACCGCAACGAAAATCATTAAATTCCAGCGTAATTATTTCATTATGTTAAACTTTATTTACGGCCGTGCATAGACAAATAGCGCCTCCCGAAAAAAAAAGAGGATCCTAATTATTGAATTAAGCCCGGCAAAAAAGGAACGGAATGGAAATGAAAAGGAGCCACACATGAAGACTCACACGGATTTGCATGTTAATTAATAAAGCCGGCGTAGCTGAGATTGTGATTAAGCCATTAAAAAGAGATTTGAATTAATTGTTTGTAATATTTAAATATTTATTTGAATATTTATTTTTTGTATATACACGTCATTATTATAACTACGTACACTTCTGCACACACAAAAGAAATAGCATAAATAATTGGTCCTTATAAACGATTTTCCATTTGTATATTTTTCATTTAGTATTCAGCGATGTTGAACACTATGGTCGTGACAGAGTGACAAACGACGAAGTCACAAAAAAAAATAATATTTATAATAATAATTCGATTTTTTTTTGATTATATAAATAATCTAAATTTTCGAATCGATATCCGATTATGAATTCCATGAATATATACAGGGTGTTTCATTTAACTTGAGACCGCTAAATATCTGGAGAATAAAACATGTTTGAAATATACCCCCAATATTTTCGAGAGGCAAATTATCTTGTTATAATAATTTTTGCCCCCGCCCCCTTGGGAGGGCTGGATAGCAGTCAACTTTAAAATTTTAAATAGAAACCCCTACTTTTTATTTTCCATTTGGATAAAATATCAGAAAACTTTTTTCGAATCGTGGCAGATAGCGCCGTAATTAAGATCATATATTATTTATGAAATATCTCTCGAGTGGTTGTGTGAGGATTTTGAGCAACTGCAGCTAGCACAGTAATTTCAATATTTTCATCACAATTGATTTACAACACGAAAAAAAGTGGCACGAGACCGTGGCTTATTTGAAAAATACTGATTATAAAGAGCGACGGCATCGTCGACGTTCCTGCGAGCCTCGCCATAAATTAACATAACCTGAATATTCTCTTGTTCAGATAAATATTTCATCATGAAGACTCTTATTGACAATAAAAATACTATTACCTATATGCTAGTAGAGAAATATCTACGATTTTTGACTTGCAGTAAACAGTTGTCAATTTTAGCGAATGTAGCAACATCTAGCGAGGTTCGATAACCATGCTTGATTATTCCATTACGGTTGATAATGTAAATAATTTAATATCCATAACTTTATCTTTAATTTCAGCTCCATCTGCCACGACTCGAAAAAAGTTTTTCAGACAAAAGTTATTTATTTTCTGATGTACAATCCAAATAAAAAATAAAAAGAAGGGGTTTCTATATAGAATTTCAATATTGACTCCTACTCAGACCCACAAGGGGGCAGGGTGCAAAAATTATTATAACAGGATAATTTGCCCCTCGAAAATATGGTGGGTTTATTTGAAACATTTTTTGATATAATGCTTTATTCTCAAGATATTTAGCAATCTCAAGTTAAATGAAACACCCTATATATATATATATATATACAGAGAGCTTTTTTTATCGGTATACATTTCCCCTATGTATACCTGCAAAATAGGCGAGTCAAACGCATTGATGTATGTGTGTTTGGTTGCCTATAACACGCAACTGAACACACAAATACCAAATAATCAACTAAACATACACACATTAATCGGTTTAATGCGTTTAACTCGCGTTTTTGCAGGTATACACTTCCCTTAATGTATACTGATAAAAAACCTCCCTGTATATTTCAATTATAAAAAACATCGAAGTTTTATAATAGAATATTTACGATTCGAATAAAAAATGGTAACGATGTAGATACGAATACCCCGATTTTGACTTTTTAAGGTATTCTATGCACCAAAATTAAGTTCGTTTTATCAGGAAACTTACGGCTTTTCCGCAAATCGCATTCAAAATTGCAATTTTGAGGTTATACGTTTTCGTAATTTCGGCAAAATAAGCACATTACGGATGTAGTTTGCGTCAATGGTGAAACTTTCGCCAACAATTCGAAATAATCAATAACAATTATAGTAGTATTTTCATCTTTACGGCCAATAACACGACAATAAATTTACTTTAAATTTGGCGTCTATTGACGTTTATTTAAAATAATCGATATTTAAGTAAGTAGGTGATTACTTTTTTAATTACTACAGGTTTTGTTTTACTGTAATCATTTTATTTTGATACTGAAACCATTTTGAGGCTCAACGGATATAAGGAGATGAAGTAGAAGAAGGTTTTGTTGTTTTTCTTTTAAAGTAAAATGACGTGGAAATTACTTTTGTAAGTTCCTAATGCAGTAACTGATGGATGCTAGTATTAATTATAGAGGAGAGTAATCGAGTATTCCTGAAAAATAAGCTAAAGTAAATAAAGAACATAAATTTTAGTTTACTAACAAATATGTGACACTTCCTAATATTAATAATATAAATAACATTAAGAAAACTGTCGTATACTTCATTTTGCAGTGACAAAAAGATCGACGCAATTGCAATCTATAATTATTAAACCATTAATAATTACAAAATCTGCAAGAAATAATAATTAGATTTTACTACTGAATAATCCTAAGAATATAGATTATGATTAATAAATTAATATTATTATCATGTGGGAGTAATTTTATTTATGTTGGTTGTGGAGACTATAATTATTTAAATAAAAATAGATTTCCTTTCTCCCACGAAATATATTTAGTTTAATAAAAATAAGTAGGAGAAAGGAAAACTATTTTTATTTAAATAATTAAATATTAGATCGTAATCTTACATCAGCTAATAAGGGTCTTACAATGATAATAAAATAAATTATAATTACATATTTATAGTTATTTATATTTAAATAATTGAATTAAATTTGTTTCCTTACTCAAGAGGATAAGCCAGACGTATTGAAACGAGAAGACTGGAAAATATGTTTATCCCATTCTCCACTGATATTCAGTGAGTATTTCAACAAATCTGTTGTCGGGAATTTTTATTGTACGTCGCGTTCAGGGAAATATTAGACATGCAGCGCTTGATGTTCCCTAAACACGCTTTCGAGGTTAAGGACGCTCACGAAAATATGGCGGTTTGTTTACAGCTGCGCGGCTTGAAAAGCGATCAAGCGGAAAAATATATGCTTTACCGCTTGATAAAGCGCTGCAGCGCCACACATAAAGCGGTACAGTTCAACGACACCGCTTTCGTAAAGCGCTACAGTTCCCTGAACGCGACCAATCTTTCGCGGGTCTCCAACAACATTCGATATGCTGTGCATTTATTTCGCTCTCAAACACAAATGGATGGATCACTATGATTAACAATTTTGAGATGATATCCATGTTCTTCGAGCCCATTATATGCTCGCCACATGTCTGTCCTAATTTCTGTTCCTTCTGAAACGTTTTCTTAAATGACAGGAATGAGCGTCTCCGCATTCCTCAATTTTTCAGGACGAACAACCATCTGGAAGTCTTTTGATCCAACCTCTATCATGCTGAGAACCCAGTGATCTTCAACTTGTCTTCCTCGATTGTATTTTCTTTTTCCAAACCTAGATTCGTCGATTTGAACAATCTTTCCTAGACCACCAATTTTGCCACGGTTTGTTGACTGATTAAATAATTATCAATCACAACCTCGCAACAAAAGCTTTGCCTTAAGAAAGAATGAATATGGTTTAATATTCAACTTGTGAAACTATATCATATTGAATAAAAATTATTTGAAAACAATTTATAAATTATTTCCACATTCAGCTCTGTAACACTTTGACTTACGTAACATAAGTACTTTAAAAAAAATGCGCATTAAAACAACTACTCCAACTAATTTTTACAAGACAAGTAACAAATATCATTTTAACGATTTTTTTTTTAATTTAAATTGGTAACAACAATTGAATTAGAGAAGGTATTAAACAATATAAAATCAAAAGCCAACGGTAGCAACAATATTAATGTTTTTATATTAAAAACTTCTCTCACACTGAGAAGTGGAGAGGAACATATAACGATGTTATATAAGACTAAATAAATAAATAAATAAATATTAAAAATATGCTGTCCGCATATATTAACGGCTTTGACACATATTGTTAATTCTTGTTTACTTCTAAAACTACTTTCCGACCCTCTGGAAGCATAAAACTTATACTTTTATCACTTGCTTATATTTGAAATGCTACTTCTATCGCAGACTTTAGACCGATTACGCTACATTTTTTATCGACTTGAGACAAAGTATTATAGAAAGAGTTGTCGTGGGCTGCTGTCACCAATTTGTTGTGTGCTGGATATTACTTTCTGAGGTAGTTTGGTATTAAAAATAAAATTTGTACTTTCTTTAGAAGAACTGCGTGGTTTATTGCTCAAGTGATCAACACCGGCGTTACAATCATAATAATGGGCTATAAAATCTTACAGCTATACACAAAAGTAAATATATGATAAAGATACAATCAATAGGCGCATTAATTAAGAGTCAGCGAGACAATCAATGCAACGGAAGCCAAAGTTTGCTGTTCCCAAAGTTATCTCTATTCATAATGTATTTAAAATAAATTTAATTGGTGAACATCGCAATCAACATTGATAGTTTAAAGATATATTTAAATTTATTTAAAATGATTTAATTATATTTGTAAAATACTAAATATTTAAAAATTGTTTTAACAGAGGAGAAATAATGTTAATTATAATATTATAGATACAAATAATAATTAATACATAACAATAAATAATTACATACAAATTACTACCAGGATCTTTGCGAAGTTTCTTTGTTCGTTCTATTCATTGTTTAGGATTATATTGAAATCATTAGTCGATTTATATTTATAACAAAGCAATCGGTTTTTGTCACGGTTTAAAAATGCCCCCGCGAACAAATTTAGTTTACCGCCGCACGATTAATAACGATATTTCGTTGAGGCCCTCTGACGAGACAACATAACTCTTTTGGCACGTTCGGGGTGAGGCCGTACAAAGGAAATTCCGTCATATAAATATGTAGAACGTCACCGGAGGGGACTAATGAGGATAAGTGATGAAAATGTTTGATGTCACCGATCCATCAGTTATTTTGGTTATCCGTCTTTTCCGTCTCGAACGCAGCTGAAATTTGTCTCCGGACAAAGCCGGGGCCCCCGATCAAAGGGGTGGATTTCGTGCGCAACGGATCGACTGTCGGCTATTTCGTCATTCTTAAATTTGTACTAAAATCGCTTTGTCTCTACGCTTTCCGTTTAATATTAGAAGTGATTAGGAGGCAAGACAAAAACGGACAAACAGATGTCTGAGCGGGTTTAGATTATTTGGGATTAGTAAATTGTTTTCGATGAGTTACATAAAGATCTTGTTATTATTAGTAAAGCATCCTTTCTCCACTATTTTTATTATTGTTTTAACTTTTAAGGCTTCTGCGTCGTTATACATTGTTTTAAGTTTTTAATAATTCACTTTGTTTGTATAACTTTAATTTTAAATAAAAATGATTTGAAAATAATTAATAAATTATTTTCACATTTAGCTCCGTGCCATTTTGACTTACGCTGATTTTTTTTTTTTTCATATCATTTATTTTTCGCATTATCCATTTTTCAAGTTTTTTTTTTACTTTCTTATTAAATAAAATGTCAGACAGATGTCAGTTGTTTAAATAAACAAAAAACGACCAATTGTCATAGAACATTTTTTTTTCTTAAATTGAGAAGTCATTTTATACTATGTGAAAGTTTTGTACACTTATTATAAATCACCCTGTATAAAATGGAAAATATTTTAATCTTTACTTTAAACAAATTCACATTAAAACAACTACTTCCCAGGCAAATACCCCGCCGGACATTGAACTACATAATGTACACCTATTGTTGCATATCAATAAAATATTTAAAAATTCAACAATTTTAGTGACTATAGTTTCAACATTTATTTTTCTAATTTTCCCGCGGAAAAGTGCGAGTGGTACAGAGATAGAAACTGTAGATTAGTGTTTAACCAGTGAGTGAAAAATAATATAATTTGTGAGAATAATTAGTGAAAAGTGAACAAATCAATTGTGGCAGTGCAGTGCTCACAGAAATGAAGTGAGTAAGCTGAAAATAACAAGAACAACATATAAATTAATTACAATAATAACAATAAGATTGTTGCAAAATAACTGGTTGCGATATCTCCCGCTGAGGGGTTGCACAAAGAGAGATTGCTATGAAATATTCATTGTACATAAATAATAAGTTACAGATTCCGATATAGAGCTTTATAAAGACTCTGGACAGACAAAGATCAGTTTCAAGTTTGCGAGCGATAACTAGCTTTTGCGGACTGGCAAAACTTAGTGCCAAATTTGCGAGTGATAGACAATATAATGAACTATTGTGGTTCATAAATTTGTTTTGATAAAGAAAATATGGAGCAATAATTCATATACAGCTGTTTTTTTTTTTCTTGCTGTAGTAAAACCCTCTGTATAAAAAAACATATAATAATAACAATGAATTATCGCTTTATGTTATTGTATTTTTTCTTTAACGAAAAATTGTATAAGAGAATATTATACAATTTTTCATTAAAGAAAAAATACAATAACAAAAAGCGATAAATCATTGTTTGTTGTAATTCGTAACGTTTATAGCATAACATAACACGAAATACCACGAAGAAATATACAGCCAGTCTGAACTGACAAAATTTAGTGTCGTTTTTGAGCGATAGTGAGCTTTCACGGATTACCGGATGCTCAACTCAATGTAAAAAAACGAGACTTTCTCGGGGAAACCCCATGATTTTGGCGTTACTGTCGGCCAATAAAAAATAGGCGGTAGATTTAAAAATGTAGCGGTATATTTACATATGAAAATTTATTAAATATAAATTAAAATTATGTACAATATAAAATTATTGATTATAATGATATATATAATAATAATAATAATATATATATTATTATAGTCAATAATTTTATTCTGTACATTATATTAATGACAAGAGGAAGGGCATATACAATAAAAACTTAAGAATAAAATATAAATGCGATTTTATTTTTTTTTAATTTAATATAAATAAAAAAATATATAATACAATTTATTATTATCTCCATTGGAGTAAAACCAGTTTTTAATTGGAGAGGTTTAGAGCCTGGTATGAAACAATCTCTGTTAAAATGATTGCTGCATATCCTCCATTTAGAACGAGACACACATTTGATTTCCAGTATTCGCTTCCAGGCGCCGAATCTGCATTAAAATATATAAATTAAATACTGTATTAATATTAAGTACAGACTTACAAAAACAGATAAATTCAAAGATCATTCAGATATCCTACGTAGAGAAAAATATTTTAAGTGATGCATATATCATGCAGAAAGGAACAACTAAATGCTAAAATGACTTCACCACCAGTGTGCCGATAAGTTTTTGAAAATAAAACAATAATTACTAATACCCGTTTACACTAGTTCTTCTTACAAGTTCTTTTTTTGTGTGAAACAAAAGATAATTACCGTAGATAGTGGAGGCGCATAATTTTTGAAAATCCATGATCACTTTAAAATAAAACACTTAATGAAGAACTTATAAGTTCTTCATCTGAAGAAGCAACAACGTTGCGAAACAATTGTCGTGAAATACACAAAAAATAGTTGAAAATTAAGTTTTTTATTTTAAAGTGAAAAGATAATTAACATTACGTATTTCATTTGAATATAATTTATTTATGCAAATAGGTATTAGTAAATAAACACAAATATAAGCGAAGAGATAACCCATCTTCATAATTAAAGAAAATTCACACTTCGCTCTTATTAATATTAATTTATTGTTGTACCGTTTTTTTTTTTACAAATACATAAATGATAAATACTGAATTATATTGACAAATACTAATACTAATTTTGCAAAATGAAAAATTGGTGAGGTTATTAAATGTAAACAAATACTTACAATTCAATATTCCGTAAAAAACAGAAGAGCTTTTCCACTTCATCTTCACAAGAGCTACAAATTTTGTAAAACCTAATTTTGATTGGCGATATTTTCCCTGTAATTTAAAAGAAATTAAGCTGAAAATAAAAATGGACAAATTGGAGGGAAAAGATTCGTTTGCAAAAATATGTAGTGATGTCTAGTAAAATTAAACTTACCTTATTTACAGATTCCCATTAAGTTCTATACTAGCGCCACTTGCATTTGAAGGGGTAACCGTAGAGTGAAATGAAGCGATAGGACGAATACTGTGTAAGACAAAGAGCGCAAAATGGTCCCAAATCGCCCTTACGAGTTGACATCCCGTGTGAACTTTGTAGGAACTATGGACTGGCAAAGCTCAGTGTCAAGTTTGCCAGAGGCAGCGAGCTTAATAAAACACTTTGTCAAACAAACCAAGTGTTTTAATCAAAGTCTATATTATAGTTTACAACATAGACTACAATAGACAGACAGCTCTATGTATTTTTTTAACGCTAAAGAAGCTGTTTCTCATCTATGTGTCTGCCCAGTGGGGCGTCAAACCAGATACTTATAGAATGCCTGAATGCGATCCACAGGATCCCTCCGAGTAAGATTCATAGGATATTTAGTAACCATGGACCTGAAATAAGTGGTGTGAAGCTTCACAAATAAGCCACAATAGACAATCAGGTCGCGGGAGCGACTGAATTCACTCATATAGAATATTATAATTATTATCTGTGTGTTAATAAAGATGTTAAATATATAATACTTACCAACTATTGAAGTATGATAAATGTCCACTGTTGTAATCAACGCCTTTCGTAAAGTTTTCGTAATTATCCTTTTATTTTTCACTATACGCATCAAAAATGTAGAAGCAGTATGATTTTCATCGCCTGAAATGTTAAAATTAATTTATTATTACTAAATTAATTGTAATATTACAAAGTTATATTTTTTATTATTCTTTATTGTAGAATTTACATTAAGTATAATAAAATGCAACCCTACGCCCATATGGGTAGAAAGGGTAATTGAATATATATATATATATATATACAAGGTGTACAGAAAATGAGTGAAAGGTAACTCAATTCATTAATTAATTTTTAATAGAAAATCCAAATAAAAAATGTTGTTGATAGCGAGCTTTATAGGGACTTTGGACTCAAAGCTCAGTGTCTTGCGAGCGATAGCGAGCTTTATAGGGACTTTGGACTCAAAGCTCAGTGTCATGTTATGGACCGACAAAGCTTCGAGTCAAGTTTTCAAGCGATAGGGACTGAGAGAGATTTGTGTTGTGGGAGCCTAAACGTAAGCAACCACACATAAATTATCAACTGTGGAGGCTTCTACTTCGTTATACATGTTAATTCAATCAAATAAAACACTTTAACTTTGTTTGTATAACACACTATTTTTTATTTTTCTCTGTTTGTTAATGGCAAGTTGAGTTGCCGAAACTGCAGTCACAAAAATAAAAAATTGTGTGTTATACAAACAAAGTTAAAGTGTTTTATTTGATTCAACCACATATACATACCCACGTACGCGTACTGTCGCACGCCACCCTGCGAAGGATGAGCGTAACACCTAACAGCCACCCACGCAATTAACCACGCGCACCCGCTTCACCCCGGCACCGGCAGAGGGTGCAACAAACTAAATCCCAAAAATATGTTCGCCCCTGCCGCATAAATTTCCAGGCAGAACCACAACCATCATCAACCAACAAACATTCCTCCAATTAACATCGGAAGGGCTAGACATTCAGTGACGACTTGTACGCAATAAGAAGCAAAACGCCCGCCGACGCATTATAAGACTACAACAGCGCTGGATCTTGATTTCACCACTCGCAAGGACTCCCAAGAGGATACGACCAGCCGCCGATCAGGACGAGACTTCAAAGACAACGAGAGAATCGATTGACACAGCAGCACGAATCCAAGAACCCTTTTTGTCGTGGAGTCCAGGAAACCGCTCCCAAAAACGCAGTAGAAAAAAACGAAGTGTACCCAGGACTGACACCAGTAGGAAACGCCCCTAGGGTAGTGCATCCGCTGGATCCCCGTCGTTTCGCGATCCGGAGACGATACTGGCGTGACCAAAAATCATATTGTATTTATTTTGTACATACCTGTTAATAAACATCACCGAAAAATTTTTGTTTGATCCATGAACATTCACGCAACCTCCACATATATCAAGTTTGCGGGCGATCATAAACTTAATAAGGGTTATAGACCGACAAAGCTTAGTGTCAAGTTTGCGAGCTATAGCGAGCTGAACTGAGAAAGATCAGTATCATATTTGAGAGCGATAGCGAGTTTAATTGGTACTCTGAACTAATAATGCTTAGTATCAAATTTACGGGCTCTATTGGGACTCTGGACTGGCAAAGCTCAGTGTCAAGTTATGGACTGACAAAGCTTAGTGTCAAGTTTGCAAGCGATAGAGAGTTTTATAGGAACTCTAGACTAACAGAGATCAGTATCAAGTTTGCGAGTGTTAGCGTGCTTTAAAGGCGACTCTTGACTGACAGAGATCAGTATCAAAATTGCGAACGATAGCGAGCTTTATATGGACTCTCGAATTACAAAGCTTAGTGTCAAGTTTGTGAGCTTTTTTATAAACTCTGGAATAACGAAGCTTGGTAGAGCTTTGTAGGGACTCTGAGCTGATAAAGCTCAGTGTCAAGTTTGCGAGCGATAGCGAGCTTTATATAAACTCTGGACTGATAAAGCTTAGTAGAGCTTTGTAGGGACTCTGTGCTGATAAAGCTTAATGTCAAGTTTGCGAGCGATAGCGAGCTTCATATGGAATTTCGAATTAGAAAGCTCAGTGTCAAGTTTGCGAGCGACAGCGAGCTTTATATAAACTCTGGACTGAAAAAGCTTAGTAGAGCTTTGTAGGGACTCTGAGCTGATAATGTTTAGTGTCAAGTTTGCGAGCGATAGCGAGCTTTAAAGGGACGCTGGACTGCCAAAACTTAGTGTCAAAATTGTGAGCGATAGCAAGCTTTGAAGGTACGCTCAACTGTCATAACTTAGTGTCAAAATTGCGAGCGATAGCGAGTTTTATATGGACTCTTGACTGACAAAGCTCAGTGTCAGTGCGGACAATAGCGATAGCGAGCTTTATTTAGATTCTAGACTAACAGAAATTAGTATCAAGTTTGCGAGTGATAGCGAGCTTTAAAGGTGACTCTTGACTGACAGAGATTAGTATCAAATTTGCAAACGATAGCGAGCATTATATGGAATTTCGAATTACAAAGCTTAGTGTCAAGTTTGCGAGCGATAGCGAGCTTTATATGAACTCTGGACTGACAAAGCTTACTAGAGCTTTGTAGGGACTCTGAGCTGATAAAGCTTAGTGGCAAGTTTGCGAGCGATAAAGAGCTTTAAAGAGACTCTGGACTGCCAAAACTCAGTAACAGAATTGCGAGCGATGGCGAGTTTTATATGGGGTCTCGACTGACAAAGCTCAGCATCAATGTGAGCAATAGCGATAGCGAGCTTTATTTAGATTATAGACAAACAGAAATCAGTATCAAGTTTGCGAGCGATAGCGAGCTTTAAAGGGGACTCTTAACTGATAGAGATCAGTATCAAATTTGCGAACGTTAGCGAGCTTTATATGGACTTTCGAATTACAAAGCTTAGTGTCAAGTTTACGAGCGACAGCGAGCTTTATATGAAGTCTGGAGTGACAAAGCTTAGTAGAACTTTGTAGGGACTCTGAGCTGATAAAGCTTAGTGTCAAGTTTGCGAATGATAGCGAGCTTTATATGAACTCTGCACTGATCAAGCTTAGTAGAGCTTTGTAGGGACTCTGAGCTGATAAAGCTTAATGTCAAGTTTGCGAGCGGTAGCGAGCTTCTTATGGAATTTCGAATTAGAAAGCTCAGTGTCAAGTTTGCGAGCGACAGCGAGCTTTTTATAAACTCTGCACTGATAAAGCTTAGTAGAGCTTTGTAGGAACTCTGAGCTGATAAAGCTTAGTGGCAAGTTTGCGAGCGATAGCGAGCTTTATATGAAGTCTGGAGTGACAAAGCTTAGTAGAACTTTGTATGGACTCTGAGCTGATAAAGCTTATTGTCAAGTTTGCGAGCGATAGCGAGCTTTATATAAACTCTGGACTGATAAAGCTTAGTAGAGCTTTGTAGGGACTCTGAGCTGATAAAGCTTAATGTCAAGTTTGCGAGCGATAGCGAGCTCCATATGGAATTTCGAATTAGAAAGCTTAGTGTCAAGTTTGCGAGCGATAGCGAGCTTTATATAAACTCTGGACTGACAAAGCTTAGTAGAGCTTTGTAGGAACTCTGAGCTGATAAAGCTTAGTGGCAAGTTTGCGAGCGATAGCGAGCTTTAAAGGGACTCTGGACTGCTAAAACTCAGTGTCAAAATTTGCTTGCGATAGTGAGTTTTATGTGGACTCTCGACTGACAAAGCTCAGTGTCAGTGCGGGCAATAGTAATAGCGAGCTTTAAATAGATTCTAGACTAACAGAAATCAGTATCAAATTTGCGAGCGACAGCGAGCTTTAAAGGGAACTCTTGACTAACAGAGATCAGTATCAAATTTGCGAACGATAGCGAGCTTTTTATGGACTTTCGAATTACAAAGCTTAGTGTCAAGTTTACGAGCGACAGCGAGCTTTATATGATGTCTGGAGTGACAAAGCTTAGTAGAACTTTGTAGGGACTCTGAGCTGATAAAGCTTAGTGTCAAGTTTGCGAGCGATAGCGAGCTTTATATAAACTCTGGACTGATAAAGCTTAGTAGAGCTTTGTAGGGACTCTGAGCTGATAAAGCTTAATGTCAAGTTTGCGAGCGGTAGCGAGCTTCATATGGAATTTCGAATTAGAAAGCTCAGTGTCAAGTTTGCGAGCGACAGCGAGCTTTATATAAACTCTGCACTGACAAAGCTTAGTAGAGCTTTGTAGGAACTCTGAGCTGATAAAGCTTAGTGGCAAGTTTGCGAGCGATAGCGAGCTTTAAAGGGACTCTGGACTGCTAAAACTCAGTGTCAAAATTTGCTTGCGATAGTGAGTTTTATATGGACTCTCGACTGACAAAGCTCAGTGTCAGTGCGGGCAATAGTAATAGCGAGCTTTAAATAGATTCTAGACTAACAGAAATCAGTATCAAATTTGCGAGCGATAGCGAGCTTTAAAGGGAACTCTTGACTGACAGAGATCAGTATCAAATTTGCGAACGATACCGAGCTTTATATGGACTTTCGAATTACAAAACTTAGTGTCAAGTTTGCGAGCGATAGCGAGCTTTATATAAACTCTGGACTGACAAAGCTTAGTAGAGCTTTGTAGGGAGTCTGAGCTGATAAAGCTTAGTGGTAGGTTTGCGAGCGATAGCTAATTTAATAGGAGCTGAATTACGTCTCCAGAAAGTAGTCTACAAAATATCAAAAACTTGACTTAATTAGTAACTGAACTATCGAAGACGGGAGTTGTAATGCAGAATACTATATAAAAAGAAAATTATATATTTCTCTCCCTCAGTTTATTATTGATACATTTAATTTTTTCATGAGCAATTAATTTCAAGAGGAAAACTCTTAAGCTATAGAAAATTAATGAACCCGTTTTACACAATACTGAAAATAGTATTTTTACGAACTTTTTCCAGCACGTCCGTCCGTTCTTCTTTTCGCCTGCATCGCGTAATAAAGTTTACGACGCAATTAGTTTCAGCTTCTGATCCACCGGCAACATGATACCCCATAAAAATCTTTTTATAATCTCGTTACATTCTAATTATCGCCGGTCTCGTGTTTAGTTTTCATTTATCCGCCCCCGCAGATCCCGCAAAAATGATAAACAACACCGAAAGAAAATAAAGGGAGGAGGCGATATTCAAAGCGCTGACCCGAAAAGGCGAAATCCGAAATTCATTTCCTGCGGAGTTAATAAGGCCCGCGATTGTTAATTCGCTTAAATGCAAATGCTTTTTTTCGGGAGAGCGTGCATAATAACAATAATAGCGGGATCGAGGGTGTATTTATTTCATGGTCTGCGGTTCCCTTTCTTCTGCCGTGCACGTTATTGTCGTCTGGGTCGGGCACTCTTTTTTTTGCGAGGTATTTTTTCCTTTCCTGCGTTTCGGCCAATTTTATGCAAGAGGGTCTCGTTAAATTACCGTCGGTGTGGTACGGAGTGAAAACGTTGATGCGATTAATCGGAAACGGCGATCACGCGGCCTTATTTCTTCCGAGGGAGTCAACGTGCAATTTTGCAAAGTACAGTGAAACGTGTGCACCATTTCCGCGAATGACTTTAACTCTTGAAGGTACTATTTATTTGTGGTACATTTCATTAACGTATATATACAAATATTTATATTTAGAAAATTACAGGTATTGACATTAAGTATATAC
This sequence comes from Philonthus spinipes, assembly GCA_963082785.1. Classification (NCBI taxonomy): domain Eukaryota; kingdom Metazoa; phylum Arthropoda; class Insecta; order Coleoptera; family Staphylinidae; genus Philonthus; species Philonthus spinipes. The sequence goes on from OY720316.1 coordinate 9,801,467, forward strand.
AATAAAATGAAAGTGTATGTCTGTCCTGAGCTATAGAATATCATTTTTCTTGAAAACAAGTAAACTTAGTTAAGTTGTTTTTCAACGGGATATGAATCAGCATGAATTTCTGCAGAAGTGCCAATATTGAACCTAGAGTTTTATAATAAGCGAAATCCCAATAATAGATTTTTAAATTCTTAACACGTTTCAATTTTCTCTAAAAAGAACGTCCTCGATCATTTCCACCGGCGATCGCAGCGTGGACGGTACGTTTGATTAATTTAATTTTTACGACTTTATAATTATATAAGGCAGAGCTGTACTGACCAGGGATGAAATCCCGAAGATGATCTTATATTTTTTTTTGTGTTGTTTTTTACATTAAATATTTTCTAATCAAAATTTGTTACATTACACAATATCTTATTGTTATAATAATAATAATAATAATGTTTATTGTCCAACGGGAAACAAATTCCCAATTACAAGACAATTTAGTATTAACAAAACGCTTTAAAAGTAACAATTAAAAATAATAACATTAGATTTCGCAATTAATAAAATTCTAGTAAGGATGTTAAAGGTTGAAAAAATACATCGCAAGTTGGTGGAAATTGATTAAACATATTACAGATCGCATTAATAAAAACCAAAATTAGTTCTATGATAATTAATATTGAATGTAGTCTTAAATCTAGTATTGAAGGTTGGAATATGCAAGCCAACAAGCTGTAAAATATCAGGACAGTCAATACGATCATGCATACGTTTGTGTAAGAATGAGATGCCTAGTCTGCGACGTAGGCATTCAAGAAAATCAACATTAAATTTGTCAAGCAATAGTGAATGATCGCAGCCTCTATCAGGATATAGGCCCTCAACTTTGAAATACAAAAACTTGAGGAACTTGCGTTGAACACTTTCCACAAGATTAATCTAAAATTGAGTTTGTGGAAAACAAATTAAAGATGCGTATTCCAACTTCGAACGGACATAAACATTAAACAGAGATTTCAAAGCATTCGGATTTCGCAGATTTGAAGAATTACGATGAATGAATTGCAAGAGTTCTTAACAAGTATCTGAACGTGAGGATTAAATGTAAAATTGTCATAAAACCAGTCGCCTAAATCTTTGAAAACTCTGACTTTCTCAATTTAATTGTTGCTAATTATATAATTAAAAGAAATCCTTAATAACTGAGGCTTCAACTTTGTTTTACATTGTTTATCAATTTAATAAAACACTTTAAACTTTGTTTGTATAACTCTAAAAGTTATACAAACAAAGTTTAAAGTGTTTTATTAAAAAAAAAAAAGAAATCGGTTTAGATTTCTTGGTAAATGACACATATTTACACTTATCGCAATTCAAATTAAAATAATTAATATTACACCAATCCGAAATAATATCAAGTTGATTTTGTAAGCATTGACAGTTATCAGAGTTAGCAATTGTTTAAGTCATCCGCATATAAGAGGTATTTACATTTTAATATATAAGAAAGATCATTTATGAAAAGTTTGAAAAGTAGCGGACCTAAAATGGAGCCTTGGGGTACACCGGAGCTTGGAAAATATGAATTTGATTTGAAATTATTGATTTTGACATACGATTCACGATCTGAAAGATAAGATGATATAAGTGAGGATGAATTTTTACAAAAAATATAGTAGCCAAGTTTTCCTAATAACAATTTATCAAACGCTTTTGACATATCAGTATATATTACATCAATTTGTCCAGCTGAATCTAATGTATTGGCTATATTATGCGTAATAACAGTCAAATTAGTTACTGTAGAACGTTTTGCAATAAAGCCATGCTGCTGAAGAGATAGGTAAGTTGAAACATTAAAATAGATTTGATCATAGCGAGTTTTCTCGAATATTTTAGCGATGCGAGATAGTATTGCTATAGGGCGGTGGTTGGTCATATTCCGTTGATTAATTGATGTTTTTGGCATGGGACAAATTGATGTAATTTTTAATTTATTAGAAAATATAGATGTTTTTATAGATATGTTAAATATTATTAAGAGCGGATGACATAGAATGGAAGCACAATCTTTTAAGAAAAAAGCTAACAAATTGTCATTACCGGAAGGAAAACTATTTGGTAGTTTCATTAATAGATTGAAGACAGTTTTAGCTTATATAGACGAAAAGGAAAAGGAAGGGATATTGCTAACGTTCGCAGATACGGTTCTGACAGATGGCATTATGAAAACTGATTGAAAGTATTTCCGAAAACCATTAGCAATATCTTCAGATGTTTGATATATCTCATCCTCATAAAAAAGTTCAGCAGGAATTATCGAAGAATTATATTTTTTAGAATTAATATATGACCAAAATTGTTTAGGATTATAAATAGAAAAGAGTATTCATTCACTTGGTCACAGTTATTTAATTTGTTTAGGATTGCTAGTAAGCTGAGATTCCATGTTTAAAATATATTCTCTATGAGCGGAATTAATTATATTCTTAATGAGTGATCTAAGTCTTTTAAATATTTTTTCGAGAGCAGAGTCCGGCTTAAAATTTTTCCGACAATATTTTTTTCCTTTGAAATGTTTCTTCGAGAGCAGGGTCCGGCTTAATATTTTTCCGACAATAATTTTTCTCCTTAATAAGCAGTATAATATCATTATTAAACCAAAGAGGATATTTACGCTTTTGTTTAAATTTAAGTTGAGGAATAAATTTGTAAAATGCTTCATGTATGAGACTATAGAATTCTTCCAGTGCCAAATCCACGTCTATACAATCTAAAAGAAAACTCCAATCGGCAGAACCTAAATAGGGATACAAAGACAAGTAATTTCCCTTTTTGAAGTTAAATTTGGTAACATGTAACAGCAAGTGTCCATTATTGAATATTTGTTTTAAAATACTTATGTAACTAAAGTCAATATGTGAGAGTAGCTGAAGAGGGAATAATAATAATTTATTAATGATTTTTAAATTCTTTTTATTTAATTTATTTAATGGTGTTTGTTTTAATTGGTGCTTTCAACTTTAATTCTTATATTCAATATTATATTTAATATTTTATAAGTGGTGTAATTACTTATATAAATAAATAAATTAATAATTTTAAAGAATTTGTACGAAACCGAAATCAATATCCGGTGCGAATTAAACAGGACGCCCCCGTGTAAAATAAGTAGGCACGAGTGCGAAGAATTTAATCAAAGCTGACGCGGATAATGAAGTACAACAACACGGATTTAATTTAGTTCAAAATTACTTTTTACATTCGAGGGCGGCGCCGCGGAAGGAGAGAAGAGGAGAAGGGAACGCTGTGAACGATGAACGAACGAGGACGCAGGATAATTCGGCATCCGGTCTTTATTAAATTCTTCCTAACAATATAATATCAACATACACACACACATACACTCTCCTCCTCGTCAGTTTAATTAATTCCCTTTCAGCTCCATCGTAAGGTATTATTTCCTTATTACAGAAGAAAAGTTTACTGAAAAAAATAAAATAAAAGAAGACGATAAATATTGCGATTAAATTAATTTTGAGCTAATTGTAAATATATATCGAGTGATTAAAATAAAATTGGTTCTTTTTGATTTGACCAAAAAATACGGCAAGGTTTTGGATTATTTATGGGAGAATGAAATAATTCGACGAATAAAGCACTAAGAGAATGAAATAATTTACGATTTTCTTAAATTTTATTGATTTATTATCATATCATAATCGACTATATTTGACAATTTTTTATGAGAATGAAATAACATTCAAACTTTCAGTTTTGAATATTTTATCAAAATTTATTTAAATTTCAAATTCTTCTCTTCTACAATACAGCAGCATTTTGTTCCATTTAACTTAGCACATCGCATAAATTTATTTTATACACAATCCGTTAACGAAATGAAATATTGCAATGTTATTATAAGATAGCATAACTTTTACATACAAATATATTTATTCAGGCAATTACATTTTTATAAACATTTAGTATATTCATTAAAATAATGATTTGTCTGTCCTAGGCTATCGACCGGAAGTCTTTCTACCCACCCTAACTTTTATTTTAACACACCAGGCCGTTATTAAATCTAAGTTATTTTGTAAAAATAAGCAGTTTTGCTGTCATGTAATATTATTATATATCTTTATGTTATCTGCATAAGCTTGAATATGACAAGAAATAAAAGTGATTAAATCATTAGTAAACATAATAAAGAGCAATGGACCAAGATTCGAACCCTGTGGCACACTAGACGACGATATAAATTCGTATGACTTGAAACCATTGTAATAGACATAATTGGACCTGCTGTTTAGGTAAGATCTCATGAGGTTGACTGTATTAGTTCCAAAGCCAAAATTTGAAATTTTGTTTAATAGTATATTATGGTTGATACAATCAAAAGCACGAGAGAAATCTGTGTAAATTACATCTGTTTGCATTCTACTTAATATATCGCGATTTTAAATACAATTCACAGTTGTCCTTCGAATGTTTTTTGGACAACTAAATTATCTAACTAACTAAACATCTTTATTTATGTAACATTTATACATAATTTGGATAATTATTTATAATGTATTTGTAGAGTAATATTCACATATAATACATGAAATGGCTAAAGACCCAAGGTCTTTGCGTAAATCATCTATATTATTTTGATTTGTGAATATCGAGTTTGGTCAATATCGCTTTCGTTTATCGTAACCCAACATAACCAAACCTAAACTAAACTAATTTTTAGTAATCCATATAATAAATGTAATCAATTAATGATAGCTGGTGTTATTTATTGATTTGACCCTTGTTACTTAACCTAACCTAACGTAACCCAACCTTACCAAACCTAATGTAACATAATCTAAAAATAATATAAAGACACGTATGTTCTTTTATTAGTTATTTTAATTTGTTAATTGTTATATCTCATTTTAGCTTGCCTTGCATATTAATTTCAGCTATTCACAATTTGTTTATTGTAATATTTTTTTATTATATTTTATAAAACTGTTTCTTATTAAATATAATAGTAATATTAAAAGGATTGAATCCGTTTAAATAAATATTTTTTTATACGAAACGTACGTGTGTTTATTAATCACAATGTGACCATTCTAAATGAAACACTAATTTTTGTTATAATTGTTTAAGAAATAATTGAAATTGATAAATTCATATTTATTTACGAATTATGTGAATAATTATAATAATGGTCATTTATTTTCTCAACAGACTATAGTCGAATTATAGAGAAAATATCAAGTTTACAGACAGAAAAAAACCTATGGTCGATAGCTCAGACAGACAAACACCTACATATTTTGTAATTATTTATATTATATGTCTTTTTATTATCTGTATAGTCTGAACAAAGATATAACTATATATCAAATTTTCATAGTCGTATGTAACAAAATGCCACGTCTTTTCTTAGAGAAAAGATTAAGAAAGAAAATAATATACTTGACTACTGATCACCTATCGGCATAGATTACCTAAACCTGTCTAACTCAGTTCGGGGAATTTGGGTGATTTGATATTATTCTTTGGGAATAAAGGAAAATTCAGGCTTAGTGTCATTAAACATTAAATGGGAAAAGAATTCGGTTACTAATTATTTTCCTTTATGGTGACCAGTAAGTCCAGAATAGTCAAAAATTTTATTACAAAATAATACAGAACCCTTTTTATTTATGCAAGAAAAAAAAAATAATTTCAAGTCAACAGAAAAAAATCAATATTCAATATAATAATATAACCCTAATAAATTCAGTATAAATATTTCATATAAAACACAAAAATAGTTTTCTTTACCTCAAATGATCATTTTTTGGCTAAAATAGTAATATAGAAAAATAATTGTGTTTCCTCGATAATGAGGACACACATACTTAAACACATACCAAGCAAAATCAAATTGAATTAAAAACTATGAGATTGAACAAATTTAAAAATGTGGGATGGTTAAGAGCGAGCAGCAGATATATTTAGAAAACAGAATGAAATATAAAACAGAGAAATTTATTGATTTATCAAAATGAATATTATATAACCAAAATAATATATTGTGTCTACCTCAATTCAGACAGGTAGCACAATAAAATCTTAAACTCTCAAATAGTCATAGGATTAACCTCAGACACTTATCTTGGGAATTTGTAGACTGATTCGTTCCTAATTTGGTCTTACACAGCTGTTGTAATCCCCCGGTGAAATCCAAATAACCGTCCGAATAGGAATACAAATAATAAATAATCATCCAAAACCAACACCAATAATCGAACTCTAAAAGTAGCTCCGAAAGTGGTAAAACCCCAAAATGAACTTCGAAATTTAACCAACAAAAGGAAAACTCGCTAAGCTGAATTGACCTCAGTTAACTTAACTCAACGTAACTGAACTCCAGTGAAATATGACGGATCCTAAAATCCGTTAAAACATGCATGAGCTTTGTATTGTGATTCCAATTCACCTAAACTATTATAAGAAAAAAGTACCGTATTCATGCAGTGTACAATTGTATAAGAAACACACCTCTTAAATATCTCTATTCTATGCCTTGGTATAGATAATAGGCCTCTGCTCTGTATGTTGATATTATGAATATCGCTCCTATATCGAATTTTGTCATTAAGGTATGGTGAACATACAATAATAAAAACATACGATGTGGAGTTTACGTCTCTTTGTCATATTTAACCATTTACTCTCCTTTAATTTATGGGTAATCATGTCGCGTCTACGAATACCGTATATAAGTCTAAGGCATGAGTTTTGCATTCGTTGTATTCTATCAGAATCGTGTTTATCTATACAAGAACCATATAATGTATCGCAATAATTAAAGTTAGACAATATCAGAGCATCACATAATGTTATTTTGGTATTTAGATTTATCATTTGACGATTTACGTATATAGTTTTTAGTGCTATATGTGATTTTTTTAGTAATGTGCTGGTGTTTTGTTTAAATCGTAAATTTGCATCCAAATAGATTCCAAGATTTTTTACACAATCACTAAGAGGTATATCATTTAGATTTATCGATAATTTAAAATATGCCGCAATGGCAGTTCGTTGTTTAGTGGGGCCAAAGAGAATAAGTTTAGTTTTGGATTTATTGATGTTTGGAGCATGTTGAGTAGAGTAGTGTACTAGATTATCTAGGTCCTTATTTAATTTATTTTGAGCATTTTGAAAATCATTGGCATGAAATGAGATGTACAACTGTGTATCGTCAGAATACATATGATATGCTGAGTGGCTTATAACAGTAGGCAGTAATACTGTATAGATAGCATACATTTATGGACCCAATACCGTATGTTGCCCAACTCCACATTTAATATACAAAGGTGAAGAAATTTGGTTGTCTATCATCACTGTTTGTTTTCTGTTAGTGAAAAAAAAAGCTCATTAATTTGTTTGCATCCGCGTTAAATCTGTGCCCGTAGCATTAGATTTTATACCTTTGATTATCTTTATTACATCATTATTTGTAACATTTGAAAATTTCAGTTCATCATGGGCATGTATCTTAATTATGCTATAAAAGGATATAATATTGTCATCGGCGGGTAACTGATCTACTTCTGATACTAAGTAGTTATTAATTGAATCCGGTGTTTTAAGGTGATCAGAAATAATGTCAACACTTTTGCCACACACAATATTTTTTCTCAACTCGGACCATGTTTGTTTTTTATTGCCGTTACATTTTGAAAATTTAAATTGTAAGTAAGCTTTTTTTATGCAGAGATGGCCTTGTTTTTCAGATTTCTCATGGATTTGTAGTATTTAAAATGAGCAGAATTTCTTGATTTCTTATAACGCTTACATATTTGCTCTTTCAATTTAATCATCTCTTTGATATTGTATGTTATCCAGAGTGTAGGCCTCTTTTTGATTTTATTTTTTTAAGGGGGGGCATAATCATTAAGTAGTTTTGTTAGGTTATAATTGAAAAATGTTACTTTATCGTTTACATCATTTTTATCAAAGATATGAAACCATTTTATTTTGTAGACATCAGCTATAAATTGATTGCAATCTATATTTTTAATGTCTCTAATTTTAATTATTTTTTTGATCATTTATCGGAGTAATAATAGGCAGCTCACAATATATTATAAAGTGACCAGATAACCCGTGTGAGTCTATTGTTCCAGAATTAGTTATTGGATTGTTGTCATTTGTTATTATGAGGTCAATTAAGGATTGCGTGTTGGTTCCGAAATTGCTTGTTTCAGTGATAATGAATTTAAAAGTGAATGAAAAGAAGTACTAGATGACGAAACATTAAACATATTCATGTTGAAATCCGCTAAACATATAATATAATGATTAATTAAACTTAATTCGAGAGCAGATTTTTCAAAGCTTTCTATAAATTCTTTAAAGTTTCCCTTAGGAGGTCTATAAACTACTCCGGCCGCTACTAATTTATGATTAATAACTAACCTAACCCATAGTCAATTGAGTCAGTTATTTCTGACCTAATTATTGAGTATTTAATGTTATCCCTAATATAGGTACAAAGCAACGCAACCACCTCGGTCAGCGCGATCCTTTCTTAAAAGGGTAAAACCATTCAACTTATATAATTCATCAGGCCCATATTTCTGTAATAGCTATTATATTAGCTTGTATCATATCAAGGTTAGCCTGAAAAATATCAAATTTGCTGGCAATAGATCTTATATTTATATTAAATAAAATGAAACAAAGATGATTCACACATTTGCAGTTATTTAAATTACAATGAAATTAAACAAGGAAAATTTCTGGCAATGATCAATAAAATTCGATCCATCCCTTTTTTTCCAACTGCAAAAAATTCTTACACTGTAAGTTTTACAAACGTAATTTAAATTACAATGAAATTAAACAAGGAATATTTCTGGCATTTTTTGCAGTTGGGAAAAAGGATTGATCGAATTTTATTGATCATTGCCAGAAATTTTCCTTGTTTAATTTCATTGTAATTATATTTATATGGCAAATTTTTAATAAATTGTTATACATGTTAATAGAAACTAACAGCTCAATGACACATTATGTACGTAAATTAATAATTATTCCTATTTATATTTTAAAACATAAAATATTACTGATTAATTGGTGTTGGTGCCTCTTAACTGATTTCTAGTCTTCACTCCATTTGCGGGTACCTTCTACTTGGGATTGTTGGTATACGACATATCTTGCTTTTCTTCTAATCCAGTATTAGCATCTGCTTGATATTGAAATTCCGAAAGACTATGTTTACACCCATCGATTAGAACATAATTATTGAAAAGTTTTGCTTGCTTCCCGGCTTTTTTGGCAGCACGATAATGTGGAACTGCTTTACTCATCATTTCAATTTTATTTTTGTAGCTAACAAATGCAATTAAAATTGGGCTCTTTTCTATATTGCCCAGTACGGTTATATTATTTACATCTTATGAAGACACTTCAGTCTCAAGCTTTTGGTTTAAAATGTACAATACTTCTTGGAATTGAATCTTCTTTTTGTCAGCAATTGTAGGAATGCCATACACAATAATGTTATTTGTTTTCAGTTTCTGTTCCAATTGATCAATTCTTGACTTTAGAACATCATTTTCACTTCTTAAAATATCAATTTGTGGAAAAATATCACTACGAAGTTTGTTTATTTATATTTTAATTTCTACTGTTTGTTCAATGATGATTTTTTTAACATCATCTAATATCATCTGCATACCTGATGATATGTAATTCCAGAAAATGGGAAAGATTTAATTGATAACGGAAATTATTCTGGCTGGCCAGGCGAGGTACACAAGGTTGCATATTAAAACTCGAAATTGAATATCAAATTCAATAAGTAGAATATAAAATTTAACACAAAAATCAATATAGCACTACATATATATGAAACATTACAAAAAGTAAAATAATGATATATTTGATTGATTTCTCTATTATCCCGTAGTGAAGCATATTTGAATTAAGAGAGTAATATCTAAATTAAACACTTGCTTTGTTTCACTTTAAACTTTTTATTCTTCCGACTACTTTCGGCTCATAGCCATTTTCAAGGAAACTAGTCGGAAGAATAAAAAATTTAAAGTGAAACAAACCAAGTGTTTAATTTAGATATTACCTTCTTGAGTAAAATAGTTAAACTAAGTAAACCAGTAATTTCACGGAATTATATTCCAAGCTTATCAATGAATTGAATATAACTGTGTTTAATTATTGAATTAATTTAAATAAAGCTTTTTTTTTAATTTGAACGAAGAAAAAAAGCTTCGGAAAGAATGAACGAAATAATTTCATCATCATTGTCGAAACGCGGCATCCCGAGCGATCCATCATTCCTCAACGGCGGATTAAATTAACCATGACACCCCACTTAACAGTACTCACAGAAAGAGATTAGAATAAGACATTAGTTATGCAAATGTCTTCGTGGAACACGTGAACCGGGATGGACTCGCAGAGGAAAAATACGGACAATTAACAAAATTACAATTAGTTAATTTATGCATACATTTCTTGTTTTCCTTTTTTTAATTGCGCGTTCATTTGCATACGACCGCCTCCTCCGCCGCCGCCGCCGCAGCCGCGATTATTAATTAATCCCCGCTTTGATTGACGTTTAACCCAATAGCGTTCGGTTAATTAATCAAAGGACATCTTAAGCGCTAATTAATCAAACGCGCGTGCCCATTTGACCAATCAGTGTCTGGGGAGATTTCGATCCTCTAATCAAATTAATTCGAAACCAATATATGAGGACTATGCATTCGATAATATTATTAAATAACTGTAATTAAATAAATCATCTTCTCTATTGTAATTATTATACAAGTAAATTCTTCTATTAAGATAAAGAAAACATTTAGTAACTATTTTATAGCACTTAGACGAAAGAGATAGCTATATAAATATTGGCAATCACTAATTTGAGTTAGATTGCAGTTGTGATCAATGAACAATATTGTATATATATTAAAGTAATCTTAAAATAAGCAGGAATTTCATCAGAAGAATTAAAAATTAATTTAATGTTTAGTTTGAATGAAAAACAATGAAAATTGATCAAATTTATAACAAATCTCAAATTATATTTTTGCTAATAAAAACTTATGCAATGAAAATTTTAAGGATTTCACTAAATTCTGCATTAAAATAACTTAGCAGACATGACCTATTAATTTCATTATATCTTACAATTTTCTTTTCTAACTTGAACTAGTAAATTGACATAATACACGAAAATTAACGATTTATTTTTTATTTAGATTGATACTTAATACTTGATAGATAAAAACATGTAAATACATATTAATATTATTAAATCCAAAAGAATGGCTTTTTTTCAAACGAATATTTCCATGTTACTATATAGCTATCTCTTTCTACTAAACCGCAACCTTAATAAATCGCTTACATTTTAACATTAGTTTTTTTTTTCTACAACCGACTTTTTTAGTGATTATTATAATAAAATAATCGTGATTTCTCACTTGTTATTATGTCCATAATGAAATTAAGATGCTTAGAAGTAGTATAACTTCATTAATAAAAAATATAATTAAAAGTTTATAAAATTAATAGAAATTGATATAATTTACATTTAAATCAAGCAAACTGGATAAATTAATTACAAAGCACTGAAAAAAAAAGAAATTATCAAACAACAAGAAGAACAACAAAAAAACTCGTAACGCCCACAAAATCATAAATTCAAAAACGAACGAAACGAAAACGACTTCCTCCCATAGAGCAAACCTACAACATCTTAATTGTTGTAACGTAACGCGAGCAGCCAATTTAAAATAATTAAACGGGAGAATAAACTACGAAAGGAACACGTTCAATATCCGTGACAATTTACGATTATGAACACTTTCAGGCCCGGCTAACCACTGAAAAAAAAGAACGGGCCCCGGTGTAAATCAGCAGCCCCCGCGATCTAATCGAGAACCGGATCCGGACATTAATAATACGAGAAAAAAAAAACTGTCTCATTATTTAAATACGCTGGGGTAATTAGAATACGGGGAAAGAGAGCAATTATTTTTTACACATCTGAATGGAAGGCTTGATACGGAATTAAAGGTGGAAAAAATAAATTGTGTCGGTGCGGCAATAAAAAATATGGTTAAAACTGAGAACAATTTAACAATGTTGATGTTATGCGTAGATTACATTTAATTATAATAAACCTCTCTTCGGGAACAGTAGACATTAACGGACGCCACTGGCCGTGACCGAAACGGATTATTACGCATGCGTTTATTATTATTGTTATTATTTTGAAATGACATAAAATATTAACGCTGATTTATTTCTAAAAAACGGAATTTGTTTAGATGACATAAAATTGTAACGGCGTACAGCAGCTCAAAATCTGAAGGCAGGTCGTTGTAAATTAAATTCAAAAAAAAAATTGGGGCGCCACTTGGTTTTATTTTAAAAGTAATAAAAAAAAGTATTTTCCACCTGAACCAAGAAAGGGTAAAAAAGATAAATAGGAGTTAAGCAAAATACAATCAAATTTATTAAATAATAAAAAAATAACATGCACCCATGTATGCGGAATATAGGATACCACAAGGAGGAATACTACCACCAATATTCTATATAATATATATAAGCGACATAAAAGGTAAACCATATATATACGCAGACGATACCTTCCTACTGTATTCGGGTAAAACATATACGGACATCGAAGAAAATATAAAATCAGACATGGAATTATTGGAAACATGGTACACACAAAATCTTATTTCTTTCTTAATCTTATCCTCTTTTACCCGTATTGGGTGTCGAGGTTTGGTTCTATCGCTTATAAAATTGTATCCACTCGTTTCTATTCGTTGATAGTTCCTTTGCCTGTGCCCATCTCATTCCTTCTTGTTTTAGCACTTACTTAATCGTATCATTCCAGGTCTCTTGTGGTCTTCATCTTATTCTCTTTCCATTTGCTCTTGCCTCCCACACTTGTCTCCTCTATTTATGTGTCCAAACCACCTTAGTTGTCCCTCTTCTATTTTCTTCTGTGTAGATATGCTTCCTAAATTTTCCCTTATGTCTACATTCTGTATTCTGTCTCTCTTTGTAACTCCTTCCACTCTTCTCAGGTATTTCATTTCTGACGCCTGTACCTTAGATTTTTGTCTTGTGTTCATCACCCATGTTTCGCTTCCGTACGTCAGTATTGGCATGTATATTGTTCTAAAGACTGTCATTTTTGTTTTTTTCGATACTTCTCTCTTATTTATAAAAGATCTTTTTAGAGCACTATACATTCTCCCCGCTGTCAAAACTCTGTTGTTGATATCGCTCTCGTGCTTTTCTTGGCTGTCCATTATTAATTCCAGATATTTAAATTCCTGTACTTGTTCCAGTTTTTCTCCATTTACTCATATGTTCATTATCTTGTTCTCCTTGGATATTGCCATTACTTTAGTCTTGTCTTTGTTTATTTTCAGCTTTCTTTTGTTTCTTGTCAAATTTTTACATTCTCATTGAGATGTTTTTCCGTCCCTGCGAATATTACAATGTCATCTGCAAATGCACACTCCTTTATTTCTATCTTTCTCATATTTTTCAATCCAATTGTAATTCCTTTCGTTCTTGATTTTGATTAATTTATTATGTCGTTCATGAGCGATATAAAGCAGTGGGCTTAATATTCCTCCCTGTCTTACCCCGTGGTTTGTCCTGAATTCTCCCGACTTCCTATTTGCGGTTCGTATGTAGTTCCTTGTTTCCTTGTACATTGACTGTATTGCCTGTATTAGTTCTTCTCCTACATCTTTTTTCTCTAGTCCCTTCCATACTTCCTCTCGTGGTATGCTATCAAACGCGTTTTCTAGGTCTATGAAGCATAGATATCCCTCCTTATTGTACTCTCGTGTTTTTTCTGTTATTTATCGTATCGTTAAGATTTGATCTTGTGCACTATGTCCCGGTCTGAACCCACTCTGGGAATCCAATAGCTTGCTTTTTATTTTCCCTCTTAGCTTCATCTCAAGCATTCGCTCATACACTTTCCCGGGTACACTGAGCAGTGATATTCCTCTGTAATTGCTGCATTATCTGCTGTCTCCTTTCTTATGTACTGAAATGATTACAGCTACTTCCCAGTCTTTGGGTTTTTTTTTTTCTGTTTCCATGCTTTTCTAAAGATCTCTAATAGTAGTTGTTGTCCTTTTCGTCCCATATATTTTATTTCTTCGGGAGTTATTCCATCATGTCCTGCCGCCTTTAATATCTTGATGTTTTTTATTGCTTTTATTAATTCTGTTTCAGTTAATATTTCACTATTTATTTTTTCTAGTTGTCTTTTATTCCATATCTCTTCTCCTGTTTCTTGTTCCGGTCCCGTTGTTCTTCCATCTTCCCCACCTAGTAGCTCTTTAAAGTGCTCTTTCCATCTGGCCATTATTTCCTCTTCTTCAGTAAGTATCTCGCCTTTTTTGTCCTTTAATTGTTTCAATTGGCTTTTCTTTTCTGTTCTTAGATTTTTTAGTACTTTAATAATAATAATAATAAATTTATTACCCAACAGGAAACAGTAGCCCAATTACAGGATAATACAAAATAATTTTACATTATAATAATAGCAAGACAAACATGAATATAAATATGAATAAATACCAGTACAAATATCGATACGAAAACAATAGAATATACAAATAAAGATTACAAATTGTAAAAAGAATTAGTAGCGTAATAATATTGATGAAAGCGTATTAAAGAAAAGTTTCTGGTTTTCTCGGCTATTTTCTTCCATCTTTTCTCCAAATTCTTCCCATGATTTGATTTTTGTATTTCTTCTTTTGCTTTCTTCCTCTGTTTTCTGTATAGCTCATAATTCTTTTCCGTTCCTGTTTGCAGATATTGTTTCCATATTTCCTTCTTTTTTGCCACTTCTTCTTTGACCTTTTGATTCCACCATTTTGTTTGTTTTCTACCTATTGCTGAATATGTTGCCCCACATGCTTCTTTTGCTGCCGTTCTTATTATGTTTTTAAACCTTTCCCATAGTGCAAGAAGTTGATATGGAGATATCAACTTCTTGCAAGTTAGTCTCATTTTTGCATCCTATTTCCACTAGTCTTTCATATTCTCTTCTTATTTCCTGATCTTTCAGTTTGTATGTTTTAATAACTTCATTTCTTTTGTTTCTCATTACTGTATTATGTTTTGGTTTATCTATTCTATTTTCTCTTACTGTAATGGTTAGCAGGTAGTGGTCACTTCCGATCTCTGCTCCTCATCAGTGACATTTTTGCTATTTTCTGTCTCGACCAGTATGTATTCTATTATTGCCTTTTCATTTCTGCTTCTTACTACTCTCGTGAATTTGTGTATATGTTTGTGTTTAAATCTAGTATTTTCAATGTTGTTCATTAAGCAAAAGCCTATCATTCTTTTTCCATTGCTGTTTATAGTTTCTTCTCCGTGCCTTCCTAGTATTCCTTCATAGCCTTCCGTTTTATTTCCCACTATACTGTTAAAATCTCCTGCTATTATTATCTGTCCTCTACTTTCCTTCGTGGTCTGTTCTGTTCTTCTCAAAACGTATCTTTATTGTATTTACTGTCATCTGCATTTGCTCCGTATACTATTATTACTGTCATTTTATTTTTCTGTTTATTTTCCAGTTCTATCGTCATTATTCTCTCTCATATGCATTTCCATTCTTTTACTTCCACACACAATCTGCTAAGAATAAATGAATCAAAAACAACATATATGATAGTCTGTAACAAACAGGAAGATACAAACATACAAATCACAATAAAAGGAAAAAGTGAAAGTGAAAAGTGAAAGAAATAAACTACCTGGGCATAAAAATACAAAATAATCCAAAGTGGGAAAAGCATATAGATAAACTACTAAATCAGAATACAAAAACGATAGCAGCCATATACAAAATACCAGAAAATACAAGAAAACAAATCTACCATGCATTATTTTCTTCAAAAAACAATTATCTTTGCCACATATGGGGAAACACTACAAAGAAAAATATAAACAAAATACAAACCCAACAAAACAAAATACTAAAGACATTATACAATTTGGAATACAGAACTAACACCAAATTGCTGTATAGAAAAACAAATTAACTAAACATTAAAGACCTGATAACACTAAATAACATACTATTATTGTATAAAATTAAAAAACAACACTATAAAAACAAATATGTCCCTAATGCAAAACAAAGACATTCACAGGTATGAAACAAGAAGAAAATCAAACATCAGAACAGAACTTTTCAAAACAAAACAATTTGCACATTTACTAACAACGGATACGATACAACAATATAGATAAACACATATAGAACCTAAAATACCCCGCTTTCAAACTGAAAATAAAAAACCTATTAATAAACAACAAAATATAAAGAGAAGTAAGAAGAAATACGCGAAAAGAAACCAGACATCGTCCAATACCAGCAGCCCAAGACGAACCAACTCATTGCCCACGCTCTTAAGGCGAAGACAAGAGGAAGGAACCTTAAAAAATAGTCACTTTACGAAAATTAATTCATTTTATATCTATGTATATATGTATATGAGTATCAGAAAAGGATGCCTATCTACTGCCGCATATCGGCTCTATCTTGGAAAAGTTGAGAGGTGCGAAATACTTGTCATCATTGGATCTAAAGGAAGGCTATTAGCAGGTGCCCCTAGAGGAGGAAAGCAAACCCGTCACTGCTTTCACTGCCCAGGAAGAAGGCTTTTTCAATTCAACGTGCCACCGTTTGAACTCCACTCCGCCCCCGCCACTTTCCAAAGACAGTTGGATAAGGCAATAGGACCGAAACTGGAACCAAAAGCTTTCGCCTATTTAGACGACATCATTGTGGTAGGCTCAACATTCGAAGAAAATTTACAGAATCTAGTTGAGGTTTGCCATCGTCTACAAATGCCGGTCTTCGGATTAATCTAGATAAATGTGTATTCAGGAAATACCTCCCGCCATCAGCAAAAATCCTTCCCTGGAAGGATGCCATCAGCAAAAATCCTCCCCTGGAAGTCCCCAAGATATCACTGGTCGGACCGTCGAAAAGAAACAAACCAAACAACAACAAAAAACTAGAAAAGCTTTAAGGACCGAGGACAGAGAGTCTGGCTCGAAAATGGAGAAAATGTGAGACTATTTGGTTTGACTCCTGCAGAATTGGAATACATGCGTGCCGAGCAATTTCGTCTCTAGAGGAACGACGAAATTTTGAAAAGAAGGAGGGGAGTTTAACGTGCCATTCCTATGCAACCTTTCTCTCTTTCCTGTAATACCTTTTTCCTGCCTTTATTATACCCACCCCACCATCACTGCATCCACAGCCATTTCTACCATTTTTTATATCCCTTCCTCTCCCTATATAAGCACGTACACGTCCCAAAAGAAGCAGTTCTGTGGCAGACACGGAAGCTTCTGAACCTAGAGGCTGATACCTGGTCCAACGAAGTCATCGCCGCCGAGGCGAGTGAGAGAGCACTGAGCCAGTTTTTTTTAAACCGAGTTCACCGGGATATCGCCGCCGTATTTCTTTTTTATAACAAACAACTTTGCATATTTCATCCCAAGAAGAATTCAATATTCGAAATATAATAAATCGCATTTGACCAATTACGAAATCTAATAAAAAAAAAACTCTGTATTATAATTCCTGATTTACCATACTAAAATTACTGTAAAAATCACATAAATCATAATTATAATCGCTATTATTATCGCGGCTTTAATAATTCGAACAATTTTAAAAATAACATAAGTAACCCATTGACTATGAATTATTAAGTGGAGTTATTTCCTTATCGACTTTTACAGGCAGTAAAAAATTAACAAGGCCTTACGCTGAGTATAATTTAAAATTCTTATATAATTCCAGATCGATTGTCTTAATAAATTTCAAATCAGATTATTCGCTTATTCAATTTGTATTAAAACAAGTTAAAAATTGAACTCGCTATAAGATTAAGTAAAATAATACTTCTAATCATACACAGTGAACAATTTGATTTACTCTTCAATCATAAACAATTCAATAGAAAAGAGTATTCATTCACTTGATACAGTTATTCAAATAAATTAAATAAAAATGATTTGAAAATAATTAATAAATTATTTACACATTTAGCTCTGTGACTTTTGACTTTTATTCGGTTTTGATTTAGGTTGAATTAAATTGGTTTAGTTTAATTTAAATCAATTTAGTTTAATTTGATTTAATTTCACTGAGTATAGTTGAACTAATTTAATTGATTTATTTTAACATCTTTTAATTATGTAATGCAGAGCTGTACTGACGAGAGATAGATCCCGAAACACGTGTCAGCAGATGGTCTTATATTAAGTTACGTTTCTTTTGTTGATTTTGTAGTACATTTTTCTCGGATCAAAATTTGTTGCATTATGCAATATTTTATTGATATGCAACAGCAGGTGTACATTATGTAATTCAATGTCCGGCGTGGGTATTTGCCCGGGAAGTAGTTGTTTTGATGTGCATTTGTTTAAGGGTGCGGTTTAGACGAAAGAGATAGCCATATAAATATTGGCAATCACTAATTCGAGTTAGATTGCTGTTGTGATCAACGAACAATATTGTAATAAACATTAAAGTAATCTTAAAATAAGCAGGAATTTCATCAGATGAATTAAAAATTATTTTAATGTTTAGTTTGTGTAAAAAACTATTATGAAAAACAATGAAAATTCATCAAATTAATAGCAAATTTCAAATTATATTTTTGCTAATAAAAACTTGTGCAATGAAAATTTAAAGCATTTCACTAAATTCTGCATTCAAATAACTTAGCAGATATGGCATATTAATTTCATTATATCTTGCAATTTTCTTTTCTAACTTGAACTAGTAAATTGACGTAATACACGAAAATTAACGATTTATTTTTATTTAGACTGATACTTTATACTTGGTAGATAAAAGGATGTAAATACATATTCATACTATAAAAATCCAAAAGAATGGCCCTTTTTTCAAACGATTATTTTCATTTTACTATATAGCTATCTCTTTCTACTAAACCGCAACCTTAACGTACTTACATAACGTAAGTCAGAAGTCACGGAGCTAAATGTGGAAATAATTTATTAATTATTTTCAAATAATCTTTATTTAATTTAAATAAACAATTCATTTCTAATTAATGGAAATGGTGAACGATTCGCTTCCTTCTTTCATAATTAACAGTTAACTACTCGATTCTCTCTTCAGTCATAAAGAGTGAATGATTTGATTCTATTCTCGATCATAAACCGTGAACAAATCATTTTCTTCTTCACTGATAAACGGAGAACGTTTTGTTTCTTTCTTTAATTATAAACAGTGATCGATTCGATTTTCTCTTCAGTTATAAACAATGAATGATTCGATTATTTCTTGAATCGTAAAGATTTTCTCTTCAGTTATAAACCATGAATGATTCGATTCTTTCTTGAATCATAAAGAGTGAATTGCTCGATTCTCTTCCCAATCAAAAACTGTGAACAGTTTTAATGGTTTTAATATTTAGACATTGGTAGTTCATATTGTATGAAATAAATATGAATAAAATATTAAAAATCAACCAATAAAACACAGATTAGATTGAATAACTTTAAATTCTTTTTTTTTTGTTAATTTTAATGAAACAAATTTTAAATTCTCTTGAAAATGGGCTAATAACTCGAAACTAGTCGAGAATTTAAAGTTATTCAATCTAATCTGTGTTTTATTGGTTCATTTTTAATATTTTATTCATATTTATTTCATTTTAACAGTTTATTTCTTTCTACATTAATAAACGGTGAACGATTCGTTTCTTTCTTCAATCATTAACAGTTTACTACTCGATTCTCTCGTCAATTGTAAACACTGATCGATTCGTGTTCTCTTTATTCATAAACAATGAGCGATTCGATTCCCTCTTCAATCATAAACAGTGAACGATTTCATTATCTCTTCAATCATAAACAGTGAACAATTCCATTCTTTTCAATTATAAACAGTAGACGATTTATTTTTTTCATCAATCATAAATAGTGAACGATTCGATCCTTCTTCAGTCATAAAGAGTAAATAATTTGATTCTTTGTTCAATCATAAATAATGAACGATTCGTTTGTAATTCCTATGATTTTTTTGCCAATCCCAGCAACTTTCCCATCATTTTTCCTTTCGGAAAGTGGGCTGGATACCCTTGAACTAGGTTTTCTTCCCTCCAGGCGACAAGATTCGAGCGATTCGATTCTCTCTTCAATCATAAACAGTGAACGATTCCATTCTTTTTTCAATCATAAACAGTAGACAATTTATTTTTTTATTTAATCATAAATAGTGAACGATTCGATTCTTCTTCAGTCATAAAGAGTAAATGATTTGATTCTTTGATGAATCATAAACAATGAACGATTCGTTTGTAATTCCAATGATTTTTTTTTGCCAATTCCAGCAACTTTCCGATCATTTTTCCTTTCGGAAAGTGGGCTGGATGCCCTTGAACTAGGTTTTCTTCCCTCCAGGCGACAAGATTCGAGCGATTCGATTCTCTCTTCAATCATAAACAGTGAACGATTCCATTCTTTTTTCAATCATAAACAGTAGACAATTTATTTTTTTATTTAATCATAAATAGTGAACGATTCGATTCTACTTCAGTCATGAAGAGTAAATGATTTGATTCTTTGCTCAATCATAAACAATGAACGATTCGTTTGTAATTCCAATGATTTTTTTTGCCAATCACAGCAACTTTCCGATCATTTTTCCTTTCGAAAAGTGGGCTGGATACACTTGAACTAGGTTTTCTTCCCTCCAGATGACAAGTGCTCGCACTCGATTAGTACATAAGAGGCATCTTCATCCTCTCCATGGAGCAGCCTGCATATGGGTTCCTCTGTAAAGATGATTTGATGATATGCAGATGTTTCCTTATGATACAGTGTCCAGTTATCACGCCTGCGACTATTCTAAAGTTAATATCTCTAGCCAAGAGTTCTGGATTTTCAGCACATTAATAAAATCAGCCGTGTCTTTGGCCTCGATTAAGTCCGTCTTGGGTATCAAGACTTTAGCCTTGGTCATTCTGACAATATCTTTGGCAGTTCCGCAAGGCAGCGCCCTCCAGTCGCCTTTTACATCAAGTAGGAGGTTTTGTGTGCCTTTTCTTGAACCGGATCACACACGGCTGATAAACAATGAAATAAGTATGTAATATTTCTTTTATTTCATCATGTTACACATCAAATCAACCAACTAATAAAACGAACCCCATTAAAAGATTTATAAATTATTATACATAAAATATTTTTGAATTATATTTGTATAACCGATTAATTCCATTTGAAATTATTAAGAATTATTAAGATCATAATAAAATAAATAAGATGCAAGCGCCATCTTGTGCCTAATTTCGAGTGGCATCATCAACGATTTGGGTCTACAAGGTAGACGACTGAGAATTAAACGATTTGGGTCGACAAGGTAGACTACCGAGAATCGTTGACGATGCCACTTGAAATTAGGCACAAGATGGCGCTTGCGTCGTCTTTAATTTATTATGATTATTTTCAAATTATTTTTATTTTATGTATAATTGAAAAAATAGCGAACTTGTTCTGTTAATGAAAAAAAAGGAAAACGAAATTAGACAAAAGATGGCGCTTGCGTCGTCTTTAATTTATTATGATTAATATCGGGTATATAACTACAACACAATTTCCGTTCAGCCGCCTTCATATGGAGCGCACTAGTCTGATGAGGTTCGAAAATCCTAAATATTAAGATATTATTTGATTATTATTAAGTAAATCTGATCTGGAATTATATAAGAATTATAAATTATGCCCAGCGCAAGGCCTTGTTAGTTTTGTACTGGCTGTAAAAGTCGCTATGAGAAATAAATATGATAAAAAATATAATACTTATTTTAACTTACGTTCTTATTTACTTACAACATTACTTATATAAATAAAAATATATAAAACGTCGAGAACAAGTCTTTGAAACGGCCTTTATGATTTTCATCGCGGAGTGCTTTTTCCCCTGCGGCGTAACGGTAAAGGGGGTTTGGAGGATGGAGGGGGTATTTAAACATTTCGCCCACGGCCGCCCACACGACGCGACTATTCTTTTCAAAAACGCCGATAAATTATTCATCAAAGGCGAAAGCATGCACGGAAAAATCACGGGCCTATTAACTCGTAAATAATGAAAATCCGGGGGAAAAGAGGAAGGCCCTGATTAAGTTTTAAAATTTAATTTTCGCCCCCGTTTCAGAGAGAGAGTTTTGGCCCGGGGAGAACTTTTTTTTTCTCTTCTACTCTACTTCAGCCCTATGGATTTTTACTTTCGCTTAAGGATCAACTCAGAGTGTTGAAATAAATAATGTCTTGAAAGTTTAATTGTTTGTGAATATATGAGGACATATATTGTAATAAAGGTGAATTAATAATTAGGTTGGCTGCGAATTTGAGTATAACGCCCATGTTTCAGGCGGAGTTTTTATTCGGGAGAAATTTTGTTCTGCTTTTTGAATCTTATTGTCTTTTTTTTACTAAAACTTAAAGATCGATGGATGAGTATTGAACTCAATGATTTGAAAATAATTAATAAAAATACGTTTAAAGAACTTACGTTACGTAAGTCAAAATTTCGCAGAGCTAAATGTGGAAATAATTTATTAATTATGTTAAAATTATTTTTAGTAATTATTTTCAAATCATTGAGTTCAATTAAGTTCAAGTTTTTAGTAATTATTTTCAAATCATTGAGTTCAATTAAGTTCAATACTCATCAATCGATCTTTAAGTGAAAGTAAAAAATAATTTATTAATTATGTTCAAATCATTTTTATTTAATTTATTAAATAACTGTGACCAAGTGAATGAATACTCTTTTCTATTTCTATTTAATTGAACTCACCTAAGGATCAACTGTCAATATATTTAACAATATTTGACAAAAATATCAAGTATACTTATAATTTGAGTATTGAAATAAATTAAAGCTCTATTTACACTAAATTGTAAATTCAATTTAAAAAATACCGAAGCTTGGAGCACACGGAGGGGCTAAAAAGCGCGCTGATGAAAATTGAATTATCGTTAATCGATTCGAGTTGGTCGTATGTGATTATTATTTCGAATCGCTGGGCCCGAAATTGTCGGTGATTGGCGCGCATTATTTTAAACCAATTTACAAGCGTGACTATGGAATTCCGCCTTATGAAAATTATAGGCGGCGGCCGCCGACGGCGACGCTACCCAAATTTCCCATTTCGATTTTTACACGAAATGATGGAATACACAAAAAAAAGGTAAACATAAGAAGAAATACTTAATTTAGAAGGTCTTAATATATTTCGTTTCCTTTTTTTCAAATGTCTATTCGTAAATAATATATTATTAAAATATTTCACAGAATATTAATACGTACGTTATTGATCCCATAACTTTTGTCTAACATTTTTATTTTTACTCCTATCCCGAAAGATATTCTCATTTTTGTTGTTGTCCCAATCAGGTTGATTGTTTCCACTTTTGTCTCTTTTTACCTGAACCATTACGGACTTCCCTTAACCAGCTAATCAATAATAGAGAAGAAATATCAGAAAAATTAGCACAAACCTACGTACAACACTTCTTTTTAATAAACTTTCTAAAGTACGTTAATAACCATATACTGGTGTGAGTTATTTGATGATTAATGAATTTAATAAAACAACTGAAACGTTTTTAAATGTCCAGATGACATTTCGAACACGATGTGCTCATTTTCAATGGAGAAATGAACTAATTTACAAAAGCAAGCTTGGAATTAGGTGTAGAGAAGGAAAAGATTGGACAGTTTATTTCATCGTGGTACATGAAAAGACAATTTTTCTAATAAATGAATGTCATCTATATGATTATTTAGAATTCTATACAGAGTGAAAACAAAAATGAGTTTATGATTATTGGCAATGGATACCATATTAAATTCTGAGAGTAAATTGTTGTAAGGGTAACCGCGAACAGGATAGATGCCATGTCTTTTTAAGAATAAATATTTCAGAAACCTTCGTTGCACAAATTCGACATGCCGGATGTAGAGCTGTTTGTAGGATGCACAATAATTGACTTTACTCTTAACTAAAGAATTAAATAATAGAGTCAAAGTCTGCAAATCCTTAAAGTCTCAGTTGTTCGGATAATGAAACTAATCTGTCTGTTACATTTATTTGTTATATTAAAAATGTGTGCATTAAATGTTAGTTTATTACCAAAGAGTACTCCCAGGTCGATAAAGTCATTAACACGGCTTATTACAGCACCACCAACGGTATAATCGTACAAAACGGAGTGTACGTTACGTGTATAAGACATTATTGAGCACTTGGTGGAATTTAAACAGAGTCCATTGTCCCTACACCAGGTATTTAGCCTGTTAATATTTCACAATCGTAAATGTACTTGAATATCACATTCAAGTACATTTATCACATCGTTAATGAACAAACAGAACAATAGAGGAGCCAAGTTAGATCCCTGAGGAACACCGCTCTTAGCTATGCAGATGATATAAAACTGTATAAAAGTACTTGAATGTTATCACATCGTTAATGAACAAACAGAACAACAGAGGAGCCAAGCTGGATCCCTGAGAAACACCGCTCTTAGCTATGCAGATGATATAAAACTGTATAAAAGTACTTGAATGTTTTCACATCGTTAATGAACAAACAGAATAACAGAGGAGCCAAGTTAGATCCCTGAGGAACACCGCTCTTAGCTATGCAGATGATATAAAAGTACTTGAATGTGATATTCAAGTACATTTATCACATCGTTAATGAACAAACAGAACAACAGAGGACCCAAGTTAGATCCCTGAGGAACACCGCTCTTAGAAAGGTAGTTACGTGATTTGTGTCCTCTCAATTCAACATATTGGAACCTGTTGACGGGGTATGAGGCTATTACGTTGATGATACATTCCAGCAAGTCAAATAAGTGCAGTTAGAAATCAATATTTAATGAGGTATACGATCAAATGCTTTAGATAGGTCTGTATATATTACATCAGTTTGTAGCCTTTTGTATAATTCAAGAGATATACTGAGTGACATTAAGTAAGTTGGTTATGGTTGACCTTTTCGGTACAAACCCATGTTGTTTAGAATATTGGTCAGATTTAACCGAATTATAGATGTAATCTGTTAATATACGTTCAAATACTTTGGAAAAGTTGCATATATATTTTCAACGTGTGATACGTACAACAAATTACTTTCAGTAGATCCCGCTCTTGATATTTTCGATATGATAAATTCCAAAATATGACGCAGAAGTAAAATAATAATTATGAGCCGTGCAATATATCTATTATAGAGTTAAAACTATAATAGATATTCGCGTCCTTCACCGCGATCACTTCCATCCGCGATCTCATTGAAGACGGTACGTAAAAATTAATTAAAAATTGTTTAACAACTAAGGGCTTACAGAGCATAGCTGTACTGATGTGGGATGATATCCCGAAACACGTGTCTACAGATAGCCTTGTAACTATTATTTGTTGTTTCCTTTCATTAAATAATTTCGACTCAAACCGTTGCAATTCGCAGTAGTACTGCTATGCAACAACAAATATCTATTGTGTAATCCAATGTCCGGCGGGGTAAATGCTCGGGAAGTAGTTGTTTCAATAGATGTTTGTAAAACTTACAGTGTAAGTATTTTTTGCAGTTGGAAAAAGGGATTGATCGAATTTTATTGATCATTGCCAGAAATTTTCCTTGTTTAATTTCATTATAATAGATATATTGCACGGCTCATAATTATTATTTTACTTCTGCGTTCTTTTGTTAAACTTAGTTAAGTAATTTTTAAGTGATATACAATCTTGTATAGGAAATATATTTTTCCGTGATTGTATTATTTAATAATAAATAAATAAGAAATAATAAGGAAATTGGTCTATAATTAATTACATCCGATCTATCACCCTTTTTCTAAATACAGGAATCACTTTTACTGATTTCCAAAATAATGAAAAGATGCCAGTAATCAAAATGTTATTGAAGATATGAGCTAATGGCTTAGCCAATACAGCCTCGGTGTCCTTTGCAAAAAATGATGGGATGTTTCTATGCCGATGATGAATTTATTCTTTGCTCGCCTCAATTCCGCCATAACCATTTCTTCGGAGAAACCGACTTGCCATATATTGGCTGTATTTTCACAGATTATTGAGCCATCTGTGTAATTCCGGACGAAGTAGTCAGCAAAGGCTTCCACAATCTGAGAAACTTCTTCCAGAGTACCATCCTGCCAAAGCATAACTGATAGAACACTATCTTGATTTCTTCTGTCGTTAACAAAATCCCAAAATTTGGTCGGATTCCTAAATAGCTGCCTTTCTGTAGATTCAATAGAGTTTTTATATGCAATATGTATACTCTTTTTAAGTTGAGACTCAGCTTTTCTGAATTCGTGTTTCGATTTATTGGTTCTATGTATACGATAGGCTTTGAGGCGTCTGTTCTTTAAGGGTGTGGTTTAGAAGAAAGAGATAGCTATACAAATATGGGCAATCAATAATTTGAGTTAGATTGTTGTTGTGATCAAAGAACAATATTGTATTATACATTAAAATAATCTTAAAATAAGCAGGAATTTTATCAGATAAATTAAAAATTATTTTAATGTTTAGTTTCCGTGAAAAATAATTATGAAAAACAATGAAAATTGATCAAATTTATAGCAAATTTTAAATTAAATTTTTGCTAATAAAAACTTGTTCAATGAAAATTTAAACGATTTCACTAAATTCTGCATTCAAATAACTTAGCAGACATGACCTAATAATTTCATTATATCTTACAATTTTCTTTTCTAACTTAAACTAGTAAATTGACGTAATACACAAAAATTAACGATTTATTTTTTATTTAGACTGATACTTTATACTTGGTAGATAAAAAATGTAAATACACATTCATATTATGAAATCCAAAAAAATAGCTCTATTTTCAAACGATTATTTCCATTTTACTATATAGCTATCTCTTTCCAATAAACCGCAACCTTAAACGGATTTGTCTAATTATATTTGAATTAAAATATATAGGGTAGCGCGTTCGTTTCTTTAATTTGAGTTTGGGGACCCATTTGTCTATGGTGCTATATAGTAAGATCCAAGATAAAAGAGTGTATATCAACAACGACCTGACAATAGGAGAGCAGAAAATGCAGGCAGAGATACGAAGCATAGCAAGAGAACAAAGAAGTAAGTTATAAAATATTGTACAAGATCTATTGGATATTTGGCATTCGTATAGGATATTCCAATCAGTCTCGCAGAGTCCTTAATAAAGTGCGCATAAGTTAGCTTTCTTAAAGTTGTGCACATGACTGTCCGTATTAGGTATCAAATGTCGAGGATTATGTATTAAAAAAATTCAAGTGGATGTCTAATGGCAGGTGGTATAGATCGAAAACATTGGCACGATCCATTTTGTATCTTTCGTTTGTATGTTTCTGCTTGTAATAATAAGATCCAAGATTCTGTTGATATTGTTAACTACATTGTTTGACTGTGATAACTCGCATGATTCTAAGAAGCTATTGAGAATGATTAGTGCAGGAGTCATTGTAATGGAATTAGTAATGCCATGTTTGTATTCGAGTATATTAAAATCTCACAAAATAATCAGATTATCACCGCTTACGTTAAAATTTATAAAATCAAGAATCATTACATAATCATCATCTGTTGTTAACGGTGTTTTTTTTTTTTTTTTCTCCGGATCCGGATCCGGATGCACTGCAACCTAGGTGGCTTATTGTACTACCCCATATTGCCTTACCCACGCAACTGTTCCGAACTCGATACCCTGCACTAACTCGTGCAGGTCCTTCAGGGTTTGCGTGTGGAAATCATTTAGTACCATTCGACTATTCCCAAATATGAGCCGCCTTTTGTTGTACAGCGCATTGCAGCTGCACAATATGTGCATTACTGTTTCCAGTGCCATATTACAAAGCCGGCAGCTAGTGTCGCTGTTATATAGACCGATTTTCCTTAGATACTCTTTAACAGTCATGTGGCCTGTTAGCATTCCTATGGTTGTTTTTAGCTGCGCCCTACTTAATGACAGTAGTCCTGCAGCTTTGTTAAAGTTAGGTCCTTTTATAATGGCCTTACAGAAAGACAAGCATTCAACAGAAACAAAAAAGTTATAAGATCACCAGGGCAAAGGAAGTCAGAACAAAATAGGGATCTTACAGTAGTCAAGAAAGATCATAGAAAAGGGGAGGAAGATATACAGGAGGAAAGTATGGAATGTTTACGGAAATGATGACTAAGATAGAGAAGAGCAATAGTGAGATTCAAATACAAATTAAAGAAATGAGAGAAGAAATGAAACAAAGTGAAGAGAAATGGGGACAGGAGAAGAAGGAACTATGCAAACGTATTGAGGCTTTGGAGAATTGACTGGAAAAGGAGGAACGAGCTCGTAAGGAAAAAAAAACATTATTATAAAGGGGATTAAAGTAGAAAAGGGGACGGAAAAGGAAAAGGTGGTAGAGTTTATACAAAAACAATTGGATATTAGCTAGAACCATTAAAGATGATTTAGTCATCGCAGAGCTGGACAACCTAGACAATAAAATAGATATAATGAAAAACAAGAATAAGATCCAAGATAAAAGAGTTTATATCAACAACGACCTGACAATAGAAGAGCAGAAAATGCAGGCAGAGATGCGAAGCATAGAAAGAGAACAAATAAGTGAGGGGGCGAGAGTAAAAGTTAAGTATGGAAAGATAATAATTGACGGAGAGGAATACGTTTGGAATAAGAAAGGAAAAGGAGTTATCAAAAGGGAAGTACAACAAAATCAAAAAAACTAAACAAGACCCCCTATAAAACAACTACAATGGTGACGACAGCGGCGCGGAAAAATGAACATATAATAGATATGCAAAATGGACAAAATAAAAAACAAAATCAGTTAAAATATAGTAAAAAAAGATGTGGAACCACCAAGAAAATGTCTCGAGGAAGAAAAGAGTACGGAATGCAAAAACCGAATACTTCAAGACGAAGAATATGAAAAAGTAACAACAAAAGTTAAAATTAAGGCAAAAGTAAAACAGAATGCAAATAATAAGAATGACAGAGAAAAACATAAACTATATAGTAGAGAGGTTACAGGAATATACAAACCGTTGAGAATAGGTACATGGAACGTAAGAAGCATTAAAGGGAAAGAAGAAGAATTAGTGGAAGAAATGATAAAGCACCAAATTAAAATATTGGGAATCACAGAAACAAAAAAGAAAGGTAAAGGAATGAAGAGAATACATAGAGGGTACTGAATGTTTTGGTCAGGAATAGAAGAAGAAGAAAAGGCGAAAGCCCCCCCCCCTTCGCCTTTTCTTCTTCTTCTATCTATAGGATTAATAATCGCTCCAAATAGAATTAATGATATCATAAAGGAAAAATATATAAATAAAAGACTCCTGATGGTAAATACAAATATTGTATGACGAAGAAACATGGACTTTATTAATATCCTACGGGGAGAACGAAGACGCAAAGAAAGAGAATAAAGACATATTTTTGAAAACCTGCAGAGAGAAATAGATGAGGGACGAGAGAGATTAATAATAATGGGGAACTTAAACGGACGAGTAGGAAACCAAAATACGGAAATAGAAGAGTATATGGGGATAGAAGGAGAAACTACGAGAAATAATAACGGTGAAAGAATAATAGAAATGTGCATAGAAAACAATTTGATAATCGCAAACACGAAATTTAAACATAAGATGATACACAAATATACAAGAACTTAACCAACCAGAAATGAAAAGTTAATAATAGATTATTTCCTAATAAGCAAAAACAAATGGCAAAACGTGAAAAATGTCAAAGTGACAAGATAGGCAGAGATCGACAGCGACCACCACTTGGTGAAAATGGAAATGAAGAGAAAGAAAATAGAAAAACCAGACAAGAGAAGAAAAATTGTAAACGAAAAAATAAATAGCTACAAACTAAAAGAAACACAATATCGTGATAAATATCAAGAGATAATAAAACAAAAATTTAAGGACGACAGAGAACCCATAGGAATTGAAGAAACATGGGAGACACTTAAAAACAATATACTAGATGCAGCCAAAGAGAGCTGTGGAACAACAAAAATCACGAATAAGGAGACAAAGAGGACAGAGTGATGGACGAAGGAACTTAGAGAGAAAATTAAAGACAAAAAAGATAAGTGGGTAAGATATCTAAGTGCAAAAAAGGACGAAGACTACGAATAATAAAAAGGAACGAAGTAAAGATAGAAGAGAGACAAACAAGAATCATGGACACAATTTGGAAATAAAATGACAAGGAATTACCGAGAAAACCAGAAATTATTCTACCGAACATTAAAACAACTGAGAAAGAAAAAAGAATATAATATGATGAATATAAAAGACAAAGATGGAAACATAATAACAGAAGAGGGTAAAATAATAGAAAGGTGGAGACAATATTTTGAAGAACTTACCGAAGCACAGGAAGATACAATAGAAACACTAGAAGAAATATGCTGATACAAGCAAGTCTGGGGATTTCTATGATTGTGTGTTGCGTGACTTTAGGCCACCACACCAGAGAAGCATACATGATTGCAGGCCTGACCACTCTGGTATACAGCCAGTGTACCAACCGTGGTCTGAGTCCCCATTGTCTGTCGTACATTCGTCTAATTACCGCAAGGGTAATTTCCGATTTACGTCTAATTTTCGAGATGTGCGAGGTCCAGGTGAGCTTAGAGTCAAAGACTACCCCTAAGTATTTCACCTCACCCGACATTTCAAGGTTGCCACCATTTAGGAAGAGAGGTCCTAGCCCCTTGAGTTTCCTCTTGCGTGTAAATGGTACAATGGTGGTCTTAGAGGGTGAGACTTTCAGTCTTTCTCTATCACACCATTTACTCACCACGTTCAGTGCTCGTTGCATACGCTCTCTGATCGCGCTATTAAACTTTCCCTTGACGAGGATGACTAGGTCATCTGCGTATCCTAGGGAAGCGTATCATTCGTTGCTGAGATCCACTAGTAATCCATCCATGACCAGGTTCCACAACAGGGGTGAGAGAACTCCTCCCTGAGGGCAACCACCAGCCACCCTGGATGCCTGGCTAACGCAGTTTATCTTTAATTACTTGGAACTAGAAGAAGTCATTGAGGGCCCATCAATTCGATATTTTGTGTGTAAAAATACTCGTTTGTTGCATTTGATGTGTTAGCTTACAAAATAATTCGTCGGTTTAGGTTTGTTTCTCTCAATTTACCGAAAACTTCAGGCAAACAAATAGTATACCACTCTGTAAATATTATTAGGAGAAGCTACTGTGTAGCGAAATAATTATCGCGAACACTAAATTCAAGTGAAAATCAAAAACATAATAGTTTCATTAAATAAAACAATAATTTGTATTAAAATAAAAATAAAAGACGGAAAGACCATTGCCCGATAGCCATTGACACCTGATGAATTTATTTATATTGTTATATAAATGTTACAATATAAGTTCATGTAAATATTAATATATAAAAATAATTTTAATGTATAATAAAATTGCGAAAAGGATAAAATCGAGCGCGCGAGCGAGAGCGAAAATCTCCTCCCGAAAAAAGGGACGTAATTTTCCGCATTTTCCGGACGGTGATTGAAAGATTGAAAGAGGAAAAGGAGCGGCGTATCCAAGCAACTGGATCGGCTTCTTGTATACACGTCGAACGGAGAGTGTTCCCCGCGTCCGTTGAATGGACCCTAGTACGTGTTCCTCCATTGAATCAGATACGGTATTCACCTTGTATTGTGGCCCTTCCTCTTATAAAATAGGATTTAGATTATTATCTTTTCAATTTCGAACACGGTGCGTGTGCGTCTGTATGATTGGACATCTTTTTCACTCTTCGCTTTTATTGTGCGTATTCACCGCACCGGCCGGACCTTAATCTCACGAATGTTCAAAAAATATATATATATGCGTTTCTATATATGTATGTAGGAATTGTAGGGGATAAGCCAAAGAAATTTATGAAAGTTAGCTTTTATATAATATGACATAATAAAAAGCTACAGCATATTCTATATAAGTATAACTAATAAATACCTACCTTTTTATAAACTTTTTTTTTCTTTAATAAAAAGTAGATGGATTTATATTTATTGACAATCACTAATTCATGTTACATTAATGTCCTGATCAATGGACACTATTGAATTATATAATAATAATAATTTATTTCCAACAAGTAAAACTTTATAATGGAAATATCATATGTAGGTAACTTACAAACAATGTGCTAAAGTGTACAGCCTAAATAATTACACAAATTTAATCCAAAGTCTACTAGTAGTTTATAATAGACTAAATATGAAATGAGACGAAATAATTAATTGAAAGGGTACTTACAATAACATAAAGAGTACATAACAAACAAAATATCAAAAGGCAACGCAATTTAAGATATTTTCCTTATATCGCTCAAACACATTTGTATATTATGATAGGACTTTAACAGTTTTAATAATGGTGAATTAGTGTAATGGCAAGTGTGGGGTGTTGTGTATTGAAAAGTTCTAGGGTTTCGAATGTGTGTAGTAGGGACATGACATTTTATTTCTGACACCAGCATCATGTCATCAAACTCATTATGAATTAGTTTATATAAACTAATCATGTTTAAATATGTGTGGTGATTTCTGACAGATATGCTAATTTCATCTAGAAGATATTGGTAGGGATATCCTCTTGGCGGATACTGCCCAGTATTTTTATAGTGCAGATATTTCACATATTTATCACAGCTCTTGTATAGGTTTTTATAAAAAATATCACAGGCGACTTCAACATTTTTACTTTGATAAAGTAAAGACCAATTAATTTTGTAGATATCTTCATAAAGATTATTTAAATTTGCTCGTCTAAAGTTATACTTAGATGCTGATGGATTAGGGGAAAATTTAATAACTATTTCGGTTTTAAATTGTAAAAGTCCGTCTAATGCTGGATGATGATTTTCAACATTCACAAGAGGATTTAAACAATATTCTAGATTTGCGTCCATTTTATCAGATATAAATACTAAATCCAAAAGTCTATTATTAGAGTTAGTGATATGATTAACTTTTAACACAATTGAAATTAATTAAATTTAACAAAGGACCTAGACATGGATGCTCATTGTTTTTGGTTTCCAGATATTCTTTAAAATATGGGATATTAAAATCGCCACATATTATATAGTATTCTGATGTTATGATTTCACTAATGTACTCTAGTAACACTCGATAATTATCCACGGGAGTAGCTGGAGGAATATACAAACAAAATATTTCGAAATATAGATTGTCTTTAAATATTTTACATCCCGTGATTTTGGTATTTGTTGCAGGACACCAATATATATAGGCTGACATTTATATGTGACTTTACTGCTATTAAAACACCTCCGCCTCGACGAGTATTACGATCATTTCGGTATAGTTGATAGTTGCCTGAGAATAATTCGCTGACATTTATATCATGCGAGAGCCAAGTTTCAGTCAAAGCACTATTTTGGGCTGCTACTGAATTATAAAAGTAATTGATTTTTGATTTTAAACCTCGGACATTTTGGTAATAAAATTGAATTACATGATTGACTTGTTGGAAATAATTTAGTTTTCCGGATTGGATGAGTATGAACTTTTTTGAACAATTATGGGTATGTTGTGTCTATATTTTATTGTTAAATTTGATTCTCCCGAGTTTGCACGAGACATTAATTCCTGCCGCAGGTCTCGTAGATATTGGCGTTGGTAGGGAGTATCATCTGATTTAATTTTAATGGTGTTAAATTTACCACAATTTTTTTAAATAAAATTTGCATCATTTGCTGAGGAAAAAATAACCTTAACAGGTCTACAATTCGGCGACTTTTTCCCCAAACGAACCACTTTTTTAATAGCAACATTATTTTTAATGATGTTAAGTTTCTCACGAATAATATGAAGATCTTTGGA
Organism: Philonthus spinipes; assembly: GCA_963082785.1. Lineage (NCBI taxonomy): Eukaryota > Metazoa > Arthropoda > Insecta > Coleoptera > Staphylinidae > Philonthus > Philonthus spinipes. Next base: position 9,835,525 of record OY720316.1, read on the forward strand.
ATAGCTTTCCGCGGAATTGGTTTTCGTGGATTTTGGAAGGTTAAAAATGATAATGTTGTTTTCGCGAACTTTTTGTTCGTTTATTTCTTTAATTAAAACGGTTAAATCTGAGACGGAATTGGTTGTATTTTGTGATTTTATTAATGTTGCGATACGTTGATTTAAAGTTGAAATGGTATTTTTAAAAGATATATTAAAGTAATCTTAAATTATGCCACAGAATATAGAGTAATCAGAAGAATCACCCCCGTAACTCGAAATTTTTAGTTAGCATAATGTAGCCATATCTGAAGACGTTATGAAAACAACCACATATTAAAACCTTCAACCAAAACAGTTTCCTTTAATTTAATGCATAAAAATATATGTTAAAGGATGATTTGTTCATTGGAATGTTAATGTAACATAAATATTCTCATATTTCAATAGAGCCATACATCTGACTGACAGATGTGAAGTAAAAACATTATTGTTTTAACGCGTTCAGTTTAAAGATAATTGTTTTTTATATTTCCATGAATGTATAGCTAAAGAGTAAACAATAATATTATTTCCTCTGCGATTAGGCAAAGTTCTCCGCCAATACCGAGGTATTTACCTAAAAATTTATTATGCAATGAGGCGCGGATCCACTTATATAGAATTTGAAAAATCAAAACGTGTATTTTGAATGGTTTATTTTATTCTTATCGGTATTCATGAGGGAACAAGAGTGATTAAGAATACTTTTTTAAAATATCGTGGTGTGTGAAGTAAAATTTTGAATTTAGAAAAGCCTGAAAATTTGGAATTGAAGGCTTAACCAAGAAATAGAAAAGATTAACAGGTCAATTCTTATTAAAATATATTTTCTTTATTGTATAATTTAATTTAATAAATAAAATTGATAATTATTTAATAGATATATTGTTTTTTATTTTTTATTAACGCCTTCAATTTATTGTTCCCATATAAATATTCTTGTAATTAAAAATATTAAAATTAAGTAAGTATTTTCAATTTTCTATTGTTTATAAGAGTTCAATTTGAGGCTATAAACTAATTCGATGAAGGTTTACTAAATTCAGAAAAAAAAGTTAAATAATAATTTATATATTAAAATTGTTTATCAATCGTAAGTATATATACGTTATGAAACTGACATACTATATTTTCTTGTAAACAATCATTTACTTAAAGTTTTAGAGAGCAATGAATTTTATTATTATCACAACTTTTATCGATTTATTTAATATAGTTACATTTTTTAGTAAAAAAATAATGCATGATACGACTATTTGGAAACCCATAAATCCTAGTGAACAATTTAAGCACGTTTTCAAGTGTTCAGTTCACACACCCCACAGATGTTCTAAATAAGAAAATGTTGATATTATCTGGGTCCAAATTCGTACCCTTCTTATCTGCCTTTGTTCTTAAGCACTAGAAATCAATTAAAAAATTCATAAAAAAATATTTGTAAAATTGCCCTCTTTAAAGCACTTGATAGGAAATCGTCAGTAAGAAATATTTTAAGAAAATTATGTTTTTCGCTTTCCAGTGTGCACGTTAACGGTTTCTAACTTTATATGGACAAACTATAATTTAATTAAATATATAAAAATACAAAATAATATAATTGTCCATAAATTTATAGAATGAAAATTAGTAACATTTTTAGGAAATACATAATTAATTTGATTAGCATGATCTTGTAAAATTTTAATTTTATTTAAATTAATATTATTTATGTAAATACTTGTAATATCAGTACTAATATTTTTATTATTATTATTAGGGATTATAATATTTGGTAATAAAATAGGATTACTTAAGGTTTCCATATAATACTTATTAGTAACAGTCATTTCTTTAATTAAAAAAACTACAGTCACTTGGAATTTTAAATAAATAAGCGCCTTTAATATTTAAAATACTTTCTGTTTTACAATTTGTAGTGATTTTAGTATAATTTTGAAAAATACATATATAATTAATGGTTTTAATATTTAGACATTGGTAGTTCATATTGTATGAAATAAATATGAATAAATTATTAAAAATCATAAATATCCATAGAAATTTTAATAAAACAAATTTTAAATTCTCTTGAAAATGGACTAATAACCCGAAACTAGTCGAGAATTTAAAGTTATTCAATCTAATCTGTGTTTTATTGGTTGATTTTTAATAATTTATTCATATTTATTTAAAAAAATACATATATAATTATTACTATCAACTTGTTCAATTATTTCATTGGGTATATTTATTAATTGATAATTACATGAGCTATAATTATTTGATAATTATAAAATTTGAAAAATACAATCAGATTTTGTTTTACTATTTACAAGATCATTATTTGTACAAAAATAAATATTATTTAACATCTTAAATTTTTCATTAGTATACATATAATAATCATTAAAAGTTAACAAATAATTTTCTTTTGGAATTAATGTTTTATATTGATATTTTGAATCAATATAACACTGGAATAGGGTATAATTGATAATATTTATAATATTCTTGGTGAACAATAGGAATAGAAATTATAAATCTAATTCTTGAATTAATAATATATGTCTTAACATTAATTATTTCATAATATTTATACATGGATTCTAAATTTATAGGGAATAATAAATGTTGTTTAAATTAAAGTAATTCATTTGGTTTAATTATATATTATATGAGCAATGCCTAATTTAGCAAAAACAATAGCATTTTCTAAATCTTGTAATAATTGTATAATCATATTTAAAGTAATATTAGTTTCATCTAATACATTTTTAATCTCTATATATTCTTCATTAGTATATTTTTCTCCGTTTACATTTTTACTTAAATCATTGATTTTATTTGAAATTATATTTTCATTTTATTATTATCTTTTCTTTTTGTTCAATAAGTTTTATTATTTAAATTATTATACATTATTTTTAAGTCTCTATGAGACATAATCACTTACTAATTGTTGTTCTAAATTTAAATCAAATATATCATTATTTTCTATATGACCACTTATAAAATCACTTGGTTTTAATTTAGTTACTGAATGTATAGAATTATTATATCCCAAGATTGCATATAACATTTTTTTATTATTGGTTCATTAGCAAAATTACTATTATTCAAAATTCTTATATGTTCAATTATAGTTGAATGAAATCTTTCAATTATTCCGTTTGATTGTGGATTATATGGAGTTGTAAAATGTACTTCTATTTTATGAAGTTTTAATAAATCATTTATAATTGAATTTTTAAATTCTTGTCCATTATCTGATATAATTTGTTTTGGTACTTGGTGATGCGAAAAATAATTTAATAATGAGTTTACAATCTTAATAGAACTAAGTGAATTTAAGGGATATGCTTGTGCAAACTTAGAAAATGAATCTACAATTGTTAAAAAATTCTGTTTATCAATTTGAAATGTGTCAATATGTATAATTTCAAAAGGTTTACTTGCTGTAGGTGTATAACTAAATTGTAATTTTATAGGATTTCTATTACATTTAGACACTTTACATGTTTCACATTCATTTATATATTTTTGTATTGCTTTTCGTAAATTAGGATAATAATATTTATTTTTTATTCGATTTTCTGTTTCATCAATTCCTCTATGATTTGTTTTTCCTTCGTGATAATTCATAATTATATTATTAAGAGCGCGCGATACCACCTTCTTTTGAAATAAAGTTGAATTTTTAATTATTATTATAGATATTGAAAATCTGTTTTCGCTAATATTTCTATTTTTTAGTTGCGGGGTGCACTATGACGCGTTTTTTTAAATATTTTTTTTAAATATAAAAAATAGAATTAAAAAAAATAAAAATTAAAAAAACGGACACCATGTTACCATCATAAATATTTTTTATGAAATTTAATCTAAATAACATTTTTTTATAAAAAATATTTTTAAATGCAAAAACAACTTTTTTAGCTAGTAAAAAAATAGACCCGTAAAATGCTGCCATGAAGCGGGATTAATGTGAATCACACTTTATGGGCGGAGTTGTCGTAAGTATTCGATCCCACTTCTTTGAAACAGTGTTATTGGAGTAAGTGTAAAATTAATTAAATACGACCCGTTCCTGGAACAATTTTTCGAGCGAACGCGGACTCAGGATGTCGCGCGGCCAGGCGCGTTGCAACTTAGCGGGCGACGACGGTCTCGTAATGAGATTGTTTTTAGCAGAGCGGACTGTTTATTCATTCGTTATTATAACACCTTTATTACATTTGTACAAACACGATTAAAATGTTATTACTTATTGATTTTTTTATCATATATACAACATTTTCTCAATGAAGTGCGCATTGTTAACTTTGTTATTAGTCCAGCTAGAGAGTCGGTTAAATTAGCAAAGTAGTAGTAAATTTTCCGGGGATTACAACGGAAAAATCAGAAAAGCAAAAGAATATCGCATTTTCAAAATATTAATAAAACAAACATTTTTTTAATGGAAATCAGTATCTCTTTTATGATCACATCACCAGAGGGTAGTTTTAAGAAACAAATTATAGACTATTACACAAAAATTACTCGCAAATAATGAAGTTATTGGCACTTACGTATTTTGTTTTCAATTGAATTAAGTTACTATAAAAAACAAAACACTTACAAATAATGTTAAGAAAGTATGTAATAAGTTAAATTGTCAGGTATTTTATCTATTTAAATATCATTTATCCTATATTAAATTAAAAAAAGCGAACTCTAGAACAAACGTTAAAGCATTGCTCTTACAATGTACATCATTTACATATTACATCTTTTAAAGTGAAGTACTCATTTTTGTTGTTGTAATGCTTAAAAAAACAAAATTTATATCGATTAAGTAGATGGTAAATTAACTGTCAGATTCAGAAAACAAATTTTCATTTTATGATTTTTTTTGCTATTTAATTATTTATAATATCTACATTTTACTGAAAAAGAAAAACAATATTAATATGCAAACAACTTCTATACTTGTGATTTTTTGTGATGGTGTATTATTACCTTTTTTTGTTAAAAATCATCATCTATGAAAATTATGATAATATATAAGCTGTTCTATCTAAACAAAGGTTTATTTCGATAGTATCTCTAAAATTGTAGTACCTCATTAGTCAATGTAATATAAATAATATTTACAAATACAAATTTGGGATTTATCTGTAATTGGATTAATAAACTTTCATGCGAATTTTTAACATTTACTTGAAATATTCGCCAAGTTGTGTAATTGTTTCTGTGAATAATTTTACTTTGAAACCGAAAATAAAAAAAAATACATGTTTATGATCTTCTAGCAATGTGCAAAAAAAGTTTTAAATGGGGCACAATTTTTACTATCTAAATCCCTATACTTAAATAATACTCACGGTATATGTATTATATATTTATATTTATTTTACCATTCATATATTTTTCCTATGATTATCTGAAATTTAAAGGCTAGTTTTCTTCTTTTTCTATTATAAATTATTTCGTCAAATTGAAAAATGTCTTTATAGTAATTATGTTTTTAAGTCCAGTAAAACTTCTGTAAACGATGTCATCCTGGACACACTCTATATGTATATTGTATGTGCATGTTGCTAAATAGAATAACAACCACTTATCTACTTAAATTTTTCTAATTTAATTTGTTGTTCTATTTTTGAATGGTTTTTTTATGTTGTTTCAGATATCAAAAGATAACATGTTCTGGCAAAAAATGATACCATCATTAAAAATATTTTATTTTAATTGTATTTTACCAGAATTGGTCGACCCACGTCATCCAAGGGGTTTAAATATTAGGAATTTTAAAAGAAATTCATTAATGTACTCCACAAATGGTCCCAGACACCAATTATAAAATAAAACTATATACTAATATTAAAAATGTTTGAATTTCTGATAACTTTATTATCAATGACAATAAAATGTCAATAAACATAATTATAAAAAGTGAGTGTAAAAGATAAAAAAATATTAATTATTTTCAAATTATTTATATTTAAAATTAAAAAGTTCAAACGCTGAATTCAAATTTATGACAATTTATTAATGGAATCATTTTATCTGTATTTTAATCCTTAATGTTAATTTCCATTATATATTCAAAATAATAGAATAGAAGAAGAATATTAAGAACTCTAATACAGTTCTTTATAAATATTTAAATGTTTCTCCATTGCATTAAATGTTGATAAAGCAAACACTTTTGGCTCAATCTCACTTACTAATTACGTAAACTATTTAAAAAGGTTTTGTATTAATTATACAAAAAAATATGAATGGAATCATATATTTCTCTTGCAAATCCTTCATTCTTGAATTCATGATTAAAATCTTATAAAGTGATTCGGATTCATTTTTTAAGAATTACTTGTTTAGCTAGTAGTTGTAAAACAATTTTTGTATTCAATTTTAATACATTTGAAAAAAAATCTGACACCCTCGAAATAAATATCTCTGAAAATTATGCCATAAATCAATATTATGTATAATACGAATTAATTAAAAATTTTGATTTTATGATTATTACAGTGATATCTTAAAATTATTTATAATTAGCATGGTTAACGGGAATTTAACTGTAAAATTAGTGTGTTCAATAAGTGTGAAACCTATTGAATATTTCTGAAACCGTTTGTGGAATTTATTTTAAAATTTAGAATATATATTTGACTAATAAATTTCTATTTATGGAAATTTGCGATATCTCTTATAGTTTTTAAAATACAGCGACAACTTGTTTTTTAATGAAGGGTGTTCAAAATCATGCTAATTTTATAGCGCATTGATTTGTCTAATTGACTGTAATTATTTGTATCAAAATATTGCCAAATAAATATCATTTTTACTATTTAATACATTTATTTAATTAGCATTTTTAAGAAAACCTTTATATAAACGTCAAATATTTAATCATAACAAAAACAATAAAATAAACTTGATTTTTTTAAATTTTTAATAGCTAGTTGCTAATATCAAAAGTATAATCAGTAATTACGTTCTAACATATTTTATAAAAAATAATTTGAAACCGTTTCAATACACAAGCCACGAATGCAGATCGATTGAAAAGTGCGGTCTATAACCAGAAAATACAAAATAAATAGGACGAATACGTGTATATTTGTATAGAAAATAAAAAAAATCCTGGAGGAGAGACTGAACGCGCCCATTGCGCGACTATCTTCGTCTGACAACGTTGACTCCTCATATGTACTCTTCCATGGCGTTCGCGGGTTAGATACAGACGTAAGGGGAAAGAATGTTTACGTCTCACTAATTGCTTGTGTATCGCCTCCTCTTAAGTTCATCTTCATTATCAATGTCAATTAACTTTTTTAAACAACGTTTAAATATATAAGAAGGGTATTTAAATGTTCCATGTTTTATGGTTTCATAATTCATTATAAGTTCATAATACCATACTAATGAGTGTTTTCCACTTCCAGATTAAGCACGAAGTAAAATTTCGAGTTTAGAAAAGCTTGAAAATTTGGATTTATCGGCACGAAATTTTATTTTATGCGCCACGCGTACAAAACACTGATATTATGGAGTTAAAAAACACATAATCGATCTGATATTCTTCAAAGAAGTATAGTTGAAAATGTGAAATAAATATACATAATGTTAATATGATTCGGTTAATGGTGGCTACGTGCCTAAAGACTATTTTCTGTGAAAGAGTGCTCAAATAGTGTTATTACTATTTTGTATAATTCTTTGATTTTAGATATCTGTTAAGACCAAATATTTTCTAAATCAATGTATAATTGGACAGTGTTTTCATATTTTATGTATAGGTAACCCTCGTCCATGCTTTTATTAGGGGATGGCAAGCTCCATACAGGCGAGGGAGATTTGTAAAACTTTGTACATATTTTTAAATAGTGTTCCTCGAGTCGTTGAAGAATAAACATCGAAAATTCATGAATAACACAATAAAAATTTTTCATTTTCAGTTTATAGGCTAACTGAAAATACAAAAAAAAATCAAACAAAATTAAAAAAAAAAATAAGGAGCACAGAAAAATAAAAAAATAACTCAAGCGGATTTATTTTGAACCATTATCATTTCAAAAATTAAAAATTCTATCAACGACCACAATCAATATCTCACGTCTCTTGTGCAAATCCATAAAAATTCGCGCCAACAATTAACCGAAGAATAAATAAACAACAACGCGCTGTAATTATTATTATTATTATTATTTGTATTACGACAGAGTATTATTTTGTGGTATCTTTCCGCTGACCGCAGACAGAATGGACAAGTGGTGTGTTGGATGGGAAAGGACGGTGACCCAACCGAACCAGACCGGAAGTATCTTCACGTGAATCATAAATTCCCCACAGATTTTACAATGTGACTCATTTTAATGCACTGATTTAATTAATAATAGTGGACACACGATGAGTAAGCAATTTGCATTTACGATCGCTTCGGCCAAAAAGAAGAGATCCGATTTACTCACAGCCGGTGTGCTTCAACCCGAGACGTTGACCTGAGAAGATACATACATAAAGATAAATACAAGGTTTACTTATTTTTAATTAAATAAAAATTCATAACATTTTGTACGAATTCTATTGATATAAATTATCCAAAATTTAATGTAAAACTTTTCAAACTTGAAAGTACTTTATTTTCTTATTTTTTTAATTCCAGAGTGTGCAGCTCTTTCACATCAAAATTTCCGGAACTTATATTTTTATTGAAGTAAATATATTTCGAAATATTTATAAATAATTAATGGTTTTAATGGTTTGTATGAAATAAATATGAATAAATTATGAAAAATCAACCAATAAAACACAGATTAGATTGAATAACTTTAAACTAGTTGAGAATTTAAAGTTATTCAATGTAATCTGTGTTTTATTGGTTGATTTTTAATAATTTATTCATATTTATTTCATTTATAAATAAATCTATTAATTACTGAAGATGGAAACATAATTTTCGAAATCTATTCAGTTCAATGAAAACATAAGTAGGAGAAAAGACAACCATTATTTATGCCATAATAATAATGGTGAGTATCTTATGTAATATTTAAAATTTTCTTCTATTATTATTTTGATAATTTCGGAATTATTTTACTTTATGGTGCTTTTAACAAATCTAAAGAAAGATAATAAATTAAATATTGATTTCGTTGCTATAAACAACGGCAATTGTTTTACTTTTGTCTTTTTCATGGCTAACTATTTTTTGGTGTATGGTAAAATTAAAATCGACTGTAACTTATTTTATTTTAAAAATAACTATGGCATATATTATATCGGATTAAAGGGAAAAAATAACCCTTTTAATAAAGTCATAGCCAACTATTGTTTCCATTTAAAAAAAAGGGTAAGTTTGTGTCATATCTCCCAAAATATGGGCGAAAAATTTTATTTCATTTTTTGTTATTAATCTGTGTAAAATTTTCTACAACTTTGTTGTTTTTTTCTATCTATGATAATAATAGAGATATATTGATTTCAAAAAATTGACACATTTTACTTTTTTCAAAATATCTAGTTACCCTTGACTTTTTTCAAATATTTTGAAAGTGTCATTTTATTCGTCTTATAAAACTACACTTCTTTCCCCATTAAACGTTTTTTTATCTCTTATAGTTTCCGAGATCCCCATAGAGAACATAAAAAAAAACTCACCCTGTATATTAACTACTAGTTCATATGGTTAATTATACGTTATGTAAATGTTTATTTAAATAATAAACTCTACTGAATTCCCTCGATATATTTTTCCTTAATTAACATGACAAACCTCTCGTTTCAAAATAATTACCAAACAAACGAGGCAGCCTCGTAATCTCGTGAAAATCAAATCGGGCGACACTCAATGGCTGTGAAAATTTCGACACGCGAGAAGGAGAGGACGAGTGAAAAAAGAAACGCGCGCCCGGATTGCGCACGTGGCTCTCAACAATGCGCCATGAATAACTTACGAGTGTTATGAAAAGTTTCACAATCCGAACAATTTGCTCGTCTATATCTAGATGGATTTTAATAAGCAGATAGCCGGACACCAAACAAAAAATACAGCACTTTATTGCACCACTATCGATTTCGATCTCGCGTTTGCGATTATCGAGTTTGATCTTTGTGTTTCTGATGAATGATTTTTGTTTGTGTAAAGGAAATTCGTTTAAATGTTATTTTAAACAAATATAAGAGAAAATGAGTAAATGTGCCGTTCAAAATAAAACAGTGTAGCAAAATTATTAGTATTTATAATCTAACAAAAGTTTCATTAATTACAAAAATAATTGCAAATTTCTTTTATCAGCAGTCAAAATAATTGAGAAATCTATATATTGGATTTCTCAATTATTATAACAAAAGTTTCATTAATTGCAAAAATTATTGCAAATATCTTTTATCAACAGTCAAAATAATTGAGAAATCTATATATTGGATTTCTCAATTATTATAACAAAAGTTTCATTAATTGCAAAAATTATTGCAAATATCTTTTATCAGCAGTCAAAATAATTGAGAAATCTATATATTGGATTTCTCAATTATTTTGACTGCTGATAAAAGATATTTGCAATTATTTTTGTAATTAATGAAACTTTTGTTGGATTATAAATACTAATAAAGAGTTTAACCAAGTTTGTTATCAGATAAAACGCCTACGGTCCATATTAAAAAGGAAAAATGATTGATTAATAGTTCAATTGTGTAAATTAATTATTTTCAAATATATTTTTATTTGATAAAAAAAACATCGATTTGAAAAATATTAATTAAAAATTGATTACCTATTTCTATAAAGAAAGACGCATTATATTCACAATTTCTTCACTTTTTATTTAGATTTACTTAATGTACATTTCGGATACTTTTTTTCCACTATCGTTAAAAAGTCTAACAACTTTTTAAGGAAAATGAGAAAACTAAAAGCATTGCCAATTTATTTTGTATCTTGTTATTTAAAATAACAGGAGTTAAAAGTTCATACAAAATAAATAATAGATATTTATTTATTTTTGTTCATACAAAACAAATAATAGATATTTATTTATTTTGTATGAACTTTAAACTCCTGTTATTTTAAATAACAAGATACAAAATAGAAATTTGGAATATGATTGTTGCTTCATATCCCAAATGTCTACTTCTGCTAGTACCATATTTTTGGTTTAGATAGTGAAAGCCAAGAGTAACATAAAGCTTACTAAAATTATAAGGATAGAGATTTCGCGGACATGGTATTTATTTATGATATGATTTGAAAATGAACAAGATTTGAATTTAGAGTTAATGACTTATGTGCTGTTCCAATGTTATCTGTGCGAATGAGATAATGAGTTCCTTAATTTGCAACAGCTAATATTATTTACATAAATATATTACAATAATCGAATAATATATAAAATATATACACGAAATATTTATAATAATAATGTATATTTTTATTATAAAATGTACTGGGGTACATTACACTTTAAAGAAAAAAAATAGTTTATGAAATATAATATTTTTTTTTATTAATGATGTAAGTATTGTGATAAAGACAATTAAATTTATATGAAAAGATAGTTTCAATTTGTATATAAAAATGAATAAGTGACTTATTGTTGAAAAATGAAATGTTTCATGTATAGGAGTGGCTGTGAAAAGACAGTAAAAATAATAATGTCAGTGATTTGAGTTCAGTCAATAACAAGTAAATGTAATTTAATGTTATAAGATATTATATGTGTGTTCTATTATAACTGTGTATTCACAACAGGTTATGGGCCCAGCACGCTTCCACTGCGCGCTGAAATTGTAATAGAACACATTTAATAATCGGTAAATAGTGAATCGCGACATATAACCAATTATAAACTTTTGTTGTGAGTTCGTGGTATATAAGTAATAACTTATACGGAGAAAAATGGGTGACAAATTGAACTTGCCCGTTTTTGAGAAGCTGGATGGTTCAAACTGGACACTGTGGAAGAAGTGTATGATTCAGTACTTCAAGGTAACTGGCCTGACCAAGTATGTGATGGGCACTTTGCAGCGACCAGTTGAGAATGAGCTAGAAAATTCAGTGACCGTGGAGAACTGGGACAAAGGAGATGGTTATGCGACACTGGCAATTTTATCGACAATTCAGAATAATCACTCTCAGTTTGTTCAAGAGTTGGATAGTTCTGCAGAGATGTGGAATAAGTTGACATCCATTTATGAACGAAAAGATGGTGCTTCAAAATTGGAGGCAAATCGGGAATATCACCAATATCGTTACAGAGGTGGGCCTATGGCACTTCATATCTCTGAGATCGAGACACTGGTGGCAAAATGCAGACGTTGCGGGGATGTAAAATCACCAGAAGATATTATTATCAAACTTCTAGATGGTTTACCTTCGGACTATTCTATGGTAAATATGGTGTTGACATTGACTACAGCTGATAAGCGAACGCCGGATGAGGTAAAACGTCTTCTGCTTGACGAAGAAAGGATGTTGAATCCTGAGATGACTACAGAAGCAATGTTTGCCGTGAAATCACCAATGGAGCTATCAGCTAATGTCAATCAGAGTAAGTCAAGAAAAAAATCAACTGAAAAGCCATCGACCTACAAGGTGAGGAAGGGACCCCAGTGCTATGCTTGTAAGATGTTTGGACACATCAAACGCGATTGTCTGAATAAGAAAAATTCTATCAAGGAGGTTGCAGATAAGTGTTTTAATGCAATTGAGTATGCTTTGACAAGCGACCGCAGTGATCAAGTTATTAGTGATACTGGTGCCACCTGTCACATGTTCAATGATGAAAAATGGTTTTTAACATTAAAGAAAAAAAAGGAAAAATTAGAATTGGCCGGTAAATATCATTTGGAGGTTGTGGGTAGAGGGAAAGTGGCTACTACAATTCACGTCAATGGTTGTGAAGAACATGTGTATTTCAAAAATGCATTGCTGGTGCCTACATTGCGGAAAAATCTGGTCAGCGTTGGAAAATGTGAGAAAGCTGGTGCAGAAATATGTATTAAGCAAGGGAGGATGAGCTTCAGAGTTGGAGGTAAACTAATTATGGAAGGTCATCGACTACCCAATGATCTTTACGAATTACCACTACATTCTTTAGTTACCGAAAATGTATATACAGCAGATGCAGAACTTATGCGACATCATGAGCGGCTGGGTCACCCAAGTTTGACGCGAATGCGAGAAATGGCAAAAATTGGTCAAATCCATTTACGCATTCCACATGACGCTGAATTATTTTGTGAGCCATGTGTATTTGCAAAGTCAGCAAAGAAGCCCTTCAAACGAGCGAGTGAACGAGTTTACAAACCTGGCGAATTCCTGCACAGTGACGTCAATACGAATAGGATGATACCAAGCTATGGTGGTCATAATTACTACGTGACTTTCATAGATGACGCAACTGGCATGATGTTTGTAAAGTTTTTGATTACTAAGAACCAAGTGTTTGAAAAGTTTAAGGAACTGCTTCCCCTTGTTAAACGTCAAACTGGAAATTCGTTGAAAGTTCTACATAGTGACTGTGGTCGTGAATATGTCAATTGGACAATGAAGACATTTTTAAAAGCTAATGGCATTGACCACCAGACATCAGCACCTTACACTCCGGAGCAGAATGGAGTTGCTGAACGAGCTAACAGAACTTTGACCGAGTCAGCGATGTCAATGTTGTTTGCAAAGAACCTGCCGAAGGAACTGTGGGCAGAAGCGATTTTGACAGCAGTTTATCTAATCAATCGACGACCTTCAGCAAGAGCAAACGGGAACACACCTTATGAGCTGTATTTTGGAAAACAGCCAAATATAGCCCATCTACGTGTTTTTGGTAGTTTGGCTTATGAACATATACCTAAAGCTATGCAAAAGAAGTGGCAGCACAAGGCCAAAAAGCGTTTAATGGTTGGCTACGATTCAAACGGGCCTAATTATCGCTTGATGGATTTGGAGACGCATACAATTTATATCGCACGTCATGTCATGTTCGACGAGCAAACAACTAACAACAAATCAAAGGACAGATCTTGGCCAGTATTGGATTTAAACATTCCCGAGGTATCAAATAAATTCGAAGCTGATAGAAGTGGCACCTCAGTTGAAGTTAGAGGACAACAAGTGGAACCAGAGAAAGATTTAAAACAAACAAGTCATTATAATCTGAGGCCTCGCAAATCTCCAGTTGAAATAACTTCTGTCGCTGTGGTCGACGAACCAAATACGTATGCTGAAGCTATGGCAGGTTCTGATGGGTCTCTTTGGCAAAAAGGGTTATTCTCAGCGTGAAGGAATTGATTATAATGAGACTTTTGCTCCTGTGGTACGATATGAATCGGTGCGAACACTTTTGGCACTGGCAGCCCGAGAAAACTGGGAAATGGCTCAGTTCGACATTAAGACTGCGTTCCTAAATGGCGAACTCGAGGAAGAAATCTACATGGAGATGCCTGCCGAGATTTCTGCGAAATATGGTAGATATGTACGTCTTTTAAAATCCTTATACGGTTTAAAGCAATCACCTCGACAGTGGAACAAACGCTTTAATGCATTTTTAAACCGATTAAACTTTGTTGCCAGTCCAGCAGATCGGTGTATTTATAGAGGCGTACTAAATGGCAAACAAGTACTTTTGTTACTCTACGTGGATGATGGATTGTTAATGTCAGCATCATCTGATGCTATTGCATCTGTGTTAGACAACTTAAAAAACGAATTTGAGATAACATTGGATGATGGCCATAATTATGTTGGTATCGAAATCAATCGAAATCGTGATAAGAAACAAATTTATATTGCAGTACCAGCAGATCCACAAACTCATCTCAATAAAGAAATAACAGAAAAAACAATCGGACAAGAGACACCTTACCGTGAGGCAGTTGGATCATTAATGTTTGCAGCTTGTGTAACACGTCCTGATCTTATGTATGCTGTATCCATTGTCAGCAGATACTTGACGAATCCAGGATATGTGCATTGGAAAGCTGTCAAACGTATAATCTCATATGCTAAAGATACGGCAAATCTTGTGATTGTATTTGGTGAAGGCGGAGGTAATGAAGAACTGGTTGCGTTTGCAGATAGTGATTATGCTGGAGATCCAGATACACGTCGTTCTACTAGTGGATACATGATCAGGTATAATGGGGGGCCAGTATCATGGACATCACAGAGGCAACGCATCGTAGCAATGTCGACAACCGAAGCTGAGTATATAGCAGCCAGCGATTGTACAAAAGAAATAATTTGGTTACGTCGGTTATTGGAGTCGGCGGGAGTTAATGTAAAAAGGGCTACTCCGCTGAACGTAGACAATCAGGGAGCAATTAAGCTGATTAAGAACCCTGAATTTCACAAACGAACCAAACACATTGAGGTACGTTATCATTTTATTAGAGAGAAATATGAGGATGGTACAGTAGAAATTCGGTATATACCAACAAACGAGCAGTTGGCAGATATTGTGACAAAGGCTCTTCCAAAAGAGACTTTCAAGTTTTTAGACTGCAAAGATTCAAACATCGGATAGACATCTTCCAGCCACAGAAATACACTCAACTGGTGGGAGTGTTGAAAAATGAAATGTTTCATGTATAGGAGTGGCTGTGAAAAGACAGTAAAAATAATAATGTCAGTGATTTGAGTTCAGTCAATAACAAGTAAATGTAATTTAATGTTATAAGATATTATATGTGTGTTCTATTATAACTGTGTATTCACAACACTTATAGTACCAAAGGTTTTAAAAGTTTTCCTCTGAAAAATACTTAAATCTATAATGTTTCAAGTTACATTTACCCGAGTATAGAATATAATAGCTAATTAATATACAATATATTACTTGAATATAATATTCAAGGCTCAAAGTATCCTACAAAAAACTCGCATTAGTTATGCATTGAGAATAGAAATAATAGACGACAAAATACAGAGCGATAGCACACATTAAATACATTTTGTAACACTGCACCATTTCACTTTCTTATAAGCCTTTGGATTTCAGTCAAAAATATTCTTATATAATAGGAACCAGCTTTGTTTATAACATTTATAAATATAAATTAGAAAAAAATGAATAGTGTTAAAATACATAGATAATTAATAATTTGTTATTAAAGTAAATCTTATTATTTAAAGAACTTTATAGAACTAGTTAATTTGAAATAAACAATATACAAATATATTGAAAATATAAATTATATAAAAAATAATTAATTATAATTAAAAAAAACTATTTTGAAAATAAAGGTGCTTCGAAGAATTTTAATTTATTTAATCAAATTGAGATGAATTTAAAGAAAATTATAAAATAAATATTTAAACATTAATTGAAATCATAGAAGAAAATCGCGTCAAAAGAATCATTGCCTAGTGTAAATTAATAAAGATATAGCAGAGGTTAAACGATCATTACAAAAAAATAAGTTTATATAATTTAAAATATCTGCGTCCTTTTATTTTCCTTATAATAAATTTATTGTTATTATTTAAATAATAATAATAATAATAATCTTTATTTGTCCAACAGGATAAACCCAATTACAGAACAAAACAATTTGAATATAATAAATAATAATGATTGGTATAGGTTTGCTTCTTTTCATTGGGAATGTTAATAAATTTCCTCATCTTTGAAATATTTTTGTACAAATTTTGTTTTTTATTGTTCAGTTTAGGGACGAATTACTATAACTTATTTCATGACATATCTGTTTTTTAATATTTTTGAGGTTGTTAGGATGTTTATTTTTATGATTATCTTGAAATGATTTACGTCTTTGCATATTTGGACTTCTGTGAGGAACATACTTTAAGGTTGCGGTTTAGTGGAAAGAGATAGCTATATAGTAAAATGGAAATAATCGTTTGAAAATAGAGCTATTCTTTTATAATATGAATGTGTATTTACATGTTTATCTACCAAGTATAAAGTATCAGTCTAAATAAAAAATAAATCGTTAATTTTCGTGTATTACATCAATTTGCTAGTTTAAGTTAGAAAAGAAAATTGTAAGATATAATGAAATTAATAAATCATGTCTGCTAAGTTATTTGAATGCAGAATTTAGTGAAATCCTTTAAATTTTCATTGCACAAGTTTTTATTAGCAAAAATTTAATTTAAAATTTGCTATAAATTTGATCAATTTTCATTGTTTTTCATAATTATTTTTCACAGAAACTAAACATTAAAATAACTTTTAATTTATCTGATGAAATTCCTGCTTATTTTAAGATTATTTTAATGTATAATACAATATTGTTCATTGATCACAACAACAATCTAACTCAAATTAGTGATTGCCCATATTTGTATAGCTATCTCTTTCTTCTAAACCGCACCCTTAAATTACTTACTTTCTTTTCATCTAATATACTGCCTTTATTTAATGAAATAGTTGTGCTATTACTTTTAGGTTTAAATAATTTAGTATTTTTCATTTCATCATTAATTAGCTTATTTTTGTATTTTGTAGGGACATTCATGACAGCTTTGATAAGATTTGATTGATTATTTATTTCAATTGCGATATTATCCGGTAAATTGAATTGAACATGGTCACAATTGTCTAGGACACTATTATTATATTTAATATTTTTGGTATTACAAATATTCGATATATTTAAGGCAGTTGCCATATTATTTTTAATTTTAACTTCACTTTCGAAATTTACAGATGTGTTTTTACTAAATAATTCATTTTCAGGTTTAATTAAGTGCTCTTTTTCATTATTCAGAGTCGTATTTACTAATAAAGTTTCATTGCAATTATAAGTTCGATAATTATTTTCGTCGTCAGCAACAATTTCAGAAATACTTGTATTACTTATTGTGAAATGTTTATTTAGAGGAACATTTTCGATTCCGTCAATTGATTTTGCATTAATTAAATTCGATTTATTGTCAATTTGTTCAGTATTATAATCATTTAATTCAATTATTTCAATTTTTGTATTTTTATTCTCTATTGTGACAGAAATGTTGGAACTGGAATTTAAATAAACATTTTCATCATACTGTACTTCTTTATCAGTTACGTTGATAGATTCCATTTCAATTGATGTATTTTTGTTTATAGGCACTGTTTTATTTTTGATTATTGAATGTGTTTCGTTTTCTTGTATTGTATTGTTAGTATTGACAATATTGGCACTAACAGCATTATCATTATTATCATTCGATGGCTCACTTTCAATGCAATTATTTATTTCATTTGAATTTTGATTCTCACAAACATGGTTTTCTTCGTCCTTTTCAACTCTTTTATTGTTACTTTCCTCACTATTATAATTATTAAGGTTGGGTTTAAATGAATATTGCTCGTTTCGTGATCGAAGCTGTTCAGATATACTGAGAGAAATATTTTGATGAGGTTCAAAACGATATGGACAATAACGTCTTGTATGCACTTAGTGCAGCTATAAAATTCAATGAGAATTTTTTTAAACTTTCCCAATTCTCAGGACCTCGAATTCTTATTATAAGAGCAACATCTTTTGAAAAACATTTTTCTAATATGCAATGAAATAAGTACGGATGAAAATTGTTTGGAAATGAATTTAAAACGTTTTCACAACTGCTGATAAAATTAATTAAATTATTATGAGACGATACATAATTATATTCAAATTTATTGTTCCCCAAAGTTTCTGTAGAAGCGATAACTATATTGGCAGTAATAGGCATTTTTTGATTAATGAAGTAATAAAATGGTTCCGTTTTATAAGAATATTTAGACTTACTTGTACTTGCGCAACACGATAGAGAAAAAAAATCTGCGGAAATGGGTCCTTGAATAATTCCAGCGATGCTTTCATTGATGATTGTTCAAATAAAGGTCCTCTGATAAAGCTGCTGGGTTCTCGAGATGTGGTTTTCAGGATGTGACCTCTAGATGTAGCTCCTCGGTGTAGCTTCTCGGTACTTCTTATCAACGCGGGTTCTCGGCACGGCTACTCGATGCGGCTTCTCGGCGCGGCTACCTGATGCTGTTTCTCGATGTGGCTTCTTGGTATTGCTTCCGACGTGATCGCGATTGTATTTTTCTGATCGTCAGTTGAAAGCTCTTTCACAATCAGCTTGCTTCAAGGGAATCCTACCGTCTGTGCCAATTTTGTAACGTGACTTTTGGTTTCATCAATTTAATCTTTGATGACAGAAGTCAGTTGATTCCTTTTTTATTCCCTTGACTGGGTTGTGAAGAACTTAAGTCAACTTTACACGATTTTTACCACTGTTGTTTATTAAATAATAATGAATACAATTTTTAGGCTTTAGCGCTGATATGTACTGTACAGTTTGTCTGTTCCAAAAAGGTGAAGTTGGTCTCCTCGACACCAGAACAACCCCTCCCTTTTTGGGCGATAATAATATATTAAAATCTAATTAAGCACGCATAACATTGGGAAGCAAGATGTAGATAACAAAATGAAAAATATTTATATAAGGATAGAGATTTTGCGGACAGACATTAATGGTATTTATTTATGATATGATTTGAAAATTAACAATATTTGAATTTAGAGTTAATGACTTATTTGTTGTTCCAATGTTATCTGTGCGAATGAGATAATGAGTTCCTTAATTTACAACAGCTAATATTATTTACATAAATAGATTACAATAATCGAATAATATATAAAATATATACACCAAATATTTATAATAATAATAATGTAAATTATTATTATAAAATGTACTGGGGTACATTACAAAATGATTTAACTCTGGAGGAAACAACAGTGCAACGAGAAATCAAAAGCATAGCGAAAGAAGGAAACGAGAAAGGCAATGAAGTAAAAATGGGCTACAGAAAAATACAAATTAATGGGAGAGAGTACAGATGGAACAAAGCGAAAAAGGGAGTAGAGGAAAGCCGAAATTATAAAAATATGTTCAAAAAGGCTAAAACTACAATCAGAACAAATGACAATCACACATAACAAACCGTATATGAATATGGGTATTGATGATATTGATAAAGAGAAACAAAAATGAAAACTGAGGACATGGAATATAAGAAGCATTCAAGAAAAATAACTGGAACTTGAGGATTAATTTTAGCAAATCAAAATCGATCTGTTAGGAATCACAGAAACAAGAAAGGGAAAGAAAACAATGGACATATGCTGATGTATAGTGTTGCGAAAGAGAACGAGAACGAGAGCAGCAACTGAAGCATGTTTTATACACAAAAACTTAAAGAAAAAACCTGAGAACTGGAAGGCGTGGTCAAAGACAACGCCTTCATTATACACAAAAACTTATAAAAAAATAGAGGACTGGAAAGCATGGCCAGGGAGAACGCTTACAGTAACTCTACTGTATGCTAACAATAATCAATCCAATTCGACATTAAAACAACATTACCTCCCAGCTCCCTCCCACCAGAATACATCCTACAGTACTGCAAGTGCGATATAGAAAAAGTAAAAAATGACATATTAACAAAAATTTAACGACGAACAAGACATCAACCCTGAAATGATATCCTGATTTAATTCCCGTCTTTCTTATTCCATGTCTGCCCACACTCCTAAAGTTAAAATATATTACTATAAATATCCCCTACCAAGATATATCCTTAGACTATTAAAATTCAAACGTCAAGTTTACAGAGACAGTAAATTCTACACAGACAGCTCTATAAAGCAAACTTTTAACAGACTGACAAAACAAAATAAAAAAAATAATAAATTGACGTTCATTGACGTGAACGTTTTTTAAAAATAATAAAATAAAATTATTTTCAAAAAGAAAACATAAAATAACATCCAATTATATACTATTATTCATTTGAAAAATATTCTTCTCCTCCTCCCTCTTCAGCCCAATTTATGGTCCTCGCTATTTCAAAAATATTCTTCTTCTGCGTAATTTTTTACCCTTGCTTCGCTGCCCTGTCGATTCGGAGTTATTCTTTTTTTTTAAATAATGATTATTTTTATTATTCATTTGAAAAATATTTTCCTTCTCCCTAATATACAGGGTGTTTCAAATTCAAGTCTCACCATGGGAACCTCGCTTATTACAAGAGATAGAGGGTAGGTTTAAATTCGGCACTTTTGCAGAATTTCATGCTGATTAATATTCCGTTGAGAAAACTGGACTAAGTTTCTTTGTTTTCAAGGAAAATGAAAAAAAAACTGAAAAATGCAACTTTCTTTTTTTATTTATATCTTCGTTATTTAAAGCAATATTTCAATACAATGATGACATTATTATAGCACTTTTTTATGATCTAATCGATGGCGTACTAATTTTACTAATAGCATGTTTCGTTTCTTCTGGACCATCATCAACTTTCTTATTTCTTATAGGCGCCATATAGTTTTTTTTATTATATTAAAAATATGTGTTTATTTGATTTGTTTTTCTGCAAATTATTTGCAACGAAAAACTAAAAGAATTATTAAAATCACTTTTAGAATTTTAATTGTAATTTCAGTACACCTAGCGCCATCTAAGGACCAACCTCGAAACTATAACTGAATTTACAGTGTTCTACTGTTTCTACTAAAAATACTTTTTAAAATTGTTTTAAAATTATCAGTTTATCTTTAATTAAACAATTTATTCGAAACGTTTTACAAATAAATTTATTAATAGAAAAAAAGGAGTAGTAAGGGGTTGAATGGAAGATCAGCCGCACTTCGGTTGCGCTGAATTCATACCCTTTAGTTTTTCCCCTGGTAGGATCATTTCGTAATTATTTCTTGTAATATGAGATGTAACATTTTTTGTTAATTTTACTTGGTGAAAAATACATAAATAAATATCTTTATAAAACTATAACATCTAATTTATTTCTAATTTTAACTAATTATATATAACATCTTTATTGAGGCTTTGATACAATTATTTATGCTTTTAATATTACTAAAGCTAACGTAGACTCATGTCGTTTTGATTGTTGAAGTTTACAATATCAAACAATATTTTTCATAGCAACCTTCGACTTTTATTCATCAAAATGGCTATTGATATAGTCGAGAATACCAGTTTTTTGCAAATAACTTTTAATCTACTAGGAATTTAGGTAGGGTTGATAGGAAGAAAAATGTTTGTTATTAAATTCTGCATAGAACGGTGTAAAAATATTGAGGAGTTTAAATTTAAAAAAAGAAAAATAAAATCCATTCAAGTTTGAAAAGTTTGAGACTAAATTTTGGACACCCTGTGTAATTCATATCAATAACATTTGACTGTTAGGATTGCTAGACCATATTTAACAAGTACCATATAATTATTATATTATAATTAGTATAATTTTATTCATAAGTTCCTATTTTATTTTTTATTATTTTTTTAAACGAATGGCATATAACCATTTTTTTTTTCTACTTTTTATTTTTTGGTTGTTATTACTGTACCGATTTCAATAAAATTTTAGGGGTATATAGGTAATTATAAAAGGCACCTAAATAATGAATAAAATATACAGAGAGGTTTTTTTTATCAGTATACATTTCCCCTATGTATACCTGTTAAAAACGCGAGTCAAACGAATTGAACAGATTAATGTGTGTATGTTTAGTTGCCTATTTGGCATATGTATGTTCAGTTGGGTGTTATAGGCAACTAAACACACATACATTAATGCACTTGACTTAGGTATTTTGCATGTATACATAGGGGAAATGTATACTGATAAAAAATCTCTCTGTATATTAAGCAATTAAAAAAAATAAGTCATCATGTCGTAACTCTTTTTTGGGACACCCTGTATAATCAAAAATATTTTCCTGAAGTGCGTCCTAGGCCTCAAGTAAAGTTTCCAAAATTTCAAAGTCATAATTAGAAACTGAGCTATCGAAGGCGGGAGCTATGATGCAGGACCCTTTATATATAGAAAAAAAAGAAAAACGTTTTATTTAAAACAAAGTTTTGTGATAAGTATCAAAATGTTTACGTTTTAAATAAATAATTCATCAGAAAACAACATTTATTCAACAACGGCTATTTTAAGTAAATAATTTCTCCTGTAATTAAAATTAAATTTATTACATAGTTAAAATATTTTCATTTGAAAATAAAATCGATTTATAAATTAGTTTATAAAAATGGTGGAAATATTTCGCATTGCAGTTTTAATAATCCAATTAAAACTGAATAAAGAAAAGAATGATAATATTAAATTATTTAATTATTTTCTTTTCAGTTGCTCTGCAATTAAATACTTACGAAGTAAGTATATCTTTCTTAATATTCACCTTCTTAATCTTAACCGAAGTAAGTTACGAAGTAAGTATATAAAAATAAAAATGTTTATTGAAACAACTACTTCCCGGGTAAATACCCACGCCGGATATTGAATTACACTTTATTCTTTTAATTATAAATTAGTAACAAACAAATATTTATTATTAATTATTTTAAAATTGTATTTATTATTTATTATAATATTGGAAATCAATCTTTAGAAAAACTAACAACTTTTAAAGACCTTGGTGTCACTTTTGATTCTCACTTTAATTTAAAAAATCACTATAATTCAATAATTTGCAAAGCCAACAGAACTCTCGGGTTTATCATTCGTAACACTAGGTCTTGTAAAAATATTGAAGCTCTAAAAGTTCTATATAATTCATATGTACGATCTACACTGGAATACGGTTCGATTATCTGGAATCCAATATATCACACTCATAAGCAATCACTTGAGAACATTCAACGTAAATTCTACAAGTACTTGTGGTATAAAAAGCATGGAATATATCCTCCGCAGGATTTTAACAATGATTTGCTTTTGAATGAGTTTGATGAAGACCTTGCAATTTCGTCCAAACGACTTTTTCATAGAAATCATCCCTTAAGTGTTTAATACCAATATTGTGTAAAAAAGAGATTTTTTTATTAATTGTTTCATGAATATCAAGGATAATTTCGACGAAAGTTGAAACTTGTCGGAGAAAATAATCATATTTTGGTGAAATAAAACAATTATATAAAGAATGTCCTGTTAATTTTTGGAATTTGAATTTGAATTTTTATTCTATCTCTAACCGTTTAGAAATTATATTGAAAAAACTGCATTTTTGGGCATTTTTTAGCTATTTTTAGTTTTTTTCGGTCATAAAAATTTATTATTTGAGATAGAACGAAACTGTAAACAGCAAAGTTGTAGCTTTTTGAAAGCTCTACAACTCTCTAATTTGAATTTTTATTCTATCTCTAACCGTTTAGAAATTATATTGAAAAAGCTGCATTTTTGGGCAATTTTTCGGTCATAAAAAAATTATTATTTGAGATAGAAAAAAACTGTAAACAGCAAAGTTGTAGCTTTTTGAAAGCTCTACGACTCTCTAATTTGAATTGTTATTCTATTTCTAACCGTTTAGAAATTATATTGAAAAAACTGCATTTTTGGGCATTTTTGAGCTATTTTTGGGTTTTTTTCGGTGATAAAAAAATTATTATTTGAGATAGAACAAAACTGTAAATAGCAAAGTTGTAGCTTTCTGAAAGCTCTACAACTCTTTAATTTGAATTTTTATTCTATCTCTAACCGTTTAGAAATTATATTGAAAAAACTGCATTTTTGAGCTATTTTTGGGGGTTTTTCGGTCATAAAAAAATTATTATTAGAGATAGAAAAAAAATGTAAACAGCAAAGTTGTAGATTTTTTAAAGCTCTACAACTCTCTAATTTGAATTTTTATTCTATCTCTAACCGTTTAGAAATTACATTGAAAAAACTGCATTTTTGGGCATTTTTGAGCCATTTTTGGGGGTTTTTCGGTCATAAAAAACGTATTATTAGAGATAGAACAAAACTGTAAACAGCAAATTTGTAGCTTTTTGAAAGCTCTACAACTCTCTAATTTGATTTTTTTACTCTATCTCTTACCGTTTAGAAATTATATTGAAAAAACTGCATTTTCTGGCATTTTTGAGCTATTTTTGGGGGTTTTTCGGTCCTAAAAAATTTATTATTAGAGATAGCACAAAACTGTAAACAGCAAAGTTGTAGCTATATGAAAGCTCTACAACTCTCTAATTTGAATTTTTATTCCCTCTCTAACCGTTTAGAAATTATGTCTCACTACTAACACGGAGAAATACACTAGGTCAAGTATTTCTATTCAAAATCCTCCATAATATGATCGATTGCTCCGATCTATTATATAAAATTAACTTTAATGTACCTAGATTATCTAGTAAATGTTGCACGTCCTTCTATATAAGTAATGCACCCTCTAATATACTTGAATTCTCTCCTTTGCTTCGAATCTGCCAAACTCATAATTATTTTAATTGTGACATATTTAACTTTAGTCTGAGTGAATTCAAGGCATTCCTTTCTGTAGTTGAATTTAACTTATAAGGTTGTAGATACATTATTATTTAAAACGTTTGTGTAACAATTGTATTCTAATTCTTATTTTTATTTAAATTTGTCATTCTTTATATTTTTATATACATCTTATTTAATAGCATATTATATTAAGTTTGTATTTATTGCTCTGTAATTGGTTTTTCTGCCTGTTGGGTAATAAAGTTTATTATTATTATTAATAATATTATTAATTAATAACACCCTTCTTTATCAAAATAAATGGCATGAAATTTGAAAATATTGCCAACCATATTCGGAATAATTTGGTCATATGGAACTTAATTATTAACATTCATCTTTAGCACAATAATTGAAAAGAAAAATAAATGAAATTTTGTTAGAATTATTAGAATTAAAGAACAATCAAAGAAAATTTACAATATTTTACGTTTTTCTTTTTATTATAAAATCATCCTATCTGTATAATAAAAGTTATAAAAACATTATTTAAACTAATAGAAACATTTCTTCGCTTACTGTATATAACTCTACTCATTTAATCTAGTTAAATTCAGAGTGTGTTTATGTGTTTTAATTGCTTTAATAACAGGATATTTTAATCACTTTTTTTTAAACGTTGGCAATAACTAAATTATCAATGTGACGTACAAATCATAACTTATCAAATACATTCAGAACTCAATATTCCAAAACAAATAAATAACAGATTGTTTAGTAGTAAATCCATTTATTGAACCAAAAAGATTTACAAAAGGTCATCAAACGAGGTCTTTCAGCGGCAGATTGTTTATTTAATAATAATATAATTAAAAGTAAAGTAGAACATTTATAGTATAGTTTTAAATTTAGTTGTATTAGGATTGTTGTTTATTTTGACATTTTTAATACGCTGGATAACAGTTTATTAGTTTATTTATTTTGGTTTGCTTTATTTTTTTTATTAAATAATTTATACAGTTTATATATAATTAATTTATGTGTGTAAGAGAGGGATCTCGTTATGAACGTGACTTATATACAGTGCATTTTTTTATCTAGGGATTTACATAGGAAAATCTTTTCGTCGTGTTTATGGTTTTTCTATTTTTGATCAAATTAAACACACATTTAATTTAGAGTAATATGTACAAAATTAAGTAGTTTTTAAACTATTTTAAATGCGTTTTATGTTTTTAAAATTGATTTTAAATGATAATAATTTTGAATATTTTTTTAAATAGTAGGCTTAGTTCACTGACATCAATCGTAATTGTCAAAGTGTTCCAATTTATTGTACTCCTTTTATTGAAAGAATGTCGGTTTATACCACCCAAGAAAAGGTTAAAATGGTGATGGAATACATGAAAGGGCTATCAAGTAGAATTGTTTTCTGATTTGGAATTGGCCGTCCTGGATACTCCACGGAGAAATGATCACGCACTTGTCATTTCTCCGTGGAGTATCCAGGACGGCCAATTCCAAATCAGAAAACAATTCTAAAATATTTAAAATTATCATTATTTTAAATCACTATTTAAAACATTAAATGCATTTAAAATAATTTAAAAACTGCTGAACTTTGCACAAATTACTCTAATTTAAATGTGTGTTTAATTTGATCAAAATCCATACCATAGAAAAACCATTAACACGACGAAAAGATTTTCCTATAATAATATTTATTATACAGTGCATTTTTTTATCCAGGCCTCATAGGGATTTACTATGAGGCCTGGATAAAAAAATGCACTGTATAATAAATATTATTAAAAACATTTAATATAACCTTCCAAATTTGACATTTCAAAAAGTTAATATGTGTAGAGACAAACTGTATGTTTTAATTAAGGTATTATAATCTACCCTATGGTCGAGAACTTCTCTCCTCTAAAGTGCTTTGATTTTTTTTATTTATTTCACATTTTGTTGGCAGCAGTGAATAAAAACAAACAAAACGTTACATGTGTCATTTATTTAATAAATAAATAAATTAATGCTCAAACTATGCATTAATTAAATAAAAAAAAACTGCATTTAATAACAAACATATTTTGTTTTAATCAAAATCCTCTTTATTTTATATTGTTGTTATTAAATGATATAATTATGATAATTCGCGAAAGTGCGTTACGGCGTTGTTTACAGTAAATTTTCCGGAAGCGTAAAACCCGCCGTGAATTCGCCGTGCTCGCCAATCGACTGAGCGACCCCGGACTTTCCCCCCACCCGAAAAAATCACCTTTATCACTACACGTGCTATCAGCGCTCAGTCGGCTGAAACTCATTAACACTGTTTACCGTCTTCGATTAATTAAAAAAATAAATAAATAAACAAACAGATAATCATGATTTTATTCGTGTAAAATGCGCGTCGTGGCTTTTGTGATTTCGTTTTTCGGAATTTGTTTGGTGATAAGTGGCCTGCAAGTGCCTGGTTATATACAGGATGAGTTGAACGATTTGGTTTGCTTGGGGAATTGCACGGATTCTCAGGTAGTGTAGAAGGCATTTGAAAATAATAGATACAAAAAAAAACGAGGATTTATTCATACGGCATTCAAAAATGTTCGCTTGGTGTATTTAAAAAAATAAAACATCACATTTTTATTAAGTTGTAAACATTTAAGGTTGCGGTTTAGTGGAAAGAGATAGCTATATAGTAAAATGGAAATAATCGTTTGAAAATAGAGCTATTCTTTTGGATTTCATAATATGAATGTGTATTTACATTTTTTATCTACCAAGTATAAAGTATCAGTCTAAATAAAAAATAAACCATTAATTTTCGTGTATTACGTCAATTTACTAGTTTAAGTTAGAAAAGAAAATTATAAGATATAATGAAATTAATGCCTATTAAGTTATTTGAATGCAGAATTTAGAGAAATCCTTTAAATTTTCATTGCACAAGTTTTTATTAGCAAAAATTTAATTTAAAATTTGCTATAAATTTGATCAATTTTCATTGTTTTTCATAATTATTTTTCACAAAAACTAAACATTTAAATATTTTTTAATGTATCTGATGAAATTCCTGCTTATTTTAAGATTATTTTAATGTATAATACAATATTGTTCATTGATCACAACAACAATCTAACTCAAATTAGTGATTGCCCATATTTGTATAGCTATCTCTTTCTTCTAAACCGCACCCTTAACTGAAATAATATTTACAAAACGTTAAAATAATTATTTCTTAAATTAAATAAAAATACAAAGTCTAGTTAATAAAAAAAAACATCATAAAATATTATTCATTATTTTATAAACATTTTATACAAATGTAAAGATTATTAATGGAATAATAGTAATTTTGCAAAAGTCTTTAAATATGTATTGCGTAAGTTAAAGAAGAACAAATTGTCAATGTGACTTATAAATAATAAATATTATTATAAACATTTAATATAACCTTCCAAATTTGACACTTCAAAAAGTTAATATGTGTAGAGACAAACTGTGTGTTTTAATTAAGGTATTATAATCTAATTTGTTAATTGTTGAGGCTTCTACTTTGTTATACGTTGTAATTTTATTTTAATAAATAAAATACTTTTTTACTTTGTTTGTATAACTCCGAATTATACAAAGTAAAACAGTGTTTCATTTATTAAAATTGTATTATAATCTACCCTATGATCGAGAACTTCTCTCCTCTAAAGTGCTTTGATTTTTTTATTTATTTCACATTTTGTTGGCAGCAGTGAATAAAAACGAACAAAACGTCAAATGTGTCATTATTTATTAAATCAAATTCTTCAATTTTGTTAAAATAATATAACCTATGGTGGGTGGTTTATTTTATTATCAAGAGTGCTTTGATTCTATTCTTTATTTTACATTTTGTTGGCAGCAGTGAATAAAAACAAACAAAACGTCACATATGTCATTATTTATTAAATAAAATCTTTCAGTTTGTTAAAATGACATAACCAATGGCAGGTGGTTTATTTTATTATCAAGAGTCCTTTGATTCTTTTCTTTATTTTACATTTTGTTGGCAGCAGTGATTAAAAACAAATAAAACATCACATATGTCATTATTTATTAAATCAAATTCTTCAGTTTGTTAGAATTACGTAACCTATGACGGATGGTTTATTTTATTATCAAGAGTTCTTTGATTCTTTTCTTTATTTTACATTTTGTTGGCAGCAGTGAATAAAAACAAATAAAACGTCACATGTGTCATTATTTATAAAATCAAATTCTTTAATTTGTTAGAATTACATAACCTTTGACGCGTGATTAATTTTATTATCAAGAATCCTTTGATTCTATTCTTTATTTTACATTTTGTTGGCAACAGTGAATAGAAACAAATAAAACGTCACATGTGTCATTATTTATAAAATCAAATCTTCAATTTGTTAAAATAACATAACTAATGGCGCATGGTTAATTTTATTACAAACATCAATTTAAAAAAAATCACAGCACACTCGAGGAGCAAAGTTCTCGATCATATGGTACTTAATTATTAACAAATGGCGGGAAATTTGAATGTATTGCCAACCATATTTGGAATAATTTAGTCATATGGTACTTAATTAGTAACATTCATCTGTAACAAAATAAAAGGCGGGAAATTTGAATGTATTGCCAACCAACTTTTCTCCTCTAGAGTGCTTTGATTTTTTTCTGTATTTTAGATTTTATTGGCAGCAGTGAATAAAAACAAACAAAATGTCACATGTGTCATTATTTATTAAATCATATCTTTCAGTTTGTTAAAATTACATAACCTATGGCGGTTGGTTTATTTTATTATCAAGAGTGCTTTGATTCTATTCTTTATTTTACATTTTGTTGGCAGCAGTGAATAGAAACGAATAAAACGTCACATCTGTCATTATTTATAAAATTAAATCTTCAATTTTTTTAAATAACATAACTAATGGCGTCTGGTTAATTTTATTACAAACATCATTTTAAAAAATCACAGCACACTCGAGGAGCAAAGTTCTCGATCATATGGTACTTAATTATTAACAAATGGTGAGAAATTTGAATGTATTGCCAACCATATTCGGAATAATTTAATCATATGGTACTTAATTATTAATATTCATCTTTAACAAAACAAAAGGCAGAAAATTTGAATGTATTGCCAACCAACTTTTCTCCTCTAAAGAAAATTTTAGATTAAACATTATTTATGAAATCAAATTCTTCAGTTTATTTAAATAACTTAACTAATAGCGTGTGGTTAATTTTATTACAAACATCATTTTAAAAAATCACAGCAAAAAATCTAGAAGCAAAGTTTTCGATAATATGGTACTTAATTAAACACCCTTCTTTATCAAAATAAATGGCGGGAAATTGGAATGTATTGCCAACCATATTCGGAATAATTTGGTCATATGGTACTTAATTATTAACATTCATCTCTAGCAAAATAATAGAAAAGAAAAAAAAATAAAGGAGAAGAAAAAAAAGACATTTTGTTAGAATTATTAGAATTAAAGAACAATCAAAGAAGATTTACGATATTTTACGTTTTTTTTTTAATTATAAAATGATCCTATCTGTATAATAAAAGTTATAAAAACATTATTTAAAGTAATAGAAACATTTCTTCACTTATTGTATATAACTCTACTTATTTAATCTAGTTAAATTCAGAGTGTATTTATGTGTTTTAATTGCAATCATGCTTTAATAACAGGATATTTTAATCACCATTTTTTTAAGTTGGCAATAACTAAATTATCGCCGTTATTTATTAACCGATTTTGATAATTGTAATTTGTTTCGTTGAATTCAGAATAAAAAATCTGTCATTTGAGGTAACGCAAGGGGTGCTTTACTATTTGAATTTTTAAAGTTGTGGTTGCCACCCCTTAGGGGCGAAGGGGTGGGGGGTTGAAAAATGTATGTCAGCATAGCATTTTAAAAATAAAAATCGACGTTTCAGAGCATTTTTCTAAAATATGTTTATTTACGATGTTATAGAATTTATCCGTTACTTTTGAAACACCCTGTATATAAAAAAATTAAAAGATTAAATATTATATGAAATGTAATTAATATAAATTTGTTTATGGAAAAACATAGTTTTTCCATCATGACAGCTAGTGTTATTAAATATAACAAAAAAAAATGAATAGTGATTTTTATCACCTTGAAAAAAGTTTTTCTCTCAGCTATGCAATAGTTATAATTGAGAATTGAATTATAAAACTTATTATTTTTTTGTATAATAGTTATATTTTCAGAATAAAATGTTTTCGGATTATACAGTCGTAACATTTGAATATAATTATTGTTGTTATTATTGTTTGATAGAATATAACTAATTCTCATTCTAAATAATACTTATTTAAAATGGCTCGAATTATAACTATATTCCCCTCTTTTAAAATGGTCATTTCCGCTCAACGTCCGACTCGCCCCATCTCACTCCAAACTCGCTTTCAGAACATATGCCATTTTGATTTACGTCGCCCAGCGAGGAAAAGATTTATTGCTGTAAAACCACAATATTGGTGTTAAGGGAGGATTTCTTTGAAAAAGCCGTTTGGACGAAATTGTAAGGTCATGTTTTTATGACCCTTCATAAAATAAAATTCTTGGAGGCACGGATCCTACTTGTTTGGAAACAATTAAAATAGAATTAGGTTAAGCCCTAAATATTGCTTTATGGTGTAATCGAATTCTTGTTACCGTCGCTTGGGGAAAAACGACGATAACAGCTTCTTTTAGTTGACTTCGAGGTAAATTTTGAGGTTAATGGATGAGATTTGATAAAAAGACAAACACATAGAGTTGTAGATGAGAATCAGTGTTGGCTATGAATGAGAAGAGGGTAAGATGGGTGTTGATAGAACCTAGGGGGAGAATTGTAGACATAGAAAGAGGGGCAGCACGCAAAGGACATAACCTATTGCTAGGCCATGCTCCTCTCCGGCCATATCATGGTCGACACCAAGACCATGTGGAGCACCATACAAATGAAGCATCGATATCATATCGTCGGAAGCAGCTGCCCATCAGATATCACGTGTGGACCGGGAGGGCGATAGACACCCTCGGGGCTTTTAACGGCCCACCCCTGACTCCTCATCTAATGGCAACAAGCACCAGGGCTGAGTTGACCCCGCCGCATGCAGTTAGCCCTATCCTAGATGTGTCCCTATCTAGGATTGTGGGGGTGCCACAACAATTCCGACTTGGGTATCTGCCCCTTTCAGGCATCCATCCTCGAGAGTACCGTAGTTTCCGCAGCTTGGCGGTTTCAATCTTTTGTGCGGGTTCCCAGAAAGAGGGGCAGTGTGTCTAAGAGAAATAAGGGAAGAGTACAAATTTTGACATTCTCCATTGTGATTATAGCAAGAAAAAATATATTATCTAAGCCAAGCGAAACACACATGCAGTTAGGTGAGAGAATGGCTTTGATTTTATCCAGGTGGCTTGGCGATGAATTGTGGGCAGATTTAAGCCGAATAATTGATGTAGCGAATCGTCTGCCGCGAACCTTAAACTCGAACAACCAAGGTTTGGGTGGATTAGTCGGATGGAGAAAAAAGTATCTAAGATCCAGCTTGATTGCCACTTGCGTTTTAAACTTATTTTGAGGGTATTTAGGTAGTCATGGTAGGTGGAGGCGAATTGAGGAAGGGGGAGTTCCCGTGCTGATTTAAATGAGGAATCAGCTTGGTAATGATCAGTAAAATTCGACAAATTCCTTAGTTAAGATTTAGTTGTAGTAATAATAAAAAAAAATGATGATGTGTCCATCATGGTACTTTCCCCGGTGAATACGGTCAAATAAGTTTCTGAATGAAAATTTAATAGGAAAACAAAATGATTAATAGAAAAAATTGATTGTTGTCTTTCAAAGTGAAAACCGAGTATTTAGAAGAATATTATAATTAAGTGTGTTATTTCTTACCTTACAATGTGTTGAAATCATTTATCCACACTCTTCTTCATTTTTTAAAACTTTGCGAATGTGCTGAATACGACAGCACTTTGACGTTTTATTTGTCATTAAAATAATTATTTCAATAATTAAAATCTCTTAGGGAATTTATCAGGTAAACGAAATTATTCCGCTTATAAAATGAAAACCGGAGGTCCTACAATAAAAGTTTTATAACAGAAACTATTTATTTTCCAAGATCTAAAACTTTTATTTGAAACATTTTTCTATCCGAATTAAAAATAGAAAAATTGCTAAGAGTAAAGTTGCACTTAATGAATTTTTATTTTGACCAAAAGCTTTTCAGATCATTCCACTGTTATAAAAAGCTTAAATATAAAGTTTGGGCTTAAATAATAATAATAACAATAATGCCTTTATTTATCACAGAGAAAAATACAAAATGAAATGTCATGAGTGTAGTTGTAATAATTATGTAAGTCAAGCAATAAAGGTCAGTGAGTAAACATCTCTTAGTCTTATTATTTGAAAACATCCCCACAAGCTCACGTTTTACAATCTCTTTTAATGATTCAATTTCTTTGAATTTAAAACAAATTAATAAATATAAGAAATAATTTCTCTTAATAAATGGAAGACAACGCAAGCGCCATCTTTTGCCTAATTTCATATGGCATCGTCGAGGTTTTCTCTTAAAAAATAATACTTTCAGCAAACATTTTATTTTTACACCATCTATTACAGAAAAAAAACTGTAATACATTTTGAAACCTGATCGAAAAATAATCAATATTAAGTAATTTCAAATTAAAACAATTACAGAATAACTTCCTTTGAGAATGGTCGTTATTGACCGAAACACGCGTCAGGAAACTGAATATAACAACATGAAACTAAATAAGTGTTTGAATTTGAAATTACCTAATTTTATATTAAATAAACATGACTTGAAAATAATTAATAAATTATTTCCACATTTAGCTCTGTGACTTTTGACTTACGCTACGTAAGTACGTTAAAAAATGCACATTAAAACAACTACTTCCCGGGCAAATACCCACGCCGGGCATTGAATTACATAATGTACTTCTGCTGTTGCACATCAATAAAATATTACATAATGCATTTGTTTAAAGTACTTACGTAACGTAAGTCAAAAGTCACAGAGCTAAATGTGAAAATAATTTATTAATTATTTTCAAATAATTTTTATTTAATATATTTAAATAACTGTGACCAAGCGAGTGAATACTCTTTTCTATTTATACTAATTTCATAATTTCGTTTCATCAAGAGTGCAGTGAAGAAAATATATACCGTACAAATATTAATCGACAATGCAACGTTTTTCTGTCCGTTTTTTACTCATTAGGATCAGCTCAGTAAAGAAAAAGTAAT
The DNA here is from genome assembly GCA_963082785.1 of Philonthus spinipes. Taxonomy (NCBI): domain Eukaryota; kingdom Metazoa; phylum Arthropoda; class Insecta; order Coleoptera; family Staphylinidae; genus Philonthus; species Philonthus spinipes. The sequence goes on from OY720316.1 coordinate 9,870,073, forward strand.
TTATACCCAAAATTTTCATTGAATGCTTATATTTGCAGATAATTAAGCAAGATTCATTCACTGAAAAATTCAATGTAGGCAAAGGAAACTAGAACAACCAAAGAAAGGGAAACACTTTCTTCGTGCCTCCGGCAATTTTGAGAACTTTTAAAATTCACCGCTCCGCGATCGTCCGGGGAATTATACTTTAAAATGCCGCACCGATGACGACACGTAAAGCATACATTAAACATACGATATGCAAATGTTTTCAGCATGTATCAAAAATAATATATAAATATGAATATGTTTTAAGTGCTGTTGAATGTAAATAAGAGGATTTGAACCTTGAAAAGAGGCTAAATGCGCACGAAACCAGTAATACTAATAATGACAATGCCAAATTTTCGTTTGTTTTGGAAATTTAAATGAATCCAGTTTGATTTGCAAAACAGACATGGATGAGGGGTTTTTATTGCGTTGTACAGAAGTGGAACAAAAATGATTGAATTCAAATTGGTATTAGGTTGCTTTGAATTTTGATGTTCTAGATCGATGCCTCGTTTTAGTGGAAGTTCCTTGGTCTGTCCTACATTGACGAACTAACAAAACTCATGCCAGTCTTGTCGATATTTGACTCGACACTTAGAATATTCCACGATTCGAACACAGAATGTACAAAATTGTAATTGCTGGCCATCTAAGGGGTGGAATCACCAGTTTTCTTAACTTTTTTTATAGCTAAATATTCGTTGGTTAATATAAAGCAGAAATTATCCATCTGGGATATATTACTCTTGTCGATTTCTGACTCGACACTAAGAATATTCCACGATTAGAACACAGAATGTACAAAATTGTAATTGCTGGCCACCTAAGGGGTGGAATTTCCAGTTTTCTAAACTTTTTTGTAGCTGAATATCCAGTGGTTAATATAGAGTAGAAATTATCCATCTGGGATATATAACTCTTGTCGATTTTTGACTCGACACTAAGAATAATCCACGATTCGAACTCAGAATGTACAAAATTGTAATTGCTGGCCATCTAAGGGGTGGAATCTCCAGTTTTCTAAACTTTTTTTGTAGCTGAATATCCAGTGGTTAATATAGAGCAGAAATTATCCATCTGAGATATATTACTCTTGTCGATTTTTAACTCGACACTAAGAATACTCCACGATTCGAACACAGAATGTACAAAATTGTAATTGCTGGCCACCTGAGGGGTGGAATCTCCAGTTTTCTAAACTTTTTTTGTTGCTAAATATCCAGTGGTTAATATAGAGCAGAAATTATTCATCTGGGATATATTATTCTTGTCGATTTTTGACTCGACACTTAGAATATTCCATGATTCGAACACAGAATGTACAAAATTGTAATTGCTGGCCATCTAAGGGGTGGAATCTCCAGTTTTCTAAACTTTTTTTGTAGCTGAATATCCAGTGGTTAATATAGAGTAGAAAGTATCTATCTGCGATATATAACTCTTGTCGATTTTTGACTCGACACTAAGAATAATCCACGTTTCGAACAAAAAATGAACAAAATTGTAATTACTGGCCACCTGAGGGGTGGAATATCCAGTTTTCTAAACTTTTTTTGTAGCTGAATATCCAGTGGTTAATAAAGAGCAGAAATAATCCATCTGGGATATATTACTCTTGTCGATTTTTGACTCGACACTAAGAATATTCCACTATTCGAACACAGAATGTACAAAATTGTAATTTCTGACCACCTAAGGGGTGGAATCTCCAGTTTTCTAAACTTTTTTAGTAGCTAAATATCCAGTGGTTAATATAGAGGAGAAATTATTCATCTGGAATATACAACTCTTGTCGATGTTTGACTCGACACTTAGAATATTCCACGATTTAAACACAGAATTTACAAAATTGTAATTGCTGGCTATCTAAGGGGTAGAATCTTCAGTTTTCTAAACTTTTTTTCTAGCTAAATATCCAGTGATTAATATAGAGCAGAAATTATCCATCTGGGATATATAACTCTTGTCGATTTTGACTCGACACTTAGAATATTCCATGATTCGAACACAGATTGTACAAAATTGTAATTGCTAGCCATCTAAGGGGTTGAATTTCCAGTTTTTTCAACTAATTTAGCAGCTAAATATCCAGTGGTTAATATAGAGCAAAAATTATCCATCTGGTATATATTACTCTTGTCGATGTTTGACTCGACACTAAGAATATTCCACGATTCGAATACAGAATGTACAAAATTGTAATTGCTGGCCATCGAAGGGGTGGAATCTCTAGTTTTTTCAACTATTTTTGCAGCTAAATATTCAGTGGTTAATTTAAAGCAGAAATTATCCATCTGGTATATATTACTCTTGTCGATTTTTTACTCGACACTAAGAATACTACACGATTCGAACACTGAATTGTTATTGCTGGTCATCTAAGGGGTGCAATCTCCAGTTATTTCAACGCAACTAGTATAAACATTTACCATGCATTATTATTATTTACCTTTTGGGTATCGCAATAGTAACCATCCTTCGTCTGTAAATGATGTAAACATCGTGTACACATTAATTTAATAAATAAATCAACGAATACGCGAAACGGCACCGATGGTTACCGTACCCCCAAAATCGGTGGTGAGGGAAACGGTTCGGGATTTCGTATAAATACCGAACCACCCCTGAAACAGATCAAGTTGTTTTCGATCGCTGCTACTACGGTAACTTTTATATCATTTATATTTTTTATTATTATTCTATTGTGTTGTTGTTATAATGTTGTTGTTTTTTATTGTTTTTTTTTGTTATTGCTGTATTGTAATTATTGTCCTTACTGTCATTTTTTTGTGTAATTATCACTTTTTTGCTATACCTGCAATGAGCTAGCAAGGTAATCACGACGAACCATTTTTTTTAATTCATTTTATTAATATTTTTATCGGGGACTTTGCTTCAAAAGAGCAAAGCCCTTAAAACACCACGGTCAGAAAGCCACCGTACTCTCTGAGCGCCTTTGGTTTCGATTATTTCTTTTTTTTGCCATCTATCATGATTTCAAAAAAATCTTCGGATAAAACCCACAAAATATTTGGTGTAGTATCCAAAAATCTGCAATAAAAAAATGGGTTACTATTTAAGATTTCAAAGTTGATCCCCTCCCCGCTCCTCGGGGGTGGCATCCCTTACAGGATCATATGTCTTTTGTCCGATTTTTTTGCACGATGCATATTTTACACCATATAAACCCCATTTGTTTGGATTTAACTTTGCGAATACTGCGTCATCTATCAAGATTAAAAAAATCCTCATATAATGGTTTTATTATTTTCGGCGTAGAATCCGATTCTGCAATTAAAAATATGGGTTATTATTTAAAATTTCAAAGTTAACCACCTCTCCCGCCTCCTGGGGCGTGGCAGTGAATATTTTTGTACAGCATGGGATTTCTCCTTCGAAACCATTAAACTTTTTTTTGAAACATTTTTTATACGATGTATATTTGTCGAGATATTCCACTGGATGAATTAAAATGGGTCACCCTGTATAATTAATTCTTACCAACTCGATATTTAGAATATTCCACGATTCGGACACCGAACGTACAAAATTACTATTGCCGGCCATCTAACTGATGGAATCCCCAGTTTAAAGTTAATAATAATAATAATATTTATTTCCTCAACAGATATAGTCTAATTACAAAGGAAATTTTGGTAAATTAATATAAGAATTTACAAATATAAACAGTAAAAACAATAGGATGAAAATACATTCCGTAATTAACTTAAGACTAATACAGAGACATTTGTAGATAGCCCACAGTTGTAGGTAACTACACCATTTTTATTTATTTATTAGATATAATCAACGAAAAAAAAAATCCAAAGTATAGATTGAACGCGCATGAAATATTTTACAAAAAGTAACAAGACAATAAATGTTAAATATTTTGAATTATTCGACGAAGCTATATAAAATGATGGGACACAATTTAAGTAACACAAGATATACACAGCATAGAGAGAATATAAGTGATCTTGAAAACAAATTTGAGATTTCCATCAGTTTGAACTAATGCGCATTCTCCCAATTTAAAAAATTACAAAAAATATATATATTAAAATCCGTTAATAACTAAGAAACTTTAGACAAATACAGACAGATTTATAGATTGCGCACAAAGTCAGTTCTATTATTGTTGTAGATATCTACGCCATATTGTATATCATGATATTTCCTTATCACGTTTAATATGGGAGATTGAGAGTGGTGAGCTGTGTTTGGCTTAGCGTAATAAAAGTTTCTGCTACCTCTAGAATTAATACGCGGAACATTAAAATTAAGCAGACTCAGGAGGTGGGCATTATCACATTCGTAATGGATTAATTTATACAATTCATTAACTACAATGAATCTATGACGATCATAGATGCGCGGATAATTAAATTCAATTAGAAGATCCTCATGTCTAATATCAATTGACGGATACCGACCATATTTGCGAAAAAATAAATAACGTAAGAAACGTTTATTAATTTTTTCAAGCATTTCGATGTATAATTTCGATTGAGGTGACCAGACACAAGCATAGTAATTAATTTTACTAAGAACTAGGGAATTGAACAATATTTTAACAGTTTTATCTGATTTAAAATCATTACAATTACGAGCGATGAATCCCAGTAGGCCTGAGCATTCTTTGGTGATAGTCTCAATATGACGATTAAATTTCAGCTGATCATCAAACAATATGCCAAGATCCCTGAAGACACTGTCCCTGATAATTAAAATTCTATCTAGCATATAATTAAATAGATTCCGATTGCGCATTCTACTGTAACTCAAAACACAGCATTTGGAGGCATTGATTGACAGACCGTTGGTTGAGCACCATAAAGCAAGTTATCTTGAAGTACTATGCAATCTCATCTCATCAGCATATATCAAGTAATTACAGTTTAGCACAGTGGCTACCTTGTTAATAAAAATTAAAAATAGTAAAAAGGTTAGAACCATGAGGCACACCACTAGTTGCAATAAAGGTGTTAGATTGATGACCCATATAAGATATATACTGATGCCTACCTTTTAGATAAGAATATATAACAGAAACAATATTGCCGGGAATGTTGCTCTGACTGACATATTCCATTAGTTTAGAATACGGCATATGATCGAAAGCTTTGCTTATATCTGTGTACACAACATCTACCTGCTGACCAATATCTAAATAATTTGAAACAAATTGCGTGAAATGAATTAAATTGGTTTGCGTGCTGCGTTTTTTAATGAATCCATGTTGATGACATGAGAGCTCTTGGTCGATACATGAATGAATAACATCAGAAAGGATGCCTTCAAAAACCTTGGAAAAATTGGACAAAAGCGCTATAGGGCGATAATTTTTGACATTGCTTTTATCACCGGATTTGTAAATTGGAGTTATACGAGTTAACTTCCAGCACGAAGGAAAACAACCACTTCTTAAGATGATATTAAAGTGGTAAGTGGCGAAGCTAAATAATCGGCACAGTTTTTCAATTAGTTTTTCTAATAAAAATGTACCGAAATGATCATAGGAGGATGTTTTATGAGGCAAGGCGTTGGTCAAGTCAGTTTTATAGACATTCCTAAATTGGTTTACGAAACCGTCAATTATATCAGCAGGTGTATTTAATATTTTATTATCATATTTCATAATACCGAGTATACGTGACTTGCGTCTTTTGTCACTAATGAAAGACCAAAAATGTTTAGGATTGTTAGAAATGTTATTTTCAGCATTTTTTATAAAGATGTTATAAGCTGCATTGTTTGCCTTTTTAAACTTTCTCCTAATTATGTCATACTCAATTTTAATAAAAAGGCTCCCCGACTTTTTCCATCTGTTGTGTGTTTTGTTCTTCTCAGATAGTAAGCGAATTAAGTATCTATCAAACCTATTGGACCAGATTTTCACTATATACTAATCATTGGATGTCTATCTAGTAAAAAAAAAACAATTGAAAAAGTATGTATTTCTACTCGTGAATGCTCTGATTGCGTTAAAGAATTTTTATTGTCCTCAAATGGTGGATGCGCAGGGTGATACTATACTATAAATATTCCTAGCTTCATACACATATTATATTTTTTTACTGATTTTAATGTAAAACGAATGGAATATTCACTTAAAATAACATTTTAATTATTTTAAGTGAATATTATTTAAAAAAATAAAGTTTAAATATTTTATTAATCTTGAAATTTCTTTTCAGGTTGAGAATTGCAATTGCAAAGTTTCTGGTGAACATAAAAAAGGTAGGATTTTAATAAATTACTCTTTAACGGAGGTTTGAGATAATCGCAAAATTATTTTTCGACTGTTCGTTGCTTCCTCTACTGGAAGAGATACAAATTTGAAATATATTTTCAACATATTCTCATAGTCACTTTTATTAATATATTTTTTATTTGAAAGCTCTAGGAGTCTTAGTTCCTGAGATATAGCCGGTGACCTTTCTTATCTGGACATCCGGTACATCTGCATTTAATAAATTATGTGAAGAAAGGAGACTCAATCTAAAATACTCAATAAACTATTTTTTAGATTATTAATTCAACAAAATTTTATTAGAAACACTCATCGCACGATTATTTTCTTCTCATTACAGAATGGATGGCGTCTCCTTCAAATATTTTACCCAAACCTACATTACTCTGCAGGGAAGACTCAATGTTAGTATTCCAAATGGACAATACTGTTAATTTAACATACTTATCCGAACACAAATCGGAATTCGATGACAATTGGTACTTTTTTCAAACTGTAGGTACATATTGATTTATTTCAACCGCACATACCGAGCGGATTTTACTTCATTGAGCAAGTTTCTGAAAAAGCAAGTCAAGTATTCTTAAAAAAAATCGTGTCGAGTTTCAGCAATCGTTCTGTGTGTTCAATTTTATAACATTGCAGCATTTTTTTTTGTTCAACCTGCACCAAATTGTAATTGTTTGTACTGGCATGAAAACTGAACATAAATTTAATACAAAAACATTTATTAAATAAAAATGATTTGAAAATAATTAATAAATTATTTCCACATTTAGCTCTGTGACTTTTGACTTACGCTACGTAAGTAAGTTAAACAAATGCACATTAAAACAACTACTTCCCGGGCAAATACCCACGCCGGATATTGAATTACATAATGTACACCTGCTGTTGCACATCAATAAAATATTGCATAATGCAAGAAATTTTGATTTATTAATTATTTTCAAATCATTTTTATTTAATGTATTTAAATAACTGTGACCAAGTGAATGAATACTCTTTTCTATTTACAAAAACATTTTTCATTATGACATTAACTGCAAGTTAAGTTGGTAAGTTAAAAAAAATGGTTAATTCGGATAAAGTTGAGTTTGTTAATGTAAATCAACCTAAACATGGTTTACACTATTAAACCATACTTTGCTCAAACAAAACTCAACTTAATCTAATTGTTGTTAAAATATTTCAAATCAAATCTAATTCAAAGTTAACTAAATTATCGTTATATTTAAATTAAACTCAAATCAACTAAATCTTACACTAACCAACTGTGGTTAAATTCTACTTAAAACAAACGTAATTTCGCCTGATTCACCATCTGTGGTTAGCTCTACTTACTTCAAACTCAAATAAACTATATCTTAATCTAAATCTAACCTAAAGTTATGTGGTTAACTCTACGTTTGATTTAAATGGAGATTAATCACAGTTGGGTAGATTAAGATATAGTTGATTTCGGTTTGATTTAAATAGAGTTAACCACAGTTGTGTTATGTATTGTGAATTCGCCAAAACTCTAGTTAACTGTACCTTTTATTTAAGTAGTGTTTAACTATTATATAGTTAAATTGTGTTTGGCTGATTCGGATTGCAAGATTTTGCGTGTGATTGATGCATGTTCAATGAAATAAAATCCTCACTATACGGGTTTCCAAACAGTAACCAACACCTAGTTTTGTACTCAATTGTTTGTTTGTTTTAGAGTAGAAACGGTATATTGATTTTAGAAGGTCTGGATGGGAATTCCGAGTACAAAATCAGAGTCTGGGGACTTTCGCGGAATGGGGAGTTGTTCGGGCCTAACGAGTCCGAGTGGACGAGGACGCTGGCGAAGGATTTTATCCCGGGGGTTGTTCCGAAATTGTGGCTTCAAAACTTGAGTGTGATTGATGGAGATTATACGGCGATTATAAAATGGGATTCAAGTGAAGGTAATTAATTAATTGTATTGCAATTTTTTGATGATAGATTTTTCTTTCTTTATTTATTTAAGGAATCTCCATTTAACAATATAAATTTCATTTACAAAAAACGAATAAATAAAATCCAAAATCTAATTCGTGCAAAATAAAATCCAAAATCTAAAATAGTTATTCTTTTTCCTATTTATTTTTTTATTAAACTAAATAAGTAGGAGAAAGGAGAACCATTTTTATTTAAATAATTAAGTCTCCGCAATCAACATAATAGAAGATTGCACGATTTTTGTTGTTAAATTATTATAAGTTTCATTACATCCTTGTTGATTCTTTTACCCCTACGTAGATTTCTACACGAAAAATTGCTTTATATCTGGATGTGGCTTCCCACTAAACAAAATGGATATAAAGTTGCATCAACATGGCAAATCGAAAAATAATGTATTAGTTATAGATTCTGTGTAATCCTTGTTATCAAAACTGATCAATTACTTTAATCATACTTAACTTCTTCTAGATTCGTTACTGCCTATTCCTGGGTGTTCTATTTTCCTCACACTTGATTGATTTTGGGCAAACTCTCCCAATCGATATTGATAAAAACCCTTTATTAAATAAAAATGATTTGAAAATAATTAATAAATTATATCCACATTTAGCTCTGTGACTTTTGACTTACGCTACGTAAGTACGTTAAACAAAACACATTAAAACGACTACTTCCCGGGCAAATACCCACGCCGAACATTGAATTACATAATGTACACCTGCTGTTGCATATCAATAAAATATTGCATAATGCAACAAATGTTGATCCGAGAAAAAATTAATGTAAAAACAGCAAAAGGAACGTTACTTAATACAAGGCCATTTACAGACACGTGTTTCAGTATCTATCCCTCGTTAGTATAGCTATGCCTTACATAATTTAAAGCGATCCACCATTCGACGCGATAGTATACGACCACGGTACATGATCTCGAGAATAGGCATGGGCCCTATTCTCACTCCACGTGACTATTTCTTATGGGGTTATGTTAAGGAAGCAGTCTATACCAACATCTCTGAAAGATATGCAGATCCGTATGACTGTTGTCGTGCATCAAACGGTGAACACTGAAAATTTATAATGTGTTTAAAAAAAAAAACTTTAAAACTTCTTTCTTTCTTTTCATGGCCTAAAGATTGTTATTTTATTATATGGACTTTAATAAATACGAATTTTTGAAAATAGGTCCATCATTTATAATAACTCTGTATAATAAAAATGTACCTTCTTAGGATGACTTATACTTAACAAACCCCAAAGAACATAATAATTAAAAAGTGGTCCATATGTTCTAACTCTCTATATTAATATGCTTATGTTATAATAAACATATAATAAAAAAATATAAATAACTTGTTACAGATAAATCCTGTTATTATGAATTCGTCTGGTTTGGAGGGGAGGACATTTTAGACTACACTCAGAAAGAAATCAGAGACGTGAGTATAAATCTGTAAACCTATCCCCCAGGCTTTGAATTCGTGTCTATATCATTTTATTTAATTCTTTCCTATTAATTTCAACAGTGTGTCGGGCTTTCTTAGCGCCATTCCCGTGAAAAAAAAAACAAAATTTCGTACAAAAAATTATTGATTTAGATTAAAAATCTTTATGGCGTAAAATTATTTTCAAACATACAGGGTGTCCCAATTTTGCGGTTTAACAAATATATTTGTTTTTTTAATGGAACACCCTGTATTTATTCAACTTTTCTAATGCCATTTTTCAACCTCTACATTGTTGTCTATATAGTTTTTTATTATGTTACAGTGTTGCCAATTTACAATTTTTTTCTGCAAGTATCATGCATAAGCAAGCTCAACTTTAAAAAATCGTAGCGACCTCGTTTTTTGAAGGTAAGAATAAGTTTTAGCAAATATCTCAGTGTAGTTAATAAGCAACGTTTTATTAATGAGCAATTTAAATTTAGTAATACAGGGTGTTCAGAGAAACATGCCAAACTTTGCAAATGTCAATGCGGTATAACCCATTTTTTTAAATGGAATGCTACCTATTTTATGTCATTATTCGATAGGTATTTTTCTTCTCATTAATTTGATGGGGCATATCTTATGTCTAAACCCCATAGTTGTTGAGATATTCAATATTTTTCACAAAAGTATCCTTTTAATTACATTTCTATGCACTCAAGTAGACGAAACAACTGTCAAAATGTAAGTAAAAGTCAATGTGAGATGAATAAATACAGATAATACTTCAAAATTATTAATACAAAAGAGAAACGATACTACAGTAAATGTTCAAAATGTTTTCCATTTTCATTTAGGCACAAATTAATTCGCCGCTGAAAAGACCTATTCACTCTTCCTAACATTTCAGGTGAAATACTTGCAAAAGCATTAACAATTCGTTGCTGTATATTCATTGGGGCTGCTGGTGCTTCCTTATAAAAAATTTCTTTTACATATCCCCCACAAGAAAAAATCAATTTTTGTTAGATCCGGAGATCTAGCAGGCCATCTAGTGGATCCATTCCTACCAATCCATTGATTGGGGAAAATACCATCAAGAAATGTCCTCACATCTCGCTAGATGTGCGCAGGTGCCCCGTGTTGTTGAAACCACAGCCTGTTTCTTGTATGTTGAGGTATATGAGCTAATAACCCGGGTAATACATTTCGCATAAAGTGCAAATACATATGCCAATTTAGATGGCCTTCGAAGAAATGTGAACCTACCACATGGTTTCCAATAATTCCTCCCCAGACATTCAATGACCATCGATGCTGATGATCAACTTGTCTCATAACATGCGGATTTTCAGTTGAATAATAATGAAAATTGTGCCTGTTGACAGATCCGCTGTTATGGAACGTCGCCTTATCCGTGAATAAAACCAGTATGTTTTATTCACGGATGAGGAGGAAACGAAGGATCCTCCTGCATTTTTAGTCTTGCCCAGATACAAAATGCGGAACGAAACTGAAAATCAGTATTACGCAGTTCTTGATGTAACTGAATATGATATGCATGATATCGATTTTTCTTTAGAATGTCTTTTTGGCTCAAGTTTGGATGCTCAGTTGCTGTTAAGAGCGCCGAAAATTGGTTTCTCTCATTGGTGATAGGTTTTGTTCTTTCTTGTTTTCTGTAATGTACACTTCCCATTTCAATAAATCTATTGAGCAGGTTCCTAAAACTTTTCTCTTCCGCATGTCTTCTGTCGGGATAACGTATCGCGTAAATTCTAGCCGCCAATAAACAATTTCTATCAGTCTCCCCTAATACAAAAATCATATCGACTAGTTCGTCTTTTTCGAAATTCATCGTAATTATATGCTGTCTACTTTTACCACGAAACGAAGAATCACTTTACAAATCACAAATTAACGTTTCGAATTTCGACATAATCAAATGTTACACTGACACTTACATTACATTTTGACAGTTGTTTCGTCTCAGCATGGCCTACTAGAGTGCATAGAAATGTAATTAAATGGATACTTTTGTGAAAAATATTAAATATTTCAACAACTATGGGCTTTAGATATAAGATATGCCCCATCAAATTGAAGAGAAGAAAAAGACCTATCGAATAATGACATAAAATAGCGAACATTCCATTTAAAAAAAATGGGTTATACAGCTTTGAAATTTGCAAAGTTTGGCATGTTTCTCTGAACACCCTGTACAACTAAATTTAAATTGCTCATTAATAAAACGTTGCTTATTAACCACACTGAGATTTTTGCCAAAATTTATTCTTACCTTCAAAAAACGAGGTCGCTACGATTTTTTAAAGTTTAGCTTGCTTAACTTGGAGAAAAAATTGTAAATTGGCAACACTGTAAAATAATAAACAACTAAATGGACAACAATGTAGAGGTTGAAAAATGTCATTAGAAAAGTTGAATAAATACAGGGTGTTCCATTAAAAAAAACAAATATTTTTGTTATACTGCAAAATTGGGACACTCAGTATGTTTGAAAATAATTTTACGTCATAAAGATTTTTAAATCAATGTTTTTTTGTACTAAACATTTTTTTTCACGGGAATGGCGCTAGGAAAGCCCGACATACTGTTGCAGGACCCTGTATATATATAATTTTTGTGAGAATATTAAAAAAAACAAATACTACATTTATCGAAAATAGAAACTATTTCAAACATATTTTAGCATTATTTTACTACGAATTTACTTATGGTATTTTCAACTGCGGAACTCTCTTATTTATTATTTATTTATTTATATATTTTTTGGCATAGAATGGATTTTTCTTAAATTCAATTTATTTTATCATTTTGAATTCATAGTACAAAATGTTCTCAGAATTAAAAAAAAACTAAAATATTTATTATTTTTATAAAAAAAATTGTATAGAGAAATAAACATTTGCTGGCAATTAATAATTAGGTGTATAGAATAACAAAATATGAAGAATTATAAAAGTAAATAATAAAGCAATATTATTCATTTAATAAAATGTGCAACCATCATTCATCTAGCATTTGGATAACGGGTAATGTTGACAATGCCAATTAAAAATTAGGCAAAAGATGGCGCATTACAAAATTAATGAATCACAAAAGGGGTTTTACAATAATTTCAAATAAATTATGTTAGATAAAGTTTCCATTCTCGCATTATTATAACGATTCCATTCTCTAGACCAATGTTTTTAGACCAATGGTCCGCGAAAACAAAAATATAGTTCTTTCTCTTGCAATATTTCCAGCGTTTAAACTGGTGATGTTCACAATGCCACTTAAAAATTAAGCAATAGATGGCGCTTTGTGCTGTCTTTCAAATTGTATGAATATTATTTTGTTATTACTTGATTAAAATTGGTGTTTTAAAGTGCTAAAACAATATAAAGATATACATGGGAAGTCAGGATGGGTGTGTGGCATCATTAGATACCAATCGGGCAAATTTGATTCTATAAAGTTATAATAGAAAAAAGGATTTATTCACATGGTCACAGTTAACTAACTAACTAAACATCTTTATTCATGTAAAATTTATACATAGTTTAAATAATTATTTACAATGTATTTGTAGAATTATTTTCACATATAACACATGAAATGGCTAACGACTGAAGGTCCTCCCGCCACAGTTACTTAAATAAAATTAAATAATAATTTTGAATTAATAAATAATTTAGCTACTGTGACATTTTTACTTATGTTACAGCAAGTGTCCATTACTTAATATTTGTTTTAAAGCACTTAACCCTACACTCTTATGGGTATAAAGGGTTTTTATATACAGAGAGCTTTTTTTATCAGTATACATTTCCCCTATTTATACCTGCAAAATACACGACTCAAATGCATTAATATATGTGTGTTTAGTTGCCTATAACACGCAACTGAACACATATATGCCAAATAGTCAACTTAATATACACACATTAATTATTCAATGCGGTTAGCTCGAGTTTTTTGCAGGTATACACTTCCCCTAATGTATACTTATAAAATAATCTCTCTGTATATTTAAAGCATTTATGTAACATAAGTCAAAATGTCACAGTATCTAAAGTAGGAATCATTTATTAATTATTTTCAAATTCTTTTAGTTTCTTTCTTTCATCCGTATTGGGTCTATTGTAATGGAAAGTTAGGCGTGGTGTGTGGCACCAACACAATATTCAACTATTCTTTTTATTTAATTTAACATAAAGTTATCTTAAAATGTATTAAATAAAATTACATATTGACAATTTTAATTTCTGTAATTGAATCAAGCGAAATGTAAACATGTTGAATTTTATGTTAAATGTATTTGTAAGCGTTTGCAACTAATAATTTGAATTCAACATAAAACTCCACAACAACAAAATATTCCTGTTTGAATACGAGAACTTAAAATCGTAATCAACCGCGGCGTATTTAATAATCGTAATTATGTTTATTAATTGCAGCCTTCGACATTGTACGAGCTGAAAATAGGCGGGCTGGAGTACGACGGCAATTATTCCGTTGCGGCGATGACGAAAAGCTCCGACTGGAAGCGGGAAAGTGAAAAAACCTGGCTGCACTTTAACACGCAACCTTGCCTCGATATTTATGCAAATTTAGACGTTTGTCGTGAGTAGTTTTTACTGCCTCCTCTATTATTCGGAAACGTTATCGTAAACGCGCCCCGAACCGAAAGTCTTCGACGGTCTACTCCTTCCTACATTTCTCAATTGCTTTTCCTGGTAAAACAAATAATCGAGCCGTGGAAGTCGTAAAATAAAATAAATAATACATATAAACTGAAATTAGAATCTCAATGGTGTTGATAGTTACTTTGTGGTTAATCCATTACAATAAATGAAATATATTTAGTGTGTTTTTACTACTATTTATTAATTTTGTTACAACTCGAGTTTGTTTCGATCTTATCGTTAAGTTTTATGTAAACATAAGTATGTACATATCCAATATTTATTAGCACTTGACAATCGGGACTACTCCGCATAGAAACGTATATTATTATGTAAACTCACATTCTATGTTTTTATATATCTATTAAAAACGTTGTGTGATAAAAAATAATGCACACGTTAAACTTAACATTTCCCATTCGGAATTGCTCCGAATAACAGAAATACTGTTGATAATCGAGTAGTAATAAAATTAGGACCCTGTCGGTCCTAATTTTATTACTACTCGATTATACCGATTATATTACATATACTGTGCTGAAGGTCCATTTTTTTAATTTGGGACCGATAGTATTACATATACTGTGCTGAAGGTCCATTTTTTAATTTAGGACCGATAGTATTACATATACTGTGCTGAAGGTCCTAATTTTATACATACATATAGTATGCCTTCAGGTTATGCCTCCAAATACAGCGTGAAAATTGCCAGTAACGAATTTTAATAATATGAAAATAAAAAAATCGCGTATGAACATTGTTAGTTCATGCTTTTATTTATTTTATTTATTTAAGTCAATTAAATAAAAGTAAAATTTTAAACGAAATTTTAATATTTCGTGAAGAAAAATGATTTAATTAAATTTGATCCATTCAATAAAAGTATGAACTAATAATGTTTTTTTTTTGTTTTCATGTTCTTAAAAGAAAAATGATTTAATTAAGTGGATTAAATTTAATTAAATCATTTTTTATGAAATAAATATGAATAAAAGTTATTCAATCTAATCTGCGTTTTATTGGTTGATTTTTAATATTTTGTTAATATTTATTTAATACAATGTGAACTACCAATGTCTAAATATTAAAACCATTAATTAAATCATTTTCCTTCATAAAACATTAAAATTTCGTCTAAAATTGTACTTATATTTAATTGACTTAATTTTATAAATATTTACATTTTTTTAATAATTACATTAATATTTTTCCCGAGTTTCTACTATAATTATTCTGCACGTTTTTCTTAGCTTGAATCATAATAAATGGAAGACGACGTAAGCGCCATCTTTTGGTTGAATATTTTATTAAATGAATTTCGTTTTCCTTGTTTGCTTAAACAGGACAAGTTGGCCTTCCTTTAGTGGACGAAACAACGATTCTCGGTTGTCTACTTTGTAGACCCGAATTTTTGACGAAGCCACTTGAAATTAGGCAAAAGATGGCGCTTGCGTCGTCTTCCATTTGTTATGATTCATATAAGTTATTTAACCGCAACACAAGATCCGTTCAACTGCCTTCATCAAGGCATTGCACATGAAACACACTAGTCTGATGAGGTTCGAAAAAAACAAAATGGTCATTATTAGTTTTACTATATACATGGTGGTTAGGTTAGGTTAGGCTAGTCCCTTAGGCCCATAGGGCCCATTGTGATACCATAGAGATGTAGATCCTTCCTTCTATACAATCCAATTTGAGCACCTTATGAACCTGATCAGGTCGTTCACCCTAATAGATGAAAGATCTGCCAGCTCATTTACATAGTGCAAACCGAGGTATTTAATTCTTTTCCCCTCAAGAGCAGGACATTGTCCTAGATAGTGGAGTACTGTTTCTTCCTCCTCCTCATCCAGGCATTCTCTGCAAAAATCATTGAATTTGAGACCCATCTTGTGTGCATGTCTGCCTAGAAGACAGTGTCCCGTTATGATACCTACTGTCTTCCTAATGTCGATTCTGCTTAGAGCAATCAATCTTTTACTATTTTCCATATCACACATAGGCCATAATTGCCTTGTTGTGTGACAGGTGTCCTCTTCCCTCCATGTTAGCTTGACCAAAGACATCATTTGGTCCCTCAGTAATCTCTTGCATTCCGCAAGGGGGATATCGGCGAAGAGTTCGATTGATGGGTTCCTCGCTCTTGCCTCCTTCATTGCGAGGCTGTCGGCAATTGAGTTTCCCCTTATGTCACTGTGGCTAGGCACCCAAATGAGTCCCACGTCGCAGCTATTCGCTAGCTTGTTTAGCAAATTTTTGCAATCCCTAACCACCTTCGAGGTACAATAGGGACGGCTCAAAGCACCAATGGCGGCCCGGCTATCTGTGATGAACCTGATATGGTTAACCTGAGAATCGGTTTTACCTATCCAGTCCGCTGCTACCCAGATGGCCATGATTTCCGCCTGTAGGATACTGCAGTAGTTCGGAAGTCGAAAGGATTTTCTTAGGTTGAACTCCTGACAGAACATTCCACCTCCTACTCCGCTTTCAGACTTGGAACCATACGTAAAAAGCCAGACATCATTTCCCCGGACAATCTTGCCCTCCACCCGCTCCGTTTTGTCCGGAATGGAGATGGAAAACCTATTTCCAAAGACTAGTTCTGGGATACAGCTATCAGTCTTCAGCGGGATACCGACAAGCTCGTCCAGGATCTTTCCATGACCCTGTTTGCTAATATTCCATTTCCAGACCGAGTTGATTCTAATCGCCGTAGTAGCTGCAACATACTTGCAGTAAAGGTCAACAGGAGCTAGATTTAACACTATATCTAGCGCCTTGGAGGGAGTAGATCTGACCGCGCCCGTTATGAGCAGTTCTGTTGATCTCTGTACCTTGCCTAGTGCAGCCTGGTGAATTTTCTTATCAAGAGCGGTCCACCATACTGCAGCTCCGTAGAACAGAATGGGTCTTACCACGGTCGTGTACATCCTGTGGACAACGCTTGGTTTCAGTCCCCAGTTCTTGTTCACTGCTCTTTTACACGAGTACAGCGCGACTAGCGCTTTCCGTACTCGCTCCTGAGTATTGGGCTTCCAGCTTAGCTTTTTATCAACTAAGATGCCCAGATATTTGGCTTGCTCTTTTACCACCAGTCTTATACCATTTAGGATAGGAGCTTTGAAGCTTGGTATCCTATATTTCCTGGTGAAGAGTACAAGCTCAGTTTTGAGGGGATTGACCCCCAATCTGCATTCCTCACACCAGCGGGTTACCTTGCGGAGTGCCCGCTCCATGAGTTCAGATAGGATGCCTAAGTACTTGCCAGAGACTGCGAGGGTTACATCATCGGCATAGGCAATTGTTTTACACCCCGTAGACTCTAGTCCTTTCAGTAGCTTATTCATGACTATATTCCATAGCAACGGCGAGAGGACGCCTCCTTGGGGTGTGCCTCTACTGACCATTCTTTTTGAGTATGAGCCACCTAGTTCAGAGACAATGCGTCTCTCTGTTAGCAGCTCCTCTATGGAGAGGCATATCGACTCGTCCAAGTGTAGATCTCTCAGGGCTGCCAAAATCGCTCCTGGCCGCACAAAGTTGAAGGCTCCTTCAATATCCAGGAATACCGCCAACGTGAACTCTTTCCTACACATGGAGTTTTCAACCTGACTTAAAAGGGCGTGTAGCGCTGTATCTATTGATCTGCCCTTAGTGTAAGCGTATTGGCTGGTCGACCAGAGATCTGGACTTATGCGTTCCTTTATGTACGCTACCACTAATCTCTACATGGTGGTTGAACATACAGAATTATTTTCATTAATTGACTGATTAAACAAATCTACGGAATATTTATTTACTTCGATTTCGAAATTTTCTTTTGTTGAAGCTACTGCCGAATTACTCTTAACTTTACTTTCTTAATTTCCTTAAAATCCACACCGATAGATATTTCCCGAATCTAAATCTGAATCATCTATCTTTTCCAGCTCTGATAAAAAAAATGTCTCACGAATCAAAGTCGGCGAACGAACTGCTACTTGAACGTCATCTCCTTTTACAGATGATTCTACATTACCTACATTCCTTTCTTTCTGAGAATTCATTTCAAACATTTCAGAATCCTCTGAATTATTTTTTTTGTAATCAATGAATTTTCTACCACTGTGTGATGTAAGGCACTCCGAATTATTATTATTTGATTTGTGGGGCTGTGGTGGCACTTCGACCTAAAGATCTTTTGTGCCTCCCTTACGCAAAATAATTTAGTTATCAAACTGTGTTGGCTTTCACGACCAGAATAATTGGAGTTGTTGATTTTCCGGGATATTAGGCCGTGGTCATTACATTAGGGGAAGTGTATACCTGCAAAAAACGCGAGTCAAACGCATTGAACCAATTAATGTGTGCATGTTTAGTTGACTATTTGCTATATGTTTGTTTAGTTGCTTGTTATAGGCAACTAAACACACATACATTACTGCGTTTAACTCACGTATTTTGCAGGTATACATACGGGAAATGTATACTGATAAAAAAAGCTCTCTGTATATATATATATTATATATTATATATTATTATTATTATTATTTTAGCTCCGCCGACGCCTGAAGGCCTAAAAATCGATTCTTACGAAGTATCAAATTTATTCAGCGGGAAACACAGGCTCCACAATGTTGTTTTAACGTGGGATAAACCTAAGTTGCAGCCTGTGATATATACAGCAGTCTTCAGATCGATTATATCCAAGAGTAACAACAGTGTTAGTTACAAAAATGCATCAGGAGTGAGTTTTTGAATATTATAATATTTTTGAACCAATTTTCAATTTCAGTGCCGTTTTTTTTTCTGGCTCCAGGACTGTTGAGTGTTTCAATTGCGACTATAACTTAAGATTTGGTTAGATATTTCAACAAGTAAATTATTTGCTAAACTGATAGAAGGCGTAATATATATATATATATATATATATATATATACAGGCTGTCCCATTTTAATCTTTCAGGTGGAATATATCGAGACAAGTGCGCCCAATAGAAAAAGTTGTCTAATGCAAAGTTTAGTGGTTTGCAGGGGGACATTAGATTCTGTTATCAATTTCACCCCTCACCCCCCAGGGGGGTGAATAACAGGGGTAACTTCTGAATCTTAAATGAGAACCCCCATTTTTTATTGCAAATTCGGAAAGTGTGAAAAAAACTATGTAGGTTTTACTCAGAAACTTTTTTTGTATGGGCAACAGGTGGCGCTTTAATCGTCAATATTAGATTATTTTACATTTTTATTTTTGTCAGTCAGACTTTGACGTTTTGAAGTCGCTTTGCATTAGACAACTTTTTCGATTGGGCGCACTTGTCTCGATATATTCCACCTGAAAGATTAAAATGGGACACCCTGTATATATGCATATATACAGGGTGGCGCAAGATTCCGATGAAGTCCAATATCTCAGTTATTTAGAAATTTACAAAATGATATTACTGACATAATCTATAGCTACAGTAAAACTTCACATTTTAAAATTGGTTTCATATATACAGGGTGTCCAATAATCACGTGACGTATCAAACATATGATTTTTTAAATGGAATGCTATATTTTTTATGACGATTTTAGATTCTACGCTTAAAATTAATCATTTTTGACATAAGGTTTATTAGGTCGGTTTTTAATATTTTAAAAGTTATAAACAATTTAAGGTTGAAATCAATGGAAGATTGGGGCCTTATTTTTCAAAAATGAAAAACGATGTAAACTTTCTGTTAACGCAATTTAATTGAAAAAATGCTTAATAATATAAGGAATAATCGTTTGTTACCATAAAGCAAATGTTGTGTACAGGGTGAAACAATACGCAAAATGATTTTTTTCTTTTTTCACTTAAATGGAACACCCTATATTTTATACACTATTTCGATAGAAAATTGATTGTTCTTTAATTTTTGTATAATAAACTATACCCCTATCTGTTACCATTTTTTAACAATTTCAATTCAAAGTACAAAATTATAAGTTTCGCTTATAATCTATAATTTAAGTAGGCTATAATTAAAACAAATGCAATTCATAATCGTTTTCTGGTATTTAATAACATACTTACTCCCTAACCTAAAAGGATATTAAAATGACAATCGATATTTAAAGGCGTATGCAAAATATAAAGAAAATAGTTGCTCAACGATTATTTAGCGAGTTATAATGGTTATTGGGACATATTTTTTAAGAAAAAAATTGTAAAATGTTTGAATGCTATTGAATTAAAAAAAAATGTGAATGTGTGAAATAAATACATAAAAATGTTAACAAAATATAATGATATAAATATTTTATTATTTCACTTAGTATCTATTTTCGGTTTTTCAGTCAACATGAATTGTTTAAATAAATCAATTTAAGAAGCATATAGGAATATTTTAAATATTTTTCGAATAATAACCAAAAAATATAGTTGTTGTTAGTTTTTAACAATTAAATTAATCATTTATTGAAGAAGTATGTTTAACTGCACCAGTGTTACAAAATATAACGTAAAATGTACTTTACTTACTAATTATAATATTAAGAGTTGAAAGTTACTAAATAAATTAGTTGTTCTGACGCGGCCTACTTTGGTTAAAAATTCTATACCAAATTATTTAATCAAATGCAATTTTGGAGAATAAATTGATGATAATAATAGGAATCGTAAAATCTGTTTAAAAATAAATTATTAATATTAACATACCTTAATAGAAAAAAATAACTTCCAACCCATTCCTGCTGAATCGAAAACCAACTCACCTCCACCACTCACTAATTACCACTTGTTCATAAACAAAAATAAATCGCGTTTTTAATTATTAATAATTTCTAACGTTAAAAATTAAACCGGAATATTGAACATTGCGCGTTTTCGGACGACTGAATCGAAATACAAGAGCGCAATTATCGCTAATCAAGAAGAAAAAAACTATCGAGGACTCACTCCGAGAACGCATTCCTGAGATAAGAAGATTCGTTGTACCTGGATCCTGGCGCACAGCCAAGAACATACCTATTTAAATTGTTGTATTTTCAATATTATCGCGTATTAAAATAATTACAGTTTAATATTTATTTACTTTTTTTATTAAATTCTCATTTATCCCGTGGTAAAAAAATATGTATGAATTATAATGTATTTTAATTAATACACTTGATTATTCGTTTCACTAAATTATTTTATATTTGTGTTCGCGTAACTTTCACAACTAAATAAATTAGTTGTTCCGACACGGCCTACTTTGATTAAAAATTCTAAACCAAATTTGTATTTGAGATTAAATATCTCAAAAACGGTAGACGGTAGCTATTTAATATGTTATATAAAAAATGAAGAGTGATTAATTTTCTATTAAAATAGCATAAAAAATATAGGGTGTCCCATTTAAGTAAAAAGAGAAAAAAAAACATTTTGCGTATTGCTTCACCTTGTATATAAAAATTTGTTTTAAGAGAAAAAAAAAGAGTATTTCTTTTATTATTAAATATTTTTGCATTTGTATGGCGTTGACAGAATGTTTATTTCATTTTTCATTATTGAAATATTATAATAAACATTCATTTGTTTATAACTTTTAAACTATGAAAAATTGACCTATTAAATCTTATAAAAATGATTATTTTTAAACGTAGAATCAAAAATCTTCATAAAAAATATATCATTCCATTTAAAAAAGCATATGTTTGATACGTTACGTGATTATTGGACACCTTGTATATATGAAACTAATTTTAAAATGTGAATTTTGACAATAGCTACTAATAATGTGAGTAACATTTTTTTGTATATTTCTTTATAACTGAGATATTGGACTTCATCGTAATCTTGCGCCACCCTGTATATATATATATATATATATATATATATATATATATAAAGTGGCTAGAAAAGATGTAATAATCTTCAGTTAAAGTTGTTCATTGATTAATTTCAAGTAGAAAATTTAAGTAAAAAAATATTGTACGGTTCTTCATTAACACTCACGAGGCCATTCATATAATAAATATGTGACTAGAAATCAGTAATATTTTTGAAATATTTTTATTAAAACTAGTTTTATTAACATCTAACTAAACATTGCAAATGTTATAGATAAAATATTAAAAACAAATTTTAGTCGCAGATTTAGGATATTAATGGCCTCATAAAGCTTATTGTATAATTACCCAATATTTTTGTTCTGTTTTTTTACTACTATAATATCTTTATTGAAAAAGGAATACAATAAATAAACTTGATACATTCTTTAACAAAACCAATAAAAATGTTTCCTTTTCACAAGGGCTATCGACCATAAGTCTTTCTGCCCGGGGTTAGATGTGGATCTGCGTTTGTTTCGATATCAAGGTGGGAAAGTAGGGTAAAAGGAGGATATGTATTCGAAAAGGGTTATTGGTGGGTTTTTGTATTTAGGGATTATGTTGGGGTTTCTAGGGATGCACATTTTTTTAAGATGTTCGTAATTCGACTCGTTACATGCAAATCGTTCTGCGAGAAATCGAAGTCTATCTTTAATAGGGGTAATTTGGGTTATTTGGTAGAGGAGTACATTTGAGGGATTATGAAGAGGATTTTGGGGGTGTCGAAGTTTAGTGAGGGCTCGGAGAGAGGATCTTTCAGCTACTTCGAGGTTATTAATGGTGGCGGTACATGGGTTGATAAAAAGGATGGAACTGTAGTCTAGGATGGGACGGCCTGTTTTTTTATTTTATTTAATTTCGTAATTTTGTTTTTTTTATTTAATTTTGTATTTTTTAAATTTAATTTTTTATTTTAAAAACTATTTTTAGTTTTTTTTCTACTTAAAATTGATTAACAAACCACTTTAACTGAAGATTATCACACCCTTCCTGGCCACCCTGTATATATATATATATATATATAAAGGGAGAGAAAGAAAATCTTTATTTCTGAGAGTTATATTAAATTACATCACAATATTTGCAATTATTTACAATTAATTAAGTCTCCGAAAATAGCTATCGACCGTTGATCTTTCTGTCGTAGTAATATTTTGCCCTATTTATAAATAATATCTTTTTTTTAAGTTTCCCAAAAAAATATTGTAGCCACTGATGAGATGATTAATCATCTGCCTGATGAAGCCACTGTGTTTTGGTGAAACAATTGTAGCAGTATCCTTTAAATAAAAAAAAATGTGAAACTTAAAAAACCGTTGTTTTATTTACAAATAGTGCATTTTGGATCATAATTATATTTTGGTTCTATTTTAAATGGTAACATTTTTCGTTATTGTTTAATCTGAAAATAATCCATAAACGAAAATTATAAATGTACAGCTTAAGCCACAAAAAATAACTTAATGTTTTTTTTAAGATTGAATCTTATAATTACATTCACCTTTAATATAAAAAAAATGTACTGTATATTTGAGTTCCACACTTAATTCTAAGTTTAGAAGTGATTTCTTTCATTATTATTAAATTATATTTCTAAAGATATAAGCCACAATTTAAAAAACCGGACATAAAGCTTATAAAAAATAACTTAATGTTTTTTAAGGTTGAATCTTATAATTACATTCACCTTTAATATAAAAAAAATGTACAGTATATTTGAGTTCCACACTTAATTCTAAGTTTAGAAGTGATTTCTTTCATTATTATTAAATTATATTTCTAAAGATATAAGCCACATTTAAAAACCGGACATAAAGCTTATAAAAAATAACTTAATGTTTTTTTTAAGGTTGAATCTTATAATTACATTCACCTTTAATATAAAAAAATGTACAGTATATTTGAGTTCCACGCTTAATTCTAAGTTTAGAAGTGATTTCTTTCATTATTATTAAATTATATTTCTAAAGATATGATATTTAACCAAGTTTTTGATTTTAGGATGCCACAAAGTTGATTTTCGAAAATGTCGATTTGGGGGCGCATTTTCAAATTTCCTTGACGGCGCGATCGCCGGCCGGTCCGAGTTTGCCGGCTGTAATATACCAAGAGTCGTATTTGGAAGTCTCAGAAAACAACCCGTTTTTTATAGCTGTGTTGGTCATCATCACCATTGTTTTAATTATAAGTGTCAGTACTGGAATTATTTGCTTATGGAGGAAACGAGAAAATCAAGTGCAAGAAAAGGCTTTCATTGAGGTAACAAAATCAAGATATTTTCAAAATTGGGGGGAGGGCACGCGTACCTAACTTAAAAATAATAAGGGAATCGGATTAAATATTAAAAAAAAGAGTTTTTAAATTTTAAGAAAAACAAGTCTTCTCGCTAATACGTCCGGACACAATTGCTTTCACGGACTTACTCGATCTCCCTGAATTAGCAATACAAAATATTCCCATCGAGTAAATCCTTGAAAGTCGCAATGTTTGGCGAAATAGTCGTGGATCCGATGCAACCCAACACTTAATGGCTTCGGTTGATTCGTTTCGCGACAATATTATTACGGAATCGGGTTTAATCAAACTCGGAAATAAGTAAAACAATATTTATTTATTTTTTATTTATTTTATTTGCATCACACTGTCGCTATTTATTTATTACGTGATGTTGAGCATTCGGAGGTTCGTGATAGACTCACTGGAACTGACTGATCGCAGCGCCGCTAGCGCGCGCGCTTATATGGCGTGCTTGTTTCTCGAACTTTCCGGATAACTAATGAGGGGTGATGGATCCTTGAAATAGAGCCTTATTTTGCAATTGGGAATATATATTTGAAATAGGCTGAAAGACCTAAGGTCGATAGCCATTTATAAGTTTAGATCAAATATTTTGTATAATATATGTATATGTAAATACCACAATAAAGATGATTGTATTTGAAATAAATTATTGAAATAAACTAATAAGGGGTGGAAGATCCACGAAATAAAGCCTTATTTTGCAATTGGATATATATATATATATATATATATATGTTATAACGTAGATTTTCGCGGGCGTAACATGTTGATGCATTTATTCGGGTTTGATCCCGCGTATTTTTTTGGAACTGGTCCATTAAATTTTCTGATCGACGTTTCGATGACGTCGCAGTCATCTTCTTCAGGAATAAACTATTTAATTATATTGCTCTAGCAACCACTTGTTAGATTTCTACGCATTTCAACTAGATGTTTTCTGAACATGAAGACGTGTTCGTGCCTTCTGTTTCAATTTCGACATTATTATCTGAAGAGAACTTGTTTTGAATTTCTTGATTGTCTGAAGATAGTGAATTTTGACTGTAATTTAAACATGTTTTCCAAATTGGTGGTAGTTTTTTGGCATCATCCCTTTTGTTTAAACTATTTGGCCTCTTTTCAATTTCAATTGCTTCTCTAATTATCCTTGTATGGAAGAAATCAGTCTTTTTTTAAAATCTTGTTTTTTTTTCGAAATTAATTGTATGATTTGAAATTTTGACATGTTGAAATAAAGATGATTGTGAATCGGATTTTCTAATTGCCAGAATGTGTTCGTCTCGACGGGTGCTGATTTTTCGGTTTGTTTGTCCTATATAGCTCTTCTCACATATACCGCATGTATATAATCTTTCAAACAAAATACTAAACGAAATTGAAACCCAAGTTCTTTTTAAAGGTTTTAACTTTGCAGTAACACCTAAATTTATTCCAAACGAGGACATTATCTGTAATATTGAATCCGGCATAAAACGTTTAGACAACCCTACTGCTGAGAAATAAACCACCACAAAAAAGAAATATCAGCACTTAAATCACTAAAACAATATACATCAAATATAATTCTTCCTGCAGACAAGGGCAATTCCACGGTCGTTATGCAAACCGAGGAGTATGAAAACAAAATGTGTTCCCTATTAGAGAACTCAACATACAAAAAAAAAATAGAAACCGATCCAATCACATACTTGGAAAAAACAACCAAATCAAAAAATAAAAAAAATCCAAAATTGATAAAAAAATACAGCGTTGAAACTAATTCCCAGAGAAAAATCTGCTATTTGCCCCAAAATTTATGGTGTACCAAAAATACACAAGGAAGGTGTTCCTTTACGACCAATTGTCTCAGGAATTGGTTCCCTGACAGTGAAATTAGCAGCTTACATAGCTAAAATAATGGCAACCACTAACGGAAAACGCTGACTCATACATTATCAACTTCACAGATTTTATAAATAAAATTAAAGATCTAACTTTGGATAGAAATGACATATTAGTAAGTTTCGATGTTAAATCTCTCTTCACCCAAATTCCAATCGACGAGACCTTAACAATAATAAAAAAACAAGTACAATCAGCCAACTGAAATTTTAGATTTGGCTTGAGACTGCCTCAAAAATACGTTTTTCACATACAAAGGACAAAAATTTAAACAGTTGGAAGGTGCACCAATGGGATCCCCTCTTTCGCCAATAATTGCAAATTTGTTCATGGTAGATTTCGAAACAAAAGCATCAAACCTAAACTTTGGCTACGATACGTAGATGACACGTTCGTAATTTGGCAACATGGTATCATAAATTTCAACCATTTTTTATCTCATTTAAATAATATTTACAACAAAATCCAGTTTACAATGGAAGTTGAAGAAAATAATCGTTTACCGTTTCTGGACACTCTAATTATCCGAAATCCTAATGGACAACTAAATTACACCGTATACCGAAAACCCACACACTCAAATGGATACTTAAATGCGATGTCACATCACCATCCAGCTCAAATAGCGTCAGTAGCCAAATCCCTTTTATAAAAAGCACGTACATTGTCCGACCAACACCACTTAAATAAATAAATATCCAATGTTAAAAAGGCATTGATCCAAAATGGGTTTTCTAAAAAACACATAAATAAACTAAACAGGGACAGAAATTCAGAAGCAAGAAGAGAAAATCCTTGTTAAAATGTCATCCTTCCTTACATAAAAGGAACAACTGATAAAATCGGAAGAGTCCTGTCAAAACACAACATTAGAACTTGTTTCGTCACTTATAAAAAAATTCAACACCTGGTTCGAACTCCAAAAGAAATTGTCCCACTTGAGGCTCAAGGAGTTTATGAAATCCCATGCGGTATATGTGAGAAGAGCTATATAGGACAAACAAACCGCAAAATCAGCACCCGTCGAGACGAACACATTTTGGCAATTCCGATCCACAATAATCTTTATTTCAACATGTCAAAATTTCAAATCATACAATTAATTTCGAAAAAAACAAGATTTTAAAAATGACTGATTTCTTCCATACAAGGATAATTAGTGAAGCAATAGAAATTGAAAAGAGGCTAAATAGTTTAAATAAAAGGGATGATACCAAAAGACTACCACCAATTTGGAAAACATGTTTAAATTCCAGTCAAAATTCACTATCTTCACACAATCAAGAAATTCAGAACCCGTTCCCTTCAGAAAATAATCTCGAAAAACAGAGGGCACGAACACGTCTTCAGGATCGCAAAACAGAAGAATCACCAGAAGCCAAACAAGAAATACGAGTATCTAGTTGTAGTGCGTAGAAGTCCAACAAGTGGTTGCTAGAGCAATAAAATTAAATAGTTTTTTCCTGACGAAGATGGCTGCGACGTCATCGAAACGTCGAACTGAAGATTTAATGGACCAGTTCCAAGAAAATACGCGGGATCAAACCCGAATAAATGCGTCAACATATATACATATATATATATATGAGATAAATAAAAGAAATCATCGAAATAAACTAATAGAAATGATTAAAATAAGCAAAGTTGTACCAAGCGGGGGTTTTCGATTTCCCAGAACCCAGACGGTGAAACTTAAAGGGTGGTAATTCCAGAACTGAAGCATTGATTACACATAACTAGTACAGTGGCAAGACAACAATCCACAAAATAGGAGATGATCACTCTAGGCTGAGTGATCCAACTCAACACAACACAACGGAAAAGTGTTCGAATTACTGTCTTGTCCTTGGTGGAACAATGATTATTGAATGTTGAAAGAAAAAAAGGAGAAGCTGTTAATCATTTTTTTAATAATTTAATTGTGTTTTATTCGAATAATTTTCAGGAAGTTGAATTAAAATCCCTTTATGAAGAAACCATTTATCCTGACGATAAAGCCGTGTTGATTGAAGATTACAAAGACGAGTGGGAGATTAATTACTGCGATCTACATTTGTTGTCATTCCTGGGCGAAGGAGCTTTCGGTGTGGTCAGAAAAGCCGTTCTGCTGAAAGAGCAAATGAAACTCGACGTCGCTGTCAAAATGCTCAGAGGTAAATCAATATTTATTATCTTTATAATAAATATGTTTTTAAATTTTTAAATGTAGGAAATAATTACGAATTGTATTTGTTTGAGTCATAGCCTAATTAAATTATACACTATAAGTGAATCATTCAATTTTGTACTTTGGATTGAAATTGTTAAAAACGGTAATAGATAGAAGTATAGTTTGTTATACAAAAATAGAAGGACAAACAATTTTCCATTGAAATTTCATAAAAATATAGGGATTTTATGAGGAAAAACTAGTTTTCCTTCGATTATTAAGCATTTTTTTCAATTGCGTTGACGGAAAATTTAATGTTTTTTTTTTAATTTTGAAATATAAATTGATCGATTTCAACATTAAATTGTTTATAACTTTTTAAATATCAAAATTAACATAATACATCCTACATCAGAAATTATTGATTTTAAGAGTAGAATCTAAAATCGATATAAAAAGTAGAGCATTTCATTAAAAAAACATATGTTTTATAAGTGACGTGATTATTGGACACCCTGTATATATAAAACTACTTTTAAAATGTGACGAAAATTTAAATAGACTTTATCGTATTTAAGGTGGGAAATTATTAATAAAGAGAAATTATTAGCACATTTGCTATATATAAAAATATCTTATATATAAAATGTCTTATGTTATTAACGGATAAAAAAAATAAAACTTAAATTAGAAAATTAAAAATTATAAAACAAATATAAAACAATACTGATATAAGAATGTATATGAATTAAAACCATAACATTATATTAAAAATGTTCCTCTTTGTATGACAAGTTAAGAAAAAAATGGAAAGTATAGGGTGCCATTTAAAAAAATTAAATTATCTCCGTTTGAAAAGTCACAAATTTAAAATTATTTTTTAAGCACCCTGTATAAAAATATTTCACATTTAAAGTTATTATTGAATAAAATGGTATTATCTTAGTATGTATAAAAAATCATTTCTCCATCTCAAAACACAAAAAAGTAATGATTTTTTTAGTAAACCTCTGCAAAAACTACTAACTATGTTACATTGATGTAAAGACAATTTAAAGAGGAATCGAATACAAATATAATATATAGAGTATTCCATTTAAAATACTAAAGTTGATATAAAATCCGGAAAAATGGATAATGTAAAATTATTTTCATATATACAAGGTATATGAAAATAATTTTACACTATGCGTTTTGAGTAATCAAGCAAGTTGATATCATTGTAAAGGTCATTTAAAAAAAATCGGGAAAATTATTATTAAAAATATGTTTAGCACATCAAGAAGTACAGTAGGTAGCAATTATTCATGATCTTTAAAATATTTAAAAATATATAAATTTTCTGATATGAAAATTCAACGGAACGTTTCAACGGTTCGCTCTGCCGATGGGAAAAATTGCTGAATAAATGGAGAAAAATGCAAATCAACATTAAAACCGAGTGATTGTTTATTTACATTGCAAGGATTCATACATTCACCCGGTTCTCCGCTGATTCTAAAACGATGCATGAAAAATTAACGTACGTCCTCTAATCGTGCATTTCAAACCGTTTCTCTCTTTCTTTCACGACTACGGCCGATCGCGTAGAAAACCGTGGTAGGGGGTGTTAACCGGTCCTCGATATGGAAGTCCTGGATTCGAGTGACACACCCGTGGGAGAGATGAACACGAGACTTCACACAGTCAACATCGCGGCGATTATTGTACATTGTAAATGATGTAATTTAATATACAGTTTGAGTTAGATTAAGTAATAATTTCATTTAAACGGCCCTACAATAAAATAGTAACACTTTATAGCCGCGTCTTTCGAACGAGACCACTAGCGATTCGCTACAACATCAACCGACATTAAGGATTATGGATTTTGAAGTGCAGGGGCAACTCATACGCCGTACCCACTTAGGCCAAACCTTTGGCTCATTGTTGTGCATTCCACCCAGTGATTAGATCCACTCTGCAGATCTGGCGATATCCAGTATCTCTTCGTAGGTCATTTTCAATTCGGTCTTTACCTGCCCGTGGGACGTCTTATCCTTAACAGCGCTGGAAATTCGTGAAGGACGTGTCCTGCCTTCTCATATTGCAGTTGGACTGAATAGTTCGTAGGCGAACATAGAATTTTTTAATAAAATTTGATTTTACTATTCAAATAGTTGCCTTCGAGGGCAATACAACGAATATAGCAGACATAGAATTTTTATAGTACGATTTGTCTTTAGCCTCAAAATAAGCTTCAGTTTCGGCGATTACCTCTTCATCGGCACTAAATTTCAATCCAGCGAGCATTCTCTTGAGGTCTGAGAACAAAAAAGAGTCGCTGGAAGCCAGATCTGGAGAACACGGTTGATACGGAAGCAATTCGAAGCCTAATTCATTTATTTACTTTTTTTGAGATTTATGACACGGTGCATCGTCTTGATGAAACAGCACTTTCTTCTTCTTCAAATGTGGCCGTTTTTCTGCGATTTCGTTCTGCAAATGCTATGTAATAGTCGCTGTTGATGGTTTTTCCCTTTTCAAGATAGTCGAAGAATATTATACCATGCTCATCCCAAAATACTGATGCCATAACCTTGCTAGCCAACTGTTGCGTCTTACTACACTTTGGAGTCCTCACATGTAGTCCACTCGGCTGACTGTCGTTTGGACTCCGGTGTAAAATGATGAGGCAATGTTTTAAATTTGGCCATTCTCAAAATTACTTATAACAACTAATAATATTATAAAGAAGTTGAAACAGATTTGTTTTAACTTCTTCGGTATTTGATTGAAACATAATTGTTTTAACTTATTTTGCCTTTGATTAAAACAGAATTATTTTAAATTATTTGGTCTTTGGATGAAATAGATGTATTTTAACTTCTGTGGTCTTTGGTTGTAACAGATTTGTTTTTATTTCTTTGGACTTTAGTTTCAACAGAATTGTTTTAACTTATTTTGTCTTTGATTGAAACAAATTTGTTTGAACTTCTTTTGTCTTTGTTTGAAATAGATTTGAGTTTTAATAAAAACACTGATTCACTTTCATTGTGTAACTTTAATTTTATTTTAGTGGCTATAATGTCAACAAGTTTAACTTGTCACCAAAAGTATGATTATTATCCAACAAATGTTTGGCAAACGATGATTTGTCCACCAATTTTTTGGCGAAAAGAGAAAAGATGCTCCTAGAGTCTGATTTCAAAATTTCGGCCAATATATACCGTTACAATCTTTACATGTTAATTTGTATATTCCAAATCTATTACAAACTGCATAAACTCAGTACCTTTCTTTATCGCCCTTACAATGACTTCAAACGTAAATATGTTGAGATGCTACGGGCATCACAATCTTAATATTATTATGTGATATTGTTAATGGTTTTATTTTTTATGGTCTGAAGGAAGAATAGTCTCATAATTGCTAAATAATGAAACTAATTCAAGTCCATTTGACCATTATTACTTGTTATTTGTGTAAAGATTATGTATTTACTGAATTTGTATTGTTCTTATATCGTCAATAAAGAATATTATTATTATTATTATTTTGTGTTTATTGGCTAAAGATTAAATATGTTGTTTTCGTATAAGGTTTAATTTTTAAAGGGACATTAGCAAGGAAGGAACTTCGCCCCTTACCTGCGGTATTTTGGTTGTCAGTGGATCTTGGCATTTTTTGTTTATCTATTAATCTATCTATGAGAGTAGGTGGGTAGCTGTTAGCTACTGCAATGTTTTTAATTGTAATTCTTTGTTAAAATTAGCTTCGGAAAGGGATATGTTGAAGGCTCAAAATATTATAGAAGTAAAAGGGCATATTTATGTTTTAACGAGTGGTTTGATCTAGTAGAACAAATTCTAGTGCATGTAGAGTGGCTGCTAGTTCTGTATGGAGCACTTTAATATTTATGTAGATGACATCTCGTCTTCTGAACCAAAATTTCATTTCTTTCTTTAACCATATCATTCTGCTTTTTGGTTTTCCTTGCTGGTGCACTATCGGTTTTTATTTTAATTTTGGATGAATTTAGAAATCACTTTATATTTATTAAATAATACACCTTTTTTAACGTTGTATAACAAAGTTAAAAAGTATATTAAATAAAAATGATTTGAAAATAATTAATAAATTATTTTCAATGGTTTTAATATTTAGACATTGGTAGTTCATATTGTATGAAATAAATATGAATAAAGTATTAAAAATCAACCAATAAAACACAGATTAGATTGAATAACTTTAAATTCTCAACTAGTTTCGGGTTATCAGCCCATTTTCAAGAGAAAAATTCAATGTAAAAACAACAAAAGGAACGTTACTTAATTCAATGTCCGGCGTGGGTATTTGCCCGGGAAGTAGTTGTTTTAATGTGCATTTGTTTAACGTACTTACGTAACGTAAGTCAAAAGTCACATAGCTAAATGTGGAAATAATTTATTAATTATTTTCAAATCATTTTTATTTAATATATTTAAATAACTGTGACCAAGTGAATGAATACTCTTTTCTATTTGAAGTTAAAAAGTGTTTTATTTAATGAACTCAAAAATGTATTACCAAATGAAAGCCTTAACAATTAACACTTTATATGGAGGAAATTTATGATTAAAGATACTTGTTTTACCTTCAAGTGAAGTTTAAAATATTGTTTTGCTTTTTTTGCTACACTAGCATTAATTAAATTATTGCCAGCGTGATTAGTTTAAGAACTCTCAGTTTGATAATGTCAAGTTAAAATTGCTGAAACTATAATCACTAAAATAAAATTAAAGTTATACAAACAAAGTAATTCAGTGTTTTTTTATTAAAACTTAAAACAATGTATAACGAAGTAGAAGTCTCTATTATCAATAATGATTTTTGTTTTTAACTTCTTTGGCCTTTATTTAGTTGCAACAGATTTTTTTTTTCAAGACGAAACTGTAGGTGAAGAAGTACGCCAATTCAAGCAAGAAATCGAAATTTTGAAATCCGTGGGAAAACACCCGCACATCGTCTCGATGATCGGATGCTGCACCAGAGGTCCAGTCGGTCCATTGTTGGTTGTTGAGTACTGCGGAAAGGGGGATTTGCTAAGTTATTTGCGAGACATTTGCGACAACATGAATTACTTGTAAGATTTTTTTTAATTATTAAGATTAATACTTTTAATACAGAATAATCAACAATGATTTTAGACAAGTTATATTTCCCGGCGAAAAATGTGGGGAGTTTTATCTTGAACTTGTAGCGTTCATGTCAAGGAAAAGTGAATATTGAAAAATGAATATACAGGGTGTCTCAAATATGACTCCCCAGGCCTATAACTTTCTTATTTTTAAGGGTAAAAATATAAAACCGTATATATTTTTAGATTAACTAGCCATAAGTCGAATCTGTATTATATTATTGTAAATGGACTTCCGTAAATAAATAAATTTGAGCAAATTCTCTTTAAAATTATACGTATAAAATTTTCAAAATGTCTGTTCATATTGTGACAGTTTGCTAAACTTTTATTTTCAAATGGCACTGGACTTGTTTTTTCCATATTTTAATAGTATTTTCCATTCTCTTTATAACCATGTAAACCAATATGATGTTACATTTGATAAAAATTGAGAAAATGAAATTAAAAATTGAATAAATTAAATAAAAATTATTTGAAAATAATTAATAAATTATTTTGTATTTTGTCGTAATTTGTGATTGGTAATTTGCCTTTTTTTTATACATATGTTTTATAATCTTTTTAGAGCGTCACACTTTTCTTATAAAAAATTTTAATATGTAATTATAATTGTAATTTGGAAATGGAGATTCCGTTAATAAAGTAAATTGAAATTGAAATTATTTCCACATTTTGCTCGGGAAGTAGTTGTTTTAATGTACATTTGTTTAACGTACTTACGTAACGTAAGTCAAAATGTTACAGAGCTAAATGTGGAAATAATATATTAATTATTTTCAAATAATTTTTATTTAATTTATTTAAATAACTCTGACCAAGAGAATGTATACTCTTTTTGTTTTAATGTGCATGTTAACGTACTTACGTAACGTAAGTCAAAATGTTACAGAGCTAAATGTGGAAATAATTTATTAATTATTCTCAAATCATTTTTATTTAATTTATTTAAATAACTCTGACCAAGAGAATGAATACTCTTTTCTATTTAACAATTAAATTTTAAGTTGTTTTTTTTTTTAGTTGGCCATGGAAATATTTGACTCACTGATTATCATTACAGTTGTTCAATGTCATTACTTAGTTGCGCCTTGTTTAATTTAACAACCATGCAACTTTTCTCGCATTCTTCTTGCACAAATCATAAAGAAGGATTACGTCAAGTTTATGAGAGTTTCTGTAATTATTTTTTCTCATAACATTAGACAAGGTGCAACATGGTTTGAAAAGAACAATTGTCACATAGGTCATTCTGTGAGTCAAATATTTCATGGGCAACTAAAAGAATCAAAATAATTTATTTCCCAGCGTGGGTATTTGCCCGGGAAGTAGTTGTTTTAATGTGCATTTGTTTAACGTACTTACGTAACGTAAGTCAAAAGTCAGAGAGCTAAATGTGAGAATAATTTATTAATTATTTTTAAATCATTTTTATATAATTTAAAAGAATCAACTTAAAAATCAACATTCAGTCTCATTTTTCTCATTAATTTTCTAATGTAACAACCATATAATAATATAATAAGGAAAAACAAGCCCAGTGCCATTTGTAGAAAAAAAATTGAACATCACTGTCAAAATATGAGCAGATATTTATGAAAATTTTATTCTTATCATTTTAAACAGAATTTGCTCGCATTTAAAAATACATAGGGTTTTATATTTATATCTTTAAAAATAAGAAAGTTATAGACCTGGGGAGTCAAGTCTGTATACTTGACACTAGCAGTATCGTGCGTCGTATTTTGAAATTGCGATTTTAATAATCCAAAAAATTGACACATTTTACGAAATATCTAGTTTCCCTTGATATTTTTTTAAATTTTGAAAGTGTCATTTTATTTGTTTTATAAAACTAAAACTACACTTTTTCCCCATTTAACCGTGATTTTATCTCTAATAGTTTCTCTATGGGGATAATATCGAAAAAAAAACTCACCCTGTATATTTGTTTTAAATTGTTTCATGTATTGTATATTAAATTAAATTAAATATGCATGTATTCTTTGGGAATAAAGATGTTTGTATATAGAAAAGCGAATTTAGCTTCATTTTTTTGTGAATAAAATCATATCTATAACATAATATTTGTTTTAAATTGTTTCAATAATTGTATATTAAATATGCATGTATTCTTTAGGAATAATGATGTTTGTGTATAGAAAAGCGAATTTAGCTTCATTTTGTTGTGAATAAAATCATATCTATAACCACAGATTTAAGTGCCGTTACGAAATTTTGAGTCGTGCCTGATTTATGTTAAGAAATACGTCCAATTTCTTAACATAAATCAGACACGACTCAAAATTTTGTAACCGCACTTAAATAATTTAAAATAATTACTTTTTACTACACATGAATTAATTCATTGCTGTTATTGTAGTTCCTGTTTTTTTTTATTTCTATTCAATTCAAATTTCTAACGTAATTCACAATTATTCATGCAACACAAAGCGCTTAATTATAATTTTCAATCCAATTGTGTTAAGTTAAAGAGTTTATTCACTTAGTCGCAGTTATTTATGTTAAGTAGTTAATGATTCATTATTTTTTTTTAGCGAAAACAACTACAATTCTTCTTCTAATGGGGAATTGGAGGAAACGTGCGGAATCAATTTCGTCAATCAATCTTATCAAATCACTATTAATAATAAGAATGTGGAGGTTTTGGAAGTGAAAGATTTGCTTTCGATAGGAAGGCAAATCGCTACGGGAATGGTGAGTTAAATAACGTTGAATTTTGCTAGTTGATTCGTTACATGAATGAAATAAAATTTATGCAGAGAGAAAGAATATAATTATTGAGAGAATAATAACAATTTCATTAAAAATATATTTCAATATTTACAATAAATTAAACAAGGAAAATTACTGATAATGATCAATAACATTTGATTATTCCCTATTTCCAACTGCAAAAATTACTTACAATATAAGTTTTTGACAAACATCTGTTGAAACAACTACTTCCCCAGCATATACCCCATCGGATATTGGATTATATTTAATGAAAGGTGCTCGGTTACGGTTTTACGGGAAGTGCGGATGTTGCCCCTAATGCTTCCACCCTTTAAGATATTTAAAACTATGTATCAGCACAGCCAGCCTACTTCACAAATTCTAGAAGGTACTCATTAGCGCGTTTCTTATCTTATATGTACATAATCTTTATTGACAAGCGTACTACAACACCTACATATAACACAAAATATTACAATACTCTGGCTGAAAGACCTAAGGTCGATAGCCATTTATAAGTTTAGATCAAATATTTTGTATAATATATGTATATGTAAATACCACAATAAAGATGATTGTATATATATTACAATACATGCTGTAAGAGTTTGCCAATTGGCTATCGACCAGTGGTCTTTCCGCCTGGATTTTGTATTTTCGTCGTTGTTAAAATAAACGGGTCAAATGTGATCGTTAACAGTCTATGTCAAAAGTCGGATATGTATGTCACTTAACTGTCTTGAATGTTGTGAAATGAAGTGATTAATTCATGGAGGGTTAGACTGGGAAATATACGTTTGGGACTTATAGTTTTGTTACGTGGAATGCATAGGGAGTTTATCAGTTCTATGTTTATGGAATTTTAGGCAAATTTTTGAGATAAGAAAGAAAGTCTTTTTTTGATGGGAGTAATATTGGTGAGCTCATATAGAAGTGGATTTGAAGCATTATGTACAGGGTTCTGGGGGTGTCTGATCTTAGTTAGCACTCTAAGGGCTGATCTCTCGGCGACTTGCATGTTTTTCAAGGTAACTGGATGGGGATGGTAATAAAGGATTGCTGCGTAGACACACCATTTTGTAGATGTGTACAGCTGTTTTCGTACTATTTCCTTGTTGTTTATAGGTTAAGCTTCTAAAATGTGCCGCTCTACACTTAACATTGACTTTAAGGATTGTAGAATGGTCCTTAAAGGTAAGTTTAGAGTCAAAGACAGTTAGATGAGGAATGAATGGGTTGATTATTTATTGTGATCGAAAAAGGAGAATTGCTGGGTCGGTGAAAAGGAATTAAAAGTTGAGACTTATTGGGATTGATTGAAATACGCCATTTCGCGAACCATGTTTGTAAAGTATCGATCAGCCCTTGGAGAGTGCTGAGGGCTTTAGGAAGAGTAGGAGCGTGTGATTTTAATGCTGTATCTCGGCATAAAAAAGAGGATAAGCAGTTTTGTCGATATGTTTGGGATCAGAGTGTTATATGTCGTGTACTAGGAGATTATAGAGGAGCGGTGATAAGGGAGAACCTTGGGGTAGACCTTGTTTGGGAATAAAGGTTTTGGAGAAAGTTTTGCGTTTTTTAACTTGAAGGGATCTATTGTTTAGGAAGTTGTCCAGGCGATTAATCAAGTATGGCGGGATATTCAGCGCGTTGCACTTATGTAGCAAGCCTCGATGTCAAACAGAGTCAAAAGCTTTTTTAATATCTAAAAGTAAGATGGCGGAGCGTTTGCCCTCGAGACTTGCTGTCTGGCAGTTTGACGTGAGGATGGATAGAAGTAAAGTAGTGGATCAGTATTCAAGGAAACAGAACTGATAAGGAGGGATAACATCGGAGATGACTTTTACGAGTTTGTTTTTGACTCTGGACTCAAAAAGCTTTCCTAAGACAGGAAGTAGGATGATAGGTCGAAAGATCCAAACATATAAGGAGTTATTGCCGTATTTGGGAATGCAGGTGATTATGCCTTTTTTCCATTCGGTTGGGAATTTTTGGGTAGACTATATATGGTTAAATATTTGGATAATGTAAGTATGGAAATTATTGGGAATGGATTTTAAGACAAGTCTGGGAATGTTGTCATAACCAGGAGCCGTGTTTTTTCCTTTGTGAAGGTTGGAAAAATAATCTTCTTCCTCTATTTCGTCATCTGGGGTGTAAGGAGATTGGTTGGATTTGAAGAACATATACTAGTGTCATGAAATTACTGTCATATTCTATATTGTTGGAAAAAGTGCAGGAATTTTTAAAGTGCCTTACGAAAATGTTTGTCATGTCAGCGTCATCTGTTACCGTCAAATGGGGTAAAGCGGATCAAAATTTAACGTTTTTGCATTGTTGTTACTTAAATTCTGCAAAAAATATATATTAATTGTGCATTCTTCTGCTCTCTAATACACCCATTAGTTTTTTTTTTTTGCGATGCACGTACCACCTCAAATTTATTTTTTTAGGATGATTCCTGATTTTTAGGGTGGGTAAAGCGAATCACCCATACTATTTGCTTGTAAAACCACTTTGAACGCATCGCGGGTAAAGCGGGTCACTGAATTTTTTTTTAAATGTTTCCCTCGAGGTTTTCATCGAAACCGCAGGAGGGACAGAGAGAGAGAGAGAGAGAGAAAACCATGTGAAATAAATGTAGAGGTTATTCACAAACATTTTAATGAAAATAAAATAGTTTTCTCTTATATAAATGACTGAAGAACTTCAGACTACTCCAATGAGAGTGAATCGGAAATATTTCTGAATGAGAATGCTCCTCTCCTCTCAGCATGTCCCACCACTTTCTTATATATTTGACACTTCTTCACGATCGCAACATCTTCAACTTCTGGGTAGATAAACATTATTTGTTTGGCCCCTTTCTTTTTTCTTAGCACATTGACTGTGTATTCATTATTGCGATTTTTGGATTCTATTTTACTCAACGACAAAAGAAGATGAGCCCCAAGATATAATCAAAACTATAAGCTTAGGGGATTTCATCATCATTAAATTCGAAACAAATAAGAGGGATAGGCTGTATATCCCTCTTATTTGTTTTGAATTTGATGATGACGAAATCCCCTACGCTTATAGTTTTGGTTATATCTTGGGGCTCATCTACTTTTGACGTTGAGGGTGAATTTTCTTCTTCTATGATATTATCTTCCTCTCCTTCGGAAATATTTTCTTCAGATATTCCGTTCAGCCCTTTGTCGTCGTTTATTTCTATGTCTTGTTCCGAGTGGTTTTCATACGCGAGTTCGTCTGGCTCCGATTCAATTAATGTTGGTAGAAGATCAGCTGCTCCAATGCTCTTTCCTGCTGAAACATTAACTTTTTTACCTCTTGCTCACCTCCAGATCACATCTGATTGAGATATGTCACAATAGTATCGGACCACGTTGTTTCCATTACTTTTTCAACATCTTATTGTTCTTTCTGTGGTCTTATGCGAACAATTTTTCTCAAAACTGCATCTGGATTAAATGGAATGATGCCACAAGCCTTGAATCCTGCCTCAACATTAGCCGTTGTTCTGCCTCCAACTTTTTCAATTGTTTCATTCAACAATTTTGGAAACACTGTCTTCGGCAACACTCCTTGATTTTTCAATTTCCATTTTTCTGGGATATCGCGCCATGTGCCTTTGAATGGGCGGAAGAATGCGACATCTAAAGGTTGAAGGAGGTGTGTAGAATTAGGTAGCAAGAGAACAAATCTAATGTTATTATTTTCGCATTGCTCAATAACGCTGATAGTCAAATGACTACATAAATTGTCACCAATAATGACCTTGGGATCATCTAAATTACGCATTAAAGGTAAAGCAGTTCTTGTAAACCAATCTTCAAATGTGCATGAATCGAACCATCCACTTGGGGTACGATTATAACTCGAACCTGGAAACCCGCCTTCTGTCCATCCAGGATATGAATGTTTAGCTTTATATATAACTGGTAGTAACTTTCCATCTCCTGATATGGCAAATATTACACTGGTGCTAGATTTGGAAGTGTCTATTATTCTATGGGCATGTTTTACCCCACGCTTAACTACAACTTTCACAGAACCCGGATTATCAGAGAAGTTCGTCTCATAATAGTTGATTATTTTAGACGGCAATACATCTTTCAAAGTGTTTTACAATTCACTGAAATGTGATTCTATAATTTCATAAGAAACAGCTGCTCGAACTCGTTTTGTATTCTCAGCTAATTTAATTGTTAAATTTGGATGCCTCAGCATGAAAGTTTTGAACCAGTCTAAACCGGGTAAGTTTTCACGGAACCTTGCCTCTCGTTTTCCATTGCGATTTAAATGTAGCTGCACATCGTAACTTTTCATCGGAAATTCCCAATCGGCGC
Source organism: Philonthus spinipes (assembly GCA_963082785.1). Classification (NCBI taxonomy): domain Eukaryota; kingdom Metazoa; phylum Arthropoda; class Insecta; order Coleoptera; family Staphylinidae; genus Philonthus; species Philonthus spinipes. Next base: position 9,910,861 of record OY720316.1, read on the forward strand.
AAATCAAAAAAATGTTATCCAATTTCTCCTCCTCCAAAGTGTTAAGCGCTGGCGGCCTACCATAAGCCGAAAGTTCATTGTTTTTGTCATTCACCCATCGATTCAATGTTGTATTAGGAACTGCAAACTGTTCGGATGCTTGTTTCAAGCTAAAAGTTCCGCGACGTACCGCTGCCACTGCCCTTTTGAGATATCCTATATCGTAATTCTGATTTCCACGCGGTCCAATCTTCTTCCGATAATTTCGAGGCATCCTTACGTCTGAAACATAAATTCTGGATTTCAATAAACCCTGATCCGTTTTACCCAAATAAAATTCAATTTTTCAATAAACAATCTATAAGTACATAAATTTCCGGTCTGTAGAAAAACTAAGGTTATGACTAGATTGCAGAAAGTTCATTACATAAACAGGTCTTGCAACAAATTCACAGCTGTTTCCACTCACCTTGTACAACCGTTTGTTTTCACCACTTATGGAAAATTCGAAATCTGACAACAATTGTTTTCAATTAATTCCAGACGTTCGAACTAGGTTATAATTCAACAACTGCTAACAAAATCACAATAGACATGAGCTGATCAGTGGTCACATGCATGCGCACTCTCCAGTGGCGTGACTTTGAGGATGCATAATTATTAGTAAAATAGTGTACAAGTGATCCGCTTCACCCTGTATGATCCGTTTTACCCCATTTGACGGTACTGTCTTGTTAGTCGCCGGGTCTGTAATCCTCTGTATAAAGTCTGCGTTGGCTTAGTTTTTTTTTTATTTCTTGCTAGTATTTTTTTCCATGCAGGCTATTTATACGCTCACATGCCTTTGTCCAGAGGTCGCTTTTGTACTGGAGGATAAGGTTGTGGATGTCCTTGTTTACTTTATTAAATGTCTGTGTAAGTGTCGTATCGCCCGTTAGTCTAAAGTCTTTTATACTTTATTAAATGAAGTATATATTTGGGAAAAGGGTATTTGTAGGGTTTCTTTGTGATTATTGGGGAGTTTGACTGAATAGAATTGGATAAGGTATTTATAAAGGCTGATATTGTGCACGGAAGAATTGATGGATTTACCTCGACACCCAATACGGGTAAAAGAGGATAAGATTAAGAAAAAAAGAATTGATGGATTTAAAGAAATAAATTCTGTTAGTTCGTTCGTCACTTTTGATATGTCACAGTTTTTAAAGTCAGTTATTGTCTTAGGAGGGGAATGGAGTGGGACATCAATATTAAGGGTGAATTGAATTGACAAATGGTCTGAACATAAATCGGGGATGAGTTTGACATTTTGGATTAGTTGTTGGATATTAGCTTATCTTATAATTGGTCGTTTTATCAAACGCACCCTCAATATCCACAAAAACGCCCAGGGTGCATTATTTTTTATCCAACGATCTTTCATTCTGTTCACGACATTATATAGGGCAGAATCGGTTTATATTCCCTTGGTGTATGCATGTTGGACATGCATAAGTGGATTATCTACTAGAGTTATTACACTTATAAATTGTCTCTCCAAAGTTTTTAATTAAAACGAGGATAGGATGATTGGTCTGTAAGTCTTGCGAGAAGTGTAATCCGCTCTCCCAGGATTAGGTATTAAAAAATACCTGCCTTGTTTCCAAGACTAAGATGTTTTCTTTGCTTATTACTCGATCCGCCAGTTCCCAGTCTGATGTTGTCAGAGTAATTGTAGTTTCTTTCCTATATGGCATATTAACCATAGTGCACCCAGGGAAATGGATCCTGAGCATAAAACACAGACTTTCTTGGAGGTCAGCAGTATAGGAGCCGTCCTCCTTTTTTAAAATTCCCACGAGTTGTCGTTGTATGATATCTACATATCAACATGGATTTATGTCCGCCAGGTCTACTACAACTAATTTAGCTACAATTTCTCAGTATTTAGCTGATTTTTCCCGTGTTCTCAGTTATTTACACTGATTTTTTCCGTGCGTTTGACGCTATAGACCATGAGATACTGATTTGCCAACTTGCTGCTTTGGGTGCAGTCCCTGCAGTTACTAACCTCATCAAGTCCAATTTATCAAATCGTTCCTGCTGTATGTTCTATAATGGCTTCAAATCTTATGAATTCTCTCCCGCCTCTGGTGTTCCTCAGGGCTCTTGTCTAGGACCACTAGACATATTTATAAATAAGTTATTAAGTATGCTTACTTGCCCTGTCTTGGCATATGCGGATGACATTAAAATCTATCAAAAATCAATAGTACCAATGATGTCCTCACTCTTCAAGACAACTTGGATATAATCGCTGAGTGGTGTGACCGTGTTCATCTTTACCTCAACATTAAGAAGTGTTGTGTAATGAGCTGGAATTTCAAATTAGGCAGGAAAGAATAGCCAATAGCCGATTCTGCCTTAACTATAAAAAGCTGCAAATATACGAAGAAACCCCGCCTAACAAAGGAGGACATCCGGATTCTGGCTAGACTGAGATGCGGGAATGAGGAAAGAGGGCGAAAGGTCTGGATGAGAGAATAGTATATGAAGTGTTTGTTTTGCGACGATGTTTGGGAAATTGGGTGATAGAGTGTGAGATGTTGATGAGTGATGAGAAAGAAAGATGGAGAAAAAGCCTGTGTGAGAGTGGCAAAGTGTATTGTCAGTATTTTGCTGTTTTTTTTGTGTAGAATTGTAAATTTTAAATATTATGCCAAATAAAGGATTTTCATATAGGCATCTTTGTCCGTATTTCTCGGAAAGGCTTGCAGGGACTATCTGCTAATCTTGACTAGAAAATGATCCATGACATCGAAACGTCTTGGCTCACTTTCCAGTCGCTGATTTTACCTGCGATGATCATAGTAGCCATTGTGATATATATGACAGTCTAGCTACGAGCGTTCACGAAAGTTGGTTCCGTCCCGCAATTGAGTATCTCTAAGACTCTATTTATTAAAAAGTCATGCAAAAACTTACTTCTAGCACCGGTGGTCCTGCTATCCCATGCAATGTGGTGTAAGTTAGAGTCACATCCCGCTATGAGTGGCAGTCCGTCCTTCCTGCATTACGCGACCAGTTCTTCAAAGCCTCTGGAAAAAGTACACTACTGCTAGGATTACGTCCTTTTTCCAAACTAAGCCGTTAGAGGGTGCAGAATGGAAGACAAGACTGCATGACATTTTCTTTGTGGACGCCCAGCACTCTCCTCATTAAGGGAGCACATACTGGTTGGCTTATATACGAAATCTACCCACCTAGGCTATGCTAGACTACCTAAGCAAGGAAGGCTGGCTGAACTGAGGATGAGTGATCTGTGGGAGTTAGCGCAATGAGCCTAATGAGGCGCGAAGCAACACACTCCCTAATACCAGATAACTGACAAAGCCGCCACTCACTCTCACAACGATGTTAACCCCCTTAGAGAGGTATGGCAACTGGTGAGCTGTCTCCTATGATTAGGAGTGTAGCTCACCGTTTTAGGCTACTGGGATGACCTGTAAAAGTTTGCCCAGTCCATAGATTTCACAATCCAGGGTTCCTGTATTAGGGCTGTTGTATCTGAGGCCAAATCGAGTCGCCTACAGAGCGTAGCTGTGACTACCCTCAAGTCTCCCAGATTATACTATATAAAATTATACCTTACTTGGGTGACCATTATTCATAATGGCTTTCCCTCAATATTCTCCCACCATTGCTCGCGATATCAGCTGCCTCAGGTTTCCTCTCTGCACTTGGCTTGTTGGGGTTATGGAATCTCAAAATATAGGCTGCAAACCTATAATCGAAACAATTATAGGTTTGCAGCTTTTTTTGACCCCTTGAAGGGATCTTTACTGAATATAAATCTTTTGCTGGTTCATATGCGGAAGGATTTACTTCTAATAGACGCCTTCGAGCAATTCTTATACACATTTATAATTTACTAGTTTAACTTGAATTATTATAGCCCACTCGAAGGGATCTTCAGTAAATATTCTTTTAAGTCACCTATCCAACATTTGTATATTTGGAAAGATAGCACAAAGTGCTATATTTTGCAAGAGGCATCGTCAATAATTTGGGTCTACAAGCTAAACGACCGAAAATATTTGTTTCGTCCACAAAATTTATATAATGTTTATAATTCTGCCAACACTTTTAATATTTATTTTCTGCTGCTAATTTATGTATTTTTTGTTAGTAGTATGCAATATTATTTTTTACTCTTATTTACACACGATTCAAAATTATAATATTATTTAATTTGTGTAATATTTATGGATGATTTTGTTAATGGTGAATTTCCGTTAATAAAGTTTATTCTTATTTACTACAATGCCCCAATTACTAAATTTAATAACTCTTATGAATATGTTGAATTTTGATACATTTTTGTCTGACGGTATACCATTAGGCAAAATCAATGTTAAATCGTTTAAATCAATATCAAATCTGTACATAATGAGAGATTTGTTATTGATTTAGGTTTATTTCTAGTTTAAGATAAATGAGAATAATAATAACCTTTATTAATAGATATATACAGCAAAGAATACAAAATACATAATAAAAAATACAAAATCAAATGTATAATTTATATCTGTTAATTGGCTATCAGTCATTAATGTGATGAAGTGATGCAATGAGTTATGGTATAGTGAGGAATTTACGTTTGGGGTTTATATTTTCATTACGTGCGGTACATAGCGAATTCAACAGGTTTAGATTTGTTGGATTTGAGACGAATTTGTGGGCCAAACAGGAAAATATCTGTTTTATAGAAGTGTAAATGAGAATATTAAATCTATTTATTATTAAATGAGGACAGAAAAAAATTATTTGAGAATATGTTATGAAAATATTTTTTTATATATTATATTAGATTATAATATTTTTTTCTCAAATAATAAAGATTTAGTAGTAGTAAAAAGAATGTAACTCACTTGAATAGAGACATAACATATTCTCAAATAAGGGCTGTCAACCAAAGGTCTTTCTGCCCTCATTCTTTTTAAACGCACACATTTACTGAAAGAGACAATGTTCTTTAAATATTTAATAATTATAAGTATATCTTGTACAGCGCTATATGAAAAAAGTGACTTAAAATTTGTAATACATTTTTATATTTTAATAACACCATAAACCCCATAAAACATCAATAAAAATATCCCTCTGCAAATAGCATATTGCACGCTCGGCTGTGAGTCGACCGCATAATTACAGGTCCGTATTAGAACATTTTATTCACATAACTGATATAACAGTGGTATACTCTATTCAAAACGTTAAATGATTGACAACAGATTTAAATCTAGTCAAAAATAAATTATTAGTTTAAATTTATTAGTTTAATAGTTTTTGTTGAATTATCATTATTTATTTTAACGCGGCTATCAATTATTAAATTTTAGCGTTTTTTGATAGAAATGCCGATTTTTTTTATAATAAAACGTCCAATAAAATTTACATTATTAAGACTTTGTTATACATTGTTGTTCGATTAATGAAAACACTTTTTTAACTTTGTTTGAATAACTGAAATTTATTTAATGGAAAATATTTTCAGTAATTATCAAACTAACAGTCAAATTGTTATGAGTTATGGTATAGTGAGGAATTTACGTTTGGGGTTTATATTTTTATTAGGTGTTAGTTTGATAATGACGCATTAATGACGTCGAAACTGTAGTCACTAATTAAAGTTCAGTTATACAAAGTTAAAAAACGTTTTCATTAATCATCCAATCTCTATTGGATGATTAATGCTAAGGAGAGTCAATCGACAGTCGCAACTCATTTTCTAGCAGACAAATAAATTTATGTAATATTATTGTTAGCTTCTCCATAAATTTATATCTTATTAATTCATACATAATCTACATCAAAAATTAGTCACTCCTTTATGATTGGATTTTTTTGAATCGCATATTTTTTCTGCGTATATAAAAGCTTTATAAATAATTGTATTAAAAATTACATATAATCTTGTCATTGGCGGGATTAAACGGTATTGAGGATTTCCCAGATTAATTCAAATTCTGAACTTCCCGACATTCCTCGAAAAATTAATGATCAATTGGACCCTTTATCTAAAAAGAAACCAAGAGACTGTTATCTCATATTTTTTTATTAAGTATAACATATGGCTTATTCGTTTACTATAAAAATAATATAAACAAAACAGGGGAGTCCGACGCGGTCCAGAAAATCTTCTATAGAATTGTGAAAGTCGTGAAATACGAAAGAGAATGATGAATGTTTTGTTGTAAAAAAAACATTGCGATGTTTATTTACATTGTTTGTCCATTACTTTTATATACCAAAAAAAATATATAAAAAAAATGTATATTTCGTACAAAAAATTTTAAGTTTAACGTATACGTTATTGAATCATTTCACATTCTATGAATACATATATTAATTAAACAGCTAATTAGACTGTGATGTTAAAAACTAACAAACAAGTTAAACTTAACATTTCCTTTACATAATAGCCCCGTAGATTTCTTGTTTTTCAATTTGAGAAGCATTTAAAAAACGAGAAAAAAGTAATTAAAAAGCACTCTAATAAATTAATTATAAAATAGAACTAGAAATTGAAAATAAATACTTTTAGAAACAGGTGGAACCGCTTATTATAAATATTCAGGAAAATGACTCAGACGAAACTAATAATTAATTAGTGTAATGTAAAAAATGTAAATGATTGTATTATTGTTGTATATTTAAACTATATATATATATATACAGGGAGGTTTTTTTATCAGTATACATTAGGGGAAGTGTATACCTGCAAAAAAGCGAGTCAAACGCATTGAACCGATTAATGTGTGTTGTTTAGTTGATTATTTGGCATATGTGTGTTCCGTGTTATAGGCAACCAAACACACATACATCAATGCGTTTGACTTGCCTATTTTGCAGGTATACATAGGGGAAATGTATACTAATAAAAAAGCTCTCTCTCTATATACAGAGAGCTTCTTTTATCAGTATACATTTCCCCTATGTATACCTGCAAAATACGCGAGTCAAATGCATTAATGTATGTGTGTTTAGTTGCCTATAACACGCAACTGAACACACATATGCCAAATAGTCAACTAAACATACACACATTAATCAGTTCAATGCGTTTGACGCGCGTTTTTTGCAGGTATACACTTCCCCTAATGTATACTGATAAAATAACCTCTCTGTATATATATATATATATTCAATAACCCTTTCTGCCCATAGTAGGGTTTAAACTATAAATATACTGAGATATAATTATTGTATTGATATTGCCAAGTGCAGAGAGGAAACCTGAGGTAGCTGATATCGCGAGCAACCTGCTTTTTAGGACCTTCCTGTCCTCCTCCCCCATGCCGAAGATAAAGAGCTGTCCAGGTGGACTCTCACCGACGGCATGATGATAAACAGGTCAGTCCTTGATGTTTAGACCAGAAAAGGATGCTGATGTAATAAAAATACATCAGCATCCTTTTCGGCAATATCGAATTTCGCCTACAAGGCGGTCTTCGACAACCTAGGGAGGCGATCTTCGGTGGTTGCAATCAACCTACAATCTAGCCAATCTAGTTTAGTCCTCTGAGACTGTCCTTACCAGCCACAACACGGTTTCCTGATTCTCGCAGTGAATCCTAATGGTTTTACCTTTGAAGGACCGGGTCCTGAACCTAGGCGAAGAGTCAGTGGAGATGGTAAGACCAAACATCATCCTCTCAAGTTCGTCAGAGGGGGCTTGCTTAATTAGGTTCGCCTCTTTTGACTGATCTTACATAAAGGGCTCGCCTAATTATGTTCGCCCTCTTTTGACTGATCTTACATAAAGGGTTCGTTTCGTCCCATATTACTAAACGCAAGTGACCTACGGAAGCATCAGCACCACCAGTTGTTCCGAAGGCCTGTGCCCCCTGTCAAGATGGGCGTAGATTTCGAGGAATTGGCAGAACGCAGTCTGTTGGCTCTATTCTTATCCTCAGATTTAATATTAACCGCCTTTATGGACGTTTTAATCTTCTTCTGGGTGGGTTTAAGTCTGATCTTCTTCTGGGTGGGTTTAACTACCCACGTCCCAAAAGGTTTCGACTGAAGAGCATTTTTGGAGGCGGCCACCTTAGAAACTAAGGCTGGATTAATCTGCGCCTACAATATTTTCCTGTACACTCTCCTTTTCATTTCTGCGCCGTAGATGCGATATCTCTTCTTTTTTCAGCGAGGATTGTTTATCTTCCGGTAAGGTGGTCGTATTCCTGGATACGGCCTCTTCACCTTCAGGTTGATCTTGTGTTTGAGGCACTGGATTTAGTGGTCCAGCCAATGTTTTTTTTTTATTGGCGATTTCTTTTTCCATATGGATGACACTTTAAATTCATCCCTCCTTGTTTAATTTATTGTAATTTAAAAAAACTGCAAGTGTGAATCATCTCTGTTTTATTTAAATATTTGTTATTTTTTTACAACTGCAGAATTATTTAACAATTCCAGAAACTTTTATTAATTCCGACTTAAAATTTAGGAATACCTTTCGAGTGTAAAAGTCGTCCACCGTGATTTAGCTGCCCGCAACGTTCTCGTCTGCGACGACAACACCGTGAAAGTCTCCGACTTCGGCTTGAGCCGCGACGTTTACAGAGACAACGTCTATTGTAAGTTGGGCGCGGGAAAATTGCCCTTGAGATGGATGGCGATCGAGTCTTTGACCCACCAGAGGTACACCACGAAAAGCGACGTTTGGTCGTTCGGTATCCTGCTTTGGGAAATCTTCACGCTCGGAGGAAACCCGTATCCGAATATTGGAGACACGCACGAGTTGCTGCAGAGTTTGAAAGCTGGCGAGAGGATGGCCAGGCCTGATAATTGCAGTCAGGAAACGTATGTAGTGGTTTTGAATAAATATTTTGTGTTTATATAAGGAAAAAAAATACTCTCAATACTTTGAATTCAAATCGGACAATACAGGGTGGTGAATTTTTTGATTCTCACCATTGGTATCTCGGAAAAGATAAGATACATGAAGTCGCTTAAATTAGAGAAAAGTAGCGTATTTTAATGGCGATTGAGAATTTGAAAAAAATATGATTATTTTGATAGGTTTATGATTTATCGCAAAACAAAACTGAAAATTGTGATTTTAGAAAAAAAAAAATATTTTCTGTCATTGAAAATACAGCCAATGACAGAAAATAGAAAAAAAAAATTTTTCTGTCATTGGCTGTATTTTCATCGTCAAGTTCGATAAAAATACAGCCAATGACAGAAAATATTTTTTTTTCTAAAATCACAATTTTCAGTTTCAGTTTCTATCGAATGACAGAAATATTCTAGTTACTCTAGATTATCGTAACAAAATCTAGAGTAACTAGAATATTTATTATTATATTCAATTTTTTATTTCTTATAGCAGCGATATTGGATTATCACACTAGAATGGACAATACCGAGCGTTTTCTTTGCCAAAGCTATTACTATCAATTGTACAAGCTTAATGCGTTAAATATAAAAAAAAGTGTTTAATTTTATTGCATAGAAATCCATTAAGAGAAAAATATATTTTGTGTCATGTTGACATGGAGAAATAAGCACAACAAATCAACATATTTTTTTCTATTTATCTATTTATTTTTTAGTGCAATCATTTTATTGCAAACAAATATATACATTTTTATAGGGATTAATACAGAACATATTGTAAAAAAAAATATGGAACTTATGCTTAATTTTTGTTCCTACTTATTTACCATTGAATAATATTCAAAATAAGTTAACTTAGAGATGTATGTTGATAAATATAACACCACGTATACAAAATTTACAAGAATGAATTTATCGTCGCCGATGTTAACTACGCAAAGCCTCGAGTTCTTCTGATCCTTTTCTTTTCGCTTTCTTCCCGAGGGTTACTCGTCGGGAATGCAAAAAAGACCCTCCACTTGTCGATTGTTCCATATTTTGCTGTCTGTCCGCCAAATGATGGAATTGTGGGACGCACTGGGCGCTTTCTCTTCGTTCGTCAAAACCCGCTAGAACAATTAATGTCGTATTTTCGGAAACGCGCACAAACCTTCGAAAAGGTACACTTAATAATTCGCAGTTTTTGGTTCATCGCCATAAAACGTAAATTTGTTGGGACTAACTAGATAGTCGCAACATACTCCCCTCGTTGAAATAAGTGTTATTTCAAATACGTATGTAATAAAATTATCAAATATTTAACCCTAACATATATACAATTATGAAGCTATCATAACTAACCTAACCTAACATGCGAAACCTAATACTATTCGGGGGTTTAATCATTAAAACAATTGACAACAATCATAAAAATAAGTAATTCAGTCGCCGCTAGTACAAATTTCAAATGGAATGATATTTTTTTCTTAGTTTCGATAGAAAGTGCGTGAAAATGTAAGAAATTTGGTGAAAACCGCATCTCAATACCTTTATTCTATCATAAGTTAGATATAAAAGAAAATTTCAAATGTCATTGGAGAACTTTTTGAGGTTAATAAAATTTAAAACAAAACAACAAAATTGAATAAGTTTATCACCACCAGGGGGCATTTCCTAAAGCGCGCTAAATTATTTGGATATACTCTTTCTTGAGAGGTGAATAGATGGGGATGCTTTTTTGCATTTTTTGGTCACCACGATTTGCCGAATGTTTAGATTTTAATTTTTGGGACAAACTAAAAAATATTTTTTTATCAATCCAGGCCCAGAACGAGGAAAGACATATTTTTTTTGAATCTGAAATGCAAAAACTTCAGCAATGGATATACTGCTATTACTAGAGTGGATGTCGCTGCTTATTTAATTGTATAAAATTATGTGATTGTATTAAATATAACGGTGAAGTCATTTGAGAATTTGAAAGACAAAATTTTGATATAAATTTGTCATTGAAAATGTTTTTCCATTTGATTTTAATACTCTTTTCACCTGTATTATAAGAAATATATTTATATTTAAAAAAATAAGAAAATTTATTATTAAAATTAAAAAGCGCCCCCTACCGGTGAAAAATAATTTAGTTTTGTAAGTTTAGTTATAATTTCATTTATTTTAAATTAACACATAAAATTCTTAAAATTTACATTAAAATTTTTTAAATCTAAAAATCTTTTAATTATAACTTGTGATAGGATTTAGATATAAACTCCCGGTTTTCAATAAATTTCTTACTTTTTAATCCTCTTTCTACTAACATTAAGAAAACTATATCATTCCATTTGAAATTTTTAAGAAAAATGGGAAAATTATCTATACTTTACGTTGGCGCCACCTATAAAGTTAGTTATTTTTCTGAATGTTGCCAATAATTTTAATCAGCATGATAAGTTCTTTCGTATGACATTAAAATCATTAAGACCGGTTAAAAAACAAAAGAGTTATTTGACATTTGCTCTTTATAAATGCTGACCTTTTATTTCAAGAGTAAGAACAAAATTTCTGTAACATTTTTGTTACGCGAACTTATCATGATTGCAAAAAGTGTAGTTTTATGATGTCTTTATTAAACACTTTTTTGGGGTAATCGCAATATTACTTTTCGACTGTTTATTCCGCCCCCTACCGGAAGAATTACGAACTTGAAATTTATTTCCAGCATTTTCTCATGATCACTTTTATTAACATTTTTTTTTTATTTGAAAGCTTAGCACTCATAGCTCCTGAGATATATTCGGTGACCTTTCTTATTCGGACACCTGGTACAATCTATTGTGAAACAGTTCATATCTACATTAAAGCCGCTAAATAAATTATTAATATTTACAATATTTACATTTACATAACTTTATGCTCTGAAATTACTTGCTCCCGCAACAGAAAAAGTGTGATCGGTTTTTACTCGATTCATTTTTAATTTATTTACCGCGTTATTGGTAATTAAATTTATTTGCGAACCAGGATCTAATAATTTTGTTTTTTATCACCATTCTTTACCTCGACAACTGCTGTCTTAAATAATGCAGCAGAGTATTATATTTTCTATTACATGTTTTACAATTTCTTAATTATTTGGAATCTATCGCAAATTATGTCCGAATTTTAAACAATTTTTGCATATTTTTTTTAATTGTATTAAATCCATACGCTTATTTACATCTAGTGTACGAAATTGTTGACAATTGAATAAACATAAATAACAAGATAAAGAATTGTTTGAATTCGATTGATTTGTTTTATCAATCACAATCGTGCTGCTAACAGACTGAATTGATTGCAGCCACTTTGTAAAAAATGCAATTAATTATTTTAAGTCTGTTATTTCTCAATTAGTTCATTTTCCCAATACAATCTTAAAGATTCAGGACGATTTAAAATAAACTAACTATGCGACTGATGCATTGGCGGAACCATAGAAAACCTAAATTTGTTGGGACTAGCTAGGTAGTCGCAACAATTTTATTGCACAGATGCCATAAATATTTTTCACATTATGTTCTGAATTATTCCTAATAAAAAATGTACAAATAATTGATTTCGAAGCAATTATCCTTCTTTTAAACTTTTAGGTACAAGTTGATGCTGAAATGCTGGAAGGAGAATCCAAAAGACCGGCCCAACTTTACGGAGATAAAACGTTATTTAGAAGCGCTTTTAGAAAACACAGTGGACTATTTAGAATTGTGCTTTGCGGATGCACCTGAAGACGTTATTGAAGAAAATTTGAGTGAAAACGTTCCGCAAATAGAAAATCATTACATTGTTCCATAATTAAAACAAAAAAAACAACAAAATTGCATTCATTTTTTGAATTAGATAAAATTTCTTATTGGCTTTAAGGTTGCGGTTTAGTGGAAAGAGATAGCTATATAGTAAAATGGAAATAATGGTTTGAAAATAGAGCTAATCTTTTGGATTTCATAATATGAATGTGTATTTACATTTTTTATCTACCAAGTATAAAGTATCTGTCTAAATAAAAAACAAATCGTTAATTTTCGTGTATTACGTCAATTTACTAGTTTCAGTTAGAAAAGAAAATTGTAAGATATAATGAAATTAATAGGTCATGTCTGCTAAGTTATTTGAATGCAGAATTTAGTGAAATCCTTTAAATTTTCATTGCACAAGTTTTTATTAGCAAAAATATAATTTGAAATTTGCTATAAATTTGATCAATTTTCATTATTGTTCATAATTATTTTTCACAGAAACTAAACATTAAAATAATTTTTAATTCATCTGATGAAATTCCTGCTTATTTTAAGATTATTTTAATGTATAATACAATATTGTTCATTGATCACAACAACAATCTAACTCAAATTAGTGATTGCCCATATTTGTATAGCTATCTCTTTCTTCTAAACCGCACCCTTAAAAACGTGTTTAGCCGTTTTGTAATAAAGTACGGAAATATTTCACACAGTAAAGAATTCGAAACGCGAGAATGCAATATGAAAGAATGAATATACAATAAAATTACATTTTTTAATAATTCATTAAAAAGGTTGTTCGATGAGTGTTAATCACAAAAAAAACTAAGACAATAGGGTAGAAATGAACAATCATATTCTGACAGCCCGTCATACGTTTTGTTGTTTGTTGTTGTTTCTCCTCGTTTTCTTACAATCATTCTTTCTTTCTTAATCTTATCCTCTTTTACCCGTATTGGGTGTCGAGGTTTTTCTTACAATCATACAAGGTATAAATTGTAAAACAAAACAAGTGTGGTTTCACAATTTAACAAAATAAACACTAAAATATGAATAGATTCATTTATTAAATTGCGTTAGTTTTACAATTTATTAAGAGGCATCATTGCGAATCGACCTTGAAGCTTTCTTATGGGATTTCTTAATAAAAATGCGTACGTTTAGAGAGCTTATTAGTGGAGATAAAGAGCTACCTTTTTTTCTGCAAAATCTTATGACCTTTTTCTAGAACTTATATCGATCAAAAATTTTAATTTGATTTTAACCGATCTGGTAGTGAGATGAACTTGATGTACAGCGCACATAACGCTGATATATCGAGACTGATAAATATGGGGGTCCCACAGGGTTAGGTTCTAAGACCAACCCTGTGGAACCTGGTCTACGACAAGGTTCTTGGCCTCGTGATGCTGGAAGGGGTGAAGCTCGTGGCTTTCGTGGACGACCTGACCATCGTAGTAAATCATCGTAATATTGATACGCTGAAGGAACTACTGACAGAGGCAACCCATGCCTGCTTCGATGTTTAGTCACAAAGATAGCACCTTATACTCGAATATTCTTTTTTAGCGCTCAAAACATTATTGTAAGAGGGATATAATTTACAGTTAAGATCAATACTCGATTTTCTTTTAGTCATTTGTTTTTCACGATCAGAATGCACAGCTCGTTGCTGTGGTTGGTCTCCCTTCGTCAATCTCTTTAACCACCTTTGCGTCGACGTTCCCAGAATTGCGAAAGCTCATCTGCAATGCGAAGGCCAGCTCGTCGAGTTCATGTTGATCTCGCATAGTCTGCGTTCTCCTCCTTTTAAACCTCTCACTGCAAGCTGCAAAACTGGTAGATGGACATACTACGGCACGTGCGTGGCTTCGGCTACACTTGAAGTCGCGTCCTTGTGAGACTCTATAAAAATCATTATCATTTAGACGTTTTGGAAGGAAACCTATTATATTGTGAATGTTTATTCACAATGAATTTACCTTGATTTAGCAACAACAGCGCCATCTAGGACAAAGCCAATGTTACCTTATGCCCCCCTTCTATACGATTATTTTTAGCCCAGGTCATTTCTGTGTAAAATTTATTGTTTCCCAAATATTTCCTGAAAGCACTTTAAATGGACCACACTGTATACAGGGAAAGTTTTTTTCGATGTTCTCTATGGGGATCTCGGAAACCATAAGAGATAGAAAAACGGTTAAATGGGGAAAGAAGTGTAGTTTTATAAGTCGAATAAAATGACACTTTCAAAATATTTGAAAAAGTCAAGGGTAACTAGATATTTTGATAAAAGTAAAATGTGTCATTTTTTTTAAATCAATATATTCTATTATTATTTTGATAATTTCGGAATTATTTTACTTTATGTTGCTTTTCACAAATCTAAAGAAAGATAATAAATTAAATATTGATTTCGTTGCTATAAACAACTGCAATTGTTTTACTTTTGTCTTTTTCATGGCTAACTATTTTTTGGTGTATGGTAAAATTAAAAACGACTCTAACTTATTTTATTTTAAAAATAACTATGGCATATGTTATATCGGATTAAAAGGATTAAATAGCCCTTTTAATAAAGTCATAGCCAACTATTGTTTCCATTTAAAAAAAGGTAAGTTTGTGTCATATCTCCCAAAATATGGACGAAAAATTTTTTTTTTGATTTTTTGTTATTAATCTGTGTAAAATTTTCTACAACTTTGTCCTTTACAGTTTTTTTCTATCTATGATAATAATAGAGATATATTGATTTCAAAAAATTGACACATTTTACTTTTTTCAAAATATCTAGTTACCCTTGACGTTTTCAAATATTTTGAAAGTGTCATTTTATTCGTCTTATAAAACTACACTTCTTTCCCCATTTAACCGTTTTTCTATCTCTTATAGTTTTCGAGATCCCTATGGAGAACATCGAAAAAAAACTCACCCTGTATGTATATTATCAAAAGACCCTCTATACCCTTTTCATTTTAATAATCTATTCATGTTTATTATTAAAACACTTGATTAGTTTCACAATGTATTAAATGATGTTTGCTTAATAATTACGGGCTTGTCAAGAATAAACAAACATTAAGCCCTCGTCAAACAGCCCTCGTGTTTACTGATAATATAAATGTGAACATATTTACAATTTATTATAAAATGTAATATTATTTGTTATCTAAAGATAATTTTAATCTGCAAATATTTTGTTGCAAGTTTTCCAAACAAACTAAAAATACATTTGCCCCAAGTTTTTTAAACAAACTAAAAGCGCCTTTGTAATCTTACACAAACAAAAACAATAACTTGCAGTCATTAAATACAAAACGCGCTTACGGAATTTTGTTAATTGCCTCGTTTATAAAAGACAATAATTAATAATTATAATACAATTAATTAATTAAATTGATATTCCTTTTTAAATTAAATTTAAATCTATGAATTGAAGAAATTTCAATGTATATATCTCTATCTTATACATTGCAAATTTTTCAATTCATACAATACATTTATATAAATAATCTAATACTATGTTCTATATTTTTAAATATTTAGTGATATCTGCCCTGTTTTTTCTTTATTTTTTGTTATATCGTTACTTCATTTTATCTTGATCTCCAAACATGGGGGGCGTAGCCAGGATTTTTTTTTTCTAGGTAGAGCAAACATTTAAAACGGACTACATTAAAATTGTATTAATGTTTACATCAAAAATATACGCAGTAATAAAAAAATGTGTATAATCAACTATAAGAATCACTACAATAAATAATAAGTGCTGTGATAAATATATTGTATTTCATGAAAAATCGAAGACTGATGTGTTTGACTCTTTGTAATAAAAATAATAGTATTTATTTACACTTTACAAACATCTTACATCCATCTTTATTCCAAGACTATTATGTGAAGTGATGTTTTTATCACAAAGAATCAACGCATCGCTCATTATAATAAAAATAGCATTACCTTTATTCGAAGACTGATGTGTATTATATATTATATAATTACGAGTTGTGTAAAGGTTGACTTAAGTATAAGAAACACTTGTACAACACTTTTCTTTCACTTTTTTTTATTTTTAATACTTACATTTATTTGTAAACCATTGAAAACAATCACATCGTGATCGAAATGTACATCTAGTTTTAAAAATAAAAAATGGTGATGTGTTGGACACATTACCATTAGTAGCACTTTCCCCGGTGAATACAGTCAAATAAGTTTTTGAATATATTTTTTTTTTAATCACTAATTTCAACAAATATGCACGTTTTGAGATCGCTAAACGTGCATATTTGTTGAAATTGGCGATTCGAAAATTTTTACGATCACAATACTTTCCTTTGGACAGGAGTCCGGGGAAAGAAAAGTGTAGAAGTGTTTCTCATACTCGTTTATTATTTAGTACTTTAATATAATTTCCTTCTTTTTTTCTTAAATGTCATAGGAAATTCGAGAAAAACCACCTTTAAGAATTCATCAATAAATTTTGTATATTAATATATCTTACTAAATACAATTATATAGAGAGTTTTTTTTTATTACACTTACAATTATTAAAATACAAATACTTTACATTATTTTACATACATAAAAGGTACTATGTGTGTGTGTGAGTGTTTATGAAAACAAAAGAAAAGGGAAATCGATAACAATTGTAACAAACGAACAAAAGAAAAACTACTACATCATTGGGACGTTGATGTATACATTAAAAAAAGTTGTGTAGTTTTTTAATATATAGGAATGTTATATATTTACACATACTGGTACCATTAAAGCTCATGTATAGTACAAGCGGACGCGGACTCTGCCCATTGATTGGTCAGATGTCCGCGGTTATGTGTGGGTCTTCTTTGTCCACGGGAGGCGGGCCTGATATTATCTTGTTGTTGCTCGGACCTTGTGTTAGATAACCGGCTGTCGTTGGCGTACCGGCTGAAATAAATTGTGATTAGTTAAATGTTGATAATCTTATTTTTTATGTAAAGTTTATAACAACTGGAGTCGGTGCTGTTTTTTTTTGTTTTAATTTTGAAAATAGGATAAGAATCTAAGGCCCGTATTTTTAAAATAGGATGTACATTGTAGTCGTACGAAATCTGTCATTTAGGTAGGGATTTACCAAGATTGATAGAGTATATAATTATTTCGGCTCATAATATTATTCGATTTCCAAGAGAACAAAGGCGTATTCTTGAAATTGATCGTAAGTTTCGGTCATACGAAATCTTTCATTTATATAGGAATTTACATGTAAATTTGACAATCATGTACAACCGAAACGTGATTAATTTCAGGAATAAAGGCCCAGGATTCTTTCTTTTTTCAATTAAGAAGTCACAGTCGATTACTCAATCTAACAACTCCACAGTCCAGGTTTCACTAGGTACTAATTCTCACCACCAGGGTGGCATATAAAGTAATGACATGTGTTTGTGTCTGTTAGATCAAGATTATTCTCATATTATCTTGTAATCCATGCTTTTAATTATTATAAATATTATTATAATGTAAACCCTTAAATCTCTTCATTTTCATCGTTATCAACACTTAATGGTTTGCCATCATCATCGACACACAGTTCATTTTTCGCTTTACACCTTTAACACAAAGTTTGTTCTTTCGTATTTCATCATAATGAAATCGTAAGTATGAATATTTTATTCCTCGTTTCACAAAAAATTGTTAAACATTTACATGGGCATTTCATTATTATTATTTTTTGTATTAATATTTAAATAAAAAAACACGGGACAAACAATCACCTCACACTGAGAAGTAGAGAGGAACATATAATGATGTTGTATAAGACTAAATAAAATATATAATAAGGATCAATTCCTTATAGCGATAAATTCGTTTTCTATAACATTTAACCAAAACTAAGGAAGAAATTGGAATTAAGTGGAGTCACGATTATCTGCGTCTCACTTTGGAGACGTATGCAAAATGAGGGAAACTACTTATTGTGTCGGCAAAGTTAAACAAATTGTCTACCATGAATTTCTTGGCAATGCAAGTACGAGGAAATCGAATACAGGGCAATCGACGATATTAAAGCAACACAAACAAATATAATGAAATTAAACAAGAACAATTTCTGGCAATAAAATTCGATCAATCCCTGTACTTATGAGGGATGAAATCCCGAAACACGTGTCTACAGGTAGCCTTGTAACAATTATTTGTCATTTCTTTCATTAAATAATTTCGACTCAAACCATTGCAATTCACAACATACAAATATCTATTGTGTAATCCAATGTCCGGTGGGGTAAATGCTCGGGAAGTAGTTGTTTCAATCGATGTTTGTAAAACTTACAGTGTAAGTAATTTTTTGTAGTTGGAAGAAGGGATTGATCGAACTTTACTGATCATTACCAAAAATTTCCCTTGTTTAATTTCATTGTAATTTAAATAACTACAAATGTGTGAATCATCTTTGTTTCATTTTATTTAATTTAATTGACAAACAAATACGTCCGAATACAACATCATTTTTCGCGATTATAGCACCATCAATCATGCTAACAAAAAAGTAAGCTAAGTAATTTCTTATTTGATTCTGTAATAAAAACATTGGGGTATCCATTAAAAAAAAAAAGAGTTGACCTTGATTTAGCGACAACAGCGCTATCTATGACAAAATTATTATTCTGCCCTGAATGAATTGTTGTTGTTAAGTGTGAAGAAAAGTTATTGGTGCTTTATTTATCAATTGTTCCTCATTCATAGATAGAGATATTTATCATTCAACGGATGGTGTCTTGTAGAACTGTAGCTTCGGACAATTCATTAATTCATCAGAATTTTCAACATTGAGCATGAATGCATATTATGTTGTGAATGTTAATGTCTGGGTTGGATCATCATTCCAACCACAAATTAATGACAGTAACTGCCAACACCAATCGAACAATTTATGATTATGAGCAAATATTTGGCAGAAAGACTAACGGTCGATAGCCATTTTCTGAGGTCTAACAATGTGTAAATGATTGTATTTAAATGTATTATAAAATTATATAATGTAATACTCAGAAATAAAGATTTTCAATACATAAAAATATTTTGAATGATTGGCATTATTTTGTTCCTGCATCTATTTCAATTTACCTGTCAAATACCCAATGGCCGGACTATTCGATATGAACAAATCGTGTTTCTGATCCCTGTAATCGCACCACACGGAACTCTTGTCGAGAATGGAATTGACCCGCTCGCCGTACATCAGACTCCTGCTCATCGCCTTGAGGGCCTTCACGATTTGGGCCTTGGTCATGGCCGGATTGTCGTGGACTTCGAGCCGGCCATCGAGTAATTCTAGTAGGAACTGGACAAAGTCGATGTCGAGGGCCTGCTTGACGAGCTGGTCCTGGTTGGCGGAAAACAGCCGGTTCAGGGCCTCGCAAGCGGTCGGTACCATGTCCTTGCGGACCTGCATCGCCTGTTTCAGCGGGTACATGCATTCCGTTTGTGCTATTGCCGTTATGCACACCTGGAAGTAATCGCAAAAGTATCGGTAATTTGTACTGCTTATTCGATACCACTAATCATTTGCAATGATAAAATAAAGAAACCTGTATCCTGCTATGTTATTTAATGCAAGTGATACTAAAAGGTGAATCCAAGAGAATTTAAAGTTATTCAATCTAATCTGTGTTTTATTGGTTGATTTTTAATAATTTATTCATATTTATTTCATACAATATGAACTACCAATGTCTAAATATTAAAACCATTAATTATATATTTATATATATATATATATAATCTTATATCCTTCTACCACATATTGGTGTAGGATAAAAATATATTTATGATATGAAAAATAATATTTTCGTTTTAAAGGATGGGAAATAAAAGGATATGAATTAAGGATAATGACCTTGGCTACTAGGCCCTTTCGACCAATCTCTTTTATATAAGTTATTTTAAGACGATTTTTTTTTTAATTTTGAAGATGGGGTAGGTAGTCCGAGGCCCGTATTCCTGAAATAGCTGTGATTGAATGAAGTCTGGCATTTAAGTAAGGACTTACATGTAAACTTGACAGTTACGTACAATTGAAACGTGCAATCAATTTCAGGAATAAGGATTTTTTTCAGTTAAAAAGTCAGATTCGATTACTCAATCTAACAATTCTCAATCCACAGTACTGATTTCACTAGGGGGTACTAACTCTCACCACCAGGGGGCCATATAAAGTTATTACTTTATATGTGTTTGTGTGGTTTGTGTGTGTTTTACATTTAGAGCAAAATTATTCTATTTAAGTCAACCACTTAAATATAAGAAACACTTGTAAACTTTTCAACACTTTTTTATATTTTAATAAGTACTTTGTAAACCATTGAAAATGATCAGATTGTAATTAAAATGTGCATCTGGTATTAAAAATAATTAAGTGAAGAAAAGTCTACAAGTGTTATGCTTTTAATCATTACAATTTAAACCCTTTAATCTTTGAAGTTTAGAATGGATTTGTGAATGAAATGTTGTAATTAAACTCACAGTGCTCGTAGACAACATATGTAAAATTTGTATCGAAGATTTGGGCACGCAGACTTGACGGATTTTTCCTCCCATTAACCTGCACAACATGGGAATGTGTCCCATCGCTGGAATTAGATCTAAGAGGGCCGGTTGAGCTTGCAGCAGGGAGCAAAGTGCCGTTGTTGCCAAATCCAGCATTTCCACCTATTAAACAAAAACATTATTTTATACTACTACAATATCTTTATTCAAAGTTATTTGTTTTACATATATTTACAATATATTATGGTATATTTGTTTCTTTCTTGCTTGCTTGAACAGGCTATCGACCTATGGTCTTTCCGCCATTTATTATATATATATATATATATATATATATATATAAATCTTTATTGGCAGATTATTTTTAACAAAGTAATAATAATAAATAACTAACATAAATATATAATTCTTCTGCCAATTGGCTATCGACCGTTGGTCTTTCCGCCTTTATTTTATATTAAACCAAAAGAAGGTTTTTTTTTTAAACTAAACTTAAAGAAATATATCTTATATTTTATGTTGGCCGAAAGACCTCCGGTCGATAACCGATGTGAAGTTATCCACGCTTTTCTAGCTACGTTTTTTTTTTTATTTTTTACCCGGCACATCGACCATGGTGGAATTCGTGCTTCATCCACAGATTTTAATTTCCATTTCTTTACGTTGGCCCATTAGTAGAAGTCCTTAAACTTACTTCTAATAACACTATTATTATTTTCATTACATTTTTAAAATTTTATTTCTGTCATCCACAAATGTCAACATAAAATCGAGCAAATTTTAAAATCCAAATTCGCTGACTTTGGCGCACTTTAAATTGTATTTCTTTTTCTCTGATTGTTGCTAGATGCCTTAAGAACCATCTCAGATAATAAAAAAGTATATTTTTTTATTATAACTATTTTTATTTCTTTTGTAATTAGTTATAATAAAAAAATAAACTTTTTCTTTAAATTCGGTTTCTTTGTCTTACATTGTTGCTAGGAGTCTTAAGAACCATTTCAGCCAACAAAAAACTGTATTTTTTAGTATAACTATTATTTTTTAATTGATTTCATCGACGGTTTTCAACACAAAATCGATCAAACTTCAAAGTCCAAAGCTGACTTTGGCGCACCTTAAATTCGATTTCTTTGTCTTACATTGATACTAGATGTCTTAAGAACTGTCTCAGCCAATAAAAAAAGATTATTTTTTTATTATAACTATTTTTTTTTTAAATTGTTTGTCATCGATGGTTTTCAACACAAAATAGATCAAATCTCAAAGCTCAAAATGGCTGACTTTGGTGCACTTTAAATTCGATTTCTTTGTCTTTGATTGTTACTAGATGTCTTAAGAACCATTCCAGCCAATAAAATAGTTTATTTTTTTATTGTAATTATTTTCTCAATTATTTTATATCATCCACGATTTTTAACACAAAATCGATCAAACTTCAAAGTACAAAACGACTGACTTTGGCGCACTTTAAATTCAATTTATTTGTCTTAGATTGTTACTAGATGTCTTAAGAACCATCTCAGTCAATAAAAAAGATTATTTTTTTATTATAACTATTTTTTTTTATTGACGATTTTCAGCACAAAATTTATTAAATCTCAAAGCCCAAAACGGGTGATTTTGACGTACTTTAAATTCGATTAAAGAAAAAGTTTATTCTAGATTGTTTGTTTTCAGTTTCTATTTTTCTCCTGGCTCCATCTTGTATGTTATCTTCCTCCATTCTTTTTTGTTTTTTACTTTGGTTTTTGCCTGTTGTAGTGTTAATCCTCGTTGTTTTTAAAGTTTTTCTATGTTGCCATTCCATGTTATTGCTGAGACCCTCATTCTCTCTTTGTCCAAATCCTTGCTTCCCACACTTCTTTTGCTGGTCTGCTACTATTCATTCTGATTAAGTGTACATACCACCTCAGTTATCACTTCTCTATTATCAAACTAATTGGTTCTGCCCTAAGCTGTTTTCTTATATCCATGTTTCTTATTTTATCCTTTCTTGATACCTTCAATATCCCTCTTAAAATATTCATTTCCATGGTTTGGATTTTGTTTTTCAATTTATTTGTTAATATTCAAGTCTTGCATCCAAATGTGAGTACAGGGATCACAACAGCTTTGTATAGGGGCTCATCTTGGTTTCGGTAGATATTACTTTTTTCCAGATAAATTTTGTTCTTAGTGCATGGTATAGCATTGCTGCACTGCCAATTCTAGCTGTAATTTCATAGTTGTTTCTTCCGGTTCTTACAATGTTTGTTTCCAGGTATTTAAATGTCTCCACTTGCTCTATGCTCTATACGACGCCCCTTTAATTTGCACAATCTGTTTTATTTCCGTTCTTGTAAATTGGGATTGCTAAGCCTGCTTCCCAATCTTTGGTAATTTTCTACCGATCCCAGGCGCTATTAATTATATTTGTTAAATATTGTACACCCTTTTCTCCTAAATTTATTATCATTTCACCTGTAATATTATCTTTTCCAGCTGATTTCCCTCTTTTTAGTTTCTTGATGGCACCTCATCAACCGTGATGTGTGATTTCCCATCTCGATCCATTTTTTTGTTAAGTATTTCATCTTCACTTTGGTTTGATGTACATTGTTTTAGCAGATCATTGAAGTATTCCCTCCATCTATCCATTATATCTTCCGTTTCAGTTAATATTTCTCCATTTTTACTCTTCATTTATATGATTTTCTGTTGATTGGCCCAATTCGGAAGGAAAATGGAGCAAGATTATTATGCAAACCAGAAGCTTTTCTTCAACATGTTAAAGGGAATTAAAACAAGGTTTGCATAATAATCTTGCTCCACTTTCCTTCCGAATTGTTCCCATGATTGTTGTTTTCATACTTTGACCATCTTCTTTACTTTATCGTTTTGTTCTTTATATTGTTTAAAGCACTCATCTGTTCCTTCTGCTGGATATTTTTTCTATCTCTGATTTAAGTTTCATGTATTGTATATTAAATTAAATATGTATATATTCTTTGGAAATACATTTTATTTTATGTTATACATGAAAACTTTAATCTGCACATGTATAACATAAAATAAAACAAACATTTTCACTTTATTTGGGTAATGTAATAAAAAATAATAAAGTTAGTTCTTAGAATACGAAAGTACAATCTGATTGTACTTTAATGTAAAGGGTGCCGAAAGTAATTAGCTATCTATGACTGATCGAAGAAAAGTACACTCCTACACATTCTACCATAAAATAATAAATCTTCAAAAACCTCCTTACCTACACCAACAGATCATTTTTCAAACTAACATTAATAATATCGGCAACAGGTTTAAACCATAAAATTTAAATGAAAATAAAGGCGTTTATTATTATTATTTATTTAATTTTGTTGAACCACCATCTTCTAGTGTTTTAATAACTGGTAAAAGTCATTTCAGTCTAGCAGACCTCAACAGTTACAAGTGCAATACTTGATGAAAACAATTGAACGGATGTTTTACTATATTTGTAAATATTCATATATTTCATAAAAAGTACGAAAAGTTCGCCTTTTTTTAGTGTAAGAAGCAACGACTTCGCTCATACACTCAAATTTTTACCAATATGACTTCTAAATTAAGCAAAAGATGGCGCTACACACTATTTATTAAATATATGTATAATACTTGGTCTTCCTTTCTTCAATATATTAAAGAAAACACTTGATTATGTTTTCAATAAGTTTCAATTATATTTAAAGAAATGTTCAGCCACCATTCATCTAGCGTATGGATAACTAGTGATGGCCATTAATTATATATTTGGAAAGATAACAGAACAATTTGGATCTACAAGGTAGATGACTGAGAATCGTTGTTTCGTCCACTACGAAACGCATATTTGTCTTGTTTATGACAAGGAAATTAAAGTCAATATTCAAGATTAACGTTTTTTGAACATTTTATTAAAAGTTTCAATTTATTAAAGAAAAATTAATCAAATGTGTTTTATTGTAATCACATCATCTTCAAATAACCCAATAAATTAAATTTAAATTGTAAATTAATAAAACACTTTAACTTTGTTTGTACATTTTTAATTTAAAACTTTGTTTGTATAATATCAAGTACAAACAAAATTTTAAATGTTAACTTTGTTTGTACATTTGATATTGTACAAAATTAAAGTGTAATTTGTAATAAACCATGCACATCCAAGTGGAAGCCTTAACAATTAACAAGAAAATTTAAATTATTTCTGCAAGTCTTGATGTTATCAAACGCTTCAGATTTTTTTATAGTACTTACATTCGGTTTATCTTTGTTCATGAATTTCAAACAGGTCTCCATTAATTCCGACAAGAATTCCTTCGGTTTACTCAAAGTCCATGTTGGATTTAATACAAACAGCCTTAAATAAACACCGGCGACAACAACTTCGTTGGGATTCGCTACATTCGTTAAACCATTCATGTCCGGCATCTTCCAGAGTATACCAGGATTTTGTGCCTGCGCACTTTGATGTCTGAAACAATATTAACAATCATTATAAACAAATATTTTCAGTACATAATTAATAATTAATTGATTGTGACTGAGGCTTCTACTTCATTATTAAATACAATGCTCTGCCCGAATTTCTCAAGAGAAATGTTAACTCACCAAAAATATTTAAAACAAAATTATATAATCATTTAATACAATTAGAACCATATAATAAATTAAAGACGACGCAAGCGCCACCTTTTTAAATAGAACCATATAGTTTAAAGGAATTCTTAAAATGAACAAAATAGCCAAAAGCATCTGTGTTGCATCTGTATTTATATATATATGTATAATAGCAAAATGCATATCTGTGTATATAGATAAATAGAGATATTATATTATATTATATTATATTATATTATATTATATTATATTATATTATATATTATAATATATTGTATTAGTAAGTTAGAATAGGTACTGACACAGTTTCACTTTGTACATTATTGTAATGACACTCTGAAATAAAGATTATTATTATTATAAATTGTGTAAAATTATAATAAAACATTTTTTACTTTTAGTTTGATAATGATAAGTGTAAATTCTTGGAACTGTAGTCACTAAATATAAAATTCTCTTATACAAAGAAAGTCAAAAAGTGTAATTAATAATTGAGTACAGGGTGGACCATTTTGGTGGTGTCCGGAAACGGTTAAAAGTAGATTAGTTTTTTCTTCGCCATTGTTTTTTATCATTTGACTTAACGTCGCAAAAACGACAACAGCAGGAGTACATTATGTAATTCAATGTCCGGCGTGGGTATTTGCCCCGGAAGTAGTTGTTTTAATGTGCATTTGTTCAAAGTATTTACGTAACGTAAGTCAAAATATCAGAGAGCTAAATGTGAGAATAATTTATTAATTATTTTTAAATCTTTTTTATTTAATTTATTTCAAATAACTGTGACAAAGTGGATGAATACACTTTTCTATTTACGGTTTTTCAATACCTCTTAAAAAAGTTTTCCATATATGGCACCACCAAAATTGACCACCCTGTACACACAAAAATTCTATAATTTAATTTAAAAAAAAAACTCACTCTCTTCTCATCCGAGCAATCGTACTGCAAACCCTATCCTTCGTCTCCTGATTCCAAATCAGCTCCGGATTTTCCTGCTCCGACTCGAAAATATGCACAGAAGTCTTCGGACTGTCCCGCATCGCATCCGCGAAAATCGTCGGCAGAAACGCCCCCAGAGCCAACCTGACCTTCGGCCCGACCAACTTATCCGAATTCATCTTCGCCAAAAGCTCGGCGCACGTTTCCCTAATCTGCGGTATCGTAGAATTACAGAACAAATCCAACAGATAAATCACAGCCCCCTTATTCATCGCCTCTTTCACCAACTTCGTGGTCGACATCAGCGCGAAGAGCACGTCCAAAATCTGCGGCTGGGAGTCCTGTATTGTGTACAGTACCAATAATAAATACCCGATGACTTCTGTTGCGGCTATGTCGTTGACGCACTCGTTGTTTCGTGTGATTATCGATATCACGTTGAGGGCGCATTTTTGTATGGGGCTGTGTGTGACGTTGAGGAGGTTGAACAGGAGCTTGAAGTGGCCGATGCACTGCATTTCGACTCCGGGGTTGTTTTTAATCACATTCATCAGCGCCGTTAAAGCCATCTCCGAATGATTCAATCGATCTTCTATTGTGACGGAGTAGGCGATGTTTACTAAATCCTTTATGTGTTCGTATTGCTCGATCATGAAGTTTAATAAATCTATCGTGAATCCTTTGGGATTCTAAAATGTATTCATAAAATAAATTAAAAACAAAATTACCGGATCCATTAAGTAAAGTTATTAAAAATCTGCATGAAAAAATTATTGGAATATATTTTATTCTTTTTGGTGTGTTATATTCCACTAGATTTGAATTTCGCGACAATATTTGCCACCAGATTCACCTATTTTAATAGTGTAAATCAGTGTTCTTGTTATAGTAATCTTAAGAAAAACATAGTATAGTACTTTTTTAATTCACTTTGGGGATTTTTTTTCTTGTTGTCAACCAAGGATAGTCGAGATTGATCACTCGGTATATTAGGATTTAGTAATTCATTAAAATAAATTATTTACCTCGATGTGATAAGTTGGTTGTTGATTAAATATCCTAATAAATATCCCTCCAATAATAAGCTCGTTCTTATGCGCACTATAAACAAAACTCCTGTTATCAATCTGCAATTCCGCCTCCTCCCTAGCTTGGCACTGGTTCTCCAAAAACTCCATCAACTCGGACCTAGTCCCGTTATCCCAAACCAAATACGGCATCGACGAATTACTGTTCAACAACTTCAACACCTCCTCCGGTTTATCGTTCGACAGCAAATTGGCAAGGTACGGCGTTAAGAGAATATCCAGGATATTCCTCGTTATCACATTTTCGGGGGATTCCAGCTCTCCTCGGAGGTAGCCTCCTAATCTGGCGCAAGCGCGGATCGCTTCTTTGGCCAGCCGGTTTTTGATCTCCTGCTGGTTTTCCGATTCGTTCTTCTCCACTCCGCCCTCGTCGAGGGTGTAATCGTACTCGAACATGAAGAGCAGGAGGTGCCAAAGGGCGCCCGCTTTTAAAAGCTGCGTTTGCAGGACGAGGTCGCACGCTAGAGCGCTCACGCATTGTGTCGCTATGTAGCAAAGTTTCGTCAGTTTCTACAAAGAAAATTAAAAAAAATAATAACTCCCATTGACTAAATCTTTAAATAACTTGGATTGTTTAATGTTGTTTATAGTTTTGACTTGTTCTGATAATGACACACTAATGCCCGTACTAATAGTCATGAATTGATCCAGAATTGATAATTAATTCTTGGATTGCGTCAAAACATATAAAGTTGTCGACATATCTGGATTATATTGAAAACAATCCGTGGATCCATCATTAACATTCGCGATTCATGAATTGTTTTTATTAGGAATACAGCACATATGCTCAAGCTTCACAATACGCTTCAAATTATTACGCTTCACAAAGTTACTCGCCCTACGTCAGTTCACGAAGTTCAAGTGGAAGATTGATTCCAGAATTAAACTGCGACTATTAGTACGGCCATAAAGTTGTTGAAACTAGTCAACTGTAATGAAAGTGAAAGATCACTCTGGAATATTCCACAGAGCGCGCGACGGTAATCGCGGCGTCATCGAAAGTTCCGGAAAGTTCCAGAAATAAGCACGCTATATAAGCTCGTGCTAGTGGCGCTGCAGGCAGTTAGTCTACCACGAACGTCCGAGTGCTTAACATCTCGTTATAAATAAATAGTGACATGTTAATAAATGTGTTGTAAATAAATAAATAAACATTGTTTTACTTATTTCAGAATCTTATTAAACCCGATTTCGTAACACGACAATAAACATTCTAAGTTATACAAATAAAGTAAAAAATGTTTCATTTATTGAAATTTTAAAATTTGTTTATATGCCTGATATTAATCACAATAAATGAAAGACAACGCAAGCGCCATCTTTGGCCTAATTTCATGTGACATCGTCATGAAGATGGCGCTTGCGTTGTTGTAAAAAGAGGAGAAGATTAAGAAAGAACGAATTTTTCTAATAGATCTGACCGTTCATGTGTAAACGCAACATTAAAGTTACATTGAAAAAGTAAGAATTATTTAAAACAAATTATATCCCGATGCTTTTAATAAAATAAAATAAAATAAAATAAAATAAAATAAAATAAAATAAAATAAAATAAAATAAAATAAAATAAAATAAAATAAAATAAAATAAAATAAAATAAAATAAAATAAAATAAAATAAAATAAAATAAAATAAAATAAAATAAAATAAAATAAAATAAAATAAAATAAAATAAAATAAAATAAAATAAAATAAAATAAAATAAAATAAAATAAAATAAAATAAAATAAAATAAAATAAAATAAAATAAAATAAAAAATAAAATAAAAAATAAAATAAAAAAAATTAAATAAAATATGAATAGATTGTTATAAATCAACCAATGAAACACGAATTAGATTGAATAACTTTAAATTCTCGACTAGTTTCTTGTTATTAGCCACTTTTCAAGAGAATTTAAGATTTAGTTCTTTAGAAATTGATTATACCGTGCTTGGCTAACCGACACACTTACTTTATATATATATATAATCGATGTTCCCTTTTACCAATTGGTGTCGGGGACACACTTACTTTGAAGTACAATATTCTGCACAGATCCTTCACAAGCTCGGGCATTTCGATCATCTTCTCCCTGCAAGCACTGAACTGTGCTGCCACGCTGAAACACCTCGTTATGTGCATGCTGACTTCCACGCAAGTTTCATTAGATTTGGACGAGTTGTTTACCACGTTCACGCATCTTGAATAAGCTTCCAGCAGTATCTGCAATTGTAATTGATTTGATTTTCTTGTGCGGCAAGGAAATTGAATAATCCACGCACCTCCAAACCATTCTCCCTCCGTAACTCTTCCGCATTGAGAGAAGAACACTGAACCGTGTGGAAAGCCAGTTCCGTCGCGGCTGTTAAGAGTGGGGCGGATTTCGAGAACAGTTGATCGTCGCTGGTTTCAATTTTGATTGTTTTGATTAGTTGTGGATACCCTGCGTATTTGTATGGTTGCAAGTCTGTAAATTTAAAAAAAATACTCACATTATATTTATTTTTCAACGTAAACTATGTAAAATGCATTTTACAAATAGATTTTTAAAACAGCCAGAAGCTAGCGTAAAACTCGCGGACATTCTATTTCCGGCAAATGGATAATTTTCATTGGATCATTATTCGTATGTCACGACTTTTGACATAAATTTAAATGTCAGTAGAACTTTGCACTGCATATGCTAAGATGATCAATTAAACAGTGTGACCCACTTTGGGAGACAATGTGAAGATGTTCAGTGTTCAGCCTGTGCGATTTGGATATCCAAAATCGACTTTACTACTAGTGGATTCGATTTTGATTACATTGAGTGGATGGCCGACTCCAATGAAGGTTCAAATGAATCTGTCAGGCTTGGTCCACTCCGCGCGGTTTAAAATGTTTCGGTTTCATTAGTTTCGCCCCATACCAGCAGAGGCGCATATGTCGTGAATTCTTGCTAACATAAACAAATCCGTAAGTATTGGAATTTTTATGACGTTTCAGCTATTTTATTTCCATTTTCAAGGTGTTAGGTTAGACAGTGTGTGCTGTTGTGTATTTCCTTTTCAATTTATACTTAATAAGTTTTAAAACAAAAATTAGCCATTATTGTCTTGTTATATGTTGCCACAATTCAAATTAAAATATAAGGATGCATAAGATATCGCAAAGAAATAGGGTAAGACATGTTTTGTAATTTATGTAAAGATGTTAGTTTTATTCATATAATTTCAATTGACTGTGTTGTGTGTTAGTAATAATAAAAAAAACTAAGAAATGACTGAATGTATATGCATGTATAAGTGAATATTTAGTAATTAGTACTTTGTTGCAGTTGGGGTATCATTTTGTAATTTTTTTTTACTAGACATTGACGACCCTGCAATCATGGACCAATCTGGTACATCTACCGATGTTGTTCAAGCATTGGACCAACAACAGGCATTAAATAAAAAACAACTGTTAACAAGACATTGTCCGGAACCAAGGAAGACTGTAAGTATAACTCGGTAATATTTAGCTTCATATATTATACAATATTTTATGTTTCTGTATACATATTTCTTCGTATAATTTTATAACTGTCTAAACAATTCTTTAAGATATTTACTATATTTGGCTTTTTTCAGGTTTAAACAATAACCAGGTGTCAACTGTAAATGTTTATATATATATATATATATTTATATACAATTATTATTAGCCATTGACAAAAAATTAATCAATTGTTAATGCTTTCATTTATATAACCTTTTATTATTATTATTATTATTTTCAGATAGTGGCCATGTATTATAGAAGATGCAAATTCCACAGCCGAAAGTTTATTGCCCACAAAATCCAGGGAATTGTATGAAATTATATACAACAAATTTTTTTATTGGCGTAGGGGTAAATACAAAAAGTGACTTATTCTGAAAATGTGGTTTTGGCTAATTTTTGAAGCTTATCAAACACATGTAAATCGCCAACGTTATGGTCGATATATTTGATGCTGAAGAGTAATTTAAAAATCAAGGACAATGTAGATATTGCGAAATACTGAAAGTTGAAAAGTAAGTCAGTTAAAAAAATATACAACTAAATAAAGGGTGGACCATTAATTTGTAAGATTTTTAAAATGCGATAAAATGAGCTCCCATTGATATTTTTTATTTGTTTTTTTTTACATTGTGAAGCTGAAACTCTCCCATTTATAAATGGATAAACGATTTCGTTGAAGTGGCTTCCTCTACAGTATGCCATTTGTTCGGCAAAATTATTGATTACATTTTCGATCACCCCAGCTCCTATCTCATTCAAAGTAGTTGCAATGTTGTATTTCAAAGCTGCAATTGTCTCTGTATTATCCGCATAGCATTGGTCTTTAACAGCACCCCAAAGAAAATAGTCAAACGGTGTCAAATCGCAGCGGCGCGGCGGCCAACTGACGTCTCAAAAACGGCTGATTATGAGGTTATATTTTATTTATTTATTTAGTCTTATATAACATCGTTATATGTTCCTCTCTACTTCTCAGTGTGAGGTGAAGGTTATATTTTAATAGTGTGAATAATTGTTCTGGTTATTGTAATCTTAAGAAAAACAGTATAATGTTATTTTTCTAAACAAAACATCTTCTGCAATATGTACTTTTTTGTTTTAGAAAAAAATAACATTACACAATGTGAAATCTTGCATCAAGTGCAAAATGAGAAAATAAAGCTACCTTCGTTTATACATACAATGAGTTTATGAAAAATAATATAAGAAATTTTGTATACCTTCTGAATATCTGTGGAACAGAATACTTTGTGCTCTTAATACTAAAACAATATTGTTCGGATCTGGCCCATCACGCCAACTGCTTCGACTGCATAGGAATTCATAAGCCTGATTGACTTGTTCAAACCGTTCCTGAAAAATAAATTAACATTTTAGTTTGGATGTCTGTACAACCAAGCCTGATTTAATTGATGTAACATTTTATTTTATGTTTTTAAATGATAAAATGGTCAACAAAACTGATTTTCCGAAAGTTTACTGAATCATATTTGTAAACTATGAAACTACCATATGATCAAGAACTTTTCTCCTCTACAACGCTTAATTTTTTTTCTTTATTTTACATTTTGTTGGCTCCAGTGAATAAAAACCATGGCCCTGTGAAAATCAGGACGTAGCGTAAGCTCGGGTGCAGTATGCGTGCAAAATGTGGCAATTTGTTTATGCCAACTTACTGTCGCCACATTTACTATTCAGTTAAACAGTCTCGATTTGCGCGAAGTGTTTCGCGTGCCGTTGAGATATCCCTCTAAAATTACACAACATTTAAAAAAACAAGCGGCTCAATTATAAATTTCGATAAAAAAGTAATAACACTCCTCGCTAATTCAAATGTGTAAATGAGATTATTTTTCTAGAGTCTAAACAACACACAATAGTTATAATTACTACCGCAAGAAGCATCACTAATTTCAAATACTTACCCCGCCCCGCATCCAATGGCCCAACCTTTGCTAATTCAAATGTATAAATAAGGTTATTTTTCTATAGTGTAAATATGCACAATAGTTACAAGTGCCACCGCAAGAAGCAGCTCTAGTATCGCATACTTACCCCCGCCCCGCCCCTCGTATACTTACACCCCTCGTACAATGGGCGCGTTCAGGGAAATTTTAGACATGTAGAGCCGCAGCGCAAAGGGCTTAATGTTCCCTAAATGAACAAATTGTAGTTGTCTGTATTGAACATACAATTATTTACAGCTGCACGTCTTGAAAGGCGATCCAGCCGAAAAAATATATACGCATTACAGCTTGATAAAGCACTGCAGCGCCACACATAAAGCGGTACCGTTCAGCGACACTACTTTCGTAAAACGATGCAGCGCTACAGTTCCCTGAACGCGCCCAATGATCCAGCCTTGATATATATATATTATCAAAAACCCTTGTACCCTTACGGGTGTTGGGTTTCGGCCTTGATAAAAACAGAGAAAACGTCACATGTGTCATTAATTAATTCAAATCTTTCAATTTGTTAGAATAACATAACCTATATCGTGTGGTTACTTTTATTGCCAACATCGTTGTTTTTTTTTTTATAAAAAAATCAAAGCTCTCTAGAGGAGAAAAGTTCTGAATCATATGGTACTAATGTAGAAATTTTTTGTTGTTGCCAACCCTGGATCATTCGGTATTTGTTTTGTTTTTTATTTGCTCAATTCCATTTTTTTATGTACCTGAAATCTTGCTACAGAAGTTGATTTATTTAATTTTTTTTTTGGCATAGGATTCTCTTATTTAATAACTTACTCTTCCATTTGGATTTTTATCAGGATGAAACATGGTGGCTAATCTATAATAAGCTTTCCTAATCGTTGATTCCTCGGGAGTTCCCTCCAGTTCTAAACATTTGTAGGCCTGTTCCACAGTCATAGCTGGTGGTTTCTTTTCAACTTCCGATCTCCAAGCATCGAGAACATCTTTTAATAGCTTAACCTGTAAACAAAACAAAACAAAACAATGCGATAATAAATAACAGAAATAACAAACTGCGATTGTTTCATTCCTCAATCCAACCTCCCTCTAAAAAATATTCCAAATCAGTGATATAAATAAAGAAATTAGTTTAATTAATAATTTACTATACCACGAATAAATTCTGGGAATTTTCGGGTTTGTGGAAAGAGTCCAGGCACATTAAAAGAAGTGCTGGTTTTGATGCTTTCGTAACTAATATGTCTGACATATTAGAGTTAAGCGAACTTCGTAATTATTTTATTTTTTATTGAGATTATTAACCCTACACCCATATGGGTATAAAGGGTCATTGTATATATACAAGGTGTACAGAAAATGAGTGAAAAGCTTTAGGTGGCGTGACTGACTAATTTTTAGATAAAAATATTAACGAAAATAAGTCACACGGTCCTTCCTTGAGACTCACGGGCCACTTAAAAGAAATATAGATTTGGCAACGCTGGATCAAACAAGTGTGCATTTATCCTGTTTATAACTGCTACATCATCCGCTGGAGGTGTTGCATACACCTTTTCTTTTACAAACGAGCGTGCGTCGTTGCCAGATCTATTTTCATTAAAAGAATGCTTCTGATGTAAAAATATCCGATTTATTAATCATTTACATCAATGGAATTATACACGTGTCTAATTGATTGTTAATGCTACTGATTTTTTACAAAATTAAAAAAACAATACTAATTTATAGTCACATATTTAAAAGTCCGAAGACCTCGTGAGCCTTAATGAAGAACCATACAAGATTTTTTTATTTGGATTTTTTATTAAAAATTAATTAATGAATTGAGTTACCTGAAGGTTTTCACTCATTTTCTGTACACCTTGTATATATATATTATTGAGATTATTATACTCACTGGATCAGATATTGGCCAATCGGGAAACTTAGTTAAATCACAGAGGTGCCGCAAATAGAAGATGTTGCAGAAGAGCTCGTGCTCCAGTTGTGGGTATCTTATGGCGGGGATCGCGATGTAGCTGTACCTAGCCATCGTGTGGCTACGCAGTTTCGGTGAAAAGTCGGCAATGTGAGCGGAGATTTTCTGAATTAGCAAACGCCTGGAAAATCGATGACGCACAATTAAAATTAAAATCGATTGAAATTTTGTTTTACAAGAAAATATCGTTCACCTCCCACACAGTTGAAACTGACCCACGAAGAGGTGCTGGACATTGCCAGATTTACAGAGTGGGTCTAGTCTAGCGATGTAAATGTCCATCAGTGTCATTCTCTTGTGTGCTCATCAGCGATGTGTTCTCGTATCAGAGCATTTGTCGGCGTGCAATGACACGCTCGGAAACGGCACGAGCATGACCGATTCTACTCTTTCTTCCGAAACCGCCGTATACATTTTTGTATTGCGCATAATATTTGGAAATTAATAGCATCCTCCTCGCTCGATTCTCAACTTATTAACATATACTATCTTATACGCGGACAAATGCTCTGACACGAGAGTACGACGCTGACGAGCATCTACTCCAGCCCGAGCTAGTGCTATAAAAAACGTTGACATAATGTCAATCAATGTTTAAAATTAGCGCCACATAGGCCACGGAAACGATGTTAGAAGGAGACAGATTTTAGCGGACAATCTTTGACATGTCAATCAACGTTTACAACCAGCGCCACTTGGACCACGGAAACGATGTTAGAGCTGTCTCTCTCTAACATTGTTTCCGTGGATGTTAGAGCTGTCTCTCTCTAACATCGTTTCCGTGGTCCAAGTGGCGCTGGTTGTAAACGTTGATTGACGGAAACGATGTTAGAGCTGTCTCTCTCTAACATCGTTTCCGTGGCCCAGGTGGCGCTAGTTGTAAACGTTGATTAACATGTCAAAGTTATTTTGTAAAATATTAAGTGTGTTTAATACTATGAAAGTTCTTGTATAATTGGTAGTCATGGCAAGATTAATATGAGAAATTCTGTATTTATGGGAAGCAGTTGTCGGCGACTTTATAGCTATCAAGTAGAAAATAATCGTATCTCGGTAAAATGTAATGTTATTTTTTAAGTAATAATATTATATGAGAATGTATTCATTTATTTAATTTAAAATTTGTTTTAAAAGATATTCACCTCACACTGAGAAGTAGAGAGGAACATACAACGATGTTATATACAACTAAATAAATAAATTAAAAGAGATTTCTGTAAATTATTTTACTTTGTATAGCGCCACCTAGGGCGCGGAAACGCTGTTGAGTAGTTGGAGAGAGAAGGAGCTACTTTTAGCTTTCAAAAAAATACACAGAGCTGGCTGTCCGTTGTAGTCTGTGATCTACTCTGCAACGACATATCCATGGAGACGAGAGAATGACACTGACGGATATTTACATGACTAGTTTAATCACTAGGAGGGAGGTATCACAATGGGCATAAGTGTGTGGTGTATGAGCCTCCCCATCCCAAAATCCTTACCTCATTTCAGAATTCCAAATGGCTTCCGGTGTGTCGTATTCACCCAAAAATATTTGGGCAAACTTTTCAGCCCCGTGATTTTCTAAATAATAAACCATTGCTTCGGGTAGAAGATGGCCCAAAATGCTCCTCTGCATGATATCAGTTGTTGCTGTCTGCAAAAAATAGAAACAATTTATTAATTGATATTTTTTCTTTCCAAATAATAAAATAACTAGAGATGGCCAAGGTCGATCTTTTTTATTACTGTAAAAATAAGTATATGATATTGTTATTAATGCAACATATTTTTATTATTATAAGTATTTATTGAAAAACATCAATTTATTGTTACTTATTGACTTTATTTGTTTAAAATCGCTCATTTAGAAATAATCGAGTATTTCTAATATTGATTAATTTTGCTGATCGCTAAAAATTACAACACTCTTTTGGTCAAAAAACACAGACTTTTTATTTATTTATTTAGTCTTATATAACATCGTTATATGTTCCTCTCTACTTGTCAGTGTGAGGTGAGGTTTACATTTCGAGTACCATGTGCTCGTTATGAATAGCGAATTTCGCTATCACTATATTTCTTTCTTTCTTAATCTTATCCTCTTTTACCCGTATTGGGTGTCGAGGTATTGCTATATTTAGCTACTATAAATAAAAAGTGAAGTACCGAACAAATCACCTTTTTCATTTTATCAAACACATAACTCATTTAGTAAACTTAGCAGATATAGATAAATATCAAAATGCAATTTATACTGGACATTTGGTCTTAAAGCCAAACATACTGTAACGAAAATGAAAGTAGAACATTCTGGAATGTTCCACAGAGCGCGCGAAGGTAAACGTGGCGTCTTGGAATGTTCTGGAAAATTCGAGAAACAAGCGCGCGATAGTAGTGAGGCAGTTACGGACGTCCGAGTGCTCGACATCTAGTTATAAATAAATAGTGACAGTGTGATGTAAATAAATGTATTAAGTGTACTGTAAATAAATAAATAGACATTGTTTTACTTATTTCCGAGTCTGATTAAACCCGATTTCATAATAATGCACTTCAAATTTATTTTAATCTTCTTAAAAAAAACATTTAAAATTTACGATTTTTTAAATATTTCTACTTTCATTTTTGGAAATGTGCGCAAGCAACTTACATCGTCTGCTTTGAAGGCTTGTTTCATGTGAGTCAACTGCAGAAACCTGGCGATTGGCAAAACATTGCTACCCGTATACATCAGAATGAAATAAAACACTCCGGTCGTGTAGACTTTGCTCATCTCTGGATTATCCCTCATTATCTCCGTGAGCAACGTCGCCACCTTCTCCACGAGTATAGGGTCGAAGGTCAGCAGCAGCTGGACAATGTGTGAAAGGCAGGTGCGTTCAGATAGCAGTCTTTTCACTTTTGGCAACGGTCGGATGATAGCATCATCTTGATCCCTGTGCAAATAAATTCACACAACAATTAAAATTATTATTTTATTGATATGATGAAAATAAGCTGTATTGAATATTTCTTCACTTTTGTTTTATTAAGATGAAAGTATATTTCAAGTGCCATGCATTCATTATAGATAAGTAAGCTGTGTTCATCGTTTCTTTGTTTTATTAATACGAAATAAAATTTGAAAATTTTGATGTTGTCCAAAATGCCACCTTAAGATGTTTTACTCACAATCCAGTGCCTACTAAATAAACAGGCCGGAATGTCAGAGTTGGGAAATCGAAATCTTGCAGTCTAGTCGGACCCCATGCGAGAGAATTCATTCGCCTACGAACTATCGTAATGGAAACATCGCCCGTTCACCATAATTTCTTTACCTAATTTAGAATTTTATTTTCATCTAAATTAAATAACTCCTATCAATAAGTCTTTAATTTTTAATAGAAAATTTAAATATTTATCATTATAACTACACGCAATAATAACTGTTATAATTTAACCTGCTTGCATTAGAGCATTGCACGAGATGAGCAGTGCTCCAAGGCCAGATATACATATGCATCTAAAAGTCCTCCCCACTCCGACATTCTAGCCTGTGTATTTAGTAGGCACTGCATAAACGATTTGATTTTTATCAGTCCGGGATTGAAAATTTGCACACTAAATCGCAGATCGCAAAAAGTTGTTATATTGTTGATTAAAAATAAAGACTAGTTAAAAATTTTCTTTCTTTCTTAATCTTATCCCCACCCATTACCCAATACGGGTAATTGGGTGTCGAGGTTCAGTTAAAAATTCAGTTATTTTAAATTTAATTTAAGAAAGTGACATTACTTTTCTGTCCCCGCTAATATATTAAATTAAAGTTTTAAAACTATAAGCTTACCTACTAGGATAATACTCGCACATTTTGATTAAAATATTTAAAATTAGGGTGGCTAATTCGGTTTCATTGTAGCAGGCACTACTGGATGCCATCAGGCACCATTTCAGCTGTGGCAACTGTCCGGCCATTTTCCATCCCTCCAAACCGATGGCCCAACACTTTGTCTTTTTTGTAATCACAGTCTTCTCGTACAACTCTTTAACCTGCAACACATTCAACATGTAACCGATAAATTTTCATTTCCATCGAAGATTTTCGAGGATGTCGTCAGTGCTTGAACAAAATTAAAAAAAAGTTGATGATGGAAAAATAAAAGAACTGAGGCTGAAAGACCACTGGTCGATAGCCAGTTTCAGAGTTGGAAATATATTGTGAACGTTAGTGTATTATTAGATATTGTATTGTAATTGTATATTCCAATCTCAGAAATTAAGATGTTTATGTATGTAAAAGAACTGTCAAAACCAAAATTTGTTTGTTTCCAGACAAGAAACCTTCACTGAATAGAATAAGGGCAAAACTACTGATGTACAAAACAAATTGAGCAAAAAAATTTAAAAAATCCCATTTTGAAGTGATACTTTAAAGATACAGGTTTAAAGAAAGGTATTATTTTCTGAACAACTTATTACTTACTTCTGGGAAACTGATCGGTCCTTTCCTGCCAGCCTCTTCGGTGTTGTAATACCACTCCTTCTCAGCAGTCTGTTGCATGTTAGGACCGGCTTCTATCACATTAGTTTGATTAGGAATGACGGCTCGGGATGTGTGCAAATGGGCTAGCGAGACCAAATCGATCAGTATCCGAATTCCGCCCGCGTCTAAGAGATCGCGCACGTTCTTCCTATGTAAAATTAATTTGTTTATAAAGAGCACCAGTTTATCCCTCTCTGCCCTATCAAAACACTGGAACATAACAAATGACACACTAAAAAATTTAACAAAAAAAAAATTGCTATTATTATTTTCTTTTAGTAAGTGATTGCGTTAAATATTGTTAAATTTAAACATTAGGTTAGTTCCACCGGGCACACCACCTAATGTTTAAATTTAACAATAATCTTCAATTAGTAGCAAATAATTGTAGAATACCTATTTCTTCTCACGGGTGCGAAGTTACCAATAGTTTTCGCCAATAGATCAAAAAAACAGGGTAGATTTATAAAAAAGAGGCACTGCCTAAAGTGTATTTATAGTAATGGAATAATTTCTTCACTAAAGTAATCAGCATAATCCCCTAACCACCCCTATTTCTATTTATTTCTTTATTTTCTCCAAGTGCACCCTCCCAAAAAATATTACTTTTCCTTAGATATACTCCCCATATACCCTTTAATAACTTACAAAAGAAAAAGTTTCAGACTCCACCCTCAACCCCCTTAATAATAATAATAATATTGTACAATTTGTTTGCAAAGAAACTCTTAATTTTCCTCTTAATTAATGGAAAATATGTTTTATTTATTGATTTTTAATTTATGGGGGTGAGGGAGGTCCGTTGAGAAAAATATTTTTGCTGAATATGAACAATTGAAGTATGAGGAATTCAACTGTGTGAAAATATTTTCCATGGAAGAAGCAACAATTCGTCAAAATCAATTATTTATCGAAAAATATGTGATTTTTTTCAATTTTTAATTTAAGAGGGGTGGGGGAGGTCCAGTGAGAAAAATATTTTTGTTGAATATGAACAATTGGTATATGGGGAATTCAACTGTGTGAAAATATTTTCCATGGAAGAAGCAACAATTCGTCAAAATTAATTATTTATTGAAAAATATGAGATTTTTTTGAATTTTTAATTTAAAGGAGGTGGG
Source organism: Philonthus spinipes (assembly GCA_963082785.1). Taxonomy (NCBI): domain Eukaryota; kingdom Metazoa; phylum Arthropoda; class Insecta; order Coleoptera; family Staphylinidae; genus Philonthus; species Philonthus spinipes. The sequence goes on from OY720316.1 coordinate 9,951,728, forward strand.
GGAGGTCCGGAAAGAAAAATATTTTTATTGAATATGAACAATTGGTATATGGGGAATTTAACTGTGTAAAAATATTTTCCATGGAAGAAGCAACAATTCGTCAAAATTAATTATTTATCGAAAAATACGAGATTTTTTTCAATTTTTAATTTAAAGGGAGTGGGGGAAGTCCAGTGAGAAAAATATTTTTGTTGAATATGAACAATTGGTATATGGGGAATTCAACTGTGTGAAAATATTTTCCATGGAAGAAGCAACAATTCGTCAAAATTAATTATTTATCGAAAAATATGAGATTTTTTTCAATTTTTAATTTAAGGGGGTGGGGGAGGTCCGGTGAGAAAAATATTTTTGCTGAATATGGACAATTGAAGTATGAGGAATTCAACTGTGTGAAAATATTTTCTATGGAAGAAGCAACAATTCGTCAAAATCAATTATTTATCGAAAAATATGACATTTTTTTCAATTTTTAATTTAAGGGGGGTGGGGGAGGTCCGGTGAGAAAAATATTTTTATTGAATATGAACAATTGGTGTACGGGGAATTTAACTGTGTGAAAATATTTTCCATGGAAGAAGCAACAATTCATCAAAATCAATTATTTATCGAAAAATATGAGATTTTTTCAATTTTTAATTTAAGGGGGGTGGGGGAGTTCCGGTGAGAAAAATATTTTTGTTGAATATGAACAATTGGTATATGGGGAATTCAACTGTGTGAAAATATTTTCCTTGGAAGAAGCAACAATTCGTCAAAATCAATTATTTATCGAAAAATATGAGATTTTTCAATTTTTAATTTAAGGGGGGTGGGGGAGTTCCGGTGAGAAAAATATTTTTGTTGAATATGAACAATTGGTATATGGGGAATTCAACTGTGTGAAAATATTTTCCATGGAAGAAGCAACAATTCGTCAAAATTAATTATTTATCGAAAAATATGAGATTTTTTTCAATTTTTAATTAAAGGGGGTGGGGGAGGTCCGGTGAGAAAAATATTTTTGCTGAATATGGACAATTGAAGTATAAGGAATTCAACTGTGTGAAAATATTTTCTATGGAAGAAGCAACAATTGATCAAAATTAATTATTTATCGAAAAATATGAGATTTTTTTCAATCTTTAACTTAAGGGGGGTGGGGGAGGTCCAGTGAGAAAAATATTTATGTTGAATATGAACAATTGGTATATGGGGAATTTAACTGTGTGAAAATATTTTCCATGGAAGAAGCAACAATTCGTCAAAATTAATTATTTATCGAAAAATATGAGATTTTTTCAATTTTTAATTAAAGGGGGTGGGGGAGGTCCGGTGAGAAAAATATTTTTTGTTGAATATGAACAATGGTGTATGGGGAATTCAACTGTATGAAAATATTTTCTATGGAAGAAGGAGCAATTAGTCAAAGTTAATTATTTACCGAAAAATGTGTGATTTTTTTCTAGAAGAGATTATGCTGATTACTCTAATGAAGAAATTATTTCAAAATATTGATTTTTATAGTTTTTATGATGTATTGGTGAAATCTATTGGTAACTTCACACCCGTTTATAGACTGCACCTTGATCTGATTTCTTAAGACTCCTGAACATTATTATTGTTTAAAAAAAAAACTACGAATATATCCAATTTAATTAAAGTAAGTGCAATAAATCATGGATTATTAACACAGTTTATATATTCAGTCAAATTTTTGAAGTTTATATCGAACAATAATTGAGTTGTTACAACCGATTAGTGTTTCTTTTATTAAATTGATTATTATAGATTTCATCATAATTATTATTTCGGGTGTTGGATGAGAAGAATTAAGAACTTCTCATCCAACACCCGAAAGGGTACAATGGGAATATTAATTATATATATATATTCCAAGACTCTCTTCCCATGACAATATAATTCTTCTATATTTTTATTCATCGCAATTCGCAATAATGAAACTACTTCACTTTGTTTAACTGTACCTTTTATTTGTGAATATAGTTTTGACTTCATTATCAAACTGACAAGAGTCATAAATAAAAACTTCAGTTATACAAAGTAAAAATAGATCATTATGGTATTTTTTTTTTCATACGCTTTCTTTAAATGAAGGTTAAGCTTAACATCATTAATTAAATTGACATTCTATGTACATATATCTTAATGAGATTTCACAGATTGCTTTAACTAAAAATTAATTGCAATACGTTGTCACGAATCACTGGATATTATTCTTCATTTTTACAATTGCTAATTTAATATACGCAACTTGTTCAATCAGTACAGCCTGGATGTAGCATTCATTAGGGGCTTAATCCTGCCCTTAATTCACACTTACCCTATCCAACATGCCGACAATATGTTTCGTATCACTAAAAGGGCCTATGTCTTCAAAATACCTCCCGTAAACAATTGCCATCGCTTGAAGACACATACATTTCATATCCACCTTTGGTGTTAATAAAAATCGATGATACAAGTCATTGAAGAATTCATACCTGGAAAAAATATTGATAAAAATTAAACTTGCTTACATTGAATTCATTAAGGATTAAGGTTTTAGAGGGGGGAGGGCAGCAAGTATACTGTTTAATTTTGTAAATTTACACAAATAAAGATAACATTTTTAAAGATATATTGTAAATTTACAAATTTATAAAATATTGTAACGAAAGTGAAAGAAGCAACTGGAAAGAACACTCTGGAATATTCCACGGAGTGCGCGACGTAAAACGCGGCTTCATCGAAAGTTCCGGAAAGTTCGAGAAACAGGCACGCTATATAAGCGCGCTCTAATGGCGCGGCAGTCAGTCTATCACGAACGTCCGAGCGCTTAACATCTCGTTATAAGTAAATAGTGACAGTGTGATGTTAATAAATGTTTTAAGTATATTGCAAATAAATAATTAGACATTGTTTTATTCATTTCCGAGTCTGATTAAACCCGATTTCGTAACAATATGTAAAAGTCTTGTACTTTCTCTTATTTTTCTTTTTTATTGAACTAAATATGTTTATAAAACTATGTTTCCATCTGCAGGATTAGTTATATTTAGTTCAATAAATCAAGTAGGAGAAGTAACAATCATCTTATTTAATTAATTAAACAGTCTGCACAACCAGCGTATACTTTGAAACAGTTTGATTATTTTCCTTACGATCTACGAATGGGAGAATCATCGCTATCATCCATTTCGAGCAGTAGCCTGAGGTAGTAGTCCCCGATCTTGACCTCGTCCGTCAGACACTGGTAATTGACTTCGAACTCCTGGTGATTCCACGCGACGAGTGCGAACCCGGCTAGCTCTCGATCAGATGAAAAAGCTGTGATTTCTTTTTCTAAGGCACTTCTCAGTTCTTCTCTCGTCTAACAAATAGAAACAATTAGAAAAAAAAAACAGATTCTTTAACATATTTCTTTCTATTGATTAAAGAAGGAAAAAAAAATAAGAAGTAAAATTGAGTAAACTAGGCACGATGTATTAATGGGCAAAAATCGATTATTTTAATAATCAAATACAAAATAATTGATTATTTTTGATAAGCAAATGTTGATTTAATAATTTCTATGATTTATATAATTCAAAACGTACAATTAGTCATTATAAATAGTATTTCTATTAATCATAATAAATTAAAGACGACGCAAGCGCCATCTTTCGCCTAATTTCATGTGGCATCGTCAACGAAATGGCCATCGCTAGTTATCCATACGCTAGATGAATAGTGGCTGAACATTTCATTAAATACTATTTCTATGTCGAATCGAGGAATTTTCAAATTCAATTTTCATTAACTGTTACATTTTTTATATAAATCGATTATCTAAATAATTGATTTTGACCATCATTAGCTTGAACTAACAAATAGAAACTATAGTGTACTCTCTAGAGAGTGTTTGGTTACTCCAAAACACGATTTAATTGCCCTCATACTATGCACTGAATTGTAATTGTGATTCAGCTTTACTTACACTAAAAACGCACACTCTCCTCGCCATTAATTGAGAACTGCTTTATGTCACTTACGAGCGTGCGCAATGTAACACAATTCATGCACGCTCATTATTTAAAAATGTGTTAATTTTAAATATAGATTACAGAAACAATAAGAAAAAAAAGCAATTCTCCAACAAATAGAAAGAAGAAAAATTGAATTAACAAGAGCTAGTGTTTCTGTGTATTCACCTTATGATTCCAAATAAGGTTGGGCTGAGCGTGATCCAAACTGAATTTATAGTAAAACAACTGCCAGTTGGCCTCCGCTTTGATCCTCTCCCGCCTCCTCCTCAAAACAATCGGGACGACCTTCATCTTCTCCTTCCTCTCTTTCAGTATTCCGACTTGCGCTCCCCAATGCTGGACGGCCAGATTCGTGTAGTGCTCCATTTTCTTCTCGACGTTCCTCCACTGCCTTTCCACGGCCGCCCAATTCGGACCCTTCTTGTTCTTATTCGAATAGTCCTGTGCTATTTTCAGGTTATCCCTGTGGTTCAGCACCTCGCGTTCCAAATCGGATTCCGGGACGGTCTCTATCGAGTCCAGGAAAGTTATTAAACCGGAAGGCTGGAAAAACAATGACATTAATCATATAATTGAATAGATCATTATCAATAATTTGAATCTATGAGGTAGAAAAAAAATTCTAATAAATTGAATAAAAAAAAAAAAAAAAGTGGATGAGAGAGGATGGAGCTGGCGTAGAGATACTGAAGAGACTGGAGTGGGAGAGAAGTAGTAGAATGATATTAAGTTGATATGATAAAGGTTTTTTTTTAATAAATTGAATAATTAAAATATTAATTACCATTATTCTCTTCAATAAACCCATCGCTGTTGGATTGCCTGTAACCCATAGTCCGACTAAATGCCTGGATAATTGTCGATGTGTGAGGAGTCTTCCATCCGACCCTGAAGTGTACAGTGCGGCCAAAAAGTGTCTAGGCAGGGCACCCTCAGCTAGAGCGAGTGTTTGCATCCTCGCCGCCACTTCGGCCTCCCCTTCCTCGATTAAGGCTCGCATGACAAGTCCAGCGCCTTTTACAATCGCCATTGATGGATGCTACAAACAGAAGTTACAAAAAAATTAAATACTCATATAAAGTGAATAATGGTGATTAAAACGTGCTTTAAAGATTCATGTATTTGGGGTTTTTCCATCCGACACCTAAAAGGGTGTAATGATTCGAGAAGAAGAAGTATTTGGGGTTTTTCCATCTGACACCTGAAAGGGTATAAGGATTCGAGAAGAAGTATTTGGTGTTTAAACCATATTTTAAAATGATGATTAAAATATGTTATAAATCATAATAATTGGAAAGATAACACAAGCGCCATCTATTGCCTATTTTTTTACAATAATTGTCTTTATTAACAGATATATATAATAAAATAGATAATAAAAATTACAATCAAATGTATAATTTATATCTGTAGCAATCGTTCTTATTTCCAACCCTCTATCCTCACCTCATGATACCTGGGTGAACTCCGATCGCGGGCTAGTGGTATTGAAGAATACATGTTTGGTTTTAGATGATTTTCCTGTTTCCTATTTTTGTGTTCCTATCTATTGAGTTGTTAATAAATGTTGTTTTGTTTTTAATTCAAAAGGAATTAGATTAGCTTGGCTTGGAATAATTTGGCTCTACAAAGTAGACGACCGAGAACAGTTGTTTCATCCACTAAAGGAAGGCGAACTTGTCCTTTTAATGCGAACAGGAAACAAAATTCATTTAATAAATGAATGTTATGAAGTTTGTTATATTTGCTACTTAAAAATTATATTATATAAAAACAATTAATGACTGTGATCAAGTGAATAAAAATCTGTTTTCTATTATTACTTAAAAATTGTTTTAAAGTTTAATGTTTAAAGCATGTTTTGATATATTTGGAGTATAAAACATCTCATTAAGCAAATTGGAAATAAAAATGTTACATCACAACATCAACATTTATCCACATACTATTTTTTTTTAACTCAACACTAGCTAATGCTGGTAAATGAGTGTCTATTATGAATGAACTATTTTTTTAAGGGGAGGTTCTGGACTAAAATCGATTTTTTTATTAGACATATTTGAAGCCATATTTGTACACAAGAGTGTGTTGAAAGAAATTTGTCAATATATAAAGTATTTTACAAGTTACAGCCAGTTGAGTGAAGCAATGCCCAGGCATTTTTATAGAACAATTTTTTTCTTTTAATGCGTTTTTCTCAAAAGTTTTTCTTTTCTGCCCGCTCTAACGTTCAAACCTATGAAAGAATTCGCTTCAATCGTTGTGTTTGTTGAGTCATATTTTATAATGTAAAAATATGTGTATTTCTGTGAATATTTCTGTTTGGATTTTATTGTTTTATTGCGTCCTTTCATACAAGTGAAAAGGCTTGTATTTGAATTTTGTGTATTGATTTTTTGTATTTGAGATTTCTAAAGCAAAACCTGGGAATCAAATGTTTTCTCGGATTTTCAGCTCGTATTTTTACCAATTTGTTCACGGCCGAAAGAACGATTAGCCATTGTCAGGAAAACATTCCAAAATTTCTAAACAGCAGGCCTAAACGTGCTAAATTGGGCCTATTTTGGATGTGTTTTTTTTTTCTCTAAAAACTTCAAATTTGTAGTCCATTGTATACCCAATGCAACTGAAAAAACCACATTTCAAAATATTCATTCGACTTCGAGAAAAAAAATCTTAAAGGTGACCCATTTTTCAGGCGTCAGGTCCAGGACCTCCCCTTAACAGAATTTTATTCAGTAAAATCTCGTTTGAAAAATGTTTAATATACATTTTTCAACAACCACATACCTGAAAGAGTTTAAATAATATCCGACCACGATCTGCGACCATCTCCAATAGCATGTCGAAATGTTTGCCATCCGTGGTCTCGCAATACGGTACACAAAGAGCAAATGTGAGGAAATCCAGCATGGCTGAAACGATTAGGGCTCCGGTTCCTTGATTCTGTAATAAAATTAATATAAAATGTTATATACACTCAAAACAATAATAAAGTATTGTTTATCGTCAAGCCACATAAGATAGTTTGATCATGGTGGAAAGGCTGACTGTACCCACTTATATAAAATAACAATAATGTGCTGATAGTCTAATTAAAGAATTATATATTTTTTTAAAATCAGTATATTTTTTGTAGGTTTATGTAATTGTATATATTTCTTAGTTTATAATTTTCTTTATTTGAACATTTTAGATATTTTTTCTACGTTTAATTCGTACGAATTTTGTGAATACTTTATTTTCTTTTCTACATTTATTGCACTATTGGTATTTGGAACCGAACGGCGATTTTACGATCCAGCAAGGACGAACCCTCAATAAACGGCCAGCATTTTACAAATTTGCTCGGTGAACAATGGGAAAAGGGAAACTTGCTCAACAAAGGGCGATCCCAGATCGCTGGTAGAATTTCGGGGAAAGATCGTAAAATCTGGCACTCGGTTCCAAACCTGGATTTTGAAAATTTTCCACTATTTCACGTTTTTTAAACCAGATGTTTTCTATCCTCTTGCCATCTTTCTTCCACAAAACCATCCCCACCAACTTATCATCCTCCTGAAAATAATTTCATAAATTCTCAGTCAGTTCTCCTTCATCCATGACTCGAGTAAGTTCTAATCAATTTTCTTAACACTTGTGAAACTTTTGTCAATCATATTTCTTGCTTAATTTCTTTTGCTTTAGTTATTATTTTATTTTGTTGTTGTTTTCATTTTTTTGTAAATACTTAGATCAATAGTTAAATAAATATCAGTTTGTTTGTTTAATTTATTGGCATTTTTAATTTTTTAAAACAAATCGATTAAGTTCGTAAACAAAATGTTCAACCGACTATCCTGGTTGTCACTTATAATTTAATTACGTATCTCAGCAATTACAATTAACTAACCAACCATCTTTATTCAAATGTGTATATGTATGTATAATAATATATAAAATTAGAATTATATTCTGTAAATAAATTGGCTATCGACTGGAGGTCTTTCAGCTAATTACAAATATTAAACAAGGTAAGTGTAAAAACTCAGTATATTCCGATTTATCCCGTAGGTATCGGACGTTTATTATTATTATTTATTTAATAGACTGATGAACGTCTAGCGCGTCTCTAGAGCGCCTTAGCCGAGGGTATTCCATGTGCATCTTGCCATAGTTGGCGCTTAAAATCGTCGCATTGGGGTTTATCCATATAAATATTTGTATTTGGCCTAGGAAAGGCATCTAGTCTGCTGGAGCTCTTATAATTGGATTGCCATAATCCAATTATAGTTCTGCTCGAACTTCTCCGCTTGAGCTTCTCATTGTTCCCCTCCCGATATCGCTCCTCCCCTTCACTCTCATCCTCGCTCCTCTTCTGAAAATTACAACTCGACTTCATGATAATACCGCCAAATTATGATTATACAGCCAAAAAATCGCCCTCTCGATTGCACATTCTCTGCATTCTGGGTAGATTGGCTCTTCCTGTCTGCAGTTTGAAGTCGCTCACGTTGCAGAGGGAATCCGTATCCGAAGCTGACTTATCCATCTCCTGGTTTTGCTGCCTCGGCTGTCTGAAGACTCCTTCGGGGTGTCCGTTACACAGAGAATTTTGAACAAAAATTGTTGTATCGGATGTGAGTACCTTATTCCAGATACTTACAGTAGTAGATATTCTACAGACACTCACTGTCAGCTACCTGCTGATAATGGAAAATCCCACCCCTAGTCCCAAACAGTTATTTAATAAAAAATTCAATACACACTACTAAAGGCGCAAAAATAAATAAAATGTGTAGGAGAAAGGACAACAATTTTTATTTAAATAGAATAATATTGTATTGTCATTGTCAGTAAATGTTTTACTTACAACATGGCATATCCACATGTTCAGCAGACTTTCCAGAAATGATTTGGTTTGTAGTAACGAGGATTTGTTCAACTGTTCCTGTTTGAGATCATACCCGTCGTGGGTCGGGTGCATCAAAGCACATATCACATCGATTGCGGCGTGAGTGACACCGAAATCGTTCCGCCTTAACGCCGTTACCACTTTCATACCAATTGCTTCTCGAAATCTAAAAAAAAGATTTTTTTATACATCATTTTTCTTTATGTTGCCACAGTAGGTGATTTTCCTACTATGAACCTCTAAAACCATTTGGAGTCCTTAATGTATTAATATGTGATAATTCACACTTATCTTCTGTCAACCAATGTTCACATAATGCCAGAAAAGTGAGTGATTTATCTACAACTAATGCTTCTAGCATATGTATTTTGTGATTGAATATTTAGAAATAAGATGTTAAATTCATATTCTTGGTCCACTGGGCGCTCTGCATTATTACAATTTATGTATTCTTCTGTTCCAATGGAGGTTCTTTTCGGGGTTAGTTGACTCCAAGTGGTTTTAGAGGTTAGGCCGTTTTTCTTGTATTTTTTTTTTATCGAAATTATAAAAAAATAATAGTAAGCCGCATCTAACATCCATTACTAGTAGATGGTAATAAAAAAAAAAAACAGTTTCCATCAAATAAGTCATGGCGCTCAACCTGTTAAAATTATTAATTGGATTATAAGACAAAAGGAATATTATATTTATTTATTTAGTCTTATATAACATCGTTATATGTTCCTCTCTACTTCTCAGTGTGAGGTAGGAATATTTTAAATAAGTGATATTTTGTGAAAACTTACCCAGGTAGTATGGTAAATGCCGCGTATCCGACTTTACTCGCAATCAGCCTCCTCAGTGCTTGAAATTGTGATTCCAACTCGACGGCGGTAATTGACTTTTGGTCTCCCTCTTTCTGCACCAGAGCTTGTAGAGCAGATATGATTAATTTTTCTTTGTTTTCAGAAAATAATCCCTGCGAATAAATTATAAGCGATACTTAATAATTCTTTTAATCATGTATTTTTATTGGATAATTAACAGAACTTCCTAAATCCACAAGTCATCCTTATACAGTTTGTTTTTTTTTTAATAAAAATTTGTATTTAGGGGATAAATATTGCTAACGGTTGATAGCCAATTGGCTGAAGAATTTATTTTTATGTTAGTTATTTATTGTATTTATTTATTATTATTACTTTGTTAAAAATAATCTGCCAATAAAGATTTATATATATATTGCTAAGAAAAAATAATCATAATTGACAACATATATATATATATATATATATATATATACATATATATATATTGAATGACCCCTTTCTACCCACATGGGATAATTGACAGCATAATAATATGAATCATAATAAATTGAAGACGACGCAAGCGCCATCTTTTGCCTAATTTTAAGTGGCATCGTCGATGATTCGAGTCTACAAAGTAGACAACCAAGAATCTTTGTTTCATCCACTAAAGGAAGGCGAACTTCTCCCGTTTATAATTGATGATGCCGCTTGAAATTAGAGAAAAATGTTGATTACGCCTTCCATTTATTACGATTCATATCATTTAACCGCAATGCAAGATCCGTTCAACCGCCTTCATCAAGGCATTGCACATGGAACACACTAGTCTGGTGAGGTTTTAAAAACCAAAATGACCATCACTAGTTACGCTAGATGATTGGTGGTTGAGCATTTTATTATACATAATAAATAATCGTAACAGGACTGTAAATTAGCGCCCTCTAAAAAAAACAGAAAAAAAAAAGATGATGAACTGCGTATATAATAGACCATATAAGGAAAACAGTGATTTATCTAAGTAGGATTTTTATTATCAACGCCTTTTGTGATAATAAAAATCCTATTTTAGAGTTATGGTAAAAAATGACAGTCACTTTTGAGTTTCAATAATGAATACAGTAACTTCTCTAAACAGAATTTTTATTATCACCGCCTCCTGTGATAATAAAAATCCTATTTTAGAGTTATTCTAAAAAAATGAAAGTCACTTTTCAGTGTCAATAATGAAAACAGCGATTTATCTAAACAGAATTTTTAAAATGCAGGCTATGCGATTCGGCAAATGAAACAACCGAGCATATACTCTGCGCCTGTGACACTATTGTCCACAAGCGTCTTTCACACTTCGGCAGGGACCGATTATCCCACGAAGAGGTGAGCAATGTCACCCCCAAGAAAGTCATCAGGTTCATAGAGGACGTGGGACTGCTTGGGAAGTGATTAGGAAAGGGCAGAACAATAGATTTTACAGGTCGCAGTTCACATGAGGCTAATTTACGTCTCACTAGCCCCGTATAACCTATAACCTAACCTATAAACAGAATTTTTATTATCACCGCCTCCTGTCATAATAAAAATCCTATTTTAGAATTATCCTCTTTACTAAGAATGCAATTTGTCTTCTTCAGAAAATATTCATCATTGAGATTTAAAAATGATTGACATGAAGTTAGTTTGCAAGCAATCTGCGACACATAATTTAAAATTATGTGTATGCTTTGCATAGTATAGAGAGAGAGAGTCAATCCCTTGACTCTCTCTCTCTATACTATGCAAAGCCTACTAAACATACAGGCTGGAATAATCCGGCCAGTATATTTAATTGGATAATACGTCTTTGTTTCCTGAGGCACAGATTCCGTCTAATAACGATGCCAGTAGTGAATCTCTGTAATAATTAAAATACAAGGAAAGTTGATTCATTGGTCGTTGTAAACTTCAAATGAAAAATGGTGATTATTATTAAATAGTTATGAAATCCTTATTATAAGTTTTGTTCTTGAATTTAACCGGCTTGTATATTTAGTGGGCTTTGCATAGTATTTAGTGGGTTCAGTAATTTCTAACAGCAGAAATATGTTGATTTCGTTCGAACAAATTACTTGACTCACGTCTTGTGTGACGCTGTAGAGTAAACCGGAATAGGGGGCGTTCGCGTTGAACCGGCGCACGCACTCCGAAAAAGTGTGCTTCGGAGGGGGATTCTGTAAGAATTTCACGTGAATGCTTTCCGTTTCCTCTTCCACGGGAATGTGCAAAGGGCCCAGACGCATGCCCCTGTCCATTGGCAACATCGTGATGTGGACGTCTTTGTTTCCTGAGGCACGGACTCCGTCTAATAACGATGCCAGTAGTGAATCTCTGTAATAATTAAAAAAAAGGAAAGTTGATTATTTATGGTGATTATTATTAAATAGTTATGAAATCCTTATTATAACTTTTTTTCTTGAATTTAACCATATACAGACATAATCTACTATACTCTATTTTTCCTAAGATTACAATAACCAGAAGACTGATTTACACCATTAAAGTAGATGAATCTGCCGACAAATATTGGCGCGAAATTCAAATTTTCCTACCAGCGATCGTCATGAACTCCTAATCTGTCCAGCTCTTTAAGCAAAAACTTGGCCAGAACTTTCTTCTGAACCTATACTAGAGTGAATGAACTGGCCCCATTGCACTTATAGTTAGTGGCAGCACGCGCTATTGTAATATGGATGACACCAGAATATTTTCTGTAATCCGTTGTAATATGTACCCTGCAGTTTTCCACTCATTGTATAATTATAAAATTAAAAAAAAACACTAATCCAATAAAACAGCAGCACATGTGACACTCGCACAGCTGGCCTTGTGACGCATGGAGAACACATCGCGCATGCTCACGCTTCATAAGCATACACACAGCGATACTGTTTAAATTCATAAGAATTTAGCATTATGGTTAAGTGAGCTTTATGATCAATAACTAGTTAGTTATTGATAATGAGTGCTTGGCACTCGAAATGTACATCTAACGTATATAAAAAATAAAAGTGAAGTAAGGAATAAAAAGTGTTTTAATTGTGATTAACTAACTTCACATAACTCAAATTTAAACAATTAATGATAAAATTTAATTTGATAGCAACTCACACACAAAATTAATTACGAAACAATTTCCTGTAAATTATTTTACTTTGTGCAGCGCCACCTGGAGTGCGGAAACGCTGTTGAGTGAAAAGGAAATAGTTTTGTTGAAGAGTGAAAGAACTACTTTCAGCGTTAAAAAAAAACACATAAAGTCTGTAGTAATCTGTTCTGGGGACTAATTATAGGTTTGTTCCAACTCGCGATTCTTGTATCGCCTTGAAACCGTCACAGAACTGTTTGTGACGATTTTGTACGCATGCGTCCACTTTGCACCATTCTGTTACCGTTCATAAATATGCGTTGGTTGAAACAGTTTTGAGATTGTTTTATGCATCATTTATAACCCTACTTTTGGTTGTAACCTAAATATATATTTTTTTTCATTCGATGTTAATTTAACATTAAATCTAAATCGTCTTCACTACTTTCATCAGATAAAATGTCACTATTTCCTTCGTCAGTCATAATTAATCGACGTTAGACGCTGTCCAAATATTAATTGGTCCATGGTTAGAATACTTGTTTTGCTATTGCGCATGACGGTGGCCGTACAATGAACGGTGTTCTGTGCAGTTGGAACAAACCTTATATTTGTTGCCATAGAAAATCATAAAACAATTCGTTCATAGCGATTAGTTAACCGTAATAAGTGGATTATGCATATACCTCATAATATTTAATAGAAAAAAGTATTTATTCACTTGGTCACAGTTATTTATTTAGTCTTATATAACATCGTTATATGTTCCTCTCTACTTCTCAGTGTGAGGTGCACAGTTATTTAAATAAATTAAATAAAAATAGAAGAGCAAAAAGACTCCAGGTCGATAGCCCAGACTGACTAACACAATATTTATTCTTATTAAGTAAATATAAATTTATGTATAAGTTTATGTAATGTTGTCTGAATAAAGATGTTTGTATATATAAAAATAGAATTTATCAATTATTTTCAAGTTCTTTTTATTTACCTATCTGTGGCTGTGTATGTTCTGACTTGGCCGTTGATGTACTCAATACTGAACAGCTGGGGATCCGAATTGTTCCTGACTAATGCGAAAATATCTCCCAGGGGGCGTAGAGTGCAAATGCTGTACGTCTGCGGGTCTCTCTCCAGCAGGCAGGTCTCTGAGAGGCAAAGCGTCCTTCTGACGGGCTCGGAATGCCGGGGTAGGTGGATTTTGTACACGGAGAATTCCGATACCGATGTCTGATGCTCATCATCGCTATATTTACACAAGAGAATAATTAAAGAAAATATAAAACAATACAAAATACAGTAATAGTAATTTTTTAAATGAGAGCGGGTACAAGGAACTGATTGGAGTAGAAGAGTTTACAGAGAAAGAGGTGGAATAGTGGTTTTGAGATAAAAAGTAGAAATGCGACCTGGTTGGATGGCTTGAAAGAAGAAATGTGGAAGAGAATTGGGATGGAAGGAAAAAAGAAATTCAGGGAATTATTGAATGACATGTGGAGAGGGGAAGCTGAAATGCCAGGGTCCTAGCGAGTGGGAGTTATGTGCCCCATTCATAAACGAGGTGATAAAGAGGAAGAGGACAACTATAGAGGGACCTCTCAGGCCCGGTCCACTCCGAGCAGTTTAAAATGTTTCAATTTCGTTAGTTTCACCCCATACCAACAGAGGCGCATATGTCATGAATTCTTGCTAACATAAAAAAATCTGTAAGTATTGGAATTTTTATGATATTTCAGCTATTTTATTTCCATTTTCAAGGTGTTAGGTTAGATAGTGCGTGCTGTTGTGTATTTCCTTTTCAATTTATACTTAATAAGTTTTTAAACAAAAATTAGCCATTATTGTCTTGTTACATGTTGCCACAATTCAAATTAAAATATAAGGATGCATAAGATATCACAAAGAAATAGGGTAAGACATGTTTTGTAATTTATGTAAAGATGTTAGTTTTATTTATATGATTTCAATTGACTGTGTTGTGTGTTAGTAATAATAAAAAAAAACTAAGAAATGACTGAATGTACATGCATGTATAAGTGAATATTTAGTAATTAGTATTTTCTTGCGATTGGAGTATCATTTTGAAATTTTTTTTGTTATTAGACATTGACGACCCTGCAATCATGGACCCTCGTACATCTACCGATGTTGTTCAAGCATTGGACCAACAACAGGCATTAAATAAAAAAACAACTGTTAACAAGACATTGTCCCGAACCAAGGAATACTGTAAGTATAACAATTATCTACTCAGAAATATTTAGCTTCATATGTTGTACAATATTTTATATTTCTGTATACATATAATTTTATAACTGTATAAACAATTCTTTAAGATATTTACTATATTTGGCTTTTTTCAAGTTTAAACAATAACCAGGTATCAACTGTAAATGTTTATATATATATTTATATATAATTATTGTTAGCCATTGACAAAAAATAAATCATTTGTTCTTTAAATAAATTTGTTAATGCTTTCATTTATATAACCTTTTATTATTATTAAAATATATAATTACTATAAATTTGAATATGGGATTATACCCGCCAAAACCCCTCTTGCCCCACGTCCCGTTGACTTTCGACTACCACACCTCTGGTGTTATGGGGTGAAACTAACGTAAAACACGGGACCACAATTTAACATTGAGTGGACGATCTAAAGAGTAATCTGTGGAATCACTATTATGTGTGTAGGTTATAAAATAGCCATAACAGTGGTGAAAAACATTCTAGAGAAGGAAGTGAAAGAGAAGGAAATAAATAGAAAACAGTATTCATTCACTTGGTCACAGTTATTTAAAAATATTAAATAAAAATGATTTGAAAAAAATTAATAAATTATTTCCACATTTAGCTCTGTAACTTTTGACTTATGTTACGTAAGTACGTTAAACAAATGCACATTAAAATACTTCCAGAGTATCAGGGAGGTTTTAGAAGAGGGAGGGGAACAAATATTTATGCTGGCGAGGATGGTTGAGGGGCTACTGGAAGAGAAAGGCAGTATTTATGCGGTATTTTTAGACTTAGAAGCATAGTACCGAGAAAAGGATTAATTGAATGTTTGGAGAGGAATAATTGTGGAAACGGTAGAATGGGTGAGGAAACATGGATGTGAGCGAAAGTGGTATCAGAGAAATTTAGATTGTGGAGGGGAGTAAGGCAATTCTGCCGACTGAGTCCATTGCTCTTTAACTTGCGAAATGGAAGTAGTGCTGAAGAACGGGCAAGCGGGTGGGGTGGTAATTGGAAGAAAGAAAGTATGGATATGAATGTTGGCGTATGTGGATGATGTGGTAATGGTGACAAGAGAATGGGGAGAGGTGAAAGAAATGTTGAAGAGATTGGAAGGTGTATGGACAAAAGAGGGTTATGTGTGAATGTAAAGAAAACAAAGTGAAAAATCGAAAATGCTAGTAAAATTCGAAAAAACAAATGGAATAACTTTCCATGGGTAAATACATTTATAACCTACAAATGAACATGTGATTTTATTTGTAAATAAGCCCATTTTACAATGCTCTCCTATACTATAACAGATTATTTGAATGCTGTGTAACAAATAACGTTGTATTATAAAAATGTAGTGAATGAAATATTATTTTAAATTTACCGCCAATCGTCGCTGGATAAAATGGCGGAACCCCCCGCCGCACTGACTTATGTGTGAATGTAAAGTAAACAAAGTGGATGAGGTTTAGGAACAGAGGTAGGGAGGGTAATGTGGGTGAGCTGGAATGGTGAGGTGATTGAGAAGGTGAAAGGATTTAAATATTTAGGGTTTATGTACTGGGGGATATCAGGAGGGGTAATAAGAGGCAAGTGGAGAAGATGGTTTGAAGGAAACGTAGTGTTAGCATGTAAGTTGTGGGATGCGTGCCAAAACCAAAACCCAATCTTGTTTTTTTTTTTTGCACCATTCACACATGGGTATCAGTTTATCTTCAACCATATAACCCAGTAACTTTTGTACCATATTAATTTCTCACTTAACCCGTGGTGTAATCAGTGAAACAAACCAATTGTTTCAATCAAAGTCCATTACTTTTGTACCATTCATACAACGACCAGCCCAATTCTGGAATCGTACCAGAAACACCCCGACCCCTGGCTTATTAGATTGACACTTAACCTACGCATCACCGAGGCAGACACCAATCTTGTTTTATGGGGTGTGAGTGAGTATGAATGTTTAGAGAGATAGAGCAAATGTATTTCCTGAAGCAGATTCTGGTGGTGGAAAACTTGACCCCCAGATATATTTTGCTGCAGGAAGCGAATAGATAGAGTATGCATGTGAAAAGGGTGATGAAGTACAAAAGAAGGTTGAGTGAGTTGGAGAGTGAAAGGATGGTAAAGGAAATATATGAGAGGGCAGGGGTATCAGAGTTATTGGCAAAGGAATGGCAGGAAAAGGGGGTAAATGTGTGAGAGTGAAGTTGAGGGAGGTGGAGATGCAGGAGAGGCCTTTCATACCCCATATATTAAAGATGGTGAATTGGTCCCTACTAGAGTAGAATGAATACTAGATGAATAGTGGTTGAACATTTTATCAATTGTTAATTCAACATATTATTCAATTATTTATAGTGTATTCATATTCAAGAGATAAACGAACCCCCCGGTTGCGTGATAGCCACTTCAATAGACGCTTGCGATTGGTCGTTCAGTGGTGTGTATTCTTGACCGATTCGATTTGTATTCTGAAACCGTGCATTTGAAAAATGTATTTGGAAAGTGTTTTAAAATATCTTCTACTGAGTCGAGCAAATGTATCGGAAAGTGTTGAGATGAAAAACACTATATTAAAATATATTTCTGGAAGCGAGGGTACAGCATGAACCTAAATATTTTCACCATTCATATGATTGTGTTTGTACCAGGGAGGGTCGGATAATATTTGAAATTGGGAAACACGGCTATAGTTGTCCACTTGAGCACTGGAGGCGCTGAAGACTCAAGTGGAAAATTCAAAATACTTTATTTTTCAGTTTTTACAATGATTTATTTATTATTGTTGACTTTTGTCGCCCCATAAGGTATATTTCTTAAACATTTATACTTTTCATTAAGCATTAAAGATGTTCTAATAAGGATCACTATGCCATACTTCAATTTGATTTATGTAAATCACATGAATTGTTTTTGACAGTTTTTTTTGTATTCGTCAGAAGTTTCTTCACTTTTTCGTATAAAACTACAACTGGTAAGTTATTATTTGTAGTTTAAAATACGTTTGCTTATTAATTTCTATGAATTGTATATTTTTGAAAGAATATACATAACTTAAAATTATGAACCAATCGAGCAATAATTAATTATTAATAAAAATGATTTATTTCCAATATTATCAAAATATGTTTTCGGTTTATAAATATTCATTTTTTATTATATAATTTATGCTTTTTACAATATTTTCCATCAGAAAAAAATGTATTGCAGAAAACATTCTGGTGTCATCCGCTTTACAATAGAGCGTGCTGCCACTAACTTATAAAAGTGCAATGGAGCCAGTGCAAACTGCCATTCTGTATGGCTCGTTCACTCTAGAATAGTTTCGGAAGAAAGTACTGGTCAAGTTTTTGCTTAAATAGCTGAACAAATTACGACGATCGTTGGTAGGGCATTCCAAACAATCTCAAAACCACATGCTTTATGAAACGTAACACTTTTCCTAAAGTGCTTCATGAAACAAATTAAAAACTATTACCTGTATTTGCCAAATCTCTGGCACTGAAAATCCTCCAATGTGATGGACTTTTGATTGCCGAGGACGACGATCGATAAACCCAGATTTAAGGTGGCGCTCTCCAGGATCTTCTGCTTGATCTCTTCGACGTCCTCAGATTGGAAAAGGTGCAGCCTTCCAAAACCGCCACACACGACAACGAAACCACCTAGCAGAAGAACATTTTGTTTTATTAAACGTAGGGTTTTGGTAATTTAGAGGCCGGAGCTAACGAAGCTAATAGTTGATCCAGGCCATATACAGGGGGTCCTGTTAATATTGGAAAATGGCTTAACCTCAGGTTCCCAGGACCAAAATATAATCATTTAACAGAACTTATCTACATTATTTATTTAGCCTCATATAACATCGTTATATATTCCTCTCTACTTCTCAGTGTGAGGTGACTTATCTACATACAAAATAACCGTTAAGCCAGAATTCATCTTCAAACTTAAACTTTATTTTATTGATAACTACCTCACACTGAGAAGTAGAGAGGAACATACAACAATGTTATATAAGACTAAATAAAATAAATAAATTGTTGATAACAATTGAATGCTTTATTCGATTTGAATTAAATTTACATCTGGTCTGGATCAATTGTATGATCAACTTCAATCAGCCTCGACGATGTAATTTAATTTAACCTAGGATCCACACAAGGAAGGGACAACACCCATTGTTTACAAGACGAGTAATCTAAAATAAAAAAAAAACGTTCCCTGGCCGGGACTCGAATCCATATATCCGCACCGGCTGAATTGCCTCGACCAATGCCTTGACTGTTCTGCCACCAGAATCCTTTATTTCGTTTAAAATATTTATTGAATAACTGTGGCTACTTTATTTTTGTTTGTGTTATTATTTTGTTTATCTAATATATACCAATGTTGTGTTATTGTTAAACTGATGTTACCCTTTTATTGGATGTACTGTATCTGTTGGGTAATAAATAAATAAAAGATGGTATTTCTAATAAGATTTTAGTCTAATAAGAATCTAACTAGGATCAATTTAAAACATATATGAATTTTTTATTTCGATTTTGTTTGGTATTTAGTGTTAAATCCATTGATAATGTTCACTTTGTGTCCGAAATATACATATGGTAAAACAAATAAAGTGTGAAGAAAGGTAATTATTGCTTTATTTATCAATTCATATACGAATGTTAACAGACAAAAAATGTTTACATTATTATTCATATAATTGGAAAGATGGTACTAGGCACAATTTTTTGCCTAATTGGAAAGATGCCACAAAATATCATCCTTTGCTTAATTACCAGTCATCCATTCGCTAGATTGGTTGAACGTTTTTATTAAATTAGATTACAATGAAATTAAACAAGGAAAATTTCTGGCAATGATCAATAAAATTCTATTGAACCCTTTTTCCAACTGTTGGGATTGATCGAATTTTATTGATCATTGCCAGAAGTTTTTCTTGTTTAATTTCATTGTAATTTAAATAACTCACGTATCGCGGCAATTTTAAAAGTGTGGCGTTTCAAAAAATTAAATCAACCTTATTGATTACGTATATAAGGATCATCAAAAACTTTAGTAGTGAACTCTTCAGTTATTATACATATTTAAGAAATACGCTTTATAAATAAGATAAATTAAACTGATATCTTCTAATTCATGTAAAAATTTGAATATGGATCTTGTCTGAAAAACGAAAATATTTAATTTTAATCAAACGTATGTCGGTCCTTAATAGCACACATGTGTCAGTTGCGACCAAAACATAACCTTAGTTTGTACAATTCTCGTTTTCTCTTGGCAATATTTTGTGATTTACAGTGGTTGTTTAAATAAAATTCAATTTAAATTCTGTAAGTATTTATGTTATCTCTATTGTTTAATCATGTTTAAATGTTGTAACCGTAGATTAAATGTTATATCCTAACTGGTAATTAATTTATGGTTATTGGCTTTATAATGGTCATTTCCAGAAATAATTAAAGGGCAATGCTCTATTAAAGCATTAAACTGATTAACACTACTTTATTTATAATAAAGAATATGTAATCGATGGTGCAAGTCTATTCTTTGTGATACGTAGATAAATGTATTTAAAGCAATATTTCATTGTCATGACCATCGATTACAAATTAAAATACTTGATAATGAAGAACACTGTTAAAAATATATTTATATGAACATAATAACAGTTATACGAGCAACCTGTGATCTCTGCGCCACCTCTATGCTGTATAAAAATAATTTGAATTATAGAAACCAAAGAAGGAAATTGCATTTTTGCACTGCATTTACTTAAAATAAATTCCTTAATTGGTTAAAGTATATCGACAATGTAAATAATATTCTTACAATAAATTCAAAATTAGTACAATTTATTTACCAGTTGGGCTACAATGTTTCGTCGACTATTATAACATTTAACATTTCTGAACAATGGAAAAACATAAAAACTACATGTTTTACACGAGAGACTTGAATTATATATAAACATGCTACTGACCTAAAGCGAATTACTTGATAGATGCTGCACTAATGTTTATAATCTAATATATAGCTTATATCACTCGACATCGGAAAGTGTAAAAGGGATTAAGATTATATATATTTATACATATATAGTAAATTGATTCCTCCTTAAAGAATGTCCAACTAATTTCCAATAATTGGGAAGCTAATAATCTTGTTTTTACAATATTCAACCGTTTATTTTGTTAATAACATTTTAGTCATAATCAATTGTCTTTATATATATAATCAATTGTACCCTTTCGGGTGTTGAGTTTCAATTGTCTTCATGTTTCTAAAATATAATCGAATATTATTGATAAATTCGACATTTATCTAAATAATTGAATTATGGACTCAAAATTTGAAAAACTGAATATTTTAATACTTGAATTTATAATTTTTATTTATTTAATATAAATATTTAATATAAAGTTCAATTTTTAAGTATATTTATAAATATATTTAAAATAAAGTGAAAAGTGAGTTTCTTGAATTAAATAAATTTCTTTGGATATCGATTCGATTATTTTGTCACATATATTGATTAAAATAGATTATTTTTTAAGAAGACCTTTTGGGTTGTACTAAAAAGATTTTTCGATTATTGAAATCATTTTAATGTTGCTAATCCCATTACAAAAATCATCAGTGTTGCCAATATCTATTCAGAATACATCATCTTGAATCATAGATAAAATTTACACATATTTTGAAAAATTATAAAATATGATGACTAAAACTTCAACACATAGCATACAGTCACTAAGGACATAAGCATACTTACATATTTGTCTTCCCTTTATTCTTTGCCTAATAAATTAGATGTCAACAAACGTATACTCTAGCCATACTACCTCTATGTTACAGGCTCTCTGACATATGCGTGTTTTTAAGGTCCGACATACGTTTCAATAAAAATCGAAATTTTAATTTTTCACGCTACTTCCTTGAATTTCTCTTTAAGTTTTGATTTTATTATGTAGATATAAGATTAATTTATCTTAATTATAAAGTTTATTTCTTAAATATGTATAATAATGGCGCAGTTTATCTCTAAAGTTTTAGGTGATCTTTATGTACGTATTCAATAAGGGTCATTTAAATTTTTGAAACGCCACACTTTTAAAATTGCCGCGTTATGTGACGTCAGAACTATCGGACCCCATTAAATTAGATTATTTTTTATGCAAAATAAATATTCTATTGTGTTAATTAATTGAATCGTCTGTTAATTGTTGAAAGTTCATATTCACTTTTAAATTGAATAAAACAACTGTTTAACTTTCAAAATATTATATTGAAACGCTAGACGTGTTTTGCCACACTGTGGCTTCTTCAGGCGAAGAAATAGTGATAATACATCCTGTTATTACAGTTATATATATATATATATATATATACAGAATTTAAGGGGGGGAGGGTGAGACGAGGATTTGTTTGTTTACTGGATTAACGTTTAGTAGCGGGGAGTTATTTAAATCTAATTGGTCGTTTAACAGGTGGCCGGTATATTTTCTTTTATTAATTTCAAGACTTTCCAACGCGTTTAGTTTTCTTCCTTTGGTTTCCACATGTAAAATTTGAAAATCTTCATTGAATCTGTGATTTTCCTCCAATAAATGGTTAGCGTATGTTGAATTGGTCTTCTTTTTTTGTTTTATTCAATTTAAAAGATTCTATTTTGTTATTAATTACCTTTATAATCGGAAACCATGATGATTCCTTCGAAATCTTTATAGCAATAGCTCGCTAATACGGAATTGTTGGCGGGGTCCAGTTGATCCAGAGAATACGGGGTGACTTCCAGTATAACCGGCAGCCTTATATCCGACCAGTGATGTTTATAGGCTTGATAACGCTTTAAATAAAAATACAGATATTAAAACAAGAAAAAATGTATGAATTTCAAAATTCACTATACCACAATGACAGAAACAAATTGCTCGTGATTATTTTTGAGAAAAACTCCCGGACATGTCGATTAGTATTTTCAATTACGCATCTTTTTCACTAAAAAAAATTATATACAGGGTGTTCAGTTGAAGATAGATATAGGACAGTATATACGAAATGTATCTAGAATTCTCGCCTCACACGATGTTATATACTAAATAAATAAATCTAGAATTCTCTGAGAAAATCAAATATCTAATTATATATAGGGTGTTCCATTTAAAAAAAAAATGTAACTTTATATTGGCATTTGTTTACGGGACATCCCACCTCATACTGAGAAGTAGAGAGGAACATATAACGATGTAATATAAGACTAAATAAATAAATAAGATAATCCGAAGGAACAGAAGAGAGAAAACCATAAAACTACACCACATTAAGGGAAAGCAATGGGAGATACTAGTAAACGAAGAGAGCTACTGGAAAAAAAAAATAACTTTGCATCCAACACACCAGGACAAATAACAAACGAAAGAGACAGAAAGAGAAAAGAACCTCTGAAGTATGAAGAAGACAGAAATAACCCTAGAAGAGGTAAAAGAAGCGCTATACAAAACAGGCAAGGTACCAAGAATAGACAACATAAAGAACGAACAACTAAAATACATGGGCGATGCCGGAATACAGATACTAAAGGAAATACTAAACAAAATGTGGAAATCAGGGGAAATCCTGCAGGAATGGAGAACGGCAGTGATCATACTCATACACAAGAAGGGCGACAAAAAGGATTGCAAGAACTATATAGGGCTATCGCAACTATGTACCAAACAAGAGCTAGAGCTTTTAAATAAAAAAATTGTTAATAAAAGTGATCATGAGAAAATGTTGGAAATAAATTTCAAGATCGTAATCTTCCAGTTTGGGGTGCTATGAATAGTCGAAAAGTAATATTGCGATTATCTCAAAAAAAGATTTAATTAAGGCATCATAAAACTACACTTTTTGAAATCATGATAAGTTCGTGAAACAAAAATGTTACAGACTTTTTTGTCCTACTCTTGAAATAAAGGGTGGGGAAAGATCGGAATTTGTAACGAGCAAATATCAAATAACTCTTTTGATTTTTTTAGCTGATCTTAATGATTTTAATGTCATACGAAAGAACTTATCATACTGATTAAAATTATTGGCAACAGTCAGAAAAATAACTAACTTTGTCGCCGCTAGGTGGCGCCAACTTAAAGTATAGATAATTTTCCCATTTTTCTTAAAAATTGCAAATGGAATGATATATTTTTCTTAGTGTTAGTAGAAAGAGGATTAATAAGTAAAACAATTTAAAAAAAATCAGTGAAAACCGGAAGTTTATATCTAAATCCTATCACAAGTTATAATTAAAAGAATTTTTAGAATTAATAACTAATGTATATTTTTAAAATGCTATGTATTAATTTAAAATAAATTAAATTATAACTAAAATAACAAAATTAAATTATTTTGTCACCGGTAGGGGGCGCTTTTTAATTTTAATAATAATTTATGATTATAATTAGGTGGAAAAAGTATTAAAACCAAATGGAAAAAAAATTAAACACCAAATTTATATCAAAATGTTGTCTTTCAAGTTATCTAATGAGTCCACCGTCATATTTAATACAATCATATAATTTTATACAATTAAATAAACAGCGACATCCACTCTATCAATAGCAGTATATCTATTGTTGAAGTTTTTGCATTTCAGATCCAAAAAAATGTGTCTTTCCTCGTTGTGGGCCTGGCTTGATAAAAAATATCTGTCAGTTTACCCCAAAAATAAAAATCTGAACATTCGGCAAATCGTGATAACAAAAAAATAAGCATCCGCATCTATTCACCTCTCAAGAAAGAGTGCATCCAAATAATTTAGCACGCTTTAGAAAATGCCCCCTGGTGGTGACAAACTAATTCAATTTTGTTGTTTTTGTTATAAATTTTATTAACCTCAAAAACAAAAATCGACGACGAAGTTGGCATTGGAAATGTAAAGTCATGTCTGAACTAAAATCACACACGCATGCGTGGTTGCCATGTTGACAAGTCACGCGTGTGATCTTAGTACAGGCATGACTTGAGACTTCCAACGCCAACTTCGTCGTCGATTCTTGTTATACTCTCGATATATATAATTAATATTCCCATTGTATCCTTTCGGGTGTTGGGTGATTTTACAATTATTAAAATTGGTAATTTCAAACCCCACGAAGAGGCCGTCCTAGGCTACAATATAGTCTAAACCAGTGGTTCTCAAGCTTCTGTACAATATACAGGATCTATAGTCTATACCATAAAAACTTTTGTGTATGAAGGACAGAAGTTTGTGAACCAGTTGCTCGATATGGTCTTTATAAATGCATATATATTCTATGTTATCATATAGCAAGACCCCTACACCACCATTATGGTAGATGGGGATTTTAGAATATATATATATATATATACAGGGAGGTTTTTTTATCAGTATACATTAGGGGAAGTGTATACCTGCATCAAATTAATCGGTTCAATGCGTGTCAAACGCATTGAACCGATTAATGTGTGTATGTTTAGTTGATTATTTGGCCTATGTGTGTTCAGTTGCGTGTTATAGGCAACCAAACACACATACATCAATGCCTTTGACTCGCCTATTTTGCAGGTATACATAGGGGAAATGTATACCGATAAAAAAAGCTCTCTGTATATATCATATAGCAAGATATTAAATAAAGATTATTATTATTATAAACCAATGTAGGACCAATTCTAGCCTTAGGCCGATTGTACAAATATACTTACCAAAGTGTCTTTTGGTTTCTCGGCGAACAGATGCCGGAATTTGAGCGCCTCGGTCATGAGGTTGGCCCGGTGTTCCGTGGAGAACCGCATGTTGTCGGTCTTGTTGCGTTCCTTCTTCATGGTGATCTGGAACTCGTTGGGAGTTCCCTTCACGGGGGTCACCGATATGAAGTCGCTGTACGACCATTGATTTGTGATGTCCAGATTGGACGGATTGTATGTGGTGATGCCCATCGTTCCGATCGAGAAAATCCTTTTATATCTACAGAAAAAAAAAAATATATTTGCAACTAAACAACTTTAATTCGTGTACATAAACATGCTTAGAATCTTTTAAAAAATTATATTCTAAGATGACCCTTACACCGCCATTATGGTAGATGGGGATTTTAGATTATATATATATATATTCTAAGATGGAAATATGAATCGTCTAGCAATGGATTTGGTCTTTTATTACTTTCATTAATCAATAAGGTAAATTCTAAAATTAAACACTGTGCTGGCATTACGTACACAATTTTATTTATCACTACTATCAAAACAAATGATTTGAGCATATAAGTCGAAAATAGTCACAAATAAAACTGTGTGCGTGATACCAGCAAAGTGTTTAATTACAAAATTTACCTTATTGATTTAATTAAACTAAATTGGTATTCCTTTTATATTATTATAATTTTATTTCTCCTGACACCTCACGGTAGAAAGGAAAAAGATTAAAAAAAAAAGGAAAAAATTTTATTTTTTATCTATTATATATATATTATATTTATATCTATGAATTGTAGAAATTTTCAATGTACAACATTTAGGTATCGACTTAAACATGTATCAGAAAGAAATGGCTTCGACCATTCAATACTTTCCTTATTATTTTTATATCTAACTAAACATCTTTATTCATGTAACATTTATACATAGTTTAAATATATATATATAATTTTATATATCCTTCTACCACATATTGGTATAGGATATAGTTTAAATAATTATTTACAATGTATTTTTTAGCGTTATCTTCACAATTACTAACGACGAAGGTCATTCCGCCTTATTTTTATATTTATTCTATTATTGATCGAAACTGTTGGACATTAAAATGTGTATTTTTATAACGCACCGCCTCGGTTTTCAAACACTGCATGCGGTTCGGCGATGACATCGAGAAGTGTAATGCGCAATATATGAATTAGCAGCCGATTTCAAAACATAACCCCATTACAATTAAACTACTTGACACGAGAGAAATGCATTTCATTAATGACACTACATAAAGATAACTAAAAATGGATGAAAATTCATGTTCCTTTCGAACCTCGTCAGAAAAGGCATTACACATAAGACATTTGCATTTTTATAAACTTGAAATAAGATTTAATTGTTAAAGTTTCTAAATCGTTTTCCAAATAATGAAAACAAGTTTTAATTTTGTTTGTATAACTGAAATTTGTATTGCATTAAAACTTTCAGATTTTTTTTTAATTCAATGTATTAATTTTTATCATTTCTTTTTTTCATTAGAAATCAATAGTAAAAGTTTTTCTTTATTTATTAATATAATATATATATATATATATATAATCGATGTCCCCTTTTATCAATTGGTGTCGGGGTTTATTAATATAAATATTAATGTATGTATTAATGTGATCCTTCAATATAATACAAAAAAAAATATATTTTATTTATTAATTCATTATTCAATGGGAAATCGGTGTATAGATAATGC
Organism: Philonthus spinipes; assembly: GCA_963082785.1. Lineage (NCBI taxonomy): Eukaryota > Metazoa > Arthropoda > Insecta > Coleoptera > Staphylinidae > Philonthus > Philonthus spinipes. Next base: position 9,979,227 of record OY720316.1, read on the forward strand.
ATTAATAAATCAACTGAAATGTGGGTGTAATTTATCTGAGATTAAATATCGTATTACACAGTTCCATAAAAAGTGATGACAACAACGAAATTCAAACAGCATTCTTCAATTTCACAAACGCTGCTCGTTGGACCGTCTCTTAAATTTCACCTCACACTTTTTACTGAATCCACAACAACAGCGAAAAAAAATAACTTACTTTCCCTTCCAGGAATGTTTGGTAACGAAGAAACAGGCCACATCCTGATTCTCCTTGATGGGCATCATGCTGCTGTTTATCTAAAACATTCCACAAAAAGAAAAAAATGTGCGGTCGGTGATAACCTTTATCCTAACACAACAAACGCACTGTTGTAAATTATACTCACTTTTGACATTATGCCTTCTAATATATATATATTTTTTTTCGTTCTGTGTGGTTGTGTTGATGATGATGGATGTTACTGTTTGGATGGGAAGTTACATGTCATCTGTTAGTACGGGACGCTGGCGGACGTGAAACGCGCCGGTTATTGGGGCGGGGTGCGGTTCGTACGGGGGCGAGACTTACTGGAGGTGCTTCTTCGACTTTACGGCTTCACCGATCAAAACAATCATTTCGAAAAAATGTCAAAAACTGCATTAATTTCAGCCATTTTGACAGGAGACAGGAGGGGTGTCAGCTGTCATTAATAAGCGATAAAATAGTTTTCGCTAATTTTTAATTTTAGTAAAGATTCCTGTAAAATTGTATTATTACAAATTAACGTTTTATTGTATTCTGTAATTTAATGTTTTCACAGTATAAGAGCCGATTTTTAATAATTCAATTAATAACCACAGGCCGGTTTCTAGTTTAGTCGATAATCAGGGGTATTCTGTATAGGAAATGTAATGTTTAACGTGAACGTTATTTTTTATTATCACAGTCTGAGAAACTTTTGTAACAGATATTAAAAACATAGAATGTGATGTTATTTAATTAAGGTATGCATTAATCATAACATTTACCTTACAGAATAGCAGATGGAGCGATTCTAAACAATGTTTGATAGAGGAAGAACTCCCTCCGATTCGCTGTAGCAAAATCGTTTTAGTTAGAATTCCATATAAGTATTCTTTATATTCTAGATATTTTTGTATACGATCCGTTCGCGGGCGATTGTGAATCGTGTTTAATTTTTTACCACTGCTATAGAAATCTATTTAAACAGTTTTCTATAATTAGTAACTGTAAAGATTACTGCAACTAATTATAGTTTCTTTAATTGAAAAATTAAATTAATGAATAATATATATATCTAAATAACATATTTATTTCTGTAGACATGTTTATATACAATAAATTAACAATATACCTCTTATACTATATTATATGTTGTCCTTGGAAAACGGCTATCGACCATCGGTCTTTCTGCCTGAAAGACCTATATTTTTCCTTATTTAATTTCAATTAGTATAATTGAAAACGTTTTAATCATCTCCACGTTGATTTTCCAATTATTTATTAGGATTAAATGAAAATAATATTGTAATTTGGAACAAATTAAATCCAGAATGAAGTCAGTTATGAAATCATTAAGTCCATATTTCACAGAAAATAATAATTTAAATTTTATAACCCACAATCATAGAGTAACTAAAATACTAGTATTTCATCCTCTTTGCCACAATATTATAATAAGTTTTATTTATTTTTATTAAATTTAAAATGTCGAATGCTAGGCAACCGAATGTACACATCTCGGTACATTCGGTTGCATATATCAAAATCCCAAATAATTTTAAAAATTCCCTAATTCTTAATATATTTATTTTTAAAAAATACGATGTTACTTGCTATAAATATTATGCACATAGATTTCAGCATTTTATTTTACAATTTTTCAAATAGACACATCTTTCATGCAACTAGAGGAATCTATTTTTGTGTTCCATTTCGAATTTTACTTTTATTATTGATTGAAACTTTGTAAACTGAGAGTTTTCAACACGAATATGTTGTCACAAATTTTTGAACTGAAAAAAGTATTTCTTGTTCTTGTCCACTGTATTAAATACCACATTTAAACCAATTTTCAGCTCAAGTTTCATGAAAAATTATTATTCGCTGAAATGGGCTGAAACTTCGTAAACAGATAGTTTTCAGTGCACTGAGAACGGATCCGTTATCACAAAGTTTTTATTCCGCTTAGAAATTATTTTTTTAATTTACAATCATAGAGATAAAGAATGTTTACAATTTCGACTGAAACATGTTAGGCAACCGAATGTACATACCTCTGTACATTATGTTGCATATATCAAAATTAGATAATCATAGACTTAGTATATGATTATTATACTAAATCTATGCAGATAACTTAAACTTTTCTTAATTCTTTATGTATTTACTTAAATTAAAACGATGTTACTATAACAAATATGCAAAAAGAAGCATTTTAGCAATTCATTTCATATATTTTTTAAATGCACAAATATTATAAACAATATTTTGGTTCTGTTTAGAATTTAATGTTTCTTTTTAATTGAAACTTTCTGAACAGATAGTTTTCAGTGTACTTTACATGAATCTGTAATTAGAAAAAATAAATTTCATTTAGAATATTTATCTTTTATTTTAAAATTTCAAATGAATCTTATTAGGCAACCGAATGTTCACTTTTTAGTAAAATCGCTTGCATACATCGAAATCATAACTTAATTTAAATTTTCCTTAATTCTTGATGTATTTATTCTAAAAAAATCGATGTTGCTACCATAAATATCCATACAAATATATTTCAGCAAGTTATTTTACAATATTTCAAATGGATACTCTTTTTTAAAATTAGAAAAAAAAGATTTTGTTCTGTTTCGAATTTAATTTCTATTTTTGGCTTAAACTTTATAAACAGATACTTTTCAACGTGCTGAATAAGAATCCGTCGTCAGAAAGTTTTTATTCCGCTTAAAAATATATATATTTTAAATTTTCAAACTTCGAATCATAGATACTTCAAATATTACATTTATGCATAGAGATAGAGTTAATCTAGCCTCCAATGAAATGTTAGGCAACCGTTAGTATACACCTCTATACATTCTGTTGCATATGTCATAATCATAAATTTAAAACTTTTCCTTAATTCTTGATGGATTTATTTTAAACAATCGATTGGCTGATACTTTGCGAATTGAAATTGATCCGTCGTACAAATTCACAAGTAAATTCCTATTTAAACGATAGATTTCGTAGGACTGAAACGTACGATCAATTTCAGATATACGTTCCAAGATAAAGATATAATTTATAAATTTTTAATATAGACCAAGTACGGTCTTATATGAATTTATGCTATTTACCTAAAAGACATGAATTCTTTGATATTGGCTTCACATATAAATTGTATTTTAAATAACATATATCTGATCCGTATTTAAATTACAGATTATTCCACATCCTTTATATATTTAGCCTGCTTGTATGAATGCGTAACTCTGCAAATACATATTTTAATAAAATAAATCTTTTTTATTTATCCATAGTAAAATTTAAATTAGTTATTAAGCATTTCGTTTGTTGGTAGCAATTTTTAGATTTAAGTTGCGTTATGTGCGCATTAAAAGAATTACTTCAGGATTTTTTAATCTTTACTTTATAATATAAAACTTTATATTTTGTACAGTATTTAAAAATTTCGCCGATTAAATAATTATTAGGAATCTGTAATATAGAAAATCTGTAAATACATAGTCTATGGTATTTTATCAGTTTACGAGTCTAACCAACACCAGAGGTCACCATTTGCAGTATTCTAATGGATCTTATGGCTGTTTCCGTCTATTGAGGCAGTTGTTTGTGTTCACCGACTGTCAGTTTAATTATGGATGTACGAAGTGGCGAGTATTTAATTTCGTGTAATTTAGTGGCCCAATTGGAGAATTATACGCGTAAATCGATTAAGCATATTACCAGAAAGAAATCGGATTGATATTTTGCGTCGAGCGCAGTGAAAGACTGGTTAATTTCGATAATCGCTGGGTGAACAAGAGGCGGAACAAGGCAGCGTCATCTGGTGTGTGTCGCGAGCGGATTTTCCAGACATAAAGTTCACTGGGTACACGTGAATATTTCGGCGATTTGGGTCGTTTGTTTCTAGAAAAAGGGCCCCACCAGTCCGGAGACGTCTCAACATGGAATCGTGGGGTACGTAGAAGATTTGCTGGCTTTTGCGTGATTCTGGGTTACTAATCGGTTTTTTTTGGGGGGTTTTCTGTAGACGACGAGAATTTTGAGCCGAAGGATATCAAGATCCCACAGCCTGCCGTTGCTACTAATAAATGGGAGGGCGAGGACGAAGACGACGATGTAAAGGTAAATGGCTATTGGTATTTATAGTCTGTGTGGTTAATTTTATTCTTTAAGTTTTGGCACATGTGTCATTTACTCGGGTTGCAATCCATAACCTTCTCACGTTTTTTCCCTCAAATTAAATTGATGTTGAACATAAGGGAACCCTGCCAGAACAAAACAGCTTTATTTCATCCTTATATTTATCACATTTTATTAAGAGATATCATACAATAAATAACTGCAATTTTTAAGGAGGCCATCTGTTGTAACAACTCTGTCAAAAAAATTGTTTAGTAATAATCTATTTATCTAACAATCAGGATTATTCCATATGTAAAATGTTAAATTTAATTTATACCTTATTTTTTTAATCTCACGATCTAAATATCAATTATAAACCTCGCTTTCGGCTGTGAAGATAATAAATAATGTCTGCGTTGTGCCCCCGAATCCCTTTCAAGATGCAGATTTTTCTCATCTCATGAAAGATTTCTCCATTAATGTTTGTGAAGATGTAGTCGTATATAAGATTTCTCCAGTGCTGTTCGATAAGGTTAGAATTTTTCTCCGCTAGCCTCAGGGGCCTCGATTAATAAACAGTCATAAAGATGCATGATTCAAAATTGCCGCGATGAAGCCATTGGCCAGAAAAGTGTGATACCAAGAAACGAAAGGGGCCCTATTTTCAAGTTGTGATCCAATACGACTGCATTGAATGACGTGTCTCTTCACATGGGTCGTACGTTTGTTTTACTTTCAATCAATAAAAACAACAACCAGAAGTTGTTAAATAAATTTAAAAGTATTTATACTACTCAAACCGTACGTGTAGAGGAGTCTTGGAATATTAAGTATTATTTAAACATAAATGTGATAAATAGGAAGTAGTAAGGCCGAAAGACCTTCGGTCGATAGCCGTTTCTCTTAAGAATATATATTTGTTTTAAATTGTTTCATGTATTGTATATTGAATTAAATATAATTAATGGTTTTAATATTTAGACATTGGTAGTTCATATTGTATGAAATAAATATGAATAAAGTATTAAAAATCAACCAATAAAACACAGATTAGATTGAATAACTTTAAATTCTCAACTAGTTTCAGGTTATCAGCCCATTTTCAAGAGAATTGAATATGTATGTATTCTTTGGGAATAAAGATGTTTGTATATATATATAGGAAGTAGTACTGTCAAAATAAGAGAGTAGGGACTATATAACCTTGAAATTTACGGAAAAATCAACTCTTACTCACTTATTTTGACAGTTTTTTTCGTAACTCTAAACTTTCTACAGAATTCTGAATGAAACGATATTGTGACAGCGAATCGGACTTCTCTCTCTTTCTATCAACTGTTGTTTGGAATAGCTCCATCATCGTTTTGAGTCGCTATCGATGTGATCGACTAAACTAGAATTCTGCCTTTGATTGAAATTGCTAAGAGAGAGGTTATGTAAATTTTACTTTTTTATTTTGAGTTACAAAAAAAAAAAGTTTCAAACAAAAATTGTTCAGAATTTAATTCTGCACGATTTTCACTTAGAAAAATTGTTATATCTAAATTTACTGGAAAATCAACGAAAACTCATTTATTTCGACTGCTAAGAAAAATTGTCTTAAACAAGACTTGTTTACAATTTGATTTTGAACATTTTTCATTTGAAGAGTTTTTTCGTAACTATTGAAATCACCGAGTTTACAAAAAAGGGAGGTTTTGTAAAAATTGCTCATTTTTATTTTGTTGTTTCAAACAAAAGTCGTTTATAATTGAATTCCGCCCGATTTTCATTTGAAATAAATTGTTCCAACTTTCAAAGTAAGTGACTTGCGAATATATAACCTCAAAATTTACTGGAAAATCAACAATTGCTCGTTTATTTCGACTGTTACAAAAAAAAAGTCTCAAAAAGAAGTTGTTTAAATTTTTATTTTGAACATATTTCATTTAGAGTTTTTTCGTAACTCTCAAAATCACTTAGTTTGCAAAAAAGTGAGATTATGTAAAATTTTCTCTTTTATTTTGTCAGTTACGAAACATTGTTTCAAACGAAAGTCGTTTAGAATCGAATTTCGCGCGATTTTCATTTGAAATAAATTGATTGACCATTGCAAAATAAGCGAGTTGCGACAACATAACCTCGAAATCTACTAGAAAATCAACGATTACTCGTTTATTTCGACTGTTACAAAAAAAAAGTCTCAAAAAGAAGTTGTTCAAATTTTTGTTTTGAACATTTTTCATTTGAAGAGTTTTTTTGTATCTCTCAAAATGGCCAGTTTGCAAAAAAAGTGAGGTTATGTAATTTTTTTATATTTCGACAATTATGAAACATTATTTCAAATAAAAGTCGTTTAGAATTGAAATCCGCGCGATTTTCATTTCAAATAAATTGTTCCAACTTTTAAAGTAAGTGACTTGCGAACATATAACCTCAAAATTTACTGGAAAATCAACAATTGCTCGTTTATTTCGACTGTAACAAAAAAAAGTCTCAAAAAGAAGTTGTTTAAATTTTTATTTTGAACATATTTCATTTAAAGAGTTTTTTCGTAACTCTCAAAATCAATTAGTTTGCAAAAAAAGTGAGATTATGTAAAATTTTCTGTTTTATTTTGACAGTTATGAAATATTGTTTCAAACAAAAGTCGTTTCGAATTGAATTCCGCGCGATTTTCATTTGAAATAAATTGTTCCAACTGTCAAAATAAGCGAGTTGCGACAACATAACCTCGAAATTTACTAGAAAATCAACGATTGCTCTTTTATTTCGACTGTTACAAAAGAATGTCTCAAAAAGAATTTTTATTTTGAACAAATTTCATTTAAAGAGTTTTTTCGTAACTCAAAATCACTTAGTTTGCAAAAAAGTGAGATTATGTAAAATTTCCTCTTTTATTTTGACAGTTATGAAATATTGTTTGAAACAAAAGTCGTTTAGAATTGAATTCCGCGCGATTTTCATTTGAAATAAATTGTTCCAACTGTCAACATAAGCGGGTTCCGACAACATAACCTCGAAATGTACTAGAAAATCAACGATTACTCGTTTATTTCGACTGTTACAAAAAAAGTCTCAAAAAGAAGTTTTTAAATTTTTGTTTTGAACATTTTTCATTTGAAGAATTTTTTTTGTATTTCTCAAAATCGCGAGAGTTTGCAAAAAAAGTGAGGTTATGTAATTTTTTTATATTTCGACAATTACGAAACATTGTTTCAAACAAAAGTCGTTTCGAATTGAATTCCGCGCGATTTTCATTTGAACTAAATTGTTCCAACTGTTAAAATAAGCGAGTTGCGACGACATAACCTCGAAATTTACTAGAAAATCAACGATTACTCGTTTATTTCGACTGTGACAAAAAAGTGTCTCAAAAAGAAGTTGTTTAAATTTTAATTTTGAACATATTTCATTTAAAGAGTTTTTTCGTAACTCTTAAAATCCCTTAGTTTGCAAAAAAGTGAGATTATGTAAAATTTTCTGTTTTATTTTGACAGTTATGAAATATTGTTTCAAACAAAAGTCGTTTAAAATTGAATTCCGCGCGATTTTCATTTGAACTAAATTGTTCCAACTGTCAAAATGAGCGAGTTGCGACAACATAACCTCGAAATTTACTAGAAAATCAACGATTACTCGTTTATTTCGACTGTTACAAAAAAAGTCTCAAAAAGAAGTTGTTTAAATTTTTGTTTTGAACATTTTTCATTTGAAGAGTTTTTTTGTATCTCTCAAAATCGCCAGAGTTTGCAAAAAAAAGTGAGGTTATGTATTTTTTTATATTTTGGCAATTACGAAACATTGTTTCAAACAAAAGTTGTTTCGAATTGAATTCCGCGCGATTTTCATTTGAAATAAATTGTTCCAACTGTCAAAATAAGCGAGTTGCGACAACATAACCTCGAAATTTACTAGAAAATCAACGATTACTCGTTTATTTCGACTGTTTCAAAAAAAAAGTCTCAAAAGAAGTTGGTGAAATTTTTATTTTTTAAAAAGTGAGATTATGTAAAATTTGCTCTTTTATTTTAACAGTTAAAAAATATTGTTTCAAACAAAAGTCGTTTAGAATAGAATTCCGCGCGATTTTCATTTGAACTAAATTGTTCCAACTGTTAAAATAAGCGAGTTGCGACGACATAACCTCGAAATTTACTAGAAAATCAACGAAGTTGTTTAAATTTTTATTTTGAACATATTTCATTTAAAGAGTTTTTTCGTAACTCTTAAAATCACTTAGTTTGCAAAAAAAGTGAGATTATGTAAAATTTTCTCTTTTATTTTGACAGTTATGAAATATTGTTTCAAACAAAAGTCGTTTAGAATAGAATTCCGCGCGATTTTCATTTGAACTATATTGTTCCAACCGTCAAAATAAGCGGGTTGCAATGATATAACTCGAAATTTACTGGAAAATCAACGAATAGTCGCTTATTTTGACTGTCAACAAAAATTTTCTCAAACAAAAGTTGTTCAAAATGAAAATTTTTACAACCCTGTACAATTATAAATCTACATTTAATTTTAAGTTTTTTAATTTGTTACACCTTGTATTTGATTGAAAATAATGATTTTTTTTCTTTTGAAGAATTTTTTGTAACTCTCAATAACACAAAAAGTTTGCAAAAAGCGAGGTTATGCAAAAATTTGTTTTTTATTTTGACAGTAATAAATCGATGGTCGCGTTTAGGGAATTTTTAGACATGTAGTGCTACAGGCAAAGCGCTTGATGTTCCCTGAACACACTTTCGATGTTAAGGACGTTCATGAAAATATGGTGGTTTTGTTTATAGCTGCACGGCTTGAAAAGCGATCCAGCGGAAAAAAATATATGCTTTACCGTTTGATAAAGCGGTACAGCACCACACATAAAGCAGTACCGTTCAGCGAAACCGCTTTCGTAAAGCGCTTAAGGGCTACAGTTCCCTGAAGGCGACCATTGTTTCAAACAAAAGTTGTTTAAATGCTCATTTTGAACATTTTACATTTGAAGAGTTTTTTCAAAACTTTCAAAATCACCTAGTTTGAAAAAAAGTGAGGTTATGTAAAATTTGCTTCTTTATTTTAACAGTTACAAAAAGTTGTTTCAAACAAAAGTCATTTAGAATTGAATTCTGTGAGATTTTCATTTGAAATAAAATGTCATAATAAGCGAGTTGCAATGACATAACCTTGGAATTTATTGCAAATAAAAAATTATTTGTTTTTTTCGGCTGTTACAATAAATGTCTCAAACAAAAGTTGTTTAAATTTTCATTTTGAACATATTTCTTTTGAAGAGTTTTTTCAATATCATGATTTGATGTGTATTATATTTTTTTTTGCTGTAGCAATGGCTTGCCATTTTCCTATGTTTACAAATTTTATATATATATATTTTTTTTTTTTTTCACTGATTCTTGTTCATTATGAAAAACCTCCTTGCATCGATATTTAGTTTTTTTTTGTTTACCTTAGCTACTGCATGCAATTATACATTTTTTCATGGATTCTTGTTCCTCGTGAAAAACCACGTCCACTCAAAGTGTATTTTTTTTTTGTTGTTGTTGTCATGGCATGCCATTTTATTATTATTTTTTCATTGATTCTTATTGGTGAAAAAGCATGTTAACTTGAGCTGTATCCTTTTTTGGTTGACATTGCAAATGCATGCCATTTTCTTATTTTCTTAATTTTTTTTTTTTTTCACTGATTCTTGTTCTTGAAAAATCACATTGTATCGATGTGTAGCATTTTTTTGTTTGTCATGACAAGGACGATGTGCACTCATTTGTTCGGTCTTGTCCAGTCTCACATCATTTATATCTCATACTCCACAGACTCAACTCCGTTCGTCCCAATAATGCTTTACTCACAATTGTAGAATCACCGCCCAAGGTTTCATTACATGTGCCTCTCTACTTTTCATTGTGAGGTTTGTAGAATATAGATGAGTGAGAAAATATTTATTCAACATTGTTGAATGCAGCCATTATGACAAATTAGAATTTGATGAAAAATATGCCTGCAATCGCTGAAACGCAAACTATCGATCAAAAGTCATCTTGTAAATGAATATGTAATCTTTTGCAAACTTAATGTAACTGTAAATATCTCAATAAAGATGATTATGTAAGTATGCTTTATATTTATTTTTCTATCAATAGGAATCTTGGGAAGATGAGGAAGAGGAGAAAAAAGAAGATAAATCGGATAAATCTGACGAGAAAGTTGCCGTCCAAGCGAAACCAAAAAAGAAATCTTTGGCTGAGAAAATTGCTGAAAAAGAGGTAAACATTTTAAATAAATAAAAAAATATAATACTTTATTGATGATGCTAATAAAATCAGATTTTTACACAAGGCAATACAAGAAAAAAAAAACTAAACATATGCAAATTAATCATAATAAATAAAATATGGCGCAAGCGCCATCTTTCGCCTAGTTTCATGTGACCATCACTAGTTATCCATGCGCTAGATGAATGCTGGCTGAACATTTTATTATATTATGCAAATTAAGTACTTTAAAATCATGCCGACAAAATTATTCAATTTTAAAAAATGCATGTTTTAAGCCTCCATTAGTCACCCACATTTTTCAGACGAGAAGTATACTTTTACAATATTAAGAGTGATTGAGTTTTGAAGACTAAGTGAATTCGATGATGTCTCAACTTGAATTGCCTTTGATTTTCGTCAATAAACTGATTTTGTTATTTAATAAATATAATATTTATCCTCACATTTATGCAAAGTGTGCTGAAAATTTACATTGAATCTATACTTGTATTTTGAATAAATCGAAATTGAAATTTCTCAGAGATTAAAACGCGAGGAGATTGAAAGGAGGCTGAAGGAAGCCGAGGAAAACGATGAGCTCTCTCCGGAGGAAAGATTGAAGAGGCAGAAGGAGTCCGACTTGAACCTGGCTTTGGAGACGACGTTCGGCGATAACAACACGGACCTGGGTTTGGACGAGATGTGTCCGACGACCAAAGAGGAATTCGACGAGTTCGCCAACGTCCTCATGAAGAAGATACAACCTCTCGCTAAAAGCACTGAATATCCTAATTTCTCCGAAAATCTTATTCGAAGTATTTGTGTCACTCGTGAGTATAATTAAATTAAATTAAATTCGGGTATTGTCTATATTATAAGTTTCGACCAATCTGCGACACCCAAATTATCGTTGTTAACCAAATCATTCTAAATCCTTGGTTTTAGCAACTCCAGTTAATAAAGGGGGTCTTTACGTATAGCGAGGGGAAAAAACAAATTTTTTAACATTTACTTTCTCAGGGTGTGTAAAAGATATTAATACACAGTTTTTGGCAATCAATTTATTAGTTTTTGGACAACAATTTTCTTTTTTTAATGTTTTTCCTTTCCACCATTAGGTGTAATAATAATAATATTATTTATTTGAACTGAGGAAAAACAAGTACTTCCTATTCAATTTTGAGAAAGCAGCTTTAATGACATATTCTGTACACTTCAAAGTGTCAGAAAATTCAATTAAAAAAATCTATTTTTTGATCCTGTAAACGTAAAGATTCCCTTAAGTTAATGTTCAATGTTTCAATACATTTTATATTTATCATTTCAATGAGTCCAACTATGCATTGATTAATAAATTAATCAGAGAAATTAAACTTTTTTTCTTTTTTAAATATACTTTCAAGTGGAAATATGACGGTTGTTTTTTGAGCAGTCTAACTGTGAAATAATATTTTTTTATTTGTTTCAGTAACATCGTTCGATATTAAGAAAATAAAAACCACAATAGACAATTTATATTTGGAGAAACAGAAAATCGAAAAGGGCGACAAGACGAAAAAGAATAAAGGCAAAGGAAAAGTCAAGTTGAAAGTTGAGGACAGCAATGTAAGTTATCCGCTGATTGTCAACTTATCAATTAAAATAGAAATACAATTACTTTGCATGTAATCTATGATGATAAGATAATTAGCAACGCAATAAACCGATTTATTTAGCAAAACTAAACTAAATTTTAAAAACTTCAAACTCAATATTATTTACAATGAAATTAAACAAGGAAAATTCGATAAATCCCTTTTTCCAACTGCAAAAATTACTTACACTGTAAGTTTTACAAACATCTATTTAAACAACTACTTCCCAAGCATTTACCCCGCCGGACATTGAATTACAAAATAGATAATTATAATAAATTAAAGACGACACGAGCGCCACCTTTTGCCTAATTTCAAGTGACATCGTCAACGAGTTGGGTCTACAAGGTAGACGACAGAGAATCATTGTTTCGTCCACTAAAGGAAGGCGAACTTATCCTGTTTTAGCTAGTTATCCATACGCTAGATGAATGGTGGCTGAACGTTTCATTAAATATAAATAGATAATTGTTTGTTGCATAGCAGCAGTACTACTGCGAATTGAAACCGTTTAAGCTAATTTTAACTAATTTTTGCAGTTGATAAAAGGGATTGATCAAATTTTATTGAACACTACCAGAAATGTTCCTTATTTAATTTTATTGTAATTTAAACTGCAAATGTGTGAATCATCTTTGTTTCACTTTATTCTATATTATTTAATGAAAATATTTACTTTTAAATTGAATAAATTAAATATTTAGCAGACATCATTATAAATGTTGTTTCGTACTTCAAAAATAAATCCTGTATTTTATGATTTGTTTTATTTAATTAATTCTTTTATCTGTTACAGCAATACTCCGCATACGCTGTCGATGATTATAACGACTTCGATGATTTCATGTAGCAGGCTACAGAATCTTCTAGCTCAGTTTTTAATTATATATTTAAATAATATTTTTATATCTATTTTTCGTGTGATTGTTTAGTTTTAATTTCCCCATCGGTTAGAACTAGAAAATCATCGAGAAATATTTGAGATATATACTTTATGCCATTTGCAAACAGGTGACATTGTTTTTATTATTATTATTACTTGCATCATTATAACTTTTTTCACATTTATTATTGAAATAATGTGATTATTGTAGCTCCAGCATACTTCTTTCTTTTTATTAACCGTATTTTTTATTACACATTATTTAAAAAAAGCGTTATCAATGTTTAATCATTCTTTTGTTAGGTATTCAGGTATTACTGTGTAAAATGGTTGTATTAAAAATATATTATTACATACAGGTTGATTTTGCTATTTGATTTTATCATGGTGAAATCTATGTTTGAAAGCAACAATATAAATATCCCTGGATATTAATAATTTTATGTAGAAAAACATTACCTATTTGATGCTATTTTTAAAAAAAACGTATCATTTGGATTTGTACTGACAACCGTTTAATGGATCCTGCCCTTAGTACGTTTTTTTGTCCTTTTAATTTCTCATTAATATTTTAAATTTGTGAACGTTCAAGCATTTACAAAATAAACAATAGGAATAAAGCAGTACAACATAAACAAGAATATTTTTTGTTAATAAAAAAATAATATGCATTCAACATTATATGGTAAAAGGGGATACTAATTATAAATATATATATGTATGTATATATAAAAATAAAATGCAAAAGGTGTTACAGTGGAATAACTTGAGTACATCTTAAATTATTCTTACACAAAAATTTAATTTTAATGAAAACTTTGCTTTTAAACCTAACAGCAATTTCCCAAAACCAACCCCTCAAAAGGGTGGGGGAGGTAACTTTGCAAATTTAAATATGACCCAGCTAATTTTATTACAAATTCAGATTTTACATTAAAAACCATTAAGTTTTTATTTTAACTAATTTATATCTATGATTTCGGTTAAATTTAACATATAAATATTGATTTGTAACGTTAAAAATAACATTTCACATATGGAATAGCCTCGATTAATTTAATTTCAAATACAAACACGATGCTGTTTTCGGATTTTTTATAAGCGTCCGGACTGCTATTCTTTTATAAATCCTATTATAATTTAAGAAACTCTTCGCAAATAATAATAACAAAAATTTTATTGTAAATGATAAAACATAACCGTTACAATTATGAAAAACACTTTTGAAATAAAATCACAGAATAATATTTTTATTTCTTATTAGTTGGCGACTCTTTTGTGGGTTGCAACCATAGATGTTAATATGTACTAGATGACTAACTCTGCGATGAAAACTGATGCATTCGGTGGCCATTTGCTAAGTGGTTGCACATGGCCAGCAATGTTTAGACACAGATTGCACGTATAACACTTGAAATATATTATAGTTGTTACGTTGCATTAATATTAATTAACGTAAACATGATATTGATGACATTTTTCTCTCTTAATTGCAAAAACAAAAAAGGTCTAGAAACGAATCCCTGCGTTTTTTTTAATTTAAAAGTAAGTAAATTTAGTTTAATAAAATAAATTTAGAATTTAAAAGTAATCATGTAGTAAGAGCACGTTTTAAAACACAAATTAATAAAAATTGATCATTGTTGTAAAAATGAATTTTAAAATAATTACAGTATTTACAAAAATTGAAAATAATTTCTGTAGATCCCCGTAAAAATACACAAAATGTATTTTTTAGTTTAAATAATTAAAACGACATTTTTTCTTTGTTAATTTATTCAGCTCTACTCGTTTAGTTAATTTAATTATTCACGCCATTAAATCTTACTTGTAAAACTGCATATTAATATAATGTAGTAATATTTTATTCCTTTCTTCACTTTTTTTTATAACTATATATACATTTCAAGCACAACGTGCTCTTTTTCAATAGTTTTAAGTAAAATTTACGAATAAATACATGTTTATTTATTTATTTGTCAATTATACATAAAACTATTGAAAAGGAGCATGTTGTGCTTGAAATGTATATATAGTTATAAAAAAAAGTGAAGAAAGGAATAAAATATTACTACATTATATCAAAAAACTTCACGTACTCACCAACAAATATCTGTATTAATTTAATTTTATTTATAATATTTAATCCAAAATGGGACACATAAATCAAATTCTGTGAGCCTACTGGATACGCCAATGAGTCACTTTACAAATGGTCGCCTCCATGCCGATGTTTTTGTGTGAAACTGATGCATCACTTTTGTTTTGGGCTAGGAAGTTAATCATCTAGTAAATATTAATTTCCATAGAGTTAGAATATATATATTCTACGTCTATGTTAAATTCTATGGTTGCAAGTTTTTCCGCGGAACAATAATTGAAATCACAGTTCCACGGTATTGAACAGTTGTTTAGACTGCTCCGTGGAACTGTGATTCATATCAGTTCCGGGGTAAATTTGGCAACGTTGCATCCCACAAAAGTGTTACCAACCAATGAGAAATAAAAATATGAATCTATGATTTTAAGAAAGTTGGCAATAATGAAGTTTGAAATGTGCCGTCTTTCACAATTGTAACGGTTAAGTTTATCATTTACAATTTTATCATAGTTTAACTAATTACAATTTAATAAACCCCTCGCAATGTGTAATAACAAAGAAAACGTCATCTCAATCGACGCCGATGACGTGATCCTTACCCCTGTAACCTGTGCGCGTATAATCAACGAAATCCTGAAAGACCTCGTTTTCCAGAAATCCCTAATACCCTACCCTTACATGTGGCTGGAACATGCGGTGAAAAAGAAGCGGAGCAGCAACGAGGATGATTTCACGAATTTGAGTGCGGAGATTAATTTCCAGTCTGCTTCTACGGCATTCGATGCCTTGGACGAGATTATGAAAAACCTACTATCCGAGTTAACTGGTTGTTCTTCTAGATTTTACGAAGTGGTTTTCATTTTTGGGCCCACTCCGTTTACACCGAAGGAGGTGTATACGATTAAAATTCCTGTGGTGGCGCAGGGGCATTTGGAATCGAATCATTTGAATGCACGTCGGAATCAGCAGAAAATATTAAGGTAGATATATTTTATTAGAAACCACAGGGGGGAAGTAACGGTCGTATTTGTTGTTAAAACACAAAACTTCGTAATAGGGAAATCAACCAAAAATAGGCTATTTAATTATACAATTCATTTATTCAAATCGAAGCTTTTGGAGCTAATTTTCTACTACTATATACTATGTTTATGAAATATATTTAGTTTAATAAAAAAATAGTCGGAGAAAGAATTTTTATTTAAATATTACATACCTGTTTAATATCTTAGCAACTTAATCGGGACTAATCTGTAAAGGAAATGTTAAATTTAATATGTACATTAATTTTTATCTTCACAGTCTAAGCGGCTTATATATAATTATATATATATACATATTCATAGAATATGAAATTAATTAATAACGTACACGTTAAACTTAACATTACTCATACGGAATAGGACTTAATATATCGAAGCTATATTTAATATTTTTATTCCCTCTCTTTTCCAGAGAAATATTTTTATCAGAAACATGGCTGAAATCAATAAAAACTCCTCTACCATCCACGAACCTTCACGTAATATTAAACAAATCCTCGAAGCTCTACAACAAGGAATTCTTCCTCGAAAGCTCTGAAATCACGTACCACAAAAATACGTTAAATACAACGATATCTATAATCTACAACACTGACAACGATAGATGCTGTGATCACCTGCAAGTTTTTCAAGATGAACACCATACCGCCGGCCAGAGGACTGTTGATGTGAGGTCGGGGAATGTTATCTCGGAAGGGTCGTGGTACAAAGCAAGAGTGATGGTGAAGGGTTTTAAGGATAGTTTTGTGAATAAAGTGTCGGTTTCCGATAAGTGGTGATTTTGTTGTGTAGTTTTAGATTTTTACAATCATTTATTGCTTTGATTAAAATGGATTTATTATAGAGATTTTAATGGGAGTGAAACATTACTTAAAAGATAATGATTGATTTTAAAGATTTCTGCTTTTTTTTCACCATTTTTACAAAGAAGGGGATTGTATTTGAGTAAGTAATAAAAGGACTAAAGTGCCAGAATTGTTAATCAAAGAAATTAAAGAAAAAAAAAAAGAATCCTCACGTACTAAAACAAAAGACATTTTATTTACAATTAATTAAGCAAAATATACAGGACTATAGGAAAATGTGTTTGTGTACATTAATTAACTTCACATTCTGTATATTATACATAGAGATGGGCAAAATCGATCTTTTTTTTTACTGTTAAATTAAGTATATGACAATTTTATATCATCATATTATATCCCTTATACCCTCTTGGGTGTCGGGAACATTACAATTTTATTAATGCAAAATATTCTATTAATTTTTGTTTAAATCATTGACATTTCTACCACTGTGTGGTGTAAATTCAATATTCTATTAATATCGGTATTTATTGAAAAATATCAATTTATTGTTAATTATTGACTTAATTTATTTAAAATTGATTATTTAGAAATACTATTAATTCTATTAATATCGGTATTTATTGAAAAAACATCAAT
Source organism: Philonthus spinipes (assembly GCA_963082785.1). NCBI lineage: Eukaryota > Metazoa > Arthropoda > Insecta > Coleoptera > Staphylinidae > Philonthus > Philonthus spinipes. Next base: position 9,996,911 of record OY720316.1, read on the forward strand.
TTATTGTTAATTATTGACTTAATTTATTTAAAATTGCTTATTTAGAAATACTCGATTTTACCCAACATTAATTAAGTATCTATTACAAAAGCTGCTTAGATTGTGATGATAAAAAATAACATTAAACTCAATATTTCCCTCTCAGAATAGCCCCAATTATTTTTGCGGCTATCTTTTATAAAAACTTTAATCTATTTCCTTTCTAATTAATCAACAATCACAAATAATTGCTTCTATTAAGTACTGAAATTGATTTATATATATATAATCGATGTCCCCTTTTACCAATTGGTGTCGGGGTTCTGAAATTGATTTACTAAGGAGTAAATTATATGCATCAATGTTGCACATTGAAAAATTATCCTTTAAGTAATGTTTAACTCATAAAACTGTACATTTTCTGTACAATATCGTTTTTTTTTTTTTTTTTAAAAATAACAATGTGTTCAAAATGAAATTCAAGACTGTATTTTCTCGATGAAAATTAAAATCCTCTAACACTTTCAATAGCCTTAGCTTCGTCCATAGAAGACATGGCCCTGTATTCCAAGAATTCCATGCTGAAAGTTCCGGTACCCGAAGTTATTGTCCTCAGTATCGAAGAGTAACCCATCATTTCCGACAGTGGAGTTTCGCACACCACCATCTGCAAATGAAAATGTTTCATATAATTGGAAAGATTGCACGATGGATTTTCGGACCTCGTCAGACCGGTGTATTCCATATGTAATGACTTGATGAAGGTTGTTGAACGGATGTTGAGTTGTAATTATATATATATATATATATAATCTAAAATCCCCATCTACCATAATGGTGGTGTAGGGGTTGAGTTGTAATTAAATAACCTATTAAATCATATAAATGGAAAGATAACACAAAGTGCCATTTTTTGCCTAATTTATAAGTGGCATTTTCAACAATTTGGGTCAAGAAGGTAGACGACCAAATGATTGAAACATTGATTTTCAATCATCTACCTTATAGAATCAAATTGTTGACAATGCTCCTTATAAATTAGGCAAAAGGTGGCGCTTTACAATTATATGAATTATAGGTTATTTAATTACAACATAACATCCGTTCAACTACTTTCATTTATTCTTGAATCTTTGAGACGTTTACTTCGTGGTACACTTAATATTGAAAATGCAATATTAAGTGTTTTCTTTATCATAATAATAATTCATTAAACAACAGAACCGATTGGGAATCCTGTAACAACACACTGGTCTGACGAGGTCCGAAAGACCGAAAATACATTGTGCAGTCTTTTCAATAGATGACCGAAAATCATTGTTTCAATTATTCGGTCATCTACCTTCGAAACCCAAATTGACGCCTCTTTTAAATTATGCAAAAGTTGGCGCTTTATGCTATCTTTCCAATTATTTCTTCAACTTCATCACATATTCTGAATAAATTCCACACTTAACCCGTGGTGAAACATTTTTAATTAATAATGATAGAAAATTAAGACATTTGTATTTTTTATGTTTCACAAATCTTATGGAATACACAGGTCTTATGAGGTCCAAAATTCCAAGAGCTAGATGAATGATAGTGAACATTTTATTTAAAAAAAAAAATAGTTAATAAAAATAGGAAATAGGTTCAATTAATTGATATATACAAGGTGTACAGAAAATGAGTGAAAACCTTGAGGTAACTCAATTCATTAATTAATTTTTAATAGAAAATCCAAATAAAAAAATGTTGTATGGTTCTTCATTGAGGCTCACGAGGTCTTCGGAATTTTAAATATGTGACTATAAATTAGTATTGTTTTTTAAATATTTTGTAAAAAATCAATAGCATTAACAATCAATTAGACATGTGTATAATTCCATTGATGTAAATGATTAATAAATCGGATATTTTTACAATTTTATAACTTCATCAGAAGCATTCTTTTAATGAAAATAGATCTGGCAACGACGCACACTCGTTTGTAAAAGAAAAGGTGTATGCAACACCTCCAGCGGATGATGTAGCAGTTATAAACAGGATAAATGCACACTTGTTTGATCCAGCGTTGCCAAATGTATAGTTCTTTTAAGTGGCCCGTGAGGCTTAAGGAAGGACCGTGTGACTTATTTTCGTTAATATTTTTATCTAAAAATTAGTTAAAGAGTCACGCTACCTAAAGCTTTTCACTCATTTTCTGTACACCTTGTATATATATGGTATTAAATAAATTAAGTTAACCTCAACACCCAATAAGAGGAAACGATTAAGAAAGAATAAATTAAGTTAAAATTAATTTGTATAACAGAAAAGAGTTTAATAATAATAGAAAAGGTTTGTATTCACTTGATCACAGTTATTCAAATTAATTAAAGAGAAAAATAATAATTCATTCTTGAATCTTTGAGGCGTTTACTTTGTGGTACATTTTCCATATTAGGATTAAAAAAAACACTTATATGGTATGAAATAAAAAAGTTATTAAGTGTTTTCTTTATCCTAATATAAATTCATTAATGAAATTTAACTTTCATTATTTTTTTTTATAATAAATCACTAAAAAAAAATCTGTTCTAAAATCTTTAATTTAACTAAAAAATTAAATACAGTTATTTTAGAACAGAATTTTTAATGAACTATCTTCTAAAATTCTCTTTACATCATTTAAATATTCTGTGATTTGTTACTTACTTTATTTTTCCCTCTTATTGTAACATTTTGTATAATCGCTCTCCGCCTATTTAAATCTGCCATAACCGCAGACAAATACTCTTCGGGTGAGACAACTTCCAAATGCATCACCGGTTCCAAAATGCTCACCTTGGATTCTTTCAACAACTAAAATAATAATAATAATCCTTATTTAACATTACACCCCACACTCTATATGGGTAAACGGGTTTTTTTCAATAATATTTATATATTTAGCATTATAATAAAACACTTTTTTAACTTTGTATAAAACTTTTTAACTTTTTTTAACTTTGTATAAAAGAATAAAAGAAAAAGAAAGTAAATAAAAAAAAAGTGTTTTATTATAAACTTACACAATGTATAACGAAGTAGAAGCCTCAGTGATCTGTAATATTTAGCATTATACAACAACATAGAATATGTATATAC